>JANVCC010000010.1:31938488-32230406 GCA_025345505.1 Todiramphus chloris collaris | reverse complement strand
AAAAAAAAAAAAAAAAAAAAAAAATCACAGTTCCACAAAACTGTTTTGACTTTACAGCATCGGTACCTTTGCAGAATTATTTACACAAATTTAAAGAACATTCATCCACTGCGTAGAATATATCACAAGTACTTACAATTGACAGGAAAGTCTAGAAAACTTTAGAACCTACCTATAATGCTTCTAGGACACCACAGAATGTTTTTTCCAGTGGCTGCAGTGGCATGAAAGGTGTTCTATTCACAAATATTTACAAGATCTATTCAGACTGGTAAATTTTTATGATAATAAATAAGTGAAAATATATTGGCTCAAGTAAGAAAACCAAGCTACTGATTTCTAAACAAAACACGCAATCCATAGCTAGATACTGGTGGCACCCTCCGAGACCAGGGGGTTACAGGTGTGCTGAAACTTTTCTTTTTTATTCAAACCAGCTTAATCGGTTTCGTAAATATAAAAATGTGCTCCTTTTTGGATATAGATAAAAATATTTAATGCTTCTATTTCATCTGCTCATGTAGGTTTTACAATATTCCATGTTTATTCCAATGTGGATGGTACTGAATTCTGATCACACCAGTTTCCTTCAGGATTTATCAGATTTGAGAGACATCCTGCAGACAGCTGGTTGAAAATCCCATGGCAGTTTGTTTGTTTTGGGTTTTTTTCCTCCTTTTTCTAAACAGAACAAAGGGATTCGTTGAGTGATCAGAATACAAAGCTTCCTCTCAGCATCACGGGAGGAGATAAAATAATTCAATCTATGGTCTCTGTTCCATTAAGACTTGGTGCTTTCTTCAGTAACAGTATTTGAAATGTGTTTGACTATCTCTGTCCCAATGTACAAGGGGGACTTTTCTCACTGCAGCATCTCAGAGTCTTTTTCATGTTCTTTACTCTGGACAGTAAAATTAAGTTCATAAAGGCATTTGGCAAGTGTGGAGGAAGCTTCCATATTACTAATGGCTAGCACTGATAGATGATTTTCATGTCTTTTTAGCAATCTGGAAAAGAATAACCAAAGAATCATCAGCATGTAGGTTTCTGATAGTATTTTTTATGTTGCATATACATTTTCAGTATTGAAAGCATTTTCTCTGTAAACACGGTAAGGACGCTGTAAAGCAGACACACCCTTGCTGTCCCTGCCTTTCAGCAGCTACTACAGGCTGTGATGTTCAGTGTTACAAAGGGGGTTGGGGGGTGAGGGGCAGGGAATGAGAGATTTGCACAGATGAAGTAAAACCGTCTATTCCACATGAAGAATTTCCCCAGTCTGCTACGACCGGCTCCAAAGTAAATCAACATGGTCACTGCCACTCTGCCACTGGTGTAGCTGGCAGAGCAAGTGGTTCAGAATGGAATGCCAATCACACAAGAAATCAGGTCAGTACTGAAGCAGGTTTGGCGTTGTTGGCTGCACTGCTGGCAGTACCCGAGCTCACTAGTTTGAAGTAAAAACAATGGGACTGTGGCTGTTAACAATTATGAGACGTCTCTGGTCTGGTAACTAAGAAAGGTTCTGCCCACAGCTACTGACTCTGAAGCTCTGGTAAGGATTCCCAGTTCCCCAGCAAGCTGCTGGAATGGAAGACCCTGCCTTGGAGATGGCCATCATCCCTCATGATCACTGACAGCCATGGAAAAAATTATGAGGGAAACCAGCCAATTCTCAGGTCAAAGCACAACACACGCGCTTTAAAAAGAATCTTCAGCCCTATTCCTTTAATTCAAAAGTTTAAGTGAATGAGCCAATGCTTTCAGAGGAGACTGAGCCTGCTTTTGTTCAGCATCTATTTGTTCTCATCTCGTGGGAGGAACCGAGTGCTTAAGTCACAAAAGCTCCTGGCCCATGAGTAACACCAAACAACACCTTTATAGATGAAGACACAGGTGTGTACTACAGCACAGAAAATCCCACCATGTGCAACACTATTTCTGAGACATCTATACAACACACATTTACATGGACCTGCCAAAGGAAAAACTCAAGGATGCTACCAGTGGTAAAGTTCATAGCAAAACTGGTTCCATGTTTGACTTAATGTAACTTTTTGTGGGGTTTTTAACACTGAAAGAGACAAGAATATTCAGAATTAATCATTAAAAAAGTGCTACAAAAATAGTTCATGATTAAAGATCTAAACTTTCCAAGATTTCTTAAATCTGAGAACACTGAAATAACTGACTAATTCAGGTTATAAGGAACCTCTGCACTTTATGTGGGTCAAGTCCTGCTCAAAGCAGGGCAAAACTCCTTAGCTAGATCACACTGCTTAAAATTATTCTTTAATATCTTAGGTTGGGGTTTGAATATCTAAGAGGATAGAGATTGAACAGCCTCTTTAGGAAGCTTGTTCCTGTATTCAGTCAACTCCTGGGATTATTTTATTTTCTCACAATATCTAATTGGAATTTCTCTTGATGCAGCTTCTGGTCATTTCCGCTCATCCCTTCACCATACTCTCCAAGAAGTGTTTGCTTCTGTCTTCACTACAATCCCCAATTAGGTAGCTGAAGACAGCAGAAGGGTTTCTCCAACCAGTATCAAAATTCTTTTGTTTAGAACTACAACGAGGAAATGTTGTATTGACAGGTTTTTGAAGAACAGACAAAATTAACAGATTCTTATTAGAAATCACTACTTCTGCTATTATGAAGCTGACACAATGGAAAACAAAACCAAGAAAACACTCAGCTTGTAAGGTTTTTTTGACAAATCAGAAGCAGCATGCATGGTGATGAGTGGCACAGTAAGGAACTACTACTCATTTTGCATCAGAAAGAACATTTCCTACTTAGTACGAGGCAATATTGACCTATTTACTTACTGAAGGGTCTTCTACAAGTGAGAGGAAAGCTGACCCAAGTTAGAAGGGGAAGGCAGCACAGAGGCAGCAAGTATGGAATGCAACTGTGTGTCACTCCACAACTTAAGAAGAGTTCGAAAGAACTCATGCACCCCTTTCTGAAGTTGAGACAATAGGGTACTGCCAATGGGAAGCTGCTTACAAAAGAATTAATTTTCAGAGTCATGCAGTACTGCCTTCAGGAGGAAAAGGGACAGACCTACAGCAAAGCCTTCCCTCATCTGTCTCCAGAAATTTCAGCTGTCAAATTTACCAGACGCATTTGAGAATGCTGGGCTGCAAATACTGGATTAGGTAAGATGATGCGGATCAGTTGTGTGGAGAACTAAATGGGGCAAAACTGGTAAGCGAAATTGTGCTGCCAACATACTTCTTGGGTTTTTTAAGGGACAGGTAAAACCTACATATTGTTTGGTACTGAAAAGAACAAAACCAACATCGCCCACTGGTATTAGAAGAATCAGACAATGCTTACCTGCGACCACATTCTGAATATTTACCAATATTTTTTAATATTAAGGCAGCTGTTAATCGGATGTGTTTAGTTATTGGTCCCTCTTTTTCATCCTACAAAAGTAAAGAGAAAAAAAAAAAATGTAAAAGCCCCGTAGCAGCAGCGAACAATTAATAACTGATACTTGAGTCAAACAATACTAACTGTGAAATCTCTGAAGACAAGGTTCCTTGATCCCCTCCTTAATGCCATTAGGGCAGCACTTGGATGATTCACAATGGCCTTCTGTGCTCTGGGAGTAGAGGCAGTACCCCCTGCAGCTGGCTGCCTACATTAGAAAAGAAAGAATTAATAAAAATAAGCTTTGCACCACTTTCTACAAGATTAACAACTCTGAAAATTTAGCTTACAATTTTTTAGCCTATCTGAACAGAGGCACAAAGATCCATTAACGTTTGGTGTCGATACGTGGTTTGCCTTTTGTTTGCACAGAGATAAACCTTACTGCAAAGTATTCAGAAGAGTCATGGGCTTCATTTCATGTGAAAAAAAACCCAAACACTTCTCTTGAAGTACTGTTCATCATCCATGACATTCACGATGGAAAAGTAATACATTGTACTAATGACACAGCCACTTCCTGAAGTGTACCTATTTAAAGGAATGTTTTATCAGACAGGTTTTAACAGGAACTGTGATAGCAGCTATACAAATGTCACCTGAGATTTGGCCAGGGAATGTCCTTTAAAACACAGCTATTCAAAAGTTGACACAGCTCATTGGGACCATTAGACACTACGACAGTGTAAGAAACATTAACTGTGGTTACTGAGGAGTAATATAAAGTAATGTGATTTAAGTTATGATCTAAGACATAAACCATCTAATTGTTAAATCATATCAAACATTCGTAAAACCAATTACCCGTTACTGCAGCTTTCAGACTGAGATTACCAAGTTAAGCAGGGTATTTTATAAAGCTGGTACAAATAATGAATACAGCGGAAGCAAATTCTCCATACTCAGTATTAACACTGAAGTCAAAGATCTATTTCATGTAAAACTTGGAAATTACTTATACAATTACAGAGTCTAGAATATATAAATATGCAAATTCGCTTAATGAGTAAGGCTGATAATGTCATCTCAAAGGAAAGTTTTACAGTATCAGTGGTGAAAAGTATCACAATGCTTCAATATACTGAATAATATTATTATGAGGTCTTTTAATACCCTAGTAGAATGACATCAGAAATGCAAGTAGTGCTCACTTGCAAAGGTAGCATAACTCGAATGTCAATGTTCCATTTTATAAAATGAAAGTTAGCCTGTCAGAGTATTTTTTTTGGCATCTTGCACTGTGAGTATTCTAAGAGTAAAACTGGAATTCTCTATTCAGAGGCTTTCTGCATAATCTGAAATTCTAAACAGCAAGGAAACCTAGTTAAAAATTAGGAAAAAGTTATCTCCTGCCCGACTCCCATGGTGCACAAAAAATATTTTTGGTAGCTCACACTCCCACCTTTGCTTCAGTAGCCAAAAGAAGAGAAAAAACAAAAAAAAAACCCCAAAACAAAACAACAACAACAAAAAAAAAACCCACCAAAAACACACCAAAAAAAACCCAAAAAAACCCAAACCAAACCCATGATTCCAAAAATACGCAAATGCACAAAGCTATAGTCAAGCTACAGAGTTCGTGCTCTACCTGACCTTCCAGATTGTAATATTCAGCTACGTCTGAAAACCAGAAGAGGAAGACTTAATAGAATACAACTTTAAAAGCAAAGAAATAGAGAATTAAGGTATACAACCAACTCTCTATGCAGCTTAACTTTACCAGCAAAAGCTGTTACAAATTTTTTCAAGTATGTCTGGTGTTACGACAGGCAGAAATGATGAGTAGGGGAATGGGCCCTGGTTTGTTACAGATTTTACTTCCAGCACCAGTAACACGCTGGCTGTGCTCCCTGAGGTAAGTGTAGTTTTACTAAATGGTGAGGAATGAAGTGAAGAAAGGTGGCCTAATTAATGCCTAAAGGTTGATGGTTTACACATGCTTCATCTCAGCACCAGCTTTTTAAATTGTCTGAACTCCATACTAGACTTTACTCATATGGACTATCAGGATTGTGCTGATATATCTGACAAGTTTCTAGGACTTCACAGAAAGTAAATTAAGGCAAAACCTTAAAACATAACCACATTAAGCCAGTTTGAGGTGACCTGCTGGACTGAGCTTAGGGTTTCATTGGACAAGCCACTGATTCTAGAGAGCAACTGATCAAGTCTCATCTCCCTCGTGCAGCTAGATGCTGTTCTCTATCGTACAAACACAACTCCGGGGCAGCACTGTCAGATCATGTGGGTTACCCAGCTCATATAATCAAAGTATTCCTGTTTGCTGATTTCATCTTTGGTAGAAGAGGAGTAATGGAGACCTGAGGGAAGACAGCAAAAGTAACGGACACCAAATCTCTATGGTTTCATAAAACCAGTAAGTATTAACTACCGTGAGTGCTGACAGTGCCTTTGTTCCAGCCCACCTCCAGTACTGCTGTTCAACTGACTCTAAGGCAAGTGCATTCCACTCATCTGGCAAACTCACCTTTATGACCTGTTTATGACCTTAGCATCTTGTGATAGAGCAGTCTCAATATTTCTGTGAGAACTGGTTATGCATACAAACTCCTGCTTCATGAATCTGACCTAACTGGGGAATTCTGCCTCAGAAGAAGGCAATTTTAAAGAAGTCTATGAAAACACAGAGCTACTGGATGTGTTATCTGTGACAGAACATTTTGGAAAGATAAGAGTTGGGATCACATCATGCTAGTAGATGGTATCAACCCTACACTTCCCCAGTAGTGAAGACAACATTACCATCATTCTTCATTTTGTGGTTTTCAGAAATCTGAATGTTGTTCAGTGTAATGAAACAAGGCACCATAAAGCAATCTTAAGTCCGTGTTAAGAAGTTTGTTTATACTAAAAAAATCAAAAGGACTCCCAAACTTAAGTTTCTTAGCTTTCATACTCAATTTTCTCTGTTGCCTCCAGCAGCTTGCTAGCAATTTAGCCACAGAACAGACCACAAAAACCTGCTTGGGACCACGTAATTAGATATTTAGCTTGCAACAAAGAGATTCCAGTTAGTAACTAACAAAGGCCTAGTCTTAATACAAGTAACTGAACCCTGAATAACTCCCAATATTAACATAATCAGCCTCACAACCCCACAGCAATGGGGTTGCACTCTCCAATATTAATTCCACATGGTTGAAATAATTTCGGGAAGAAGGAGTGCCAAAGGCAATTTCAGGTAGCAGTACAAAATTAGAAGACTGAGGAGTTTGGATTTATCTTGTTTGATTTTTTAAAGGACAGTTTATTACAAGAAGCCCTGGGTCGAATCAGCCCAAATTTAGACCATAAAACTGGAAGGAATACAGCCAGTTCCAAGACCACCCACCTCAGCTGTATGAAACAGATGAACTGTACACAACAAGTAACTTCCCAAAAACCTTCCTGTTACAATGAAAGTTATAAAATGCCATCTGCTTGGGGGGGGGGGGAAGGCGGAAGAGAGAGGAATATGTTGTGAACAACATTAACCTCAGAGTTCTGACCCATGTACCTTAAAGAATTACCTGTTCTTTTTATAACTGCAGCCACAGCTCCCACATCAGAATCTATTCCCTCTTGTGACTGTGTTGTCTTACTGTAATGGATCTCAAATTTGATTACTGCTATAAACTCCACAAATGCAGAGTTTCACCTGATAAGCCACTTTATAAATACACAAATTCTTCCAGTAATTTCTAGTCCTCTTATTTTCTCTATTGCTAATGAGGGTCAGGTCTCTTACTTATTGGAAGGCTTCTGATTTCCTGCTTGTCCATGTTCATCTTGCTTTAATCCTGCAAGCAAAGCATCTCTAGAACAGTGCTTGTCCTGTTTGGGGAAAAAAGAAAGAGAGTGAGAAAGGTGTGGGAAAATTTACCGTGAAATTCCTAGTATTTTCTGAAGTAATATGTGAAAAAAAATCTGCACCTGTAAATGAGTAATGAAGGAAAACCTCTGCCGCTGGAAAGGTTCACATCCCTCCCACAAGCACTGCCCTGGGTAGACATCTTTTCCTCCATGTTCTGTTGCTGCGTGATAGAAAACCTGTGATGGTGTCTGAAACCACCTACAAAAAAGGGGAAGGGAATTTAAGCTGGGTTTTTTTTCCACTTAAAGTGTAAATATCACAAACATAAACCCATACTGGCTAAACATTTTTATCACAGTATCATTGTATCATTCAGGTTGGAAAGACCCTTGGGATCATCAAGTCCAACCATTAAGCTCTAAACCATGTCCCTCAAAAGCACATCTAAAGGAGCCTTAAAAACATCCAGAGATGGTGACTCAGCCACCTCCCTGAGCAGCCAGTTCCACTATCTGACTGCTCTTCTTGTGAAACACTTTTCCCTGATGTCCAGTCTAAACATACCCTGTTGCAGCTTGAATCCATTCCCGCTTGTTCTATCGCTAATTACCTGAGAGAAGAGACCTGCACCAGCCTCTCTACAATGTCCTTTCAGGTAGCTGTAGAGAGTGATGAGGTCTGCCCTCAGCCTCCTCTTCCTCAAACTAAACAGACCCAGCTCCTTCAATCGACCTTCGTAAGATTTATTCTCCAGTCCCTTGACCAGCTTCGTTGTCCTCCTCTGCACCCGCTCCAGCACCTCGATATCTCTCTTGTACTGAGGTGCCCAAAACTGGACACAATATTATTTATTGTTTATTATTTATTATGATTATTATTAATTTATTTCTGAAATGAGACACTCATTGATATATGAAAGGTCATAAGATTTTTAAAGAGAAATGTATACATATTATGAGTGAACTACCAATACATGGTAATATTTTTGACAAATCTGATTGAAATACCACGGTTCTGTCTATTTATAACTTCCCAAAGAAATAATGCGTATTACTTTCAACAGATCCATTTTCTGCAATACAAGGAAAATACAGTAACAAACTATAAACAACTAAACCAGCTGAGTTTCATGTATTCCTTTTCCTGTTTTCCTTCTTTACTGGCAGGACTGATGGAGAACGAGATCAGTATAAAACGAGTGCTCTTCAGCACCCGAGTTCTAAACATTGGGAAAAATGGCTAGATGTCATTTCCTGATGTACATGGAGTTGAAAAATGTCACTTATGTGACCCTTTTTAACATCTCCACTTAAATCCCAATTTTAAAGTCACAGAATCATAGAAGAGTTTGGATTGGAAGGGACCTCCAAAGATCTTCTAGTCCAATCCCCCTGCAATGAGCAGGGACGTGTTCAAGTAGAGCAGGTTGCTCAGAGCCCCATCCAACCTGACCGTGAACGTTTACAGGGATGAGGCATCTACCACCTCTCTGTGCAACCTGTGTCGGTGTCTCACCAAATGAAAACAATTTTCCAAACCCTCAACTAAGCCTGCTCACAATCCCAAGGCACAGGGCATGAGGTATTCCAGCAAATTAAGTGCTTCCACATCAACAGAAGAATATTAAGTTGTCCTAAGTGTGGCCCCATGATACTCTCACCAGTATATTTTGTGTCTTCTCTGTGTTCTATGTGGTGAAAGCACAGGTGTGACAAATCTCATAGTGAGTTCAAATTCCATTTCACAGTGGTAGAAAAGTTACAACTCACTGTGAATGCCACCTCAAAATACTGGTGAACCAACAGTTCTTAGATCTGAATTTTCAAATAGTTGCATAGACAAAAGATCTTTTCCTGTAACCTACAACGTATGGTAATGGAGAATCACTGTATTTCAAAAAATATTAAATTTAAATAGTTAATAACTCAAAGTGTGGTGGTTTGGTTTTTTTTTTTCAAGTCTAGATACACCTTAAAACGTGTGTCAAGCGTTACAAATTACATCCCTATTTCAAGAGAGAAAAAATGGCCAAAATAAACAAAAGACTTTGCTGCTCACAATTCATTTCAATACAACTAACCTGGGTCATCAACACCTACTTAAGGCTTGGACAGAAGCGCTCTAGAAACCTATAGCTGCTGCCATTTGGGAGTCATTACCAGCAGCTGTCTTCACACTCTGGCTGGCTGGATGCCACTGACACCTCAGCCTCACCGCCCAGGACACGCACATGCCCACCACAGGCACTCCTGTTCACACGCCAGTATTTTAGTTTCCCTCAACAAGAAGAGTATTTTCGTGAAGACGTTTGACTGAACTCTCTGGGCTGAACAGAGCCAAGAGGGATATGACCTCCAGTCAGAGACTTACAGTAAGCAGTCAAGGATGAAGCAACATCTCAAACCTAGGGCAGTCATTTATGGACAAGTTCAAGTCAGAACTCTCAGCATATGAACAGCAGACCAGGAGGCACTTTGCTCATTTCAACAGTGTCCATTATGCAAACACACCTGCAATGGACAGGCAGGCCTGAGGGTGCAGATACTGTCACCTGAACCTCATAAAGGTGCCAAGGAGTTAATTTCCCCCAGAGGTGACTTTTAGTTATAAACTGAATCCTACTGCAATAACCATCTGTACTACAACAATTACCTTCTGCACTGGCTATAAATGCTGCTCTCTGAAAAAGCATGCCTCTTTCCATGCCAGTCAGCTCTTGCTGAAGGGAAGCTGGGAAGGAGAAATACTAGCCTCTTGCTGTTGGACCAGACAGACCATAGTTGGAAATGAAAATAAAATGTTTTACATCTACTTTGGCTCAAAAGCAAAAGCTGGTGTTTCACAGAGCAAAGATGTCTTTCCACAACAAAAGGGAAGTCAGTATGTAAACTTAAGCCTGGCACAAACCTAGTTATGAATAATTCCAGGCATGGATAAAACAAATTTCATGGCATAAGTGATACCCAAAATGTGGTTTAAAACATTTTATTTGACGTGGCAAGGCTTTAAGAAAAATAAAGCTATTTCAGCTATGTTGGGTCTTTCCTTGTATAATACATTTAGTGTTACAGAATCACAGAACCATTTATGTTGGAGAAGGCCTTTAAGATCGAGACCAAACATTAACCTAACATTGCAAAGTCCACCATTAAACCATGTCCCTAAGTGCCAGATCTTTTAAGTACCTCCAGGGATGGTGACTCCACTGCTTCCCTCAGCAGCCTGTTCTAGTGCCTGACAATCCTTTTGGTGAAGAAACGAAGATTTGAATTTACTACCATTTTGCAAAGAAAAACTATTTTTCCTTAAAGAAACACCCAAATGTAGTAACAGAATGAAACCTTAAGTACTGAGAATACGGTCATTTGAGTCTACACTCTTGTTTTCCACTTAATTTCTCCATCATTCTGTTCAGCTGCAGAACATTAAACTAATAGCTGACTTGACAGGCAGTAGAGATTCAATAGCATCTCTAATTTACTTTTTAAATACAAAGCAATTCAAGAGCAGACATCTCCTGCCTACCTGTGAAACAAAATAGCAGCTTTTAAATGAAGCCCAATACAATTAGCAGTACTTGCAGACAGCTGAACTTCAAAGGAAAACACCTACTTTCTGTTACATCCTCAGTGCAAAGTACTGTGCTGACTGACACCTTTTAGAGTTCTGCTCCCACTTCAGATACTAAACCTGAATACAGCTCCAAAAGGCCAATCATTAAAACTGTTTGCATAATTGGGCCTGATCTGGTTGTGGTCTTCAGACACTACTAAATCTGTTGCATTTTATTTCAAAATGTTGCTATAATGTTCCCTAATTGGGTTCTAAAAAGCAAAACAGCAAAACCCCCAATGACTCCACTGGCATGTTGCTGACTGCAGCAGCACAGTTAGCAGGTAGGAACAGAACATGCTATTTTATTTATTTGTACTTATTCTAATTCTCAGTAAAGTGTTTCTGAAGGCCTTCAAACTTACTGGAATGATATTTTAAGACAGGCTTGCAAAAAGACTGATAATTCAATCATAATCATATTACTGCTCCTCCTGCCCCAGAATTTGTCTGCACATCTTCACATCCCAGTTTGCATGTGACATCAGCTTGTTCCAGCGTTAGGTGTCACCTCAACTCTACAAAACTCATCCTACATAACTTTGGGCACAGAAGAAACTGGTGACTAACTTACGCTTCAAAACTGTAGTTCAGCATATAGTTCAGTTATATCAGCTCTTCAAGCTGGTATAAATTGGCAAGGCTTCTGCTAAGAAACTGCTCCAGCTTTTCATTTCCACCTTAGTACAACCCACTCTTGTACCAACACAGGTGTTTACACACCCGTTGAGGAGTCAGCAGCATATGGCTCTTTACTACTGTTGATAGTAGTAAAGAAGTAAAAAGTAAGCAAAGCCTTACATCTTACATGTATTTCTTACAGAGGGAAGTGTTGCCTACCAAAGAAACAACAACAAAAAAAACCCGAAGCAAAACAACAAAAATCACTTTTAAGGTGAAAAAGACAGGGCAATGATTTAAAAAGTAACAGATCTCTAAAGCACCAGTCAGTCTTAGCTACAGCCCATACATCTTGCATAACTTAATGACCTCTGAATTACATTTGTAACAAATTAAAGAAATAGAAATTACAGCTTCACAGGTCTACAGATTAACTGTCCTTTAGTATTCCTCTAATTCTGTTCAAATGCTTCATTTTCACCATCAGTCCCAAATATACAAACTTCTCCATTATTTCATCCCAACTTTCCGAATGTCTACACACCAGCTTTCTGCCAGATCAGCTTGTCTTTACACTCCCTTTCTCTTGTCCTACAATGACATCTCACCCTTTTTTATGCCCATCTTATACATGATGCAAGCCTTTGTTTCACCAATCTATATGCCCTTCACTGAAAAATATGCATATTCACCAATCCATGTTATTTTAAAAATCAGTTTCAAGATATACATCCTGACAACAAGGGTAGCATCACATTTTTATAAGCCTACATCCAAAACTCTGCTAGCTCACTCCTCTCTCTTTCAAGGACGACAACAGCAAACAGAAGTCTAATCATGGCTAAGGCTAAGTTCCTTTTTATTTCCTCTCGTGACAAAGGAGCCCAGTAGCACACAAATGCCGTCATAATTACTAAAATTAGTCATAATCTAAATGGGACTTTGACCAGGACATAGAATTGCAACACCCTGCTCTTGCAAAACTGGAAACACAAGAAAATGTCAAGACATGATTTGTAACTGGAGTACCCAACTATGTTTTTGTATTTGCAACACAGAGACCAAGCTTCAGAGTTATGACTTTTTTTCTTTTTAACTTAAGTACACGACAGTGTGGGGCTTTTTTTATTACTGCAGAATCAGTAGAGTACAAGAAAGCCACCAGCACTCACTTTATGCTCTGAAGTATAACTGAGAACAGTGAAATGTCTTGCACTCCCCAATCTCAGTTTCAGCTTCCTCAACACTTTTCACTTTGTCTTTCCCCACTGACAAAGCATAAGGTAACTTAAGGAAACGGAATGAATAGAACTTGTGGAATCATGTTGTATATACAAGCATCTGTTGCATATTAGTAAAAGGTAGTTAAACAAGGAAGCCATTTACTTTTTACAAGATTGCCACAGACACATGAAGTTCTGTCCAGGTTTTTTCATTTGCTCTGCGTGCTGACTTGCTGCAGTGTATGAAGGTGGCTGCAAATTGATCTGCTGGCCTTGTACTTGCACTGTTGGTATTGACGTTGCAGGTGTGCTCTGGAAAAAAAAAGTTAAAACAGAGTTTTAAATAGCACTTATTTCAAGACTTGAAGTGCAGTTTACTGTTTGTTCAAAGCTGTTTTGTTTTACACTTTAATCCACCACAAGTTTTCAGATTTTAACACTTCAAATAACCATTAATATAATGACACAAATCAGGGACATACTTTTTATGCTGTAGTACTTATGCAGAAGTTTCTAGTATTCAAATTACTAAACCTTATGCCCAAATTCCACATACAGAATTATGACAGCAAAGGAATTTCTCAAGGGCACTAGTGGAGCAAAGGTTAGCATTATTTTGCAAAGGCTTCATTTGCTCTTTACGAAAAGAAAAGAGCATTCAAACTCAAGGGGTTGCAGTATCATCAGCACAGGGAGGTAGTTTGCTTTCTTATGTAAATGCAGGAGAAAATATTGCTAAAAGAAGTAAAATGAGCACTGATACATCTAAAACTGCTTTATGTTCTTTGATGAAATGGTTTTACTTGCTGCATCTGTGGAATTCTTGACCTGCTGCGTTAGTACACATCAGCCTGTGTTACAGAGTGCGTAAGAAAAGGTAAATTGAACAATGCTGAGGAAACAATATCAAAGACCAGTTGGCTAAAACTATGACAATATTATTTTCTCTATAAAAATTGGCAAAATATGTAATTCTTCAGGCTCTTGTAAAACCAGCCAGCACATGTACCTTTATATAGAACACCACATGCCCAGACTGCCTGAACATGCCGTACAACTTGTATACAGTGAAATATAAACATTTCAGAAAGGAAGATGTTCCCCTTGCTCCCTTGCAATATTACAGTACACCTATTTTAACAGTGAATAAAAACTATCTTAGAAGTGACCTAAAAGAGACAAAACAAAGCCAAAATATGTAAAAGATGATGATGATAAAAAAAAAATTCAGCTTTTGAGTATTACCTAGGAATGAAGTCATAACATCCTTTTCTTCCCTACTGTTAGAAAATGGATATAACACTCTTAAATAAACTGACCAAACAAAACTACTGTCAAGTCTGTGTTTAAGAAAACTATAAAAGAAGCACTTTCAAACGGTGCACACAATGCTCTGTTTACATCTTTACAGCTCTGTTACTGAATAGCTTTAGACTGTAACCGTAAAGAAACAGTTAAGTGCAACTTTTAACATCTCCTTTGCTTATGTTTTCTTCCTGCTGCTTTCTACTGGCATTGCGGACAGCGGTCACACAAGGTAGCAAGTTAATAACTATCACAGATCATACCATGCTAATAACACGACCAAAAGGACAGCAAAAGATATTCAATAAACCCAAAACACTTCCCATATCACAGAATCACAGAAACATTTAGGTTGGAAAAGACCTTTTAAGATCATCGAGACCAACCATTAAACCAGCACTGCCAAGTCACCACTAAACCATAGCCAAGCATAAATCCTAATAAAAATAAGGTAAAACTCAGCAAAACTCCTGAACACAGCATAACTATTGTATGATGCTGTGATCTGCATATGTGAAAACTTGTAAGAAAGGATTCTGGAGTCCATTAGTCACAATTACAAATTGTTTTGAAGTCAGCAATGATTTTCATCTAAAGACCTCTAAGCTATTTAGCAGACTGGCTAATGGACTCTTCACAATGTATCTTTTAACAAAAGGTAAATACAAGTACAGCCTTTTAAGATCAACGTCCCTTTAAACAGGATATTTTTTACCTGAAGCTGAAAGTAAAACCGAGTGTCAGCAGTACAGCTTGTTTTTGCCACCTTCACTTGGCATCCTGATATCAATACATTACTATAGTCTTTATGTGACTTTTTATCCTTATAGAACTTCTGTCTCATTTAATATGCTGAAGAGAGAGTGTGCTTACTGAATTAATTCAGTATTTCATTTAATTCTCATCATTCAATGTGTCGTTCATGTATTATTTACTCCATTCTAAGCAAACCCTGCAATTAATCCAGAATTATGAATTTTCTCAAGGGTTTTTTTCTGGCAAGCTCTCCTAGTGGTATTCAAAGGT
This sequence comes from Todiramphus chloris collaris, assembly GCA_025345505.1. Taxonomy (NCBI): domain Eukaryota; kingdom Metazoa; phylum Chordata; class Aves; order Coraciiformes; family Alcedinidae; genus Todiramphus; species Todiramphus chloris. Next base: position 32,215,358 of record JANVCC010000010.1, on the reverse strand, counting down.
TTTAATACTGTCTCATTAAAAATTTGCTTATTTTAAACACAAAGATACAAGATATACAACACAAAATATTACACACTGAAAATGAAAGAGCACGAAAACGGAAAGAAATTTTCAGGGGAAAGTTAAAATTCAATTTCCCTCCCAATTTCTTCCTACCCCCTTTTTTCAGAGGGGATAAAAACCGCTGATAAATTGTGATGTGTAACATAATTGTTGTTGTCTAGAATTCTCTTATTACTGCTGTACTGCAAAATAGTTTTGCTCAAATTTGTAGCATTGGGCTCCTACAACTCCCATGTATTAAGTCAAACCTATTGCTTGCCTATCAGCTGTGCTGATTACATTTTAACGTGACAGATAAAACAAAATTGCATTCGTTTTCCTAGGTTTAATTTTAGAAACGTAAGTTCTGTGTTCGAACATCTCAAAGCTTTCCTCTTCATCCGAGAGATGAGAAATACTGCTCATTTTTATTTTCTTTTTTCTCCCCCTCCTCTATTTGCATATATTGAGTTAGTAATGCATGATACACACAAATTAGGTATAGTCTTTGTTTATCAGAAATCAAAATCCTTTTTTTTCCCCCCTAAAAATACTTACTATGTGCTACCTACTTTACAGTACCAATATGCAATAATTTTATAAATTTGTTCCTTTAACATACAGAACTACAAGAGACATCATCTTTCCTAATGAAGTCTTTCTGGGAAAAAAGTTCCCCCATGGCATAAAGATTTCACAAAATTTCCCCCTCTGGCAAAAGCATTTAATGACTCCAGGTTCCTCAAGAAATGGAATGCCCAATACTCTAGTGCACTTGAAAGCACTTCACGGCATCTTTTCACCAACAGTTTAGACTTCCCCATGATATGATTTGCAACAGCCACCAAGAAGTAACTTTGCAAATTAGATCTCACTGGATCTTGTCACTGAAAGGTACCTCTAGCAGCATCACCTGTCTCAGTATAGGTTGTACTGAACTTTTAAAACTACATAAATATAAACCCTTAATGCCTGCGCAGTCTACTTGCAGAACAGATACTACAGCCTACTTTTAATAAGGAGAAGGAGATTGTGTCTATTTAGATATTTAGACTAGGGGACTTGAGGTATTGGCAAGAGATGGAGGGGACATCCAGCACAGCCATCCTGTTTGGGCACACAAGCTCCCAATGTGGTAGAAATAACAAACCCTGTGGCTTGGGGCCAGAAATTGCCTCCACCTCCATTTCACAGAACCAGTGGTGGCATTCCCTTTATGTCTTACATGTGTAACTCTTATTTTAGCATGATACCCTCCCATTTTGTTTAAAAGCCTAGTGTGCCATTAGTAAGAGAACACACTGCATCCCAGTGGGATGGGGGTCCTGTTGAAATACAGAGCCATGTGCAGTTTAAAAGCACTAGGCTACCTTTTTTTCCAACCACTATTAGTACGTGCACACCCATAGTAAATGACATTTAACTCAACATAAGTTTTACTAATAATTAACTGTTTAATTTTTTATTTTTTTTTTTTTTAAGTACTATACAATTTACAATTTGGCATACAAAATTTTATGCTTAGATTCTTCACAACAATGACCATATATAAAAAAAGTAACCTATAAGCTGAAAATTAACATTGCGGGATTTGAGTATGAGGAAAGGGTCAGATGGATGGGCAGGCACTAAAATAAATGTTCTTTTCTTGCTAAATTACTAAAGTTTAAGCCTCCTTTTAACAGTGTGCTTCCCAAGTGAAAAGCAATAAAATCAGAGATTCTGTATTTCAGTACTTCCAGCTGAGCAACACGTTTGCTCTATGGCTAGGAATGAATTCCACCTCCTGGAGCTAGACACCTGCTTTCTGGTGCATGGTAATTTCTCAGCTTCCCAATCAACAGAGTGCAGGAGCAAGTCATTAAGGCAATGCTCACAGTTTTTTGTCAGCTAAATTTCCACGCAAGCCTGTTTCAAGTAGGTGGCTATAGGAGAAATTGGTGTACACTGTTTATGAGAGGATGACAGCGATGAGCAGGAAAGTGATTACTTCAAAAGCCAGATCAGGCAATTTAAATCACATTTGCTCACTTCTAGGAACCTGGCGTGGTATCAGATCATTCCTTCAAAACACACACCAAGTGGGGCAAGCCAACATGGTTCTGTGCAACAGATGTTTTGGAGACGTTTGAAAAGGAGTAAGAAAGGAAAGTGTAGAGGTAGGTAACTGATCATTTCTTTTCCATACACCAGTCCAGCACAATGCCTTGGAAAAGCAGTAATCCAGAAAAGGGAGCACCAAATTAAAAGAAAAAGAAGCCAAGAAAGTGCCCATTCTGTGTTCTCTTAGACTACATTTCATGAGCTTACAAAACAAAAATGGAAATACAAGGAAAAAAAATCTGCAATACTGTGTGTACCATGTTCCTCTTCTGACATAACCCATATATTCATAGCCCAATTTTCTAAAAAAATGAAAAAAAAATTTAGAAGTCAGTATATACGTAGTTACTGTTCAATGAGGTATGCTGAGGTGTACAATTAACATGAAATAATTACAGGTTATATACAGATGATAACCTGTACTTGTCTAACTGGATTTCAATAGCACTACATGGTCTGCCTCATAAGCAGCAAGTATAAAATTTAAATTATTTTAGGAGGCCATTTAAATTAACTTTCTTCCCCCCAAGCATGTAGCATCAGCCCATTTCAAACCACCATGCATATGAAACAAATCTCTAACTTTTGCATTACTTTAAGGATTCACAGAATCACAGAATGTTAGGGGTTGGAAGGGACCTCGAAAGAGCATCTAGTGCAACCCCCCTGCCAGAGCAGGATCACCTAGAGCACGTCACACAGGAAGGCATCCAGGCGGGTTCTGAATGTCTCCAGAGGAGGAGACTCCACAGCCTCTCTGGGCAGCCTGTTCCAGCGCTCTATTACCCTTAACAGTGAAAAAGTTTTTCCTTATGTTTACCTGGAATCTCCTCTGCTCCAGCTTGATTATTTCACTCTCTTTCTGTTTTCACATTGCTCTTCCCTTCCTCCCCTACTTATTTGCCCTTCCTTATCTTAAGTTCGAGCAGCCTCCCTTTCTCCTCTCTGCAGCTCATGACAACTAATCCCGCTGTAGTTGCATGAACAATACTCTGCTCCCTCTTCTGTCCTCTACATCATCTTTTTCCAGCCTTCCTGTGGGGTTTCATTTTTATTGTGAACTTTCTTCCTCTGGTGCTTTCGCACTTCTCTGAAGTACAAGCTCTAGTTTAAAATAAAATTTTAAGATGACAAGCCCACAGGAAATGACACATAACAGCTTCAGCAGCTATGTCAATTTGCCATAGCTAATATCCTTTTATTCCCTGTCCCTCACCATTCTTCTCTGGTGGGTTGTATTTATAATAAATCTGAGTGTTTGCAGAAAGAACCATGTTCTCCTATGTCTTCTGCAAAGCAGCCAGTACACGTTAGGTACTGCAGAGAGTATAAAACAATGCAGATGTTCAAGTGAAAAACATTCCTTAGCTGCTGCCTTTCAAAAAGTCAAGGACGAGGAAGCTGCTTATCATACAAGGAAGACTTTCAAAATGGGAGGGAGAAAACAGGAGATTACACAGGGCCTAACCTCAAAAGAAGTCATCACTAAACACTGAGTTCATGAGAATTTGGCTACATCTTAGTATTTCTGGACGTCATAAAGATACTCCTAAAAGCAGACTCAGTATTGGAAATCCTTCACATTTGCCTTCCCAAAAAACAATGGCTATTGCAGCTGCTCAGAAGCTTTGGGGGGTGGGGGGGAAGAGCTAGCCAGGAGGATTTCAGTACCCTTTATAGTCCAACAAAGTAATTTTAAAGGATCCTTAAAAGTCTTAAGCCAAACTATGATGCTCACTACATCTAAGCAGAGGGGGTTCTACTATAAATCAGTACAGCATATCGTGATAGACGTGATTCACGTATAGCCATATGTAATGGTTAAGGCAATTAGCTAACATATTAGATATTACACCAAAATCAAAATTAACTACCTTCTTTTCTCCCACGTTCCCACAATTTTGAAGCAAGGACAGCCATCCTACAGACAGAAGCACGAGCTAACCTTCATGGAAGCAGACATTAAACCAAGCTATTTTGATCTGCAAATTTCTACTTAACAGCAAACCCAGCTGGCAGCATTTCTGTTTGTACAGGTAATGTAAAGTGTAGGACCATTTAATGCTAGTTTCATTTTTACACTATCACTATCAGCACAGAAAATGTTATTTCCTTTTCGTTTGGTTTTTTTTCTGGGTTTTTTTTTTTTTTTGGCCATGATACATGTTATCTAATTCAAATGCAACAGTTAACTACATTGCTCCCCTTCTCAAAAATCTTGAAGTCTGATAATTTAGTAGCTGTTTGAGAAACAAGTGAAAACTTTTGTCCGCCATATGTCAGGAAATAACTAACCACAGATAGTACTTATTCCATTCTGGAGACATGGCCATACCATTTTCTATTTCAGACAAATCCTTAACAAAGCTATAACAAAAATTCAACGTGTGCAGCAGCTAAAGACACTCGCTGTCAAAAGCAAGGCATAGCTAATATAGCCACACTACAGCAAATTGAGTGCATCGTCCCTCTGCTGCCAACAGACATTTTCATTTTGCTCAAACCATTTCTGGAGAGAAAAAAAATAAATAATGTACTAGAAAAGGAGAGAGAGATCTCTGATAAAACCAAAGTGAAAATTTACAAATGAGCTCAAAGACATTTTAGGAACATAACTCTCTGGAGTGCAAAAGTTAAAAAGAAAAATGTAACAAAAGAAAAAATAGAAAGAAAACTTGTTAACGGTTAGTCCTGATTTCTGACAACTAGATGAAGGAAAGTCAAAAGAGCTTTCAACAGAAACCTAACCTGACATAGAAAAAGAAGTAGCACAAGTAATCAGTTGTCAAATTTTGAGTTTTGGCTCAGTTTAAACCCGTAAGGTCTATACCTCATCAAAACCAAACAAAACCTCTGACAACTACATAAAAGAGGGAGATAAGAAATGAAAGACCTGTCTCACCTCAAGTTCAAACCACACTAACGTACACTCAAGACTTCATTTCCTCTGCGTGGTCTGGCAGAACTCTGTGACCACCAGACCTACTATTGTGTTCTTTTTGCTGCTATTTGGGACAGGAACATTTTTTGTAGGGGGATTTTCTGTCCATGTACAAAAACAAACCTGGAATTCTCTCAAACATGGTTATTTGTACTTACTAATACTCATTCAAATGATGGCCATACCTCATTTCTACTAAAATGTTAGGGAGTAACCACTTTCAGATAGTTTTAAAAAATAAAGTTGATGAAGGCAAAACCCAAGAAAGCCCCCTCCAAGGTTTGTCAAAAAAAATTTAAAAAATTGCCTAATTTACCTATAAAGATTAAAAATATTTTGTAATAAGCAAACATAAGTATTTCAACAAATTTCCAAAGCAATACTTTCTCCTGACTGTAGTGAACTGCTGAAGCAAGCCTTTGAAGACAACCTTTAAATGTCAGAACTTCAACTCATTTCAGCAAGCCAGATGCAGCTGTGGTGGTGAAAAAAACAAAACCCAAAGAAACAAACCCAACATATTCACCCCTCCATAAGCAACAAATGCCAAGAATAAAATGCAGAACAATACTGACATTTTTTACAAGATCATACAACAAATCACTGTTGTTTTCAGAACAGTTAATCCTTTAGGGAAGAAATCAGCAAGCAGAAGTTCTTTCCTTACTGCATATTATCAAGCTATGAACTATTTTAAATTCCACTACTGTCACTGGCGTTGAAGAATCACGCAAACCAAACTTTAGTCCGTGCAAGAACAGAACCATCATTTTCCAAATATTTTAAACACTATGCAAAAGATAAGAGCGAGTTCACATTTTCACCTGCATTATTGCACAGTATTAGTCAGAATCAGAGTTAGAATAAAGATAAAAAGAACACTGCGACATACCTGTGTGACCATGCTTTGTATATACGTGGTTGGATGCTGCTGCTTTTGTTGAACAGCACTTTCTATTGCTACTTTCGCTACAGTGCTTGGATCCGCTCCAGCTGGCACAGCAACCATAGTTGCGCTGCAACCAGCATTGTTGGGGTCACTGATTGTAACAATTCTAACTCCTACTTTATTTGGAATTCCTGGAACAGTTTCCCTGTCATTATCCTCTGCTGGCCTCTTTACAGTTTTGCATTCTGCTGTGCCATTAGTAGACCGAACTTCGGAGGACAGGGTAGACTGGGACACTCTAGGTCCTGAGTGTGGAACTGCTATGATTTGATGCCCCTGTATAACAGAGGCTGTAGATTGTGGTGAGACAACTACACTTGGGCGTTGCTGAGGCACATCTGAATTCAAACTTGAAGCTAGAGGTCCATTAGGTAAATCAGTGTTGGTACCACTAAGTTGCTGGGTTAACAGTTTTGCAGCCTCCTGTGTACCGCTTACAACAGGTGAACTACTCAAAGTTAATACAGGCCCATTAGAAATTCTTTCCCCTTGATCACCTTTGGCAGTATCTTGCTGCGTGGCATCCAAATTCCCTTGTTGTTCCACTGAAGATATCTCACCATTTCCTACATGATTGGAAGTTTTGTGATTTGGAATGTTTTTGCTCAAATGAGAACCATCTCCTTTATCAAAATCACAGATTCCATTAACTAGGGGCTTCTTCAAATCACTTTTAATTTCCTGTGTGTCCATTTGTTCAAAGTTCTGCTTTCCAGGAGCTCCGTTCTCACCCATTTCTAATGATGGCCCATTACTGACTTGTGAGCACTGATTGGCCTCATTCTGAGTTTTCCCTGAGTTAGAAGGAGGTAGACTGGAGTCACTATACTTTCTCCCATTTAAAAGACTTCCCACCTGCATTTCATTTTCTTTTGCATCCCCATTGCTGGTGTTTGCAGCTCCTCTTCGGCAGGAAGGATTCTCCATAACTTCAATTTTACGTTCATGAATGTGTAAACCTGTTGCTTCCTTTGCTTCTTCCTCCTTTTGGCAAATTATTTTATCACCTTTGAATGGGGGAGCAGCAGTACACGGCGATTGTCCAGCTGAAGGTGCTTGAGTAGCTGGAAGTGTTTGCACCTGTAACCCAACTCCTGTCTGTGCTCCACTCACTGCAATTCCTGCTGGAGCAATGATCTGAGTTGCATTTCCCTGACTCACAGTTGCAGTAGCAAAACTCGTATTTGGCACAACTGTTATCGTAACCTGGTTGCCAGTAGTCCCTTGGAAAATAGTGGCTGGGCTGTTTGAGATCAACTGGCCTGGCAATATCTGCAAATTGGAAATGGGTACTGTTTGTACTGCCCCTTGGGGCTGGATTGCACCCGGGACCAGCTGAACGTTTTGCTGTCCGACCAGCAGCTGCTGAGCTGGAGACTGTCCTTGAACTCCAAAACCTGGTGCCTGGTTATTGGCCATCTGATAAACCACCTGGGGGCTAGGAGCTCTTGCATTATTAGGTGGAGGAATCTGCGGAGCTGGGAGAATAAGCTTTCCCCCTGGAGTCGAGGGGCCTCTTTTTGGAAGAAGCAGTTGTTTTATCAGACTAGACTCACCAGAGTTAGGCTGGCCAACTCCTGTATTAGCTTGCTGTGACTGCACTTGCATTTGTATGGGTTGTTGTACCTGTACCTGCTGCTGCGATGATGCTGGTGAATGTTGCTGCTGCTGCTGCTGCTGTTGCCTCTTTACAGAAAGCATCTGGCTGACAGTAGGAGGGGGTCCTTGTGACTGAGGAGTGGTAGATGAAGATGACATAACTGTAGGGACTTGATTATTTGTAACTGGACCTGGGGATGGTGAAGAAGATGGAGTAATGCTTGGCTGTCCAGTCAACTGGACGGTTTGACCAGCGGGAATAGAAGCTGGATTAGCAAGCACTATTTGATGAATGGCTGGTGCATAGGTTTGACCTTGCTGAGCTGGCTGGCTTACGATCACTACACTTTGCTGGGATGGTGGTGGAGGCTGCTGCTGTGGCTGCATTGGCTGCTGTACCACTGAAGGTGGAACCTGCTGAGATGGCAGAGGCTTTGGTGCAATGTTCTGAAACCCTACCCTAGATGTCGGCGGGTTTTGGACACCTGCGATTGTAACCACCTGCCCAGCTGCTACTTGGAAATTTTGAACCGTGGTGGCAGAAACAATGTTAGATGCAGAGGTGGTGACGTACTGCTGCGGTGCTATGATGACTGTATCTTGTTGCTGGTTACCAGCAGAGGACTGCTGAGAAGATGTCTGTCCGGGCTGTGATGATGTGCTGATTAGCTGTTGACCCTGTGAAACTGCTGAACTGCATGCTGGTATGTTTTGTACTCTGCCGAATATGTGACCCTGAGGTACAGCTTGCTGAATTACCGTAACAGGAGTGCCTGAAGGTATCTGTCCTGGTACCACTGCGTGCAGTGGAGACTGTTGTTGAATTACAGGTTGGTGGTGAAGCAACGTCTGAGAACTAACGACAGTTACAGACGGCTGTTGTCCCATAGTGCTGTGATTTTGATTAGAGGCTTGTGGTACTCCTCCTACAGCAATAGTAACAGGAACTGCAGACTGGGGAACAGAGCTCTGTATTACTGTGGCCTTCACTACTTCACAGGATATTGGACCTTTATTCTGTATAACAGTCACTGGAGCATTTTGTTGCTGCTGTGTATGAAGAGAAGGATTTTGTGGAATTCTAGAAACAGTCTGTGCCACAGTATGAACACCTTGAATTGGAAAAGACATCTGTGTTGCTGTCAAAGTTGAAGACTGGTTAATAGGGGTCCTCTGATAGTGATTTCCTACGCTCGGTAGCCCATGCGGGATTCCTGTGAAAATAAACACGTAAAAATTTGGAAGCAAACATTATTTCAAAACACATTAACATAACAAATGTTTAGAAGTCCAAAGCTCAAATTTCTAATTCTGTATGAAGCAGTTTCTCCTCTCAGCTATACTGCATCTGAATTTATGATGCAGCAACAGTGGTTTATCTGCTGACTGGCAAGTTTATGGGGTTACACATCAAATACCAGAACAGCATGGAAGTACACAGCGCAATATCATTCCCAATATTATTGAACAAATTCTATCATATCACGTGGCCCCAACTTCCAACACTTTGAAACTATTTTCAAAACCTTTTGTCTTTTATTGTCATTTCAGAATTGATGCAAAACACTTGATATTTAATTAATTTAAAAACCTGCTGGCGAAGGAGACGAAGACACATCAGGAATTGAATCAACCCGGACAACTGGGGTAGACGAAGTTGGTTGCTGCTGATAGTACATCTGAATGGGAAGTGGTATAGCTCTCCTTTTCACTCCTACCACATGTATATGTGCTTGACCATTGTTACTTGGATCATCTACTCTCTTCACTGTGTGATTTGGAAAGACAGTTCTGCCAAACACAACATAAATCTCTGTTAATAAACACAGTAGCTAACCCTTCTAGAATATTTTTGTTTTAACTAATTGCTCTTGTGTGCAGAGTGACTACATCCTTGCAATACAGAAGGATTCTCCAATATCACCTGAGTGTTCATCACTGACTACTAGCAGGTCCACCAGACGTTTGGCCAAAATGTCATACAAGATAAGTGAAAAGTACAAACATCCAAAAACTACTTTGTAAAGAATTAAAAGGACTATAAGCAGAGAAGGAACTCTATCAAAAATCCTGAAGTAGAATGAAATAAAAGTAAACAAATTCTAAACATTTTTTTAAAGTAAAATTCCAAAACTGGAAGTCTTTCAAACTCAACTCAGTAGATCTTATGTCAAAGTAATCTAAAGCTACAGGTTAGTACAGAGCACATACAATTGCTTCTTTACTGCTGCATGAATTTTTGTCTTACCGCAGACATTTATAAAATCCAGTTGACGTTAGGATTCCACCTCGAGCTAATTTACTACAGGTAGAGAGGTATTCAGAGTACATTTCTGCTCGAGAGACTGAGCAATCAAGATTCACCTCAAAATTTGCATTCAACCTGAGGATGAAAAAAATAAACTATGAAGCAAAATATGGAGGGCATTGTTAAAACACTTCTGTCCCTATCACAGAGACTTTTGAGGCCTGGTAACACAGAAAATAGCATTTAAGTACATTGACTTGTCAAACGTCTCTTCCATACTTTCTCCTTCTCACTGCTTACGATTCAAGATGTAGGACCCCTAACATATACAAGTCAGTTTTACATGCAACATCTTATTTATATATGTAATATGCAAAATAGTCTCTATATATGCCTTTTAATTATATATTCAGAATCAAAACCAAAAATTAATGCACTTTTGTGATGTCTCTTCCCACAGCTCTGTTCTTATTTCTTAATGAATCTACTTTAGCAAAAGCTGGACCGAATGCCAGTTAATTCTTCATCAGAAATTTCATTTGTATTAAAATCAAAGTTTTGTTAGTTATCTATCTGCTAATGCAGTCTTACTTGGAAATACAAGAAAAATCAGAGAGAGAATAGCTATCTGAAGCCCCCCCATTCTTACAGAGGTGGGAAGGCAGGAGAAAGGTGACTGGGGTTCTAAGAGGTGCACACACAAACACAGAGACTCTCATTCCTGGAGTCCCAGGCTACACAGACATCAGTAAAGTCCCTGAACATCCTGTTCTGCCTAACATTAAATTCCCAGGGAAAGAAAGTATTTGTATCTCCTGCAGACTCTCCACAAGCACACAGATCATCCAACCTCAACAAGCAAGTTGTGAGAAAAGGAAACATTTTTTATCAGTTTAATTTTCTTTCTTTCAGATCCATTACTCCAACCCAGAGACACAGTTCATCCCCAGCAGCAAATGGAGCTAAGTAACAGCTCTCACACAATATTCAAATACCGATACCAGAACGTAGGGTCATACAGAATAAAAAAATTGTCATCATATGCTGCTAACACTTTGCAAAACTACACTGCATGCTTATTTGTAGAGTCCTACACTCCCAATGTAACTAGATGCTTCAAAAGAGAAAAAGCAAATTATCATGTTCTTTAAATTGTGTTCTCTCGTAACTAGTAAAAAGTATAATGTCTTTTCTCCTGCAGCTGAGTTACAATTTTATTATTACAAAAATTGAGATCACACTGTAAAACAGGAAGACTAGGTATTAATTAAATCTGGCATATCAGACAAATGACTGTCCAGTTGGGTATGTGGTATTAGGCTGATCCACTATCACTGGTACCAGCAAACTGAAGATATTTAGGACTGGTAACAGTGAAATGGGATCTGCGATCAGCACTTTACTGTCAGATGTACTTACCTTACAAGGACTCCCACTCAGGCTAAGCTGGCTAGTAAGACACCCAGGAAGGTCAGTTTAAATACCTTTCTGATGCTTAAATATCTGAAATTAAGTCTTCCTGATGCTTCCAAGAGATAGTAACTTTTCTAAATTCTACTGCTGTGATTTCCTGATTTTCACATTTCTCTCAATAGGATGCAGTGACTAAAACATACCATGAAAATTTACAGAAATGTATGACAGTCCACACTAGCACTGATGAAAATTCTTGGAAGAGGCTACGCCTCTGCTCTCAATTTGCATATTAATTTTTAGTTGATTTTTTTTTTTCTTTTTTTTTTTTTCCATCACAGTTAGCATTTAAGAAGAATTTTCAGGACTAGATATTAATTTTTCTTTTTGGCTATCTCATATCTCTCTGGAAGAAAGTCAAGTACAATATAATAGTATTCAAAATGGACAGCTTCAGAAGCACACAATCAGAAACAAAGCTGTGATATAATAACTCTCTTTGGTCTGCTTCAGTATTTTCTGTCATTTAATGGTGACACACAGATGCAGCATGGTGCTTACCCATACTTAGTTTAATAGTCAAAACTTCCATTTTACATTTAATACAGAGTGCAAAATTCACTTTTCCTACAACTTTACCACTGAAAGCTGTATGTTCTAGTGCTCTCTACAATCAACAGAATAAAGATGGCACCAGAATGTTAATTCTAAGAGAATTCTAAGAGAGAAAACAACTAATTTCAAGTATCAGTGGTCAATGAGTGAATATTCTGGTTGATTTTTTTTCTTTCATACTTCTTCAAAGCAATGACAGAATTGTTTTGCTTTATACTTTTCAGAAACATTAGTTTAATGGTAAGTAGAAGCACACTAGAAAATTCTGTGACGCATGAATACAGGCATTTTATTTGCTCTTCTTCTTCATTAAAGTATTTTAATAGAACTATACACTTACCACTGACATGCAAACTTCTCACTGTCTATTTCTACTATTCCCGGTGGTGGAGCAACATGTGGTGCTGTCCGAGAGGCTGTAGAGAGGAAGAAAAAAACCAAAACTTGCTGAAACAATTTTTGTTCTTCTGAATAAAGCACTTCACCTCCATGACTTTCACTGGTAGAGTTTCTCTTGTGTTTGTAAGGAAGGATATATTCAGCTCAGGCAAGTCATAGAATCATAGAATTGTCAGGGTTGGAAGGAACCTTAAGATCATCTAGTTCCAACCCCCCCTGACATGGGCAGGGACACCTCCCACTAGAGCAGGTTGCTCACAGCCCCAGCCAGCCTGGGCTTAAAAACTTCCAAGGATGGGGCTTCCACCACCTCTCTGGGCAACCTCTTTGTGTCTCAACACCCTCATGGTGAAAAAATTCTTCCTAATGTCTAACCTGAATTGACCTATCTCTAGTTTTAATCCATTCCCTCCAGTCCCATCACTGCCCAACAGCCTAAAAAGTCCCTCCCCAGCTTTCTTGTAGGCCCCCTTCAGATACTGGAAGGCCACAATAAGGTTTCCCCGGAGCCTTCTCTTTTCCAGACTGAACAACCCCAACTCTCTCAGTCTGTCCTCATAAGAGAGGTGCTCCAGCCCTCTGATCATCCTCGTGGCCCTTCTCTGGACACGTTCCAGCACATCCACATCCTTCCTGCAATAGGGACTCCAGAACTGGATGCAGTACTCCAGGTCAGGTCACAAAGGTGCACAACGCAGACTACAGATCAGCACCACAATTTACAAAAAAGCAGGGCGTGCCAAAGCCAGAGCCCCCACTACAGCACAATCACGACATGAGCACTCAGTGAACAACAGCTTCCAGATTCACAATCACGATCCATTTTCTCAGTACTTTAGAGTACTGAGAATGATTTAAGAGTGGCACAATATGCCACCAGAACAGGCACAAATATACACCAATTGTTTTTCCAGTTCCTAGGTGGAAGCAAAAATAACGTAAAGAATTTTGTTGCAATGTCACATCGGTTCCTTATTCACTCTAGATCATCCTCTTAGTCGCATTATATTTCAGTCACTGTGGTATCTGTACCCATTCCAGAAACAGTACACTTAGATGTGCAAGGTAGTGTCTGTTGTAATGGTTCTTTCTCCATTTTCTTCTCCAGAACAAATGGCTATGTTCCATCTTGTGTGCACTTGTGGTACACTGCTTTTATTAGTAAAGGCAAAAAGAGATACATGTCCTATTGCCCCGATCAATAACAGCTGTGCCATCAATTTCTGAAGTGCTGGTATTTAATCCCAAAATAAACCCACAAAAATTAATCTTAATTAAAAGCCAATTTACGAGTAAGAAAATACTTTTCAAGCTTTAAAAAAGTTAAAATTTGGTTCAAGTCACAACTGTTGATCATCTTCAACAAAGGCATGATTCTGTGTGTCTATCTCATCTTTGCAATTCCATCAAGTACTGTATGCTACTGCCCAATAATATTCCATGTAAAACACAATATAAAATGGACCTCTAATTCTCTGCAAACTGGGGGAAATATCTAAAATGGATACTACTTCTTTATACTGAACAAGCTAAAATAACAAAGTTACATAACTTTTACTAAATAATCATATTAGCAACTGAAAAATACTAAGATTCTTTTAAAGCTTGTTTCCCAACAGTTTTGGCTAACATAGCTTTATATTTACTTAGTGAACAAGTGTCTGAAGAAGACACCATATGTTATGCATAACACTATACTTCTTTATGTAAATTAATCAGGAACTTACAAAAGACAAAAAATCTACTCTTCTGCATTTCCTATATGGCATGTATGTTCTCCTGCAGTGACACTAACCTGGGACGCCTGTCGCATGGGCCTGTGAAGCACCATGATCCATTACTTGTGGTCTGACATCAGGTACTCCTTGCTGGCTAATGCACTGATGTTCGATCAGTTTTACAGCAGTAAGTGCATCAGGTCCAAACATCTGGACGTCCATCGAAACCAGACATACTAACGTATCTAAAAGTATTAAATACAAACCAAATAATTACGTTAGGACAAGCTAAATGAATGTCATTGGGACATACTGATTTGCTTTAAAATTGACATGTATTGAAAGAAAACAAAGTCTTTGCACAATTCTGTAGATTTCACACACACATATTTCCTGGCATGTAGGAAAAAAAAAACCCAAACCAAAGATACTTCAAGAGTTTTAGCTTCCCTAGTCATGATCAATTCTTATTGTTATCACTATAGTTATTATCAATTTCTTGAGGACATAATGAATAATTTTAGTGAAACTTCCTATTCTAATATCCATCCCTAAGCTGACACACACACACAAGCAAGCTGTGTTTTTAACCCCTGAACACAATCTATCTTCAGTCTTTTTTCCTATGTAAGTGAGAGCAATAGGTTTTTTCTTTCCCTTACCTATGCTCTTCTCTACTTTAGCAATCTTTGAGCAGGCCACTTCTCCCATTTCTGTGAGCATGTATAGCACCTCAAGTGCTGAGATTACGAGCAGCACATCCGGTAGTGTGAGATGACATATGATCTCTTTATAGGATTCTTGATCCACATATTCGCAAATTAAGACACCATTATCTTCAGCCTTACAAAGATTTGCCAAGATTTCCATGCCTAAGGAACAAATACAAAATAGTTTTAAACAGCAGTCATTACAATTCTAATACAACAGCAAGAGTAGATAGAGATCTTACCTCGCATTTTTAAAAATCTATCCCTTGACATGAGGCATTTTGTAACAGTGTGAAACATTAGATGAGTAGTTTTGAAATCAACAGGATCCAAAAGAAGCTGATGAGAAAGAAAAAAAAAAAAATTACCTATGACTAACACTACACATATTGTGCTAATAGCTCAAATCCTTAAATTTGCATATCGAAATATGAGATTCAAAAGAGTTTAAATGCAATGCATATCAATGACATTTGTGCTCACAAAAACAGAATCCTGTGAACTTTTTATTGTGGCTAGCATCTTGAGTGTCCTCCTCCTTTTCTGCTCTGAAGTAGCAGTCTAATTTAAACTCTCCAGTGATCAGAATAAGCAAAATAACTTTATTCCCAGGCAGTCAACAGTACACACAAATAGATGCTAATATCCGGCAGAGAACTTGAGCAATGACATGCGTTCCTTCCCAAACGCTATCACAGTCATGCATCTTGTTCCTACCCACTTCTGCTGCTCTCAGACATTAGAGTATGGAACATCCTCTCTTATTCAAGAGAAGCTGGATACATGGTAAATGAAAATGCCATCTTGTTTTCAATATAAGCAGCAGTGGACCAATATTTCAAAAGTCTCATCCTCTGATACCCATTTGACTTAAAGTTATCTGTTATATATCTTAAAATAAAAGCAATACCTGAACACAGCTACCTATAAAATCTGTATAATTTATCTGCACAATGATACAAATACTAAAATAGTGTATTTTACTACATTCAAACCTCTCTGAAAACAAAAGGATGCCTCACACGATTCAGGTAGTATATCCAGGGGCTGACAACTAGCTTGCTGGTACCCACTACACACAGCAAAAAACCTTCTACCACCCCCTTTCTCAAACATACTATTTTGAATTTCTGACTAAAGGTTATAATCATAAAGTGAAGAAGCTAGTGTACAGTCTGCAGAATTTAACTAAATTCCTTTCCTCTCTCTGGGAAACTAAACTGAAAATTATACACTATGATTATTTTGTTACTCCCTATACATGAATAGAATCACATGAAGGTGGTCTTCATGTGAGTCTATTGAGCAAACTGACACTACAGCCTGCATATTATTTTGGCTATGAATGCTTGTTTTCAAGTTACTATTTACAAATTCAGAGAATAATTCATTTCCTGCTTCATCCAATTATCAAGGGAAAAAAAAATGAATACTCAAGTAACGGTTTTATCAACTCATGTTGTTTTGAAGCACATTACCTCTGCTGCAATATTTCCCAGCGTGTCAAGCCCCAACTGTCGTAGAGAAATAAAGTGACTATGAGCAGAGAGTAGCAGGAACCGAAGACAAGTACGATTAGCTGCCAGAAGTTTAACATTGCCCTCTTCAAAAGAAAGATTACGTAAAATCACTGCAATCTGAAGTACCCGCTGCCCTTCGATATCATTAATGCCCAATTTGCGAGGTGGATGAAATAAGGATTCCCAAATCCATTCTTCTGATGGAATATCTGTAAAATAAACAAGTTTTAGTCCTTCCTTTGCTGTATTTACCAATATGTATGTATTAAGATAAGTCAAGATGTCTCACCTTGAGATTTGCTTCTGTCAGAAATGAGATCACGAACTTCAATATCCTCAACAATATCCTTCCAAAACTGAGGAAAAAATTTAAAATACACTTAATTTCTAGGGGGTATTTCTTTAAATAACTATTTTTATTTCTGTTACATTAAAACATTGGAAAAGTACGAAAAAGACTGTTCTTTCAAAATTTCCTAGTACCTCTATTCATCTAACAGTGATTTTTCATTCATGGGATGATATGCAAGATGCTCAGTACTTTACATTAAGAAACTCTTCCTTTCAAGCACCAGAAGTATGCATTCATGATCAGCCAATACTATCACAGAAGTACTTTGCTGAAACACACGGTGAAACTAAATGGACAGTTTTCCACAAGCAATTAGAAGTACAGCACTTATAAGTAGAAAAAATAAAACCCTAAAAACAAACAAACAAAAACAATCAAACAAACAAAAAAAAAAACCAAACAAAATCAACACCCCCCCCAAAAAAAAAAACAAAATACCCGAAAACAAAAAACCAAAACCCCCCCCCCACCCCCCCCCCCCCCCCCAAACCAGATCATCTTCCTTCATTTCTTACAAACAGTGAACTCCTAAAGCAAAAGATGTAGGCCTTAGGCTCCTGCTAGAAGTACAACAGTCAGATTTTAATCCAGAGATTCTTTTAAAAGCCTCTGCTATGTTTTCCACATCATCATAAACCCATGAAAAGAGAGAAGCAACAACCACCATCACCAATAACCTGTATAAATCTAAGCACAACAGAATACTTCAGCACACTGGAGTTCAATTACTTTTCAAATACACGGCTCGATCTGTAAATGGTTGGTTGTTATGTTGAAGTTTTCTTGAAATTCAAGAATTAATCATGGGATCAAGGCTTGCAAGCTAATAAAAATACCCAGTGAAGTATATGAATATAGAATATATATAATGATATATACATTCTATTGTGTATATAGTAACAAAACCACAAACATTACTTCAACTAATAAAAATTTATGCATTCTTTTGACTCACTAATGAAATACAGCTCCTCTTTTGGCTATGATCATAGAATAAAACCACAAATAAATATGAATAAAAAGGGAAGGATGGGAAGTTCAACCAGCTGAACAGCAGGCGAAATTTTACTTTGCAAATGCAATTACTAAATTACAGCATTCATACCAAGCCCTACACTACTATTTTCTTGAAAAATACAATACTAACAGATTTTCTAAATTGAAAGAAAAAGAATTTTATTTTCCACTGCATCGTTGCTAAATGACATCCAAGTACTGTTTAGTAAAGAGGATTACTTGCACAGAAAGGATTATTAAATCATTTTAGCAAAAGACAAGAACAGACAGATAAAAGTTCATACTGCTTGTGACAAACAGATTTTTCTAATTAATACTGAGGCTATCATCAAGAGCCACAGAAGACCAAGGCATGCAGGTAAAATTTGCAGAATGTACTTCATTTTGAGCTGCTTTTACTTTTAGAGAAGGATACTGTTAAGGAAGGGGCTTCAAGTTGTTATTTTAAAAAGCACACAAATACATATTGTCTGGAAATAGAACGGTCAGTACACACTTCAGGACGTTTCCCTTTGGAACAGCAATGAACACAGTAAGCCTTCAAATTTCACTGCTAGTTAAAAGAAAAACCTCAAAAACTTTTAAAGTTTATTTCTTTAATGAGCTAAGGAATTTTTTTTTTTTTTTTTTTTAAAGGGAATACTGAACAGAGATACTTGAAGTCTTTCAACTTTAACCCGAATCTCTTTGGAAGAGAGTCAATCACAGCACAATGTTAAAATGGCCATCATGTGTTCAATGTTAAAACAGCATTATCACATTTTGCTACCTCCAATAATCCACTTTTTACCACTTGAGTAGGATAGTCCAAAATGAGAGATTTAAAAACCTTTGGCAATATAAAGTCATCAAGGAGCAAGTCTTTCTATCTGGAAAGCAAATCATCCTGGTCATGTTCTCAAAGGGATGGAAAATGAGGATTTAAGTTTTTTGCAGATGAAGACACTACTGAAGATAAAGCCTTAAAGTGCTATGGCTGAAGATGAAGACATAAATACGCTGTTGGAAACCTGGGCACCTTGCCTAAAACTCACAGGATAAACAGATCCATGCTAGTTGCTTGAACAACTGAGAAAGTCTCTCCTTCCTAAAGAAGCACTCTGTCAAACAATGATAACTGTCAATTCAGGTGAGATTATCTTTTTTCAGAAAAGAACAGAACATGGCTACTTTCTGTTAAAATGAGATACATCATAGCACCAAATATCAAGTTTACTTACATATAAAACTTCAAATTGTTTCATTATACAGTTATGTTGTGAGCATAACACACTACCTGCTTCAACTAGAGAATTTTAGCTTCAGGATTACCTACAGTATATGCACAAGCTAAGTACCTATGTGAAGCACACAAGATTAATGTGCATCCTCTCCACAGCCTCAGTTCCTCCAAGTCCTAGACCTCTGAAAAAGCTCTTACAGCTCCAAGGAAGAAAATCTGCATGATAGGAGATGAATATGCACACAATACAATTTCAAAAAGAACAATTACATATTTTTTTCTCTCTTGCTTGTTTCGTTTTAACATACAGAACGCCGTGGGTGGTAATGCTCACCAAGAACATTGCTCTACCTCCAGAATTGTCCCAGAGTCTTTTGCTTGCTCAAGACTGTGGGTTGGCATTCCCCAACCCAGCATCTGTCATGGGTGTTTCAGCAACCATGAAATGCTTACTGCAGCAGCAAACCAGGCTTCCTGTGAGCACTTTGAAGATGTTAAGATTTCAGATATCTTCCAAAATCTCCAACAGTGTTACCAAAAATCTCAAAAATATTATCCTACATGCTCCATTCAACAAGCTCATAATTTAAACAGCTTTATCAGTAAATAATGTGTTCAGAAATCCAAGCACCTAACGCACAAAGTATATGTGGCATCTAGTGTACATACTTTATAGATGGGCTGCTAATGATAGCGGGGCCAGGACTTCTCAGGATTTCAGCTGTTGACACACATGTTGTAAGAATGCATGCACAGATGAAAGCTTGACATGCATTTATCACTACACTGAGCTCCAAAACACCTGAAAGCTTTACCACAGCTATCTTCTAGCAGGCACCATTGCACAGAAGAGCTGACTCTCTCCCTCGGAGCAGTCATTCTGCTGTTCAGGGAATGACAAACAGCTTGAGGCCATGCTCTTGTGCACTGCATGTGCAGTCACATAACTGATTTTAAAAAGTACAGTCACCCTGGCCTATGACAATCAAAGTCTCAATCAAATTATCAGGCATAAAATCAAGTTCTCCAAACATTTTTTTGAGAGATGCCATGACAAACAGATTTCAGCTGACTCCCATATAAACAATGATGCAGAGTCAGAAGTAAATATGAATTTTGCATCTTTCACTCAGAGGACTTTAAGAACCCCAAAGCAGATTCCAGGACACCTGAGACCTCTTCAGAAAGAAAGAATGAAATAGAGTCCTTGACAAAAATTCAGGAAGGGAAATTGTACTTTCCATTCCTTAATTGGAATGATGAAGCTTGTTAATTACAAAACCCCTTACATCATAGTAGAGGAAAAAAACATAGTAAAAAAAGAATTGCACCTCGTTCTGACAGTTATCCTCTGTGATTCTGGTGAAGTACAGACATTTCCATGTCTCAGACAAAACTTCACACTGGAATCACGTGTCCTGCCAGTAAATAATCAAAAAACCCACCCAGGTCTTCTTCCAAAGCAGCAGGATTACCTACATTGATCTCCATCCTGTACTTCGGAATAAAGGTGTTTGAACATCTTAAGTTTGGAATGAGCCTGCACCCTCTATGCCTTGTCTTTACAAGGAAAGACTTGGCCTGAACCACTTTATTTTTTTTGCATTTAAGCAGACTGGTTTGATTGCTCTCAGCCCACTCAACATTTGTTTCCTGCCTAAGAAGGAAAGACCCTCCAAAAGGATGGGGGTGGGCAGAGAATGCCAAGGTCAAAAATAAAATTGAATAACCTACATACAATGTTTGTGACCTCTCTGTTACTTTAGAACAAGGTGAAACATAACAAAACTTTTGTTTGCCCAAAGGAAATGCAGAAGTGGAAATACATGAGTTAAGCCAAGCTTTCTGGGTGTTCCTTTGAAAAACATATCACAGAGGAAAGAAAATTTAAAAAATCTATTTAGCATCACAAGCTGTTAATTATTCCCTACTATAAACTATGTATAGCTGCACTGTGATACTACATATCAATAGCAATGAACAAGAAGGGATGAAAAAGTGAAGCTCCTTATCAATAGTTACATGTGTATTATAGATCATGATAACACACTGGTAATAGGAATATAAAGCTAAAACTTGGAAGCAAACAAAAAAATGCTTGGCTGTGACATACAGACTGTAAGAGATAATGGACAAAGATAAAAAACTCAATTCACATGCACAATCTGATTACTGTCAGTATCCAAGTTCCTTTGGAAAAAGATGCACAGGATTATACAGAATCTATTGGAAATCAGATTAACCAAATTACTGTCCATAAAAAACAAAGGACATTTGAGTCCACAAATCATGTAATATAGCAATGATCATGACTACTTATTGTTCAAGGAAAATATGAGAGCAACTGGAGTCAAAGTCAGCTTGACAGATCACTGTAAGAGACAAGAAAGGAGATGTTTGAAAAGTATTTCAGGCATTTAAATGCATAATGCATCTCTCTCTACACAGTATCTAAGCAAGAGTCAAAGAATAAATGCCCCATAAAGAAAATTGTTATTAAACTTACACAAAATATAAAGAGTTGGACAACAAAATAAGACCTTCCAAAAAAACAAAACCCCCCCCCCCCAAAAAAAAAAAACCACCAAAGGAAACCAGAGAAGTAAAGCATTATGCAAAGCAAAAAGAAAGCATAGAAACTGCATAAGCATGGATTTTTGAACTCTACAGCTAGAGGAGGCCTCAGGTAGTCCAAGAACATGAAACCTAAATGCTTAAATTGAAAAACACAGAAATGAATGGTGCATGAAGAAATGTAATGGAATTATTCATATGCTACATCAGATGGTGGGCAGCTGCTGGAGAAATGAAAGAATTACCTGGAAAATACAGTTAAATCTATGCTATTATAAGCATGCTATGTAAACAAGTCACTCTTGAAAACAAACTGTACTCACAAGTGAACCTTGCTTTCATTAGGAAATTCAAAGTGAAATGGAACAGTTAAAAATGGGAAAGCTTCCAGAGCACATGAGAAAACTTCTAAGCAGGATGTCATCCAAACTTGGGGATCAGGACAACAAAAAAAAAAAAAAAAACAAACCAAGAAGAGATACAAGATGACTGGCTAAATACCAGTTGTTCTAATCCTTGAGTAAGGACCACACAGTCATTCCAACTAAGATTTAAGCTTACTGACATCACCAGGAAAAAAAAAAAAAAAATCAAGAGGGGAGAAAGCAACAAATTAACATAGCTAGAAGGGATTAACAGCAGGTTCAACTAAAGTGACGTTACAACTAATGGAACAGATTCACTGACTAGGAAAGACATTTGATTTAGTTTAGAGGGAAGTATTGTAGAAACTGAGAAAACACATAGTACTGCAGATGAAGATAACAAATTTTCCAAACAGCTTTTTGTAATAAAAAGGAATGAAGGAATGGGGAAGGGGAATACAAATGCAAATGATTCTCTCAAAGTTTAGGAAAACACATTGGTTTTCGTCTTCACTTTCAACTGGAGCAGTAGTGAGATAGTGATAAGGACAAAATTCCTTTGCTCATGAATATGACATTACTAAGCTAGTAGACTGTTCTGAAAAACTCATACCATGTATGTAACATCGAATGATTTTAAGTCAAGATTAGAGAACAGCAGAATATAAAAATCTAAGTGTTGTGCTGAAACAACTGACAAATTCTTTGTGATAAATTAACGCAGAACTCAAGAGCTGATTGAATACCAAACAACCAACAGTTATTGTGTAGGTACTTAAGGGTGCGAGAAATACTAACAGTGATACTGTACCACTCTGCGTGCAAAGTTGTAGCAGACCCAAGAGAAAAATAATGAAGAAAAACATATGGCCTTTTTTCTTTATTGAAAACTAATTTTAAAATACTAATATTATTAAAACATTAAAAATTAAATCAAGCTTGTTTTAAGCAAATGTTAAAAACTTCCATAAAACATTTTAGTATAAATATATAATTCTAAAATTACCCTCAATGTCTGTATAAAGACATTGAAGTGTCCCACACTCCCTCAATACCAGAACTCAAACACATGATAAATCCAGAACAGTCTGAGGGCAACATCTACAAACTCAACATTTCTATTAATTCAGTTGTGTTTAGCTTAGAATTCATGCGTTTAAAAAAATGTTTTCCCCACCCTTATTTCTATGAACCACTAACATCCATGTCTGCACGTGATCACTATACTTTAATTCATAACTCTGCATTTGTCCTCTTCCACTGAAACTCTCTTCCATATTCATCTTTACACAAATTCCTATGCTGCCATTAATGTAGAGGAAAAAAACCAACCTGGAATGATAACCCTAGAAAATCAACACATAAACAGGCAGCAAAATGAAAGAACACCCACCAAACAAATAGAGAAGAATTTAAAAAATGATAAACAGTGAAACGAGGGGCACACATTCAATAGCCCTTCTGCTAATCTTAGAGCTGTAAAAGCAAATTAAAAAAAAAAAAAAAAAAATCAAGTATCTCTCCCCTATGCCATGAAGCTCCCATAATACTTCTGTTCTGCTCCCATAACAATTTCTGCATCCACAGCTGCAATAAAAATAAATTACTTCCAGTAGCAGGGTCAAACAAATGCTTTAAGATGTCCTGAAAAATCTGGATTCTTGGCATTAGAGATATTTTTAGGTCTGGTGTTGGTTTCTGACATGCTTTCAGCAGTATTTCACTATTGAGTGGTACTATACATGTTGTAATGTTCAAAAATAGATCTTGGAGAGCATCCAAGTTTCTTATTTGTAAACCTTATTTCAGTTACAGTGGTTCTACTTAACACTTTGTTAAAAACATTTATCAGAACCATCTGCCCTTATCTATCACAATTGCTTAAGTTTATATAATTAACAAAGTAAAATAAATTAGAATTCTGTGCAATTTTGTATGTTTATGGCTCTAGATTTGACGCTTGTTATGGCTCTAGATCAGCAACAGTCTGTGACAGTTTAGGGTGAAGTCAACACAGAAATGCTAAGTGCTTTTAACAAAAATTAAAAAAAAAAAAAGCAATCCAAAACACAACTTACAGTACTTCTGGACATGTTTCTCAATGGGAAAAGGAAACAAAGACTATGAAGAATTGCTTTTTACATCTTACCTTCAGCACATTTGAACCACATTTTCAAGTTCATATATTCACAAATACTAGAGCTTACCTTTTTTTGTTCTCAACTTTACCTAGGAAATTTTGGTAAGGGAATCTATTCACTGACATTTCAGCAGTACTTATTAACTAACAGGACCATGTTCAAACTTGTCCCAAAAAAAAGTTACATAAAACAAAAGAGACATGGAAAAAGCTCCTACCAAATATTTTTCTGTAATACCAGTAAGACATTTCAGTATATGAGATGATTAAGAAATTAAGTAGTAACCAAGCTATGGATTCATATGGAACTTAGCAGCTTATCTCTTCTCATTTTTACTTAATAAAGAGTATAAATTATCAAAAACCATTTTAACCTAGCTTTCCTCTATTTTATCCACAAATCATCAACTGAAATTCAGTTTAAGGAAATTGTGTATCATAGCAGATATGCTGAAATGTCAAACCTCTTTCAGCTACAATATATTTCATGCTCTCAATCACCTCAAAATGCTTACCCAGGATATAGAGGGAGCTTTTATATTAACAAACTTTAGTTACATTTTTACCTCATTTCATTACTTGTACTGTACCTCATGCCCTCTAGTGGAAAGATAAAAAAGCCTTGTGCAAAAATAGTTTAACTGAAACAAACTTGTAACATTGGTAACTTGTTTAAATTAGTCCTATGCTTCTTATGCCATTAGCTTAATTTTCACAGTCCAGAATGTTTCTTTATTGATCACGGCAGTTTTTTCAAAACCAGCATTGCTTTCTCTTCCTAAATATGCTGACCAGGTTTCCTTTTCCTCACACATAGTAGCTTTCTTACAAAAAGAAATACGTGATCTCTTACTCATCTGCCTACACTTATTTTTTCTTAATACATTTCTTCCTACTTATCAAAACATTTTATGACAACTGTCATCTTACATTTAAAATCAAAGGAATAAAGTTGAGAGCAATTCTAGAGACATATGTTAGTATATCTTATCTTCTTATCTTTTATAAAGGATTTGATACTTGCCATATGCAGTTCAAAATTATTTTAGTAAGATTTAAATTACCTTAACAAAATCTCTATCAGTTTTCTCCTTCCATTCTTCTCCAAATACAGCAGAAAATGATCCTAAAGCTTTAAGCATAAAAAGGAGAATTTAGTAAAATTCAAATAAATAATGTTCTTGCTTGACTTTTTACTAATCCATAAACTAAATATAGATTCAACAACACTACAGACTCTTCCAGTGTTTCCGTTTCATTAAAAAAAAAAAAAAAAATCGTGCATAAACCGAATGAAATTTCTGTATTCATTTAATTAAACGCACGTGCAGTTTTACAGTTTAAATTCAGAGCAAGTAGTCCATAAAGAATAGGCTAGTTTGTGAACCCTTTAACAAACTCATGGGAAACTTTTCCTCATACCAACAACAGTTTCCCAGTTGTTTTTCCAAACATTACTTCAGTAATTAAACAAATTTCCACTCATGTTTTCCTAAAATCGTAACAGTAGCAGTGAAATTTTTGAAAGCACTCAACTGGAAGTTAGTATTTAACCAGGAAGCATCATGGATGTTCTTGCATGTTTGGTGGAGCCACTACTAAAAATTTTCTAATCATCACTCCTTGAAAGCAGCAAAGACTCAGTCAAGCTGATTCAAAAATTGAGTCAATCCAAAAATAAACTGTCTTGTGATAGTTCTGTAATGAATTCATGACACTTAAGTTACACTTAAAATATTTTGGTTCATAGTATTTTATTGTTTTCAGCAAAATGCTCCAAATCTTAAATTCCAATACCACATGATCTTTCAACTTGTAGAATCCAAACCAAGACTCATTTGGCACTCCAAATTTAAGATACAGTATACCCACAAACCCCCGGGGCTGTCCTACCATCTGCAATATAATTGTGATTTCAAACTCTATGGGGGAAAAGGTGAAGACATATTTTCTTGTTACCTAGAAACACTGCATTATAAGTACTAACCATGGCAAAACCTTAATTATAAACAAGTCATACCTAAAACCCGCACAAAATCATCAACTATCATTTATTTACACCTGAAATTATCATAACAGTATTTTCATACTACCTGAATTTGCTAATTACGGATTTTATTTAATCACCAAAATTGACAAATTTACCTTCATTATTTATAATATAAAAGCATGTAATTATTTCAAATCAAAGTTTCCTGCTTCAAAAAAATAAGTAAACACTTCCCCCCTTTCCTTCTCCAATTTGTCCCAATTAGTCCCCCTAATGCTGCTAGGATACTCCCTGCATTTATCCAGACTATGTAATCAGGTAAGATAAAAATGAACTTTTCCCCAAGGAATGAGAATAGCAAGCCCATTACATCCTTGTCATTCCTCTTGGCTTTACATCAAATATTTTTCAATATAAGAGATACTTATACAGACCAGCTATGGAACAAGCCTGTGCTCAGAGTCCATGTTAAGAACTTGAGAAAACACTGTCTATCTTTGCAACATCCAAAATAATAATTCAATCAAGTTTTGCATTGCTATTTCATTATTTGCAAATTCCCAAGTCCACAGAATTGCCATCAAAAGAACAGGGGGGCAACTGTAAACTCAAAAATCTAGAGGGCAAGCACCCTGGAATCACTAACATGCAGGACTAAATGTCACTTTAGTTTCCTTTCAAATATTTTTCTTTGAAAGTCCTTGTGACTCGACTAGATACAGAAGCTAAATGACCAAGTTTTAACCATATCTGAAGGGCAAAAATATATGAGGAAAAACTGGAGAACATTAATCTAACACTGGGGGGAAGAGAAGGAAGCTACAAATCATGATGTAAAATGCTAATAATTAAAATCCAAAACAAAATCCACCAAAAAACACAAACCACAAGAAAACCCACCAAACAGTATAGATGTCTAACATGCATTCTTCCCCAGAATTTTAAAATAGAATCTCTGACATACCATACTATGTTTGTGCTTACACGTACAAAGTAGATTTCTACTCAAACAAATATGATTATCTGTACTAGCAGATTTAAATATACTTAGCTGAAAAAGCTCATTTGAGCAATTTCTGAGTTTCTAAAATTACCACCATAAATGTGTTTAAAATAAAAAATTAAAAAATCAGTACATAAAACCAATAAATACTTTCTCCTCACCACAAGACAGGAGCTATGCTGTTAAGATTTTAGGATGGTTTGGGTTAACTTTATTTTTTTTCCCCTCCCTTTCCTTGACAGAAAAACAAACACACAATTAATAAGGAACAATTTGGCATGGAGGTCACACCGAACAAGTCACAAGAATTTATTTCACGTACTCAAGTGTCTTGATGGAACAGACTCTCTATTAAAACTGATGTGCTAACACATTAAGTATTTCAGATTTTTATCCCTTGTGGTTTGTATTCTGGATTTCACTACAGCTGAATGCGTAGTGAAGTATCAGGATAAAAAACTTAGTGGCTCATTGTTTTCAGACTTGCCTTTTTTACGTCTTAAACTTGTGACCGCTACTAGAAAAGCCTTATGAAAAGTCAGCACAGTCCTATGAATTCTGAAGAAAGCAGTAATACACTACAAGCAGATGGAAATCCAATGCTGCAAATTTCAGCATCTCGAACAACTCAACTCTTACCACTGAAAAACTAATCCTTACATTTCACTAAACTGTTACAGTTTTAAATTACCGAACTTACAAGGTATTTGTAATGTCTGATAAAAACTGTGACTGCGAGTAAGGTCAAACGATAAACTAAATATAAATTATAAACATTTTAACTATCAAGGGTTGTGAAAGATGCTACAACAGGTATTGACTCTATCGGTAGAAAAAATGTTGTTGCATACTTACTGTCATCAAACACGCCAGCATTTGCAAGCAGTAAAGTGATGATTTTAGGGTCCTTTTCAAGCTGCATAACATGCTTGCTTTCATTTGAAAGAAGAGTACATACATTAATTGCAAAGTCCACTTCATTTGGGAGTCCAGATAACAGTGAAAGCACCAGTTTATTATAGTCATTTGGTGAGTTTAAGTCCATAGACAGCCCATAGCTTTGACGAAGGTAATCTAAATAAGAAAAAACAAAATCAAAACAACACATTGTTTTCACAGCTTAATGAGTTAATATTCAGATGATACATTTAGCAACAGTATTATGAATGGTTAAGTTGTTTGCTGTTGTTTTGTTTGCTTATTAACAAGGTATCTAGAGTTTTAACAAGTGTTAATATTATTCAATTTACTTTTTTCTATTACTCTTTGGCCAAAATTCTGAACATGAATTCTATGTATTCTACCTTTCTAGTTAGATAAAAATTCCTTCATCACCTCCAGAATGAAATACTGCAGTATGTTCTCGCATAGAAAAACTTTGAAAATGGAGACTTTAAATTAAAGCAGAACAGAACTTTAATACAATTTGGAGTCACTTTCTACACAATGAATTACACATCCATTCCACAGAGTCCACCAGCTTCCGATTTGTTTATTGGTTCAAGACAGATACTCTGTAAATTACAATGGTGTTGATTCTGGCTCCTCACGCATGTGCTTTTCTCATCAGATTTGAAAGCTTAATAAATCTTATGTCCAATTCAGGTATTTAGCTCTGTGGAGAAATGAGTGATGTGACAGAAATAGAACCTGTGAATTTTCAAGGTATGCTTTTTTCAAGACAAGTAACTATTTAGCCCTGCTAATTAGAAAGAGAAACACTTGTAAAGAAGATAAACAGCTTATGCATTGTCATACTTGTTTTGGTTCACAGTGGAAAAGTTTTTGAGTGTATTAATAATTTGAGTGACGTATACATTTCATAGTTTTAATATTATACATTTACATACACACTATTTCTGTAGCCTGTTACCAAAAAAAAAAAAATTATATATATTGAAAAAATAACACTTTTTTTCCCTTAAAAATTTACCTGACACACTGTGTTGCTGGTAGTTATAGGAAGTTGGAATTGCACCAATAGGAAGTTGTGGCTTTGGATTGCCCGGTTGTACCTCATCATCCTCCTCCCCAAAATGATGGACTTTTTCATACTTTTCTAGATAACTGGAATAAAATAAAATATAAAAATAAAGAAAAACAAAGGTTTTGAATATATATAATACAACTAAATCCTTCGTCCCTCAAGTGCTGAGCTGCCAAAGGAAACAAATGACACAAACATGGAGGTTTACTGGAAACGATATTCAAACAGAAAACATGAGTCAGATGGATGATAGGCGATACAGAAAATGCAGATATGTGGAATTACGGATTTAGACATCGATTTTCTTCACATTTTTCAACAACAATATCTAGCTAAAACTGAAACCTCTTAAGCCCTCTTGTGACTAAGTTAATTTTTCCCACATCAGCTCCTGCTACCCAAGATAACTCTGCAAGTGGTAACATTGTAAAAATTACTCTGTGCAGGTTACCAATACCCATACTGAGGTTAAGTCCAGAAAAATACTTCTTCATTTTGGCTTGTCCCGACGAGAAACAGTATACCAAGTCCTAGCAATTACACAAGATTGAGAATTCAAGGATAACAACTGGAAACAATTCAGGATCAGAAGTTCTAAGCCATGGCTGCAGTCAATGGCTATTGAAAATTCATTTGAACGCCTTAAAAAAAAAAAAATGCTAACACTGTACACAGACTGGATCCCAAGCACAGAGGTTATACACACCAAAAGTAAACAGTCAATCAGCTTAGTAAATTAATTACCTCAATTAACAGTTAATTTAGCATTAAGAACTGTAACTTTAAGAACTTCCTACACTCCAGTGCATCACGGCAACTTAAAAGGCCCACTGTAGCCTGAACTCCACGCTGACAGGCAGTTGCAAAACCCTGCATGAAATTGTCAAGATCACAAAGCTGCCCAAAGTTACAAATTTCCACTGTACTGAAAACTAACAGTATCTCGTGATGAATCAGAATGATTAAGAAAACAGTATTCTCATTGACATCTGGGGATTATTTCAAATGCATTAAGTTAGCAATTATTCCATGAAGTGAGATATCACTGACATAACCATACCTTTAACATGTTAGTAAATATATGTTTTGTTAAGAAAAGGTGCATTCCAGAAGAAAGGAAAACATTTCAGACTTAAGGCATATCATGCTGTACTGTATCACATGCAACTGTGATTCATGTCTGACTAGTGTTTAGGATATTCAAAGTACTATATATGTTGCCGTTATTATGTGAACCACTGCTATAGAGCCCTCCTTATTGCACAGACTCTTGAGTGAGTTCAAGAGTCAGCAAAAACTCTTACCTGTGCTATCATTTGCTTTTCGGGACCTTAACAGACAAAAACCAACCATATTTAAATGTAATTTGTAATTTTTAAACTAAAGTATCACAATTTATGCGAATTAGGTTCCAATTTAAAATCTGGGGAAAAAAAAAAAAAGTAAAATCCCATAAAATTAAGCTGTTTATAACTCTGTAAAACTCATAGCTCAGTTTCCTACCCACAGGTTTTTAAATCCATATCCTAATTTTTCTCTTTCACTACATTTTCCTTACCTTTTTATCCCACTTATTTCCTTTACCTCTTATATCCAAACATCATTACCAAACACAATCCATAGCTTCTATATGGCAAAAGGTGATTCTCAGCATATGGAAAAAGAGGAATAAATATAAAAAAAAACCAAAACAACACAAGTAGGGTTTGGGTTTTGAACGTGTTAGAACTCAATTTGGAACCACGCTCAAGATCTGCATGGGAGATTAATATTAAATATAGTAAGGGATCAAGTAATTTAAGTGTAGGGAAGAGTACACACTGTGGAATAAAACTGATAAAAAAATGTTTAAAAACATGAATCTATAGCAGCATAACCAAACATTCACGTGTACAGTCAAAAGATGAGTGCCTGGTGAATAATGCACCATGCAGTCTTATGTGTCACATGACACCGTGCATTCTAAAGCAGAGCTGTATTCGTTTCTCAAAATAACTGTGTTGATACTTTAATGCAGCTACAAAACCAAAACTTACTGGAATAAAACACTCATCCCAACTGTGCAAGTTAGAAATCCACAGGTTTACATAAACTAGAAGGTATTTCATTCTTCCAGTGACAGAAGCATTTATTTAAGGCTCACTGTTTTGAATTATGTACACCTACAAACTGACCAGCATCTCTTCCCTGTTCTGACCATTCCGAAACCACAAAATATTGTAGTGACTTTGAACTGAAAAAATGCCAGTGGCTTATGTATTTTGACAGGATATATTCCCATCTGTACGCATTAGTGATTGGTATTTTAAAATAAGCTTAACAGTGGCTTCTAAAATCCTCAGAGAGAACACAGAAGTGCAAGATCCTGAACTATGTGCAAGTCTAATAGTACACAGGACCACACTATTTCCAATTTACTCTGGTCCAAAATGAACCATGAGAACAACTGAAATACTTTCAGTTAAATGCTGCTTACTGCAGAAGACCAGTCTTCTATCTGCTACCAGCATTTGCTTGCTGTCTTTCAAACACTAAGTAAATCACTGGATCTGTCATCATCACTGTCATCACGGTTTGAATGAGTGTACTGTAATTGAGGTGACCAAAGCTGAAAGGATGATTTCACAAAACTAGCCTAACTTTTGATACCAAGTGAAAAGGAAACCTAAAAATCTAGAACTGATCTTTCCTACACATGCCCAAGCATATGCTTTGTACTCCTATGAAATCATAACAATAGGCTGAAATCGAAGAAAAGACACTTGAGGAAAATACTCGGCTCTCTCAATGTACTGAATCAGATTAATTAAATCTATTAATAAGTCTAAACAATTTAAACAGAGCATACATATACGTGTGTTTATGATCAATATGTAGAGGAGTAGGTCAGAAACCTACCTGACCTTCCCTCCTTCTCACCATACAGTCCCTCACTCTTCAGCAAGGCCATTTAGCAAGCGAGAGGATTCGACATCGGCTTTGCACTGCTTTTTCAAACTGAATAATGGTCAGATGAACACTCGAGCAGATGCAGGGGAAACAGGAAGTGTACACAGCAGAGGATGGCAAGAAGATGATGTGCATGTGCTGTTTCTACACTGGCAGAAGCTACACCACCTCAGCTTGTCTAATGGGAAGTCAGAAGTGCTGTGGCTTGATCCAATTTCCTCAAATTTGCTGGTGTGAGTCAAAGCTTAAGCTTAGCATAAAACACTTTTGTTACTGAATATAATATTTCTTAAAAGTATTTAATAAGATAATACACATTTAATATGCAGAAACACATAGTACTCAAATACAGTTTGCAATTCTACTACTATCTTTTTCTGGACTTATGCTTATTCATTCTTGGTAGAATGGACAACTTTTTTGTTTATTTTTTTTAAGCCTTATACATGATGAAATAATCCATGTTGTTACCTATCTTTAAATACAAATAATGAACTTGATGTTTTTATTAATGCCACACTGAACAACGTGCTCCTCTGTAAACACCTACTTTATTAAAGTGTGTTAAAACTGTTCTGCCAAACACAGAAATTTCAAAATCTGCTTTCCTTCTTCCCTCTCTGAAACCAAACAATTACACTGTTTTCCACACAGTTTGATTAAGAAACTGGGGGGGGGGGGGGGGGGAGAGTTTATGTATATACACATTAAAAGACATTTGCAAATGAAACCAGTCCATTTTATTCAGTGTTGACAACTCTCATAAAGTTCTCAGAAATGTCTTACAAAATATTTCATAAGAAAACAGGATTCAAATCAGCCTGAAGTGATGAACCAACTTCACTTTCTTAAATTCTCAGCTCTTTTGTTGTTCTTCAGCTCACTGAAGTTCCACCTCTTCAGAGAGCACTCCCTCTTTCCTATCTCACTTGAAAATAATTGTTTGCTGAGGAAAAAAACCCACAAACAACAAAAGAAAATTAAAACAACCAAAAACCAAACACCTAAATAAGAGGCCCCAACAACCCCAAAGTTTCAGTTACGAAAGCTAAAAAATACTAAAAATAATTAATTAATTCCACGGGACAGATACAAAAGACTTTCCCCACCTCTAACGTATACACTATTCCTTTTCAGACACTGCTAGTTCAGAGGGAGGATGTGTTACCATTTCTGAATATACTGAGTTTAACAGCACCCTATGACTGAATTTCAAGCTAACAGATTGCTTTAGCACCATTCCTTTATGCTACATAAGAACAGACTGTTTACAGACAGCTGTACAGACCTCAATCCTACAAACCTTCCTTTTGTTTCCTGCAGAGAGAATGCGTGACCTGGAATTTTAGTATAGTGAAGGAGCTTTCTAAATTAGCTTGTAAATGAGCTTTACTAGTCTTAAATTCTAATCTTACCAGTCTGGCATACAGCTCCTATGCAACCAGCAGAACAGTTATAAAGACAGGTCTTGATCTAAAGATACAAGAAATTTAAGAATAATAAATGGAGCTTTTCTATTACTGAAAAACAGTTGTGCAAAAGGTCATTAATTATAATCAGAAAGTTACAAAAGACTAATCTCATGTCTCAAAACAACTTAGAATTGTAACTGTGGACTAGAAAGGCATACTTTTGTTACAGAAAAAGGCTTTTAGGAATTCAGAATGATTCCTTAATTTAGCAAAGTCACAGGCAGCATACATCAAAAATACAGGTCTCAATCTTCCAGTCTTCTCTTTTCCTTTCAGTACAAACTATAATGATTAGGCCCCGAAAGATGCAGCTAATATGTACAAAAAAGAACTACAGCATCTAAATGGAACAAAACTACTAATGAAGCAACCAATGTATATGCATAACTCATAGAATACCTCATAGAATGTCTTGGCTTGGAAGGGACCTCAAAAGGTCATCTAGCCCAACCCCCCTGCAATAAGCAGGGACATCTTCAACTAGGTCAGGCTGCTCAGAGCCTCATCGAGCCTGGCCTTGAATGTCTCCAGGGATGGGGCCTCCACCACCTCTCTGGGCAACCTATTCCAGTGATATATCACACTCATATTAAATAGCTTTTTCTTAATGTCTAATCTAAATTTACCTTTTTCTGGCTTAAAGCCATTACCCCTTGTCCTGTCACTACAAACTCTTGCGAATAAACCCTTCCCTGCTTTCTTATAGGCCCCTTTCAGATACTGGAAGGTTGCTAGAAGGTCCCCCTGGAGTCTCCTCTCCTCCAGGCTGAACAACCCCAACTCTCTCAGCCTGTCTTCATAGGAGAGGTGTTCCAGCCCTCTAATCATTTTTGTGACCCTCCTCTGGACACACTCCAACAGCTCCACATCTTGCTTGTGTTGGGGGCTCCAGAGATGGACATGGTACTCCAGGTGAGATCTCACCAGGGCAGAGTAGAGGGGCAGGATCACCTCTCTCAATCTGCTGCAATATATGGGATACGAATGTTTCAGAAATGATTGGGGAAAAAAAAGCCTAAGTACTATGTTGAAGCCTTGGTAAGGAGTGACGAGGAAAACTGCCTTCTGTACATACACTGAAAGGCGATGCACACCGTTAGCGTGGCATCTTGAACCAATGCCAGTGCATACATGATCCCAAATACTCAAAAAAATGAAATGCAATGAAACCCAGTTGCAATTTGCAACTGCTCCCTCCTTTCAGTTTGGATCACATCTCTATTCTGAGAGGCAAACAAGAAAAGAAAAAAAACACACACAAAACCCTCCAACCACCACCACCATCCTCACAAAGCAAACAAACCAACCAACCAACCAATACAACAACAGAAACCCCCCAAAACCCACCAAAACACACACACCTGGTGAAACAGCTAGAACTACAGGATATGCAAAGTACTGAATCATGGGAAAAATACTCTGGCAACCACAGATACGTGAAGCCTGGCTACTTTTTGAAGGGCAAGTGATTTTGATGCCTTCTGCAAATTTGGTTCCTTTACGGATCCCTTGAGTTGGAAATCAAAAGATCGTATCTCTTTGAAAATCAAATTCACGTTAAATATCCTGTTCCTGTGGCAGAACTTCCAATGAGTCATTTTGTTTCATTCATGTAGGTAAGAAAATTAATTCAGTGAAGATAGATAATATTTTTGACCCCTAAGATATACTTATTTAAATAACAACACGGAGTGTGGGGGGGTGGGGTGTGTTAGTCAAGTTAGTCTAAGGCTTGTTTGCAGATATTTGGGAAAAAAAATACTTCTAAAAGGAAGTCTACAGTAGGTACACCTAGTGGTATTCAGAACGTAACTGTCAACAGTAGCCCTGAATGGGTTCACAGTACACCATAAGCCCTCCAGCTGGGGTTTGGGAATCCTCAGTTTGCTTCTTGCCTAAGCAAACAATCTGAATAAAAAAAGCAACTAGGCTAGTTTGTGTCACCTTAACTGAGGATCGTTGCATATTATCTCTCTTTGCCCCTAATTCAACATCATGCTTGCCCTGGTCTGAAAGACTATGGAATTCCATGGTGGCAGTGTTACGCCAACTAGAAAATTTTCAGGACAGGGGTCCATATTTTAGCAAAACAATAAAAGTTACTTAAAAAAACCAGAGGTAGCAGGGGGTGAAAAATAAATGTAAAGCTATCTATGATCATAAGATTTTGAACTTAAAAACCAAATACCTCTGAGGCTTCCTATAGCATTCCTCCCTAACACGCACAGCAGACTGGTACTTGCACTGATGCATGGGTTACCCAGTCGTACATCTAACCTCTTTACAGAGATTCACTCAAGGACTTGTGGTGCCGATCAAGAGCTACAACCTTTCTAAAAAAGCTAACATCTTTGCCAGACAATCCGTTACAGTCCCATAGCATGAACCTATGCCTGTTACACTTACCTGAAAATCTGATCTATTTATGCAGCCTAATAGAAGGCAGTATCTTAATTACAAAGAAGGCTGCTTCTCAAGAGAGGCAAAGCGCTTATGCTCAACTTTCCTGCTGCTACTGCACATGGTGGAGACTGGTGCCCCGCTCTGGAATGAAACTCCTGCTTAGAACTTAACGAAGCTGCTGCTGCCCCAGTTAATGACCAGCTCATTTACTTATCTCTTAGATGTCTGCTTACAAAACACCTGTCCCAAGAGCTAACCTAACTAGTTCCTGGAAATGACAAACTCAACAACCCCTCTGTGCTTTTAGCATAGACCAGCAAGCTGCCTCAAACTTTATTTGGTATCTGAGTGTTTCACCAGTGCCATCAGTAATCTCTACAGGGCTTTTTTCCTTGACCCCAAGGGCACGATGAATTCCAGTTCAACAGTTACATCCAATTACTACCAGAAGGGATGCTTGCAGCTGAACCCTTCAAAACAGTGTTGGTGTTTTCCATCTTCACCTTGTTTAACTCAGAAACTGAGCATCTCACACAAAGCACCCAGAGAACCACTCCACATATGACCCTCAGCAGTACTTTATTTCTGGCTTATTGAGACCATTTAATAAAACAAATCAAAACTCTTAATGCTGTACTTGGCCAGCTTCCCAGATGAGTACAAAACTCGAACAGCTATGCTTTTCAAACATCTGGCCAGATGCTCCACTACATGGCTGGAGAATACTGTCCTCCAGCCTGGGCTGGCCTGTTCTGGAGTCAGTTACCATGCAGCCCTACCTGACCGTATGCACCATATCAGGGACTCCACTACAGCCTCCACTCTAACTTCATTCTGTCACACCTTAAGAGACTTGTGAGCAAACTCAGAGGGCCTTGTGAAGATTAAACTTAGTCTAACGCCTTTATACAGATGCAGATATAAACTAAGGTTGCATACAGTGGAGTTTAACTGCGTTAGCACCATTTTGTAACGCAGGCTATGTGAGACTACATGATAGTCCCATCTGTAGCTCACTTGAAACTTGGTTAAAAAATTCTTAACCTACCAAGAAGTATTTGTAAACATAAGGAAACCAAAGACATGCCTTCAAAGTTCTGTGTATTTATTAAGGCAAGATATATTACTTATTTTTAGAAAAACAATTGTAAAATTTATGAGTATCTTCAACCCTGGAAGTTTCACTTTGTTAGACACTACAACAAGAAAAAGATGTAATGCTAAGTAGTAAAAAAAAAAAAAAACCGTAAAAAAAAAATCTCACTCTGAAGTCATTGAAAGCACATTCTTCATGTCTGTGAGAACACCAAGAGGAAAGAAATTAAGATACTGGTTTATGCTGTCATACTAATAATTCTCCAATTTAGAACAGAAATAATAGAAGACATGCCAGCCTACTAAAGAGCAACTTTTTGCTGGAGCACAACTTCAGAAGACTGGGGTGGCTGGGGGATGACAACACAAGCCTCTGAAGAAAGTGCTCTACCATAAACTCCAACAGATTCCGGATAAATACAATGCGTAACTGAGAACAGGAGACGCAATCAGATTTTTTTTTTAACATCTCTAAGTTTAGAGGAACTCTATGTTGTTACAGAAGGAGGGAAGAGGAAGAAAGAAGTCCTAAAATAAAAGGCAAAAGTTTTGCTCACCATAAAGATTCATTAGGCAAAATAATAGCTGAAAGCAAATGTAGTTCTTATTCTACTTCTGCATTCCTCTATCTTAAACTCCACATAAATCCTGCAGCCAAATCCATCAGAAGGACTGCGAGGAAAGTCTCCACACAGCAAAACCAGTGAGCCCAGCTGACAAAGTCCTGACAGTTAAGCAACTAAATTCTGGTTTGCTCTGCTGTAACTAACACCGAAATGTATTAACACCTGTTCTTTTCAAATTAAGACCCTTCACTTACAGGCTTGTTCCCATTTATTTTTAAATTTGATTTAAACTGAATCCACTTAGGATCCATATCTGCAGTCCACAGTTATTTTCCAGGACTACCTCTTCTAATGCATTCTTACTGCTTGCCAAAAACAATTCAAACCCAGCGTCACTTCTTCCTGCTTCAGCAGCTGTTTCATTAGATCTGATGGGCTTAATGTTCAAATATCTGAGCTGTACCATTACATACAGTATTAATTCTCCAGTCTATATCTAGGAATTAACTTTTCAACATAGGCAATTCCCAGATGTATTCACCTTACTAATATTATAGTAATTCTGTGGCCATCTAGGATGACAGCTCATCAAGTCTGACAAGTATCATTCCTGTCTGAGCTTAGCTCTTCAAATAAAACACCAGAACCCTTAAGATTTTTTTTTTTTTGCATTTCCGTAACATGCTCACAAATTCCAGAAGAACCCCAAAGTTTCTCCCTTTTGCAACCTACAGTACCACCTAGATTTCCCCACAGTGCCTGGACACGAGAGCAGCGGAATGGCAAGGAGGTACTAACACAAACGGCACCGCATGTCAGGAATCAGTGCAGGCACACACAGGAAGCTATAATCAAAGCACTGTGTGGCCTGCCCAAAGCAAGGCACAATATCACACTGCCACCCACGCCAGGCATCTAGTTTCAGGCACCCACTGAAATCCCAAACGCCACTACGTTATGGAAGTCTCTACAACAGTTCTCAGTATTCCTATATCCACTGCAGAGCTGGTTATACACAATGTGTCTTCTAACACAGAGTCTGTAAAAAACTTGTGTTCAGGGAACGCTATTTATATCACTAAGTCAAGTGTCAAAGTAAATACTAAAATAAAAATCACTTGAAAGGGTGAATTCTTTCACAAACAGGGCTGGATGTTGTTTTGAGAGCAACAGACGTATTTGTCTAATAAGTGTATTTACAGAGGAAATATTTTTTAAGTAAGTACATACATAAAAGTTTTTTTTTTTTTTTTTTTTACATCAGAACACAAAGTTATCATTCCTACACAGTGCGGTAACTTAAAGCCTGTTTCAAAGTTGAGGACTTACATTAAAAATAGTGGCTCATATTTTGCCAATTATTAAAGCTAAAAGTCTAATTGTTACTCACAAGATTAGTAACATCGCAGATTAAACAACCAAGTGTTCCAGAAGTATTTCTTGAGAGAAGCAATTGCATACATAAAAGCATTTTAATGCAAATACACGAGTAAACATTTAATGTATGTTGTGTAAAAAGTTGTGTATCTTTCAGGACAACACACAAGCAGTAGCTGGAATAACCTACTGACTTTTAAAGCTATAAACAACGTACAAATATTTAATTAACTATATGAGAAAAAAGATATGTGTTACGAACACGTATAGATTCATTTCCCACTACTCACACGTACTTAACTATTACAAAGCTTAAATTAGAGAAAGATTTTTGTCCCGTCCTGTCCCCCCCCTTATTTTTTACTTCGGCTACTGTAAAAGAAAGTGTAGAGAGAAGCAACACTTATTACAGCAACACAACATTCTGTCAGTGCACTGACTGAAGAGTTGTTCTCACTTAAAGGGAAGATTTCTATGGCAATTCAGTCTGAGCTTTTCCCCAGATTCAAGACGCAAACTGGCCTTGTATCACCTACAATTAAGAAGGTGATCCCGTGCTGTCTTTTGGCAATTCCATTACCACATACGTAAATAGAGAGGGCAGGTATTTGCACAACAAAACTAAGAACCATTCTCTTGTGCATTTTCAAGGA
Source organism: Todiramphus chloris collaris (assembly GCA_025345505.1). Taxonomy (NCBI): domain Eukaryota; kingdom Metazoa; phylum Chordata; class Aves; order Coraciiformes; family Alcedinidae; genus Todiramphus; species Todiramphus chloris. Next base: position 32,175,936 of record JANVCC010000010.1, on the reverse strand, counting down.
CTTCATTAATGTTTTTTGAAAAACTAGACAGTTGGGGTTTTTTTGTGAGGAGTAAATTGATGAACTTTCTGTCTGATAGCCATTACACAAAAGTTATTCACACAGCAATAACAGCCTGAAAAGAATTTCTCCTACCAAGAATTTCCAGTGCTTTGAGTTTCTCTCAAACCATTATAAATGACACAGGTATCTACAATATTATGGAAGGTCATAGTCACTCACACTGTCTTGACTATGCAGAATCTTGACTATGCAGTCTCCTATAAAGGCATAATCGAGCAAAGCATCACAATATGTGAATAGTCTCATACCACATACAGAAAAGTACAATTACGCGCTTACTCAAAACACTCTGCTAACCTGGAATCTGTCTCACCTGCAAAGACTTGTGTACTTCTTCTCAACTGCAAATATTTATCTTGCATGGTTCTGAAATTTAGTAATATTACACACTTTTCAGACTGCAGTGAAAAGACAAAGACACTCTTGGGACATAAAACATTAAAAAATTTATAATACCCCATATTTGCATATTTCATTATAACTATGCCAGCAGAAGGGTTACTTATGCACGTTACGCAAACAACACAAAACACATCGGTGGTTTCTAGAACTAGGCTTCAAAGTCCAGACTCTCCACAGGCAAAGCACTATCTTAATTCTTGGAAAATGGTCCTTTATCCCTGGCCTATTAATAATCCAGACTCTTTGCTACATTCTGGCATTCCTTTGACATGAATGGCCGATAAGGTTCTCATAGGAAGTCTGGTAATTAGAAGGATACTCAACAAGAAAATAGTAAGTGTGGATTTACACTTCATGAAAAGAGCAGTCTAGAAATAGGTTTTCTAGATCTCAACCATTGCTCCAGCCACCACATTTGCACAATACTTCTGTCAGCCTTGTTCAACAGTTACTAAATAAAAGCATAAAACTCAGAATAAAACATAGCATGTACTGGTTTCTAATGTTTATAGGCCATGTCTTAAATCTACTGAATCTACAAGCCTTTTTTAAAAACACATTGCTATGCCATTTTTTCACCTCATGTAACTATCTTAATCATTACATTCTGCACAAAATTTGGAATTTTAACAGTTGTGCTTTTCTACTTTCATTAGAATCAGTCTTTTCCTGCAACTAAATCTATTGACAATTTCTCTGCTAAGTGATGTTCCACACTTTGACCACATAATCAAAGTAAATGTCCTAGTTTACATATCCCTATTTATATGGCAAATCAAACAAACCCATGAAAATTAATTAATTCTTGAACACTTTACCAGATGGCTCAAATATTCATGGAAAAAAAATGAGAAGGTAATAACAAAACAAAACAAAAAAATCTGATTAAGAGGATTCCGCGGGGATTCTGCACAATAGGAAAATAAATTTCCTGTCTGGAGAGGGAAAAGTTGCCTTGGGAGCAAGTCCTTTATTTTATCTCAAGATCTTTCCAGAAATTAGTTTGTAAGAAGGAATGCAATCTGGCCTTCACAAAAACATTCAACTTCAAATAAACACGACCGTATCTAGACAAACTAAAATAATAATGACTAATTTTACATCTTTTGACCATGTAGCAACATGCAGTTATAGGGCTTAAAGGATCCCAGTCTATTCTGAGAATGCAGCCAAGTACAAATCTAGAGATGATGATAAAGAGCTAACGTATCAGTTTAGCTGCCTCAAGTCATAAAGGTATAAAGGCTACACATCTACACTAGGAAAACCAAAAGTGAGCATTCCCACGCATGGAAATTAACTGCCCATACTACTAAACTATTAGAAAAGGGCCTGAAACAATCTCTGCCCAGGCCAATTAGCATTCTTTCAAACAATTTAACAGCACTGTTCAGAAGCTACCCTTGGTCAGGGGACTATTCCCAGAAGTAAATTTGGATATAGCTACCCTGTTTTGGGGGCTAAGAATATGGACATGAGCTGTTCTGTGTCAATTAGCCTCAGGCACACTTAATTCGTTAATATAGACATAGCCAGAGAAACACTGAGTGCTACACAGATGGCCTCTGGCTTAACACTAATTCTGATACAGCACGGGGAGAGCTGAACGACAGATGAAGTGCAGCTCCTTCGGAGAAGATTTTAAAATTACCAGAGACATAATAATAATGAAGAATTTATAAGCATTTTCTTTTTTCCTTGTAACATTGTGATGTAAAGCCATCAGAACATATACAAAGATAAAAGATAGCGAAAAGGGCATGATGAATACAGATAAAGCCCAAAGATCATATTTCCTATTGGGAAATACCTATCTCAGGCAGTGAAGATAATCATTGCAAATTGCTTTAAAGGCACAAGGATGACAGATTTTAATATTACAAGGAAAAAAAAGCAAGCAAACAAACAAAACCAACAACGCTAATCTTATCTAACAAATTACTCAATGAGAATGCTGTTGTGAAATACACAGTAAATCCACACAAACTCTCAGCTTATTTAAAACCGAGTAGACAGGTACAAAAAAAAAAAAAAAGGTGTTGAGCATACTGAAAGAGAAACTGTGTTCTTTTACAGGGAGGCTAAAAACCAGAAACACAGTATTAACAGTATTCAGATAGTAAGTATTAGAAAAGGTTTGGAGGATATTGAGTCCCTGCTGGTGGTCGGAGTTTTAGAGGAGATAAAACCTGATCCTTCACTGTGGATTGACCAGCCTTTTCAAATCCTGTGTAAACCCAGAAAGGCTTATTGCATTGCTGTTATTTTGAATGGAAATCACTTGTGGGAACAGAAGTTCTCTGCAATTAACATGCTGTGTACCTTTCTAAGAGGTAGAGTAGATGCTTTTCTGACTGAAAAAAAGTTCACTGTGGAAAATTCACATTCTACCTGTATTCAGCAATATGTAAGAAAGTAAACAAAGACTGTTTTCTAGTTCATAATCTAAATGTTACCCTTTTATTTCCTCAGAGCCTTTTCCTAAACTGTACTTAAAAATTTTCAAGAAAACTAAATGCTACCATCAACCTGGACAGGGCTTTGAGCAACTTAATTTAGGGAAATATGTCCCTGCCCGTGGCAGGGGGGTGGACTAGATGATCTTTAAACTCAAACCATTCTGTGATTCTATGATTTCATGTTATTCCAGCATGTAATGACTGGATTTGTTACTTACACCTCCTTCACCTGGCTACTTGACTATTACAGTGCACAATACCTCATCAAGAAAACCTTATTTAAAAAACAAACTAACAAAACAACCCACAAACAAGGGGAAAAAACCCTCCCTAGCTATATGTTCATAATAGTGTACTTGCACAGAGAACAGACACTTCATGTATTTCCAGCTAAGACCAGCATATGGTGCTGGTCCTTTTCTTTAAGCACTCAGTATTCTGAAACCAGACTACTTCAGTGTCACCTAAGCTCTGGACATGTTTGAAGATTCTTCTTCAGGCCAAGAGGCAGAGATCATTTCTACAGGAGAGTGAACTTTCTCAGAAATAAATTTCAAATGAGAAATTAAAAATACATGAGAGCACAGAATTCTGAAGATGTAACATCATGCTTTGCAACACCTGGGGGGGGTAAGCCCTTAAGTAGTATAAAACCATTAATCCAGCAATAATGTTCAACCCTCTGGAAAGATCACAATAGAAGGAACAAACCACATAACTTTAAGAACTACCTTAAGGTAATCAGACCTTACTGCAATGATGGCACTACTACAACTTAACCTGAATAAAAATGGCAGTCCTTTGGGATTCTTTTCAAGAAAACTTACTAAGATGTCTCTTCAGGTTTCAACCTTTTAAAGTCTTTGCCTGCTATGTCCGAGAAGCTTAAAACCTGTCCAACAACATGAGAAATTAGGGGGGCAAAAAGTGCTTTTCTTCCCATCTCCTATTTTCCCCTTCTAAGACTTGCTTGAGCATTGGGTTTTCTCTTTAGATATTCCCTTCTATTAAACAACAATCAATTTCCCTTAATCATTGTCATTTTTCAGTTCTTTTTTTTCACTCTTTTAAAAAGAGCTTCTGTAGAAGAGCTTACAGCAGTAGGTATGGCAAGCAGCTGCAGTATGGCATTGCCACTATTCTTGTCATTTTCAAATGACATTTTTTACCTACAGTGAAACCAGCTCAAGTCTTGCTCATTTCTAGACCCCAAAATTCAGAAAGGGGTGTGCGTGTGGATAATTTCTTTCTAGTTCTGCTTGTTTGAAGACTCGGGAATACAGAATTTGAGTTACATTTATAACTCCTTTAGTGAAAATCACATTCTGAAAAAACTAATTTCCTTTTGTTTCCCCACTACTCCAAGGGTTAACAACACTGCCTGTATGTATAAGAACAGAACAATTCAACGTGAAAATGCACAGGAATTGATTAAATCAATATAGGCATTTTAGCTTTTCATTTAAACAAAAATTGCTTCAAGATAACTTAAAGATCAAGATCTGGCACATTTACGCACACAGAAGAATGGCTTTTTCTGCAGTGATTTATTGTCATAATGCAATTCTCTGCTTTTATTTCAGTATGTAAAGAAGAAAACCCATGTAATTTATATTTTAAATAGCTAAAATATCTAACACACACTGAGGTGCATTCAGTTAACTTATAAATTGAGAAATGGAACCATATGGGAATTCAAGTGTTCTCAACATCTTTGACTACAAAATTTCTAGTGGAAGCAAGGACCAAAGACATTAGCTGCCTATTAGGTTTCATTTTCTTTGACATCTTCTGCAAGTTCCAAAGAAGCAAATGAGTTAAACACCATCATACTCGATCTTGAATAACAACAGGTTCTCACCTCTCTATTTATACTGTTTCATAATAAAATAATACTGTGAATATTTCAATACATTTATATTCTTCACCTGTTTTCAAGCACACAATCATCTTTTCAAGGGAGAGTAGAAGTGGCAAGGGAACGGGTACAATATAAAAATGACTAGGCTCTAAAATGCCACAGTTTTGAAACTTGGGTTAGCTATTTATTACGCAAGGTGTATTTGAAGCTGAAAAATGTTCTTCAATAAACCACTTTACAGTATTTTTCTTTTTATAAACATTAATAACACAAATGTACTCCCTGTGTCTAAAAACAGAACTAAAGAGATGCAGCCCTTAAATAAAAAACAGTTCTCCATAACACGTAAACAGGGACAAAACTTGTAAAGAGGATCAACAAGCACCAATAAAATTCATGAAAGCTGTGGATCATCTCTTCAGCAAACTGGTGCTAGCCTAACCCTTTCCTTAAACTGGGCCAACCAGTACTGCTATTTAAAAGGAGGAAAAGCAGTTAAAAACCATGGATAGCCTCCCTGTCATAAGGATCACATTATTTACGATTTTCATATTTTACATTCTACTATGGTAGTGTTCGTTGTCATGTTGTGCTTGGTTTCTATGGCAGTAGACATACCAACACATTTCACTTTAACTGGAAAAAAACCCTCATTAATCCTATTTCACACCAATAAGGAGCATCGTTTAAGAAACAGGATGCAAATAAACCAATGTACTAGGAAAGAGGAAGGAAATCTGCTTCCTGTGTTGTTTTGTTGTTTGCTTTTTAAAACAATATTAATACAAGAAGCAGAATTTCAAATTACTTCTCAACAATGTACTTTCAAGTTTAACATACATGTCATCAGGATACAGCAGTTATATTATTTTTAAATGCAAGCACATACTGTTCATCATGAATGCACTTGCAAACACAGGAGTCTCCACCACTACATGAAACACTTTATCAATAAATTCAGAAGATTGTATAGTATAGTCCTGAAATGAGCAAAACACCCTTTTCTAAACTTAACCTGCAAACTTCATAGTAAAATAAACAAACATAAACCCAAGAGATCCTACTTAACAACCGCCTCAAAACTGCATTTAAATGAGATTTTGTAAAATTTTTCTAAAAATCAATCTAAAGTTTAGCTTCATTAAGGGTTGAGCTTACTATTACGTATTCAAAAGATACAGATAATAGCAGAGGGCATCAATGAAGTGCATCAAGAAATTTAATCCATGAAGAAATGCTAATCTTTTAATTATATTGAGAATTTTAAGAAGAAAACCAGACAGTTTCTGAATTATAGCCTTAAGACATGTAGTCAGATTTTCAGATCTTGAAAGGTTTGTAAGGACCCAAATGAGCAGACAGATGGGGGATAAGTCAAGTTTTCTCAAGCGCATAAACACTAAGGCATCTGTTTCCCACTGATTTCAATGCAAGTCCATCACCCAACACACTGAATTTGGTGGATAGTGGAAGATGTTACTTAGCATCATTTTGTATTATTAAACGCTTTTGAAAATAGGGACTCTGAGATAAAGGAACAATTCCTCACTCACCAACTACATGTCAAACTTCCCTAACAAATAATTAATTTCAAAGCCAAATATGTTTAGATAAAACTGACTTTTTAACATATCCAGTATATTTATTAAGTAAAAAGTACCTTAAAAAGACCAGAAATTACAATTTTCATCTAAAAACCGTGTGACTGAAAACATGAATAAAACTTAGTACATAAGAAATATCTTTCAGTATTTTCTAACATAAACCATTGTGACTTTAAAAAATAAGGGGTGTGGGGGGTGTGCAGAGGGGGCTGATATTGCACTAGCTAGCTGCTCAAGTAACTGTGCTGATATACTGTTATCCTCCTTACCAGAAAAAGAAACACCATGTTCAGGCACACCATCAGTACAGAAACTGTTGGAACAACTGCAGAAGCCACCGAGCTCTACTGGAAATTAGCCTGCTCAAACCTCTGCCAAGTAAATCCATTTCTGCTTCAGGCAAAATTAGTCAGGTTACCTCAACCACTCATTTAAACTAACTTGGCTGATTTTGCCAGCAGAAGAGCCGGAAACGCTCCAAATGAACTACTCATCCACTTCTGCTACAATTGCGATTCCAGCAGAAGTCGGCAGCGAGCAGCTGAGAGCAGTGTTTTCATTTGTTAACTCCTGGTTTATGAAGTTACCTGTCTAACGCTAACGGCCGAAGCCAACTGGCTGATGTAAAAACCTTGTTGATGACAGTACAACAACAGACTCCTCAGGTTAGCAGGTTGTAGGGGGAGTGGTACACACCAGCTGCCGAGGAGCAGTGATTAGCCAGGAGAGGTGGGACCGCTGATGTCAGATCCTGGAAGAAGGTCTGTCTACCACCTCAGAGTAAAGACTGTCTTGCAATTCCAAACTATTATTGTGAACAGTTACAGTCAAATTTTAAGAGACAGTTGGTTCAACAGTGATTTTTCTTGACTAGTTTCAAGTCTGTGTCTTACACAAGCTGTGCTGCATTAACCTTGACCAGTATAAATATGGGCTAGAGCCCAGATCCAGTTTTGTGCAAGCTGCCCTCTGTCTTCACCGCTAAATATGCAACTCAGTTTGTTTGGCAGGTTTTGGGGCTTTGTTTCGTGTTCGGTTTGTTGTTTTGGGTTTTTGTTTTTGTTTAAATGGACCGCAGGCTCTACTTCATGCCTCAAATGATCTGAACATTTATTCCGGGTAGCTTCCTTTGGGAAAGGAGATGGAAAGTATTATTAAGTATTTTTAAAAGCTTTAAGCTCCTGGGAGCAGTGGCATACCAAAAGAATTACAATGAACTTATGCAAGCTAGCCATGCAACTAACTGCATTTCTAGGCAGCAAGTTTTTACAACACATGGATAGCTTAAACACAACATGCTGCAGCCATTATAGGGAAAAGATGGTTTTTAAAAAGAAAATCAAATACCTTTAGAACTGCATGTATCAAGTTACAGCTTATCAAAATAATCTCACATGTAATTAGTGTGTCATGCTATAGGAAGACACAAAGAATCTGAAAAGAGGAAAAAAATAGAAAAACGACTTTAAGACTGGAAAAAAATAGTAAGACAATGTAGAATAAAGACACCGATTTAGGAGGTAAAGTGAAGACTGGAAGAGCCTTGTGTTCTCTCTCAAACGCACTAGGATTAGAGCAAGGGGGAAAGAATAGCAAGAGAAATTAAAATTATTTCCTAAAACTTTCCTCACTGTATGTGAGGAAGGCCTCAACACGAAGGCTGCTGACAGTGTGCACAGTGGTGGGGAAGAGAAGCCACCCTGACTGTCGAACCCAGCGCGTGGTCTGGCTGTAGCATGTGTGCAGCAGCTCACCCTGACAGAAAGCACAGAGATAACTTTTGGCACGGTACAGATTAAGATGAGATGAAGGAGAAAGTGAAATAAAATTCACTTTCATGTGAAATGAGGGAAGATTATAAACTGTAACAGATGATGGAGAGGAGGCTGGAGAAAAAGCCCGCTCGTTTCCCTCTCCGCCTCTGAAAGTTACTATGATAATGGCATGATAAAATTACCAGGTGGAAGTGAGCACCACACTTGTGGCTTCCTTCCCCAGCACTAGTTCCATTCCACTATAAATACTGTGATGTGAGGGAAAAGAAAAAATAAAGAAAAACCCGTCAGTCAAACCCCTGCTTTGACATGGGCCAGCTTACTTTGTGTAAGTTACTTTGCTTTAAGTGACACTTGTCAAAAGGAGACAGTGACAAAAAGCACTTTGCAACATCCATACATTCTAAAAGAGCTAGGTGCTACTCAAACAGAGTATCTTACTGAACGCAAGTCTCTTCAGGTTTGGAAAACTACAAAACAGACTGATGGCAAAGACTGAAGTTCGCAATGATTCCAAGTAGCTTTTATCAAATCTCCTGCCCTTCTAGGCTACCAAATTTAGTAATATCAAAGGTACGTAGTTTTACGAGCAACTTTTCAGCAGCAGTGGCTCATCCTTGCCAGCAGTTCCGCCCAGTCCTGCAGTCCCACAGCAGTCTTCTGCCACATGGCATCATAAGAATTTAGGGACTCCACAGTGAACATGATCAAGCTAAGAAATGTCTGAGTTGTTTAAAATAATTACTAGGGAGCAATAGAACATCTGCTGGGATACTCTCTCTATACTTTCTCCCCACCCAGGAAAGGCAAGAGGAAGGGCCAAAGGATTTCTGGAAACCTTTTTGAGCCTCCTGGCTACATGTTCAAGCTTGTATTATCCTTGAGATGTTTTTCTAAGTAAAATAGTTAAAAAGTTTAAAGTGTAAACATGATGAAAATTTATCATTTTATTTCAAGGTTACAATTGCTGACTGAAATTAGGATGTGATTAAAGTTAACTTCAGTAATTTTATGATGCAACAAAAACCCCTGTTACAACAGCAATTACATCATCCCTGCGCTGCTGCTTCCTATTGCATGACAGCACTAGCAGTCTGAAACAGCACATAAAGAAGCTTAAAACTTCAGTTGTGTTCTTTCTAGCCATGTATACATCAAAACAATGTGTTGGTATGAAATACTAATCACTTTAAAAAAAAAAAGTGAAGAAGAAAAATAAAGTGAAGGCAGATTTCAGTTGCTATTTTGCATCAGTGAAGTGGCTTTAATTATGCAAGGAAAAAACATGTTTAAAGGAAGTACAGAGAATAAATATACTTTCTGCTAACAGTGCAAACAGATGTAAAATATGGTATGCTGTTGTAACATACCGTTAAATGCAAGTGCTTCAAATTTGTTTGACCTCACACTGAGCTAGGATCAAAAAAGAAACCAAAAAACTTCCCCCCCCCCCCCCAAAAAAAAAAAACAAAACCCACACACAAAAAAATAGCCTGTGACTAATAGCCTGTGGCTAATCTAGTAACAAGGGTCTATGGCTAGCTAATTAGCCTTTTCAAGGACAAAAAGATAAACAACAACTTATATTTGGTAAGAAGTTTTAATTACAAGCATGCCATAGAATGCAGTCCCTACCACGAAGTTAAATTGGAAGACATAATTTCAGTATCATCTACATTTCTTGGAAGTGTCAAACTTCTTTTTACCACCAGATCTGTATTCCTAGAAATTAGGGGAAGATATATCAGTTCCATACCTGTAACTTTCCTATCTTTTTTTCCCCACACTTTCAGACTTGTCTACACTACCACTAGATCGTTCCTTGCTTAATTAGAGTTTTAAACTGCGATGTTTAGCAGGCATCAAATTGTACTACAATGTTAGGCACACTGTACTTTAACACCAGTAAAAGTGAACACAAGTAACACAGATATGGAGTTTTAGCCTTAGACTGAGCAAACTATCATAAGGTGCTGACAGACATGCAGCAGCAGATAAAAATCAGACAACTGAAGCTGTCACCACCCAGCTGCCTGCCCCTCCCTTTTGATAAAGGTGGCTGTTCCTAAACGAAGGCATCTGATGCATTCCTGAATCAGCTCATGAATCACTGTTGCTCTCAGCCCAGGGTATTCAAGGAAGCAGAGACAATTTTACCTGAAAATAGTTACGTGGCTCAAGAGTTTCTTCATATGCACATCTGACATCACCACTTGGAAAGTGGGGCAAACATAACATCATAGCTTCAAAACAGCAATAGCTGCAGCCAGCTGATTGCTGTCTATTACTGCATGTCTGCCAGAACCAACAGCCTCCAAAATCTGCTCAAAAAAGGCCATACTAGTGCTCATTCGAGCAGTATGCAAGCAATACAGTTTGGGTTTATGCAGCTTACACATACTGTACCGCACATCTGTTAAGTGACCTTGTGGACTACTTAATTAGTATAGCTTCTCAAATTATTTCAGCAAGCGTAAAACTGACTCAAGGAAAATTAACTGCAGAGAGAGCACAGCCAGCTCACCTTTTACTACAGTTTCACCCTCTGGAATCAGGAAATAAGAGATACAGCTGCAGTTTCTTGTGAGTTCCTTCCTTGAGCCAGAGGTTTTTCCAAACAGGAGGTGCCACAGCCCTGGAGGGATGTCTGTACTCCTGCAGCAGAGTCATCACCTCCATCCACTCCGCCAGGCTGCCCACACAGTAATTAAACTACCCAGACGTGAAGGCAAAGCATGGGCTAATTCGGCACAGACCTCTTCTCTATCAACAAATTCGAGCAGGGGGCAGGGTAGGAGCTTATGTTTTCCACCTTAATGTGTCTGCAAAACCAACAGAAAGGGTTGCATCAGCAACCTATAGAGTAATTCACCCTGTACTATGGCACTGGCAAGAGAGGGAGGAGTAGGACGACGAGCCAACCAGTTTATAAAAGCACAATTAGGATCCAACCTAGATTTATCTCATAACTTTGTCAAATAACTTCAGTGTGACGCATGCTTACACTGCTTTCAGTTATTACGGGAAGGTGGCGGGTTATTTTTAACTATTTCAGTTTTATTTTTAATTGCCACGGCTACAATAATAGAACTACTGAAAGGACACTATTAAAAAATATATATATATATTTATAACCATGTATTTATCCCCACCGGCCCTCACTTCATGGGGCCTTAGAAGGATCATACCACTTTAACTGTTTTATTACAATACAGCCAACAACCACAACTGAAAGAGGGTAGAAATTAAAATATTACTTTTATTAAGGTGTATTTAGTTACAGCTAATCTTTAAACTGCTCTAAAAATACCTTATTTGGATCCAAGTAAAGGATTTAGACCTTAGGCTCTATTTTAATGACACAGAAACCTTTTATCAAATTTTCTAATGTCTCACTATCTTAAGATCCATCCCTTACGTAGTCTGGCTTCATTAATTACAAACAAAGCAAAACAAAAACCCTACTACAGGTTAGGAATTTATAGCTGTCGCAAATTAGCAGACAGTTATAATTAAGCAGTACCTCAACTTACAAACTAGCCTTAAGCAAAAATAAAAACCAACAACAAAAATCACTATTTTATCTTCAGTATGGTGTTACCTTGGTTCATTTATTACTTGATAGCCAAAAATGGAGCAATCCCGTGTATTCTCTCTAATGAAAAAAGCATTTAAGACATCAGTAGTTGTTAAAGCAGGTTATCTTCCACACTCCTAAAAACAATTAAAAAACCCAAACCAACCAACCATAACTATAGTCTCAAAAAATATATGTTAAAAACATGGTCAATATATTTAATTAAACAATCAACAAACAAATATCTCCCTAATTAGCTGTTCAATGGAAGATCTGTTAAAAAACACTCTTGATCATCTCTGGAGTTCAAGCATAAGCAAAAGCACTCTGTGTGCAGAAATACATAGTGAAAAGTGACCTTTTTTTTTTTTTTTTTTTTCCTTTTTCTTTTTTTGTTACTTACTAAGAGTGGAGAATGTGTTTCACAGCAAGCTAACCGAAGCAGATCTAACTGCAGCTGCTGTACTGATACTTTCCCTGGCAAAGCATTACTGCTCCCTCTGCTGTTCATCTGACCCTGAGCCAAGCCCTGTCAACATACTAAGGTGGCAGAAAACATTTCATTTTATTTTTAAAGCAAGTAGATATGCATACACGAACAGAATTACACGTGAATGTGCATATTAAGAGTTTTTTTCCCCAGTATAATGACTGAAGCAGCTGAATTTGGGGTCAGAAAAGCACTGAAGCTGGCACAAAGGAGAGCGAGGTTGTAAGAGCCAAAAGTTAGGTCCAAGTTATGCTGCCCCAGAAAAGCAGCTCGCATTAGGATAAGATACACTTCCCAGACTATCCAATCTAATGGACCACTGCCATCTTTCACCTTCACTCCTAGCTGTGCTATACCATCCTACTACTGACATACTACTTCGTAAAGGCCAACTGTTATCCAAGTCAATCCTACTCACTGAAAACAACATCCTGCCTTTTTATTCCTTCTATCCTTCCCTCCCCCCATTAATAAACTTGATCAAATCTCAGAAGATGTAGGGTGGAGAGGATAAAAAAGAAAGAAAAGCCTGACCCCGCGAAAACATAAACAGTGGGATCTCACAGCTATGGACAGGAAAAAAAAGCAGGTGCTCATTCTTTCAGAACCAGTAACCCATGAAATTACGTGAGCTTTTTTGTGCGACTCTTCTCTAGGTAAGAGTGTTATTTTACTTCAAAGTATCTAATAAAGATCTTTGAAATATGACTTATCCAGGAAATTCTTCTGATCCCCAATGTCTCATCACCCCAGTGTCAGTGATAGGAAGTTTATTACCAGTTTTCAAGCACTAATGAAAAAAAATCTTCAGTGATAGGGTAAGCTGGGTACAAGCATTATTTCACAGAATCCATTTTTAAGTGCTAAAAACACCCCTGTGCAGTCAAAACTAGAAATTATAACACTTCCTTATGTGAACAGTAATACCCAGTACCCAAAAGCATGGCACATTTGAAATAGTAGACTTGATGCTTAAACACAGAAATACCCTTGACAAGCCACTGGTTTGTCCCGTGAGAAAACTGAAGTGGCCTGGGATTTAGCAAACCTGACTTGTGTCCGAATGACTTATGTCCTTCTCTCAACAAGTTACACTAGAAATATCTATATAACAATTAGATAATGAAATATCTAATCAAATGACCTTTGGCTATAGCAGTTGTTGCTAATAATCTCTACAGGCAAGCCAAATGATGAGCGTTTTTCTATTACATGGAATACTACATAGCATTACCATAGCTCCTAGTGAACAGAATTAGGATGGCATTAATAAAAGCATTATTTGCTTAATATACATCTGAACAAGACAAACATAACAGCTTCAAATATTTTTATTGCAGACATGGCAAATGATCAGGTTTCATCCTATGACTTGCAACTCTACTCACACGTTAAAGGAATGCTACTTAAATATCAACTGTCAGCTGGGCGGCTGTACTTTGGCTTGTCCTTCAGAAGTGTAAAGAATTTAAATACTCACAATTAAGCTTTGATGTTAACACCCTATTAACTTGAATGGAAAAAGTTCACTCCTACAGTACTATAGCTGGTGTCTAGCTATTGACGCAAGGCACCAGTGAATTTATTTAATGAATGAGAAAGGGTGGGGGAAGATATTTCATTCGAGAGAATAAAAAAATACACCTATGGTTTTTTTTCCTCGTTGGAATCTGGTGCTTCTACATTACTTCATCATTAAACTGATCCAAAACAATTTTGTCTCAAGTGTTAAACACAATGAAATAACACAACTGAAGAGCCAAGTGCATATCAAAACAAAGATAATTGTTTGCCTGTAATAGCTGCAGTAGAAAATAGTATTTACATACAAAATACACATACGTAGCTGAAGGTGTTAGAAATCCTTAGAAAAGACTGCACCCTGGTGGAAGACTTGTTAAAATGCTGTAATATCTACTCAGTAAATCAGTGGGTTTTAAGTTTTTGTTTAAAATCTAGGTTTTTGTAGGAAGAAAATATTTGCTACACAAAGCAAAAAGCCTTCCAAGCATGTATTACTTCAGTTCTTAACAGTTCTTGGGATTCAGGTGCCAATTACTCATGGCATTTCAAAATACTAAACCAAATATTTATAAGTAGTTTATATAACTATACATATATATACATATATAAAACTATATATCTGTATCCTGTGACACCCAGAGTAGGAGGGATAATTTTCTGCAATTTTGTTCGGTTTTCAAACCCAGTAGGTTAGTAAACACCAAGAGCCCACAAACAAACAAAAAACCCCAAGTAGCATACGGAGGGAAGACACGACAGAAAAGAGATACTTTTAAAATCGTTCCACAAGGAATGGAAATAATGAACCACGGATTTGCACTTTATATGCCTAGTACTCCTTTAACATGTTTACTTCTCCCTTTGGCCCGAGCAAAATTCCTTATCACAAAAGTTCAACACACCTTCAGTCATCCGCAACTCTCTTCACTTCCCAGACACAGCTTCCTCCCTTCTGTGCCCATTACGGATCTGCAGAGTACTCCCACACACCCACTTCTCCAACTGACCGGGCAAGGGGCAGCATGTGATACAACTAGTGTACAACAGCATGCAAGCTGGTATGCGTGGGCTGCAGAAAGCCATTTCACCCCCAATGCACAATGTCCAAGCTGTCCCTACCCTTCCCTCCTCACTGACAACACTCCTAGGGTCCCTTTAATTTATATATCCGATAATTATCAAATCAGTTATTGGAATGTAAGGCTTATTTCTTTCTAGTAAACATGGCTGAACTTGGTCAACAGGTTTCAGGGCTCCTTGAGAAGACAGACATGCAGTAAAATCACACAAAAAACTTTCTTCATAAATTAATAAAATTCTACTAAAAATACCTATGAATTAACTACTAGATACACATTTCCACACATTACATACATACTGCAACTGTTTGCTTGGTTATCTGCTTGGACTGGTATTTTACTGACACTGGAATGGACAAGTGGGATGACCAATTTGGAATCCAGAGTTAACACAAACATAAGCTACCATGACACAGGGTGGCAAAAGAAAACAGCATTTATGGAGCAGCAGGCTAGAATTCATTTAACTTTGGGTTGCCCTCAATTAAAATAATGGGTCTTTACTAAGATACCAGTAATTTAACATAATATACCACACCCATTTTCTGTACTGCCAGCAGGCAGTAATAGGAAAAGCAGACTGAGATAATCATGTGCAAGACAGTTTCAGTTTTAACAGACTTTTTTATATGCAAAATAGTACACTCAAGAGAGCAGTGGTACATTGTCATTTGTCCTGTAATCATGTTTTGCAAGTTCTTAAAAAATATTTACTGCTGAACTCAAGTTATAAGCATCTATAAATTGTTTCTGAATATTACACTGTAATTTTTTTTAAAAGAATTAATTCCACATTTCCCAAAGAGTGTTCCTGCTACCTTAAAGCAAGTTTGCACTTCCAGCTTCCTGACTACTAATTAAAAATCTCTCCTTAGTTCTGCCTATCCTTGCACCTTTCAGATTCCCACTGCAGTGGATCATTATTTGCGACAGTAACAGCAGAACCTCCCATTTAACTGAGGTGGCACTGGTCTTACTTGTGCGATCACATCAAAACGCTGCTGACGTATCAGATGAGGCACAGGGAATTTAGCACCACGCAGGAGTTGCGTTAATGACAGTAAAACAAAGTTACAAGTGGTTAATACCATTGTATGTTAATGCAGATACATACCATACTGAAAAAGCAGAAATACCTCCTTCAGCAAGTTTCAAGTCCAAATAAACATGTAGCATTCAAACACAAAGGAAGACTGGTAAGACACAGCCCTCTTCTGCATCAGTTCCAAGTCTCCCATGCAGCCAGCCTTCCACTTCAAATTTCATACTGCAAATACCAATAATCCCCACTAACAGTTATGTTTATGTAACCTGGTAGTTCTCTCACTACTGATCTGAGTTCAGTGTAATTAATAAACTTTAAATGCTGAGGACAAAACCCCTACGGACTAAACAATCAATTGTAGAATATACCATATTGTGAATAAGTTAATACTGTGATGCTTTTCATTGTAAAGTAAGTATTGTACCTAAATCAGATACTGCTATCATACAAGAATGTTTATTAGTACTTGCACTGTTATCTTCATTAAGAAATAATGGAACATTGTGACAACAAAAACTTATTAAAAAAAAAAAATCAACATACGTACTATAGCAACTGAAGTATCTGCTAATGATTTTCTGTGAAATATGAAACAATTTCAGAGGTAAAGAAAAGGCTTTTCATATCTCCTTTCTGTTTCAAAAATGCCACTGATGAAGATTCCACTGATTCTCTGCAGTGATTATCCACTGCTTAGGTTAGACAACTTGTAACAAAATTTAATATAGAATCTCAGCTGTTTCAATGACTCCTTGTTCCATCTCCAACACACACACAAATTTACTACTATAGCAGGCCCTTTCACATACTGAGGAACTCTCTCACATCTCCTTTTTTGTCTTCTCTTCCATAGACCAAACAAAACATTTTTCTTCCAGTCTTCCCTCAAATTACACTTTCAAGCCTTCTGGTCACTTAACAGTAAATGTGTGCAGGTGGATGAAGGGGATAAGGTAAAGAAAGGAAAAATACTTCCACCACTTGAAAATATGTAGCAAACACCCTAACAACTTCCTAATGATTATGACTTACTATGCAAAAACAAGAAATAAAAATTTAAAATATTGGTATCAAGATGCACTGGTATCAATATACATCTTTCATATTACTACACTGTTAAGCAAGCAAGATGGGTTAAAGGTGGTTATGGAAAACTAGCATGTTACACTTTCCATTTGAAAAAGGCACTCTTACTTTTCTCCTCTTTTCTGTAAAAAACCCCAAACCACTGAGAGACCAAACTATTCTGATAAAAAGATTATACAGGATTTTATACTACTAAAGAAAACACACTATGGAATCCTATGAAACAGTAAGAAAACCCTTAAGTTCAGGTTTGGGGTTTTTTTTAAGTGTCCAAAGTTAGCAGGAGTTTCACTTCGCCTGATCCATGTTGCTGCACTCTTGCAGTAGTCCCCCTGTAGTAAAAGCCACACTAACCAAGTGAGATGAGAAAAAAAAAAAAAATCAGTATGAATAAAATCTAATCCTAGTTTACATATGGATTCCTTCAAATACTTCAGGAAATCACTTAAAGTCCCTTTAATTCATATGGCATATTAACATTACAGTTTGTTTTCAAAAGTAATAGATACAAAGAATAACATACAATTCCCTATCTACAGTATAGGAAAACCAGTCATCTAATAGTTCTTGTGAAGCTTCATTTATGCATCAGAAAGCATTCTAAACCTGGCAGCGATACTTTTTTATATTATCATGCTTCACACACTATATTCAAAGAAGCTAAGCTCTGTTCTAGTTAAAATAAAGTTAGAAATAAATTAACAAAATTAAGAGGTGTTTTTGTTTTAGGAATGTTGTAGATACCCTAAATACCAGGAACTGGCTCAGAAGAAATCCATACATTTTAATACACAGAAACCGAGAGATTAAATATGTGAACAACTTTAACTCTGCCCTACTGACACCTATTAAATGTAATAAGAGATGAACATTCTGTTTCATGTTTTTTTAGAATTTGTAGCCCAGTCTGTCCTTTAAAAAGATATTTTCATTTTTCCTATAGCAGTAAATGAATTTGTAAGAAAGAAGTATTTCTACTTCCTAAACCCCTGCATCGGCTTTTACTGGACAACAGTTTTACAAGCATCAGTGTTCAGAAGAATTGTAACAAACATGCTACTTCACCTGCTGAGACAGCATTCAATCACCACATCTCTAGATGAAGAGAAAAGATGCCTTAACCTATGAAGGAAAACTGATCAACTCATGGCAACCACTGGAATTGCACACAGTTGAACTGCAGATGCAACAGGTGAAATTACTTCTGATGTCACAGGATGTCACAGTTAACCTTAGCTATTTATTTATCTGTGACTATTACATATAGTATCAAACAGCTCAGGAAAACTACAAGCTAAATTCTTCAAGGTACTATATAAAATATTTCAATACGTTTTGGCTGTATCTAAAGTTTGAGTAATTTATTTCATCCATTACTAAGTTAATTCAGGTCATAGAAGGCCATTGAAACGGAAGGTTACAGTTCTCAAACCAATTCTTCATTCATTTCAATTCAAACTAATTAAGGAGTTCGATTACAAAACCCCCATCAATTTCATGATATACTTCAGAAGTACTGTGTTCTGCAGAGGACAGGCTGTTTTCACCATCCAAAACAAATGAAGAAGTCCTGCTTTCAGTGCCAAGCTAAATAGGACCTGTGCTACTGAGTCACTATCAAGGCTAAGTACTTTTGAGGCACGTTACACTTCAGAGTTTCACTTTTTTATGTTGTGCTAACAAGAAGACAATGCATTCCAAGAGTCCATGTATATAAAGTGGGGGGTTTGTGAAGCATCAGGTATTCCAGTGCTGCATCGGAAACAGCAGGGGGTAGTATTTCAGTGCTTTTAAACCCATGCACGTTTTCAGCAAAGCAAGTCTCGCCCTCCTGTATTTTCCCTCCTTACAGGTTACCCTTAAACCTCCCACCTGGATTTCTTCCGCACTCAACTGCTTCCGGCTGCTTGCCGGCCAGGCAGAGTTGCCAGCCCTCTTCTGAGCTGGCTAGCACAGGTCCCGCTCCAGGCGAACTGGTGAACCCCTGGCTGCTCTTCTCTGCTCCCTCTGTCTTACAGATTCTACCAGACTTTTACTTACCACTACTGTGGAAATCATTAGCCTGTAACAGGTCACCTCACTTTGCTGATTTACATCTTCCTATAAATACAGCGACTCAAATTCGGTTTACATTTAAAATAACTTGTACAGCACCACAAGCGTGTCCAACATTTTAGAAACTAAAAGAACATTCCTACCATAGTCCAAACACATCAAAACAGCATTTAGTGCAAGGTAATATAGTCACAGAATATACTATTGACTATGGTGATTTTGTGTAAGTTATTTGTAAAAAATACTTCTTGAGAATGACAAAGAGCTCCCTGAATTTTTTCAAACGAAGACCACACTATCCTACCCAGGTGATGAATTTAGACCACCAAGCTTTCAGTTTTATCTAAAACATGCTACATCCCCCAACTTCTACTAATCACAATAAACATTCCTCCAGTTAGCTTAATTTTACCAAGTGTAACATGAGGCAAATGAAATTGTTTATATAGCATATATAGGTTACAAATATTTTAGGCCATAAACAAAAACACCCACAACAAAAACAAACAAACAAACCACAACAAAACACAAAACCAAACCCACAAAAAAAACCCCACAAGACCACCAAAACACACCTATTTTTAACAAGTCCCAGAGGCTAGGTTTAGTTGTGCTGGGTTTTTTGGTTGGTTGGTTTTATTTTCTTTTATATGCCTCCATATTTCATTTTTGGGGTTTTTTTCCCAGAGTTTATCTTCATAGACACCCCTACTTCCCCTGCTTCCAAATCCAAACTTGCTACAGATAGCCACAAACAAACCAACCAAACAAAAAACGAACAAACAAAAAAACACCAACTACTATTTTCCCAAATATTCTGTTTGCAATTTTGGGATATATTATCTCATGAATTACCATGACTTAGATGCAGCAGTGTATTTGATTCAATTAAAGAGCTAATTCCCAGTTCACCAACAAGATAAATTTAGGTATCTGGGAAACAGACGTGTTTATTTTCCACCCCGGTGTACCACATTTTATTTGTACTGGCTCACTCACAGAGTAATTTTAATGATTTCTTCCTTAAAATACAGCAAAAAGCTTGTGTAAAACACATGAGTATTGCTTCAAGGTGATTGGCTGTAGGACATCCAGTAAGAATTGTCCTGCTGATTCATCATTTGTTCTAAAACAGAGTAAATTACGTTAAAAATCAGCTTCAAAATTTAAAGCTCAAAACTTAAAGAATTTCAGTGAAGTATTCTTTCCGTAAGACTTAATCTCTAACCAATCTTGCGTTTAGTATGCAAACATAAAACAGAAGGAAAACCCCAAAGTAACTGTGTAATTAAATCACCATAATCACATACTATACTAAAGGCTGAGCAAACTGTGATTCTATTGTTACCACACTGTGAAGATTCACCTTTACAAACAGATGAAAATTAGTGCAAAATTATTTTACTTATGGTCATAGGGGATCCAAAGGAACAGTCACTGAGGAAATGTCAATGGTCACAGAGATACTATATGCTGAAGTCATTACTAAGTCCTCCCATCTCATTCAAACTATCCTATTCAGAAATGTTTACATGATACACGGATGCCTCCTCACTGTGCCTGTTTCCATCCTGAAAATACAACTGTAATAACTGGTTTTACTGACTGATCCTAAACAAGCCATCCTACCATCTTCCACCTCTAAGCAGACTAACTGGCCTGAAAACTACTTTTTATCTACAGATCTTTCAGTTCAATCAGCAACCCAACTGGCGCAGCCAATGACCAGTGATAATGCAAGGGAAGTTGCAGAAATCTGTTAGTAGAGGAAGACAATTACACTTTTACAGTCAGACTGGAACTGTATCTTTAGTGGGCAGCTAAACTGTTACCTCATCGTAGTAGCTGGCACAATGTGAAAATGAAACATTTACCAGCAAGTACCACCATGATCTCCTCAAGATCAACTCACAATATTGTCAGAAGGAGGACTACACAAGAGCAATGACACAAGACCCACTGGTGGCACACTTGCCAACTACCAGAAAGAGCACACAAACCTGGTAAATATTTTACATAAAATAAGGTATAATCTTCTAATCACAGAATAATAGGATTTGAAGAAACCCCTGAAGGTGACCTTGTCCACTGACTTCTCAAAGCAGGGTTAACTTCAGCAAGGTTGTTCCAGTCCCTGTACAGTCAAAGTTTTGAAAATCTGCAAGGACAGAGATTCCTCAGCCTTCCCCACTCCCTCCAAGCACCAATACTGAAATAAAAATACACAGCTGTATGCATTTCTACTGCTACTTATTTGAAAAACATGTCTGTCTTACAAAAATTATTAAATTGCTTTTCAGGACATTGTATGACTTCTCAAGCACAGTAGACTTAAATGCTTTTCAGACTTTTTCAAAAATACATGTAAAAGAAACCAACAAGGTCAGCGAAGAACTTCTCCTGCTTTTAATTATCAGCTTATTTTTAATAGTCTTCAATCTACAAATCTTCAAGCAGAAGGTGAAAAAAAAAAAAAAAGGCAAAACAGATGTGTACAATTAAAAGGGGAAAAGCCTCTGTTTCTAACTAAGCCGTTCATATTTTCAGAAGAAATGTGAGTTCTGCTGCATTATTTTCTCAGTCAACTGGCAACAAATAAAAATACAAGATCTTTGACAGAAGCCATCACTTTTCTCACTTGGTTCAAAATACTCTTTTACTTTCTTTCTATTCTAGTCTAGTCCCCAACAAAGCATAATTCCTTCTTCCTGCTCAGGGATATAATTATGTCTTCATTAGTTCTGAAACACAGTACAGTAGGAATCTGTTGATTTTTTGGCAGCACAGGCATACTAAATAAGAATAACCAGATGCTGCTTACATCACTTTCAGATACAGACAAATTAAAAGCAAAACAAAACCCAATGCACAGGTGTTCATGCAAGCAATAAATTCTGAGTTCCCCAACTATCTGGCTCTCTGTTATAAGGGCATTCCACTTTGGGTCCCAAAAGGAACATTGTGTGTTCACAGCTCACAGCTATTTCATGCCCTCAGATGTACATACTAACAACAAATTATGCAGATAAAACTCTGTAACCATCTGGTCAACTAAAGTATTTCATATAAATTATAAGTGACCTATTTATTGGAACACAGAATGTTTCCCAGTCTGAATTTTCTTCTTCCTTTTTGTTGTGTTTTGATTGAAAGTTAAGGATGGCAGTTTACAGAACTCCCCGATATGTTGTTCTTTTGTTTGCACAGCAACAGGTGCATGAACAGCCATTAAGTAGGCTGGTGCTAAGAAGTGCACAATAGCGGAACTGCTCAGTTATGCTCTAGAAATCAATGGAATTACCAAGGAGGAACCCAAAATAAACTGAAGTTCACATGAAAAATTAGACGAGTTGTCACTTGCAGGAGTGCCTAGTTATAACTAAAAATTATACTTTCATTTTCAGCCATTCTTCCACTTCATGACTTAACTAAAACAATAATCACTTCCTGCCCTTGGACTGAAACTCTTCCTGGGCCTCCTCATTTCACTAGGTTTGTTTGTTTGTGGTTCTGGAGAGAAAGGAGAAAGGCAGATCAAGGAAATCCATTACTATAATATTTTTAAATGGTATTCACAATCTTTTTGCTCCCTGGGCCCTTCAAATACTGAGTTCTCAATTATGGTCTTTCTGGAAGGAAACAACTCTGCTTTTATGAATATATTCTTAGGGAAAAAAATGGTTCAGAAAGTATATACTTAGGATTTCAGTTAAAAAAATAAAACAAACCAACAACAAAAAAAAAAACAAAAGAAAAAGGAAAAAAGAAAGAGCAAAAGAAAAAAAAGAAAAAAAGCAAAGGAAAACGGAGAAAAGAAAAAGCAAAGGAAAACGGAGAAAAGAAAAAGCAAAGGAAAACAATCACCTAAACTTCACTTCACCACATACAATTCACATACTATTTTCTTCAAGGAAGTACAAAGTGCAACTAGTGAGGTAAGTAAACAAGAGCATATAAAAAACCCAGATGAGACTGCTTTTAATATTATAGCATTAAGAATTATTGACATTTGAATATATATTAACAACCTGAATATTCATTTTTCATTTGTCTGAGGGCTACACTTACCACTAACTTATATAACTCGAAAAGCAAACAGTTTAATAAATTAAATCAATTGTGTGTCCTAGAAAGCTCATCTCAAATACCCATGCATTTGGAAGAGAGACCTGAAATATGAGGACTAATAGACAGCCCTGTAACAACCTACAGGATGATTCCATGATTACCAGTTTGGTTCAAGTCTCATTGTCTTTGCTTATTTAATTCAAGTCCTTTGGAAGAAATTTATTGTGTCTTTACAATGGGAACCAGATCTCATTCAGGCCAACTCTACAAGTAAGTGAGAAAATAATCATAACTGGAAGGTACATCTCAAATATTATGCATTTTTAGGAAGAGTACCGTATTTTCACTGTTGTAACCATCAGATTCTACACTAAAATACAGTTACTGAGCAGCACTGCAGGGACATGTGTACAAATAACCCAGAGGAAAGTCTCTCAGGCACCTCTGCAGCTACACCAGAATGAAAAGGAAGATCCTGACTTCCACCACCTACCTTCTTCCTAGACCTGACAGGAGACACCTGGCCCTCTCATGTAACTTGCAGTTGTTGCCCTTTTGTAATAAAAGCAATAAAGAAGAGCAAGGGTGAAGGACATGACATGAAAATGCAGAGAAAAGGCTTGTATCAACACAAGCAGGTCACTACTATAAACTTCTATTTTCAGAAAAATAGCATGTATCAACCATCAGATAAACCTTGCAATATCCAACTATCTGCTCAGGAAGATAAATTATTTTACCAGAGAGCTAGTTACATGAAAATATAAAAACACACTAAATTATACACTCAGAGCCAAAGATTAGAATTTTGTCAGTGTATCAGATTTCAAGGTTTTTTTTTTCAGAAAGCCTGACCCAACTCCTGTGAAATTTAGAAGAACTTATTCCAACTGGCTTTGACTGTAGTTCACAAGAAAATTATGGAACCAAGAACACAAGACCAAGACCTTCAACTTTACATCCAAAAAAACAGATAGCCAACAGAAAATAACAGCGTACCATTCTTCAGTACTCATTCAAAATAATTTGGCGTTTTGATGTTTGAATACATTTTCCAGGCAAAAGTTAGCACATAAAAATTACAAATAACTACTTTAATGAAAATACCGAAAGGCACCACTGATAGAAGAAAACGTTAGTTATTCATTAGTTTATTTTCTTCAGTGAGTTAGAAAAAACACAAACAATAGTAATTTCTGCCCATTACTGCAGTAAAATTTTGTGTTTCCTCTTCTAATTCTCTTTAAATGTCTAGTCAAATAATGGAAGCTCTGACCCCGATTTGTTCCCAGATATTTTCTCCAATATTGTCACTTATTAAGAGATACCTGAGACTGCCTAGTTTTGTATTTTTTAGAAATAACTACAGCATAACTGATCCCCTTTATATTACCATACATTTTTAGGGAAGCAATGTAATTATCTTCCCCTATAAACGCATTAACAAACACTGAAAGCCATGACAAAACACAGGTAGCAGAGCCCTGGAGCACTCTGCTACAACAGATCTGGTAACACCTTGTCTCTTGAGCCCAAGGGACATGGGAGTTGCAGTGGGGATTAGTAAGAGAAATAAACAATGGTTATTATAAATGTTTAAAGATTAAGGTAGTGGGCACACTTTCATTGTGTACAGTCTATTACTGAATCACCATAATTAATAATGAATTCATCTGTAATGCTTTTAAACATCTTAAAATATGACTAAAAATATATATATATATCTCAAAGAGACTATGACTTATTCCTAAATCAACGTCTTGTCTCTGTCATCTGGCAGCCTATTCCCTGTCAAACACCACGTGCTTTGAGATTGCACATTTGGATTTACAGTTCATATGCAGGGTGAAGTATCTTTTTAAAACCATCTTTGATTAAAATGAGAAATACTAAAGGTAGTCACATGCTGTAAAAGCTTGAATGGTTGTAAAGAATATACAGTGTCACAGGGTATGATTCTGTCATTCATTTCTTCACAAAATGATCTTTCTGTTAGTTTTTTTTTCCTTAACAAAAGTATTTGTTGGATAGTATCCTTCCAAAATATTTTATCCAATCATTCGTGCAAGCTGAAATACCCAAAAAAGGAGCTGTAAACACTAGTCTACAAATATATGTCAGTTTTTGTTACTGGCACACTACTCCAGTATCAGGATACACAGCATTCCCAGCTCAAACCCCAGAGCCTTCACTACCCTTCACACAAAGCAGTTCCAAGCAGTTTGAAAGACACAATATGTATAAAGAGCAGTGCTGGGAAACATTTACATCAGAGCTGCTGAACTACAAAAGCAGAAACCTGTAGCACTGTTCAAAATTGCAAACATTTTCCATTAACATAATTCTACATGTCAAAAGACAGACTGATAGATATCTCAATATAAATGTCATTTTATACATACCAAGACATATGCAATTAATGACTTTAAGTTGTTGAAAACTATGGTAGCCTGAGTTATGTATGTACACAGTAATAAACTGGAACAGTTGTTAGTTGGGTTGATACTAAAAGTACAAATAAGACATTTATGTAGCTATTATTGTAGCTCTAAAAACCCCGTGAAATTAAATGAGGTAAACTAACCTTAAATAATGGATACAAACATTACACCACTGTTTGAAACATAAACAGAAACTTCAGATATAATAATGCCACTTGGCTTAAATGAAATATTCCTTACAGGATCTAAACAGTCTAACAATTTACCTGTCCAAAACTTAAACTGGTCCACCCCTTATCAATTGGATTTGGGGACAGGCGAGATACCCAGCTAGAGGACAAACACAAAAGCACTATTTTCACAGTCTGAATGCTTTAGAGGCTGTGTGCTCCAAAGTTTCTTTTTGAATTTGACTTCTGCTTTGGAGAAAGAAAAGGAAGTCATTAACTTTTATTCATACAACATTAAGGAGATAAGATAAATTTTTCATTTTAATTCCCAGTGGGAAAAAAATTGTTAACTTTTCAAATGTACTGCACATTTTTTCTTGAACGTTTAGAGTGATCATTGGTATATGACTATGATAGTAATTCTATATTCACTTATTTTCTTACTAATACAACATTCAATTTTTTTGCAGCTGGCACTTCAATAACTGGTTTTGCCTATAAAATATTTTGAATCAAGATGCTCTTTAATGATTCAGAGTAAAGTGGTTAGAAAATAAAAGATTGTGTTCTTAATCTAACTATAACTAGGCATAACTACCATTAAAACTGACACATAATAATAAAAAGTTCACTGAAAGAGACTGTTACAGATGTTGCAGCAATGCTGCAGCTTTCACTAAAGTTTCAGTCTCCTAGAAGCTTAGTCTCTCCTCTTTTCATAATGTTCACATAGAAATTAAGTCTGTAATATTGATCTTAAATTTCATCTTTTAACTATATCTCATATAGGCAACAATAAAACATCACTGAAAAGAAAAAAAAAAAAAAGCAGAATTTCCTTATTTTCCACTTCACCTGCAGTATTCAAAACCACACCACAGCCTAAAGAGAAATGGAAGCCACTGAAAAACCACACTTCTTTCAGTGGTGTAAACTGAATACAATTGAACAACTAGTTCTACAGGTGTTTCAAGTCCAAAGGATGCTCTGTCTTACAGGTGTGGCCTCACTACCGGAGAAGCATAAAAATGACATACAAGCAGCATTTGTCATCGTATCTATAATCTGACACCAATACCAATACAACCAGACAGAGAGTCTATTCTGTGCCATTACTGGCAAATGTGATGGAATACATTCCTCCCAAAATACACAGGAACAGATTCCTGGATCTTCAAACAAATTAGCATGGAAAAAACAAATACTTTAAATCACAGTTAACCTACCTAATTTGCTGCATCCTGAACAATAACTATTTACATGCAAGTTTCATCATGAAGCCTTAAATCAGGTAATTCCCACTTAGTTAAGCACAGAAAGTAAGGAGAAAAAAAAAAAAAAAAAGACATTACTAATGCTATGTAATGCTTCCCAAAACACTAAAACTGTTATATTAAGTGCCATATATAAGATACTACACAAATAAACTAGATGCTGTTGCACTTCACTTTAGCAGTCCATTAGCATTTCTTCCATGACCTGCATTATGAAAAAGCAACATCTAATACTCTTGATTTCTAAGACTGACCAATTCAATCACCATAGATGGTTCCAGCCTGACACTGCTTCTAAACCAGAAGTTATCAACTCACAATACTACTGTTTAGTGAAAATGTATTATACACTCCCATCTTTCCTATTCTCATATGAAAACATAATCCCAAATCACCGTATCATAATACTCTACACAGGAACCATTTGTGATACCATCATCAGGGATTGCAGCATTAGATAAGAAAAAAGCAACAGACTAATCCTAGCAAGGATTTTATTTTCCTGCAAAATAAAATTTTCCTTATTATAAAACACACTTTAGAAATGCCCAAACTACATTCTCCCCACTTTTTTCTCCACAAACTTCTCCAGAAAGCATTAGGCTTTCTTACATTTCACACTACTTACAATGGTGCTTCTGTGAAAAGCCCAAGTGTCAGCACGTACTGGTTTTTTAACTTCTTTTGTTAAAAGACGACAGTAAAGGAAAAAGAAGAAGAAAAAAAAAAAAGACTACTTGGCTTTTGTACTGTCTTTATATAAAATTTCATCTTTTATCAGTGCACATAAATATGGTTCTTGGAAAATACTGAAGAGCTTATAACAGGTAGATAAACTTCTTCCATACTTCCTCATTAAGACTTTTACATTTTTGTGTCATGTGAAAAAATGGTGGCAAAAATTATACCCAAAGCTGCTTAAAACTACTCTGAAAAACCAACCGTTCTCGGTAGCTCACAGAAGTTCCTAAGAAATTAGATGAATGGTTCCCTGTTTCTACACCACCATCTACTCCAAGCGTGTCTAGAAACTGTGAGGAAAGCCTTGAGTCCTTTATAGAAAACATCTAGATGCCAAATCAGATACATAATTCTGACATTTCCTAAATCTTGTAGGTTTGGGGGTCATGGTGGTGGTGTTTCTTTTAAACACAAACTCATTTCCTAAAAAGAAATAAGAAAATCGCAAAGCGACCATTATAAATTTTTCCAGCAGCCTAATAGTACTACTGCTTAAGAGGTGGAAAGTAATCACCTCAGACAACAGTCATGAGCTCTTCATATCGCAAGATGAGTTAGGGAAGATGGAAGCCAATTTCCTCCTCCCCCCTTGTTAAAAGATGGGAAACTTGTGCTGTATTGGTTCAGTTTCCTGTTTAAAAAGGAAAAGGGGAAAAAGGCACAACTGCAAAAATTACAGAACAGAAAGGTCTTCAGAAAAACTCAACTGTTCTTTCCCAACCATCACTACTCCTGAATCCCAGAGAGAACCTGCGCATCATCCTGGCTACAGAGTATGTTACTCCTTGCTCTTTTGATAGTGGCATAGGTACCATTCATATTTAGTTATCTTTCTGACATGCTGTCAAATTAATCTGAAGAATGCAAATAAAGGAGAGGGAAAGGGAAAGACAATTCTAACTACCTAAAAGGCAGAGAAATCAGAATGTAACAATGGGACAAATGGAAGGTACTTCTCTAACTACAGTGCCTTGACCTTGCCAAATTGCAGCAGTCTGCTACAGCCAAAAGTAATTCTGGGCGAGAAAAAAAAAGGTGTCTAAAATTACTATAATGGAAGAGGTACATAACGAACTGTTAGCAGCTTTTCTACTAGGTTAAATGTAAGACAACTTACTTCTGTTCACCATCACAAAAAATTAGAGCAAAACCCCAGAATAAGAATCCTTATCCTTTTAATTTTGAGTAATTATATAAATTGACCCTCAAATAACTGCTTCTGACATTTATGAAACACAGGAAAATTATTTTTGGTTAAAACAGATTATTTTACCTGTAGATAAATTAACTGAATCAACTTGTTCCAAGTTTTTCCAGAGTTTGTGGGTTTTCTATAAGTGCCACTGAGAGTATTTTCCCTCCAACCCATTTTACAAAGAATATCAGAGTAAGAGCCACTCTTACCAAAATTGTACTACCGTAAAATTCTATTATGCCAACCATAATCTGCAAATAATAGTACATTTAAATATATGATTCACTTCAGATATGTTTTTATTATTGCAATACAATGCATATCTTTAAAATATTCTTACTTTCTACAAATATTATTTGACCTAAAAAGTACAGGTTGTAAAATCTTATTACATATTTAATGTTTTGTAGTAAATGCATATTCAGAACTATCTCTTGACCAGAATTAAATCCGTATATTCAGGTTAGTTCTCAAATGTACAATGGCAATCTTAGCGCATTCTGGGTTTATCACATTACTATTAGGCAGATGTACTAGACCACATACCCTACACAAAGTACAACACACAGAAAAAAAAAAAGCTTCTGAAACCAGGGAACTCTGCCACCATTCATTGTCCCACACAGAGAACACCCCTAGTTTAAAAAAAACCATAGGAGGTAGCATTATTGACGTGCTTGAGACAAAAGGCAAACAAACACATTACCAGTCTTCAAGTGAAAGATAAAACACTGCTACAGAGAAGCTCAACTGTAATTCCTCCCTACTCTTTCTTACAACAGATATGCAGACACTATCAACTTTATACTAGCTATAAATTTGACACTTCTACTGTCCTTATAGTATCTGATTAAAAAGTAGAAGTACTGAAGTAGCCTCTTCACGATTTCTACAGGAGGGCAACCGATTCCTTGTGTTCATGAGCAACATATAATATTGAAATCACGGCAACAGTGAGCCACTCCAATTACAGGTGAAGTAGCTTGCTTACTTTTAAGACTGCTGTGTACAGTAAAGTCTAAAACTGATTGATCTTAATGTTGTGGTAAATCAATCATTTTTAGAATGGTAAAAGAAAAGTAGATTTGGTTACCTTTTTGTATGTGTAAGAACTGCTTACTCCAGTGCTGAAATAGGGGACTAAATACCTAAAGACGAGAACGTCTAGGGAAAGTTTACGAACAGGTGAAAAACTCCACATCATCAGGGTGGCCTCAAGCATACATAAAAACACAGAAGAAAGAGACTGAGTAGGACAAGCTTAAGAAAGGTTAGAGGAAAACCACCTACTAAAATTTAGTGGTAACTGTATCCCTGATTAATCAGGACACTGACACTTAGGTTTTAATTAATCTACACAAACATACACCTACTACCGTGAAGAAAGGAAGTTCCTAGTTGTACCTAAACTTTCACAACACTTTAACATAATGAGATAGGAGATACTAACTTTCTATTCCAAGCTGACAAACTGCTCCTTCGTAAGAGAAGTTCTGTGGATCCACACTTCTGAGACAGAGGCTCACAGACACAGAAGACCTAGTGACAGTTAGCCCAGAGTTAAATTCTTCTGTTGCTAAAATAGTCTTCCACTGATATAATTTCCTTTCCAGTAAAAACCTTTCCAAAAAAATCTTTAATTATTGAAATATTTTTGGTATGAAATATTACACTTGCTATACAACTACAAAATATAACTCCAACAATCCATATGGAGTCAACAGACATTTATTACAAATAACATTTTGTTCAAGTAAAAATAAGCCTGCAACCTTCAGGGTGAGAACTCCAGCACATGAAAATAAACACTGTTTCAACCAAACACCTTTTGTAAAGTATTCTTACCAAAAAAAAATCTCGCCAACCATAGGGAAGTTCAATTTCACATACTGCACTGCATTACTTAATATGAATTTGTAATAGTTTCTAACATGAAGATACATCTGTTTTACCATAAGAGTGACAAACACTTGTGGCAGCAGTTCTCAAACTTTTACTTAAGTAACTGGATCAGTGCAGACTCAGGACTGTTTCTCCATTGGCAACCTCACAATTACAGGTCAAAGAATACGCAACCGAAAACTGAATATAATGTGACTCCACCCACAGACTGCATTTCAACCTTGATTATTACGAAAAGTAGGGTGTTGCAGAGAATATCAAGAGGCAGTTGGCAGCTGAGAACCAAATTTAAAATTCTGAAGCACTAATAACAGCACAAGAGGTGAAAGACCAACCACTTTCTCAAAAAGTTGCCACTCACTCAATAACTGTTATTGAAAAAAAAAAAAAGCATACTTATCTAATTTTTTTAGGAGAAGGTTGGGGAGGTGGGGGGTGGGAAATCAGCCCTAGAGACAATCTCTTTTCACACTTTAACATTTTTCGGGGTTTTTTGTTTGTTTATGCTGGAGTCTGTATAGTCTTTGACTCCTCAGTTAGCATCCATGTCAACATTTGAACATGAATGCACAGAAAGATGCATGAAGACTGAGATACAATGAGGAAAAAAAGGTAAAGCAAAAGTATCAGTCACATCCAGCAAGTACTGTTTCTCATTGGCATGATCCTGGAGAAACATTCTTCCATTGCATTTCCTTCCTCTAAGGGAAGATGTTCTTGCCTTGTGTAGCATGAGCTGGATTACTGCCAGGCAACACCGATCAACACGTAAAATTTAGGAGAAGTTCATAGTAGTAATACATTATGCTTGTAAAGTAAAAGGGATGAACAGAAACTCCCTAAGAGACTTTTTTTTAAAATACCACTTGAATGAAAAAAAACCAAACAAACGAACAAACAAAACAAAACCCACACATTAATCAACACTGTCACAAGGAAAGAAATACAAAACATGACATAAGTAATGCCTTAAGTATCCTGCTAGATGGCCTGTGAATTTATCACCTTCTTTTTAGGTATTTCAGTTCCCACTGTTAAGAGGTACAAACCTATCAAGGACTGAGCCGTGGCAGAATCTATTTTAATAGTATTTTTTTCCAAATGCCTCTCCATTCCCTATCTGACAAAAGGTGCAAATCTGTACGAAGGATTCTCTTGTTCCCTTACTGGTGGTATGCTACCAAATTTCCTAGTCACACAGCATTTTACACTTGCTTTCTTACTTTCTATTTTCAATCTTAACTGTCAATTTCATATTGCTCACAATCAGCCATACATCTCCTGTGTAATTATTATTAAGTCCATGCTATTTGTACTCTTTTCACCAAATATCCTCATGGTACTATCTTAATTTTGTTTGATTATGTATCTTGATTACACAGAAATCTTATGGTCAAGGGAAATGTTTTCAAGCACAATTTAGTCTCTTCTGCACTCACTTGTCGCAACACTTGCAACTTTTGGTATCGTCTTTTCATGAACTCGACCACTCTACTTTCCGTACTTCACGATCTGTCTATCGTTGCCTTCTTGATCTTCAATGCATAACATTATCTCAATTATTATGCTTTTTGCATATAAATTCTATATACACACAAACATTCTGCATGACAACCTGTGACCATGAAAGCTTGACTATTTTAGGACCACTCCTGACAAAATGTCCCTACTCAGCCTTCTTGAAAGTACCGCAGAAATAACAACCTCTTTCATCATCATGTACCTTCATTTTAAAACTCACTAGGATGCTCTGATCTTTCTCTCTCTTCCTCATTTAGTATCCACATACATACTACTCTGAGACCTTCTGAAATTTTTACGAATTTGATCACTCATTAAATTGCTGCTCCATTTTAAGCATTAGGCAAAAAACCCATTTATCTCCATCTGTAAGCAACTTCCAAGAAGGTAACACAACTGTTAAGCCCTGAAAATTACTTAAATGACAAGACTTGATCTACTGTAGTAAAAAAAACAACCAACCAAACAAAAGTTTAAAAAGTGGGTAAATAATAAAAAAAAAAAAAGATGATATCAAGAATGAATACTTGCCTAAATATGTGGAGTTCCTTCCTCTATATTCTCTCTGTTGTTCCTCCTGCTTAGTCTATAATGGGACTTCCCTGCATATGCATGACAACCTCCAGAAATGTAAAAGGAAGGCAAACAAAAATGTCTCTCTTTTCAGAAAATTAACCATAAGACAGAATGAATAACTTACTAAACTCAATCTATTAAAATATCAAATAAATAAACAACAGCAGAACAAGACAATTCAAGACCAGAATCTGCTAGCTTGTCTCTCTGCTGCTCTGAAGACTTGAAGCAGGTCTCCATGAAGGCAGACCTCTACCATTAAAACAAAACAAGCCCTCACCACCACCAAAACCCTAGAAGCAGAGCTCGTATCACTACTGGGAGACAACACCAGCAGCAACAGCAGCCACTCAAGAGACAGCAGGACTGTCTGCTTGAAAAGGGATAGATACCACAAGCTGCTATGTAAGATAACAGCAATAATTTCTGATGTACGCAGGCAAGAATGATGACCTATGCTCTTTTTTCCACCCTCCTCTGAGGGTGCACTGAGGTAGGGCAAAAGGTAGAGAAAGGATATATATACCCCTTTTAAATTATGTGTTGCTTTTATTCTCTGGAGGCATCAGTATGGCTGACAGCTCAAGAAAGAGTGGCAATAAGCACTACTGCTAAATACAAAGTTACATCACCTTTACTAAAAATAAAAATTTAAAAAATAAATATAGATATATGTAATAGCAAAATAATTCCAATCATAAGAGAAACAGAACTCTGTTGCTCTATGACAGTATCTGTATAATGTCGTAGAAATTGCAGAGTTGTATTAAAAATATTGTTTGTCCACATTTTGACTAATTCACCTGACCTCTACCCACTAATTATTTTGATCAGAACAACTTACATTCCATACCTTGGAGTAGTTTTAAAGAACAGACATTTTATACACTCTGCTTACAGAGTTCCGAATTACACAAGCCTATGGCCCAGGAAAAGCAACAGTTTCACATGGCAAGATGATCAAGAACAGTAAGAAATAAACACGACTTGGCGCCTACTTCCACCTGTAAGATCCAAACTTGGTCTCTAAATCTTTGTGTTTGTAGATACAAAAACCATTTATTAGAATTTTTGAAAGTTTGCTCCATTAAATCTTTTATTCTCTTGTTGAAAATTCATTCTTAACATATATGCAGTATTAGAGGTGGGACAGAAAGTCCATGTAATCTATCCCAAACCTAAGCTGACATCTGGTCTTGTATATGCGACATATATAATAAAATTTATGCATTTCTTATATAATCAACACTCAAAGTATTCATAAACATTACTACTTTTCTCAAAGTGGCAACAGCATTTGAAGAAATCCTTACTATTCCACAACTGTATTCTCCTTAACTTTAAGTGCAGCAATGCCCATGAAGAAATATTTTCCAAGATGAGACCTTTCTCCCTGGAAGCTCCTTAAGGAAGAGATAAAATCCTTTATTTGATTATATGCAATTTTATGCCTTTATGATATTTTAATATAAGGATAAAAGTAACAGTAATTGTGATGATGATAGATTTTTTTAACACCAAAATGAAAATGGTAAATTCAGTGATAATGAAAACTATAAACTAACTGAACAGAAATTAATTCAGTTCATGCAGCACTGGTAGGGCAAGCAGAGATGCAGAAGAACCACTAGAAGCTTTGTACTAGTAAATCAGAACCTCACAGTAGAAAGCAGATGCTGCAACTCAAGTCAGAGACCATTCCACACTTGAAAAATAATGACAGCCTTCACACAGTAGCAACCCAGCAACTAGGCCACAAGTCAATCCAGTGACCAGTTTAAAAGAGGGAGGTGGCCATAGAAGACTAACTTATCAGCATTTGACTACATAACCCCTCCTGTTCCTTCTACAGTGCCTACCTATTCCATTCACCTTTCCAAACAGTATTCTCTCCACCAACATTCCCACATTCCTGTCCCCTCACTCAATGCATGAATGCACCCAGCTCATTCCATATTCGCATTCCTTCTCTTTTCAATTCAACTACCTATGCTCAAAGGGTCTTCTCTCTCCCTCTCATTAAAATACCTCCAAACATCTCACCTTCCCTCTTCTTTGGCCTACAAGTGATTGAGAAACAGCCCGTGCTATTTGGTCCAACTGGAGGCAGAGTTAGCATGTGCCTCCCAGATGGGCAGCTGACCACTCAGAGTACAAGTGTCTTCTGCCAGGCCAGCAATGTAGCAGCCAGTACACATGTACCTTAGAGCCTCCAAGCTGCACATTTGGATCAGTTTGCTGCCTGGTCAGAAGTGTATCTTCCCAATGGGCTGCTGCCAAGTCAAGAAATATATGAAGTCTCTGAAGCCATAAACCATAGAGAACAGATCTGAACCATATGAACCAAAAAAGCCTTGAGGAAAAAGACACAGCCCTGAGAGTCGCTTCCACCTGGTGGCCTTCTACAGCAGACTCCTATGAAACTTCAAATAGTAAGGCAGTAAGATCAACAATCCTGTACATTTATACTGTTGCTGTATGTTATACTGTATGTGAACAATCATATTTATAGTGAAGTGGACATAACATAACTTTCCATAATTATGTCCACAATATAAAAAAATCATTTATTTATTTTGACCTTGCAAGTACTGTAAGTCAGCAACAATACAGATCGCTTTATACCAGTGAAATTATAATACAAATGAGTACATTCTTTAAGTTCCTGAAAACAAAAAATAATAGTACCAGCTTTTTGTTTTACTTAGCTAGATCACCAAGCAGCTCCCCTGTAATAAAAGCAAGCTTCAATTAATTTACTTATATAAAAAACCAAATCCTGTTGTTTTTGTAAACTCTTGAAAAAGAAAACAGCCACCAAAACTCGAGTGTGCAACTTTTGCTTGCATGCAAAGACCTCCTGAAGACAGCTAAAGAAATGAACGCTGTTTGTACCAAATTCGGTATCTTAAATTTTGAATATATCTTCACTGATGGCACTTTTTTATTTTCTTTCCTTGCTATGGCAGGCACATTCTGTGTTAATATACACGTCCGTATCTTACACACCTGACCTTTACAAGCACACTGCAGGACTGACACAGGATGCCACTGATTTCAGCCCAGCTCTGAAGAAGGATGAGAATCTCCCTAAGCACATCTTGAGAGAATTCCACACCGGCAAAGTCTACAAACACAGCTCTTACAGCAGACCTACAGAAGCACAAAGTCACCATAAAACTAACAGAATATTTTTTGCCTTCTACCAGGCACATAAATTTATGGACAATCATAATTTTAAACTGCATAGCACACAAATATCCATACAGAAATATATCAGTACGTTTAGGGAAGCTGGGGGTTTGCTTACAGTTACAAGCAGAAGAGTAGATTATTTTTAAGCGACTTTTTTCTTTGGTCTTACTTCAGAAGCACTTTCTTCAACAGCTGGACTTGCTGTTAAAATACAACTAAACTTACTAGGAGAATGAAAGCCAGTACAGAAAAATGGGATTTGTGTACTGGCAATATAAAAATCTAAATAGAAAAGTAAGTTCTATTCATCTGTGACAAAAAGCACCTTTCTAGGAATGTAACTATATAT
This sequence comes from Todiramphus chloris collaris, assembly GCA_025345505.1. Taxonomy (NCBI): domain Eukaryota; kingdom Metazoa; phylum Chordata; class Aves; order Coraciiformes; family Alcedinidae; genus Todiramphus; species Todiramphus chloris. Next base: position 32,139,484 of record JANVCC010000010.1, on the reverse strand, counting down.
CAGTAATAACAACATACTGACTATAGGGCATATTAATGAAACTGTACTGAATGTGATGAAGTCATTGTCACTAAGTATCATATTTTGATATTGTAACCTTTTACACTTTTCCTATGATTCTGTATGTGTTGACTAACATAACATCGCTCTAATAAATAAATACATGTTCTATAAACAGAGAAGCACGTGGCATAGGATAACAAGTTTAGGTAAGTTTGAAGGAAATAAAGTATTTTGAAAGCATTTGGAAAAAAGGACCGAAGTTGAAAAACTTTGAAAAAAATGCTTACTTCAAGATACTCCAAGCTGTAGAGTACTTAGTCCCCTCTATATTCTTCAAATCCAATTAAACACTACAGAGATCAGCCTTTGCACAAAACTGTGCTCGGAAACAAGAGTTACACCAAAAACAAACAAACAAACAAACAGACAAAAGAGATATATTAAAAAAAAAAAAATGTATTTCCCTACATTAGAATTAAAGGAATGGAAAAACAAGCAAAATGCACACCAATGCTGCAATACCTGACTGGGTCTGCAGAGTACCTGAAAGCAAATTTTTCATATCTGTGAAATGCCCTTTAGATATCAGTCTGGATCCTGTGAATTCTGCACATCCACAGCTGCAGAATTTTTTTTTTTTTTAAACAGGTACCATGGAATCTTATTGTCATTTTGCTGTAAAATTCAGTATTTTACTGTTGCTAGGCACCTGACATTTAGTGCTTTGGCCTCCTGCCCTTTTACCTGCATGCACTTCTTCTTTCCTTCAGTTTTCTTTACAATTAGGAATTCATTTGATTATAGTAAATATTCCAAGTACAGTCAATGCATACAGACATCAACGGGCCAAGGAACAGAAGATGAATTCCAGCTTGTAGAAAAGCCTGAGAAGATGATGATTAGCAGAGAATGAGTAACAAAAAGACCTGTGAGCTGGGCAGTCAAGGTAAGCAGTATTGCAACAGAGAATGCCCCTCAGCCCACAAGCAAAGGAAAGGATTTCTGAACTGGCCCACATGGGTAACACCATGGACACCAAAATAGTGGGGAAAGGATGCCGAGAAAGCACACTCAAAACCTCCTCAAAAATAACTAATACTGAGATTAATCAATTACCACATTGAATGAGGAGTGAGAACTATGTATACATATATGAGAGGAAAAAAAGGTATCTCACAGCTATATAAGTGATTAATACTGCCATGGAGTGTATTTCCATTTACCACAAAGAGCACAAGGCTCTATTATGAAGAATATCTCTAGATACAAAGTTAAGGTTGCACATTCATACTGACATCAGGTAATTGCCCATTTTTTTTCAGGGAATTACCACCGCATTATATGAATATACATTGTTAGAAAGGTGAATTTTTCTAGGTTTTCATAGGTGGTATCATGAGGAGAAAAGTGTTCCAGAAACATCTGTGTAATCTCCAGTGTTTCAAAGCTCAGCTATCCTCCCCAAGATTAGACAGGACATATGTGACTTCTGTAACATGGCACTGTTTCCTGGCCATTGCCTGGATTCTATGTCATTTAATTGAGGTTACTAAAACCCAGATACTCCTGAGCAAACTAACTGTGGAAGGGAAGAACTGCTCCTAGGTTTTATTTCCACAAGTTTTCTTTTAATACAAAAATACTTCTAAAAAACCAAATGCACTCACACACACAGTTATACACCTATTCTATACCACAATCATTGTTAACATACTCAGAACATGCTAGATTTACCCCCAAAGTAAATGATTTTAATTTAGCTTAATTAAGCCCCTGGGATGTATCCCAAATGAAAAGTTACTCCAACACATTGTTTCTGTAATACACGTTGTTATAGCACTTCAAAGAACCTTAACAGAGCTACACAAAGTTAGTCATGTGATTCAGTGATTTACAGTGCTGAGAATCTCTACACGTGGATTATCATGGAAGCGCAGCAACCTTTGGACTGGGAGGCAGAGGCCAACCAGCAGACGTCACAGCACGTAACAATGGAGAAATGCACGCAGCCAGAAGGATGGCCCATCTAAACTTCAGCAAACAACCATACTGAAAGTCCGGCTAACAGTGTGAGAGAAAAGGTCTCTCGGAAACAGACTGATCACCTTACTTTACAGGACTGTTATGTATTTTAGGAACCTACGGATTGACAAGTAACACTGTAAATTATTCTGAAAGACTATTAATCTGAACAGTTGCTCCTCCCACAACAATAAAGGAGGAAAATAGCAGGAACACAGTTCACTCTTGCAGACAAACATGCCCCAGTGCATCATTCAACAAAACTCCACCATATTACAATAGCATGCAATCCCCTCTTGCAGCATAGCTGGCTAGATACTATTTATCTGGAGTTAAAATAAATACATGAACATTGAGTTTAAGAACAGGAAAACAAAAAATAGAGAACTCGGTATCGCTACCTTGTTGCTGAAAAATCTAATTCAGGACTGCTTAGACTTGAACTTGTTGCTCCAAGGAGACTGTATTTTAGATCTGATACCTAGCTCACTAATCTAGTGCCTCAGGCAAAGCCTAAGCTCACTATTCTGGGTACCATCTTGCTGTTTTATTATCCTTCCTTAAGATAAGCTCCTTTCTTTCAACCGTTCCAATATTTCTCTGCTTAGGTATCCCAAGTTTATTTATTCCCTAAGGAATAAAGATTGTTCTTCCTCTCACCTATGCTATATTTTCTGCTTCTCAACACTGCAGAGGGCAAACAAACTTATGAATAGTTTTATTTTCCTCATATATTCCTAATTTATATTCATTTTCAAATATTTAAGATATGACATAGAAGGATGAAGAGACACAATCCCTGCATTAAAGAGCTTACAGTCTCACACTTCTCTGTGAGATAGGTAAACAAACATCAGTATACCCACTTTATAAATATGAATATAAAGATGGCAAATGATTTAACTAAGGCCACAGAATAAATATGTATCAGACTGATAACCAGAAACAAGACCATGTGATGAGATCTCTGGCCTATACCCAATTCCCTCTGTGAACTGTATGTCTTCTAATGATGTGGACTGGTACTGCGGTTACTCCAGATAGTCCTATTTAAGCTGCAAGACACCACTCTGACACTCTGAACAAGCATTTTAAAACAAAATGTAGCAAATCAAAACACAAACAATCCATTCTCATAATCTGTTAAACACTTAGTTTTCAGTTTTCCAATTCACAGAACATAACATTATTCTGTTTTATTTTTCAAACAGTGCTTTCTCAAGTATTGGTTAACGGAACTTTAAAAGATAGTAAATAATAGTAGCTCCCTTTTATGGGTGGTTTAACCAAATCTCAGAAAGAAGAAATTTGCCTGTCAGAACTGGATTCTAGCATTATATGGCTTTACTGTATTTGGATTTCATTCCTATTTGACATGCACTCTCTAAGTAACAGTCTGAACTGTGTACCACTAGTACTTCACCTGTAAAACTTGACAAATTGTATTTCTCTATTTCAGTACTGGAGAAAGTGGGGAAGGGGTTAGTAAAGAAAAAAGGAGTATGAATGTCTTATCTATTGAGGTTTAACTGCAATAAACAAGGTAATGAAATCCTACTAGCTCCAAAATAAAAAATAAACCCCCCTCTTCTTAGCCCAGGCTTATTCCACATCACAAGGAAAGAAGAATATCCTTGCATTCCACATGCATTCTTGATCTTGTTGTTGTATGCTTACCATTTATTCAAACCTAAAATGTTACTAAAGCTATTAATAATTTTAAAGCCTAAATTAATTTTGATACTGTTTCATCCAAAGAGTAGAAAATGGTCTTAGCATATAAACTTTCCATCAATTATTAGAAGATTCAGAAGGTCCTGAAAGTCATCACAGTTATTACAGTGTTGCAGAAATTTGCTTTTTGTAGGTTATTAGTTCTGACATCTGTCTAGATAAGCTCTCAAACAATCAGAATTCTGTATCAAAACTGAAGAACATTCACCCCTCCTCAAATAAACCAATGTATTTCAGCTTCGCAGCAGTGAATTAGGTAATTTCTAACAAAAAAGCTTGCAAAAAAATAATCAAGAAGACAAAGTATGTTAACATTAATCACTAATGTTTCACTACATTTTTCAGCAGTGAAGAATTTACCCTCTGCAGGAAAAGCTCAGAAACTTTTTTTGATAGAGGCCTAACTCATCTGCATAGTGACTGCTATCAGAACATAACTATAAGAAAGAGCAATTTTAAGTTAGCTATGTTTCCTTTCACCTGCTGCTTGCTCTCCTCAGAAGAGGCCTAAAGCATATTCTGTATTACAAAAGTTCCATTTTCTTTTGAGCAGATTCCCAGAGAAACTGACAACATCCGTCCAAATAAGTAACTTCTGTTGAGAGACATTCTAAGATGTTAACAACCAATATATTTAATTTCCTAAATAAAGCTTTATAGCATGATGAGTAACTAGTTTTGATGGTGAATAAGTTGATCATATGATTACAGTACAACTAAAATAAAATTCCCCCTCCAACTATGTAAAATACTTGCTTCAGACTTAAGAGCAAGGCCTCAGACTGAAACACACATTACAATTCTTATCTTTAGGGAAGAAAAATAATTTAAAGAAGAAGTCATAAAAACATCATTCATGTATTTTTTTCCCATTTTACCAATGACTGCAGGATTTGTGGCAAAATTAAGCGCAACAGATTCTGTGGGTGAAGTCTGTAGCGTGGCAATAAAAGTCTGCAGCTATGGAAGATGAAAGTCTTCATTATAGTGTTATTCAAGGATGGACAGAACTTGTAAGGTCATCCGCTGCCAGTCCTGGCTCATTACCTGTTGCACATTTACTAGTGTCCTGACCAGGCGAGTTCCAAATAACCCATGGTGAGGGTTTCCCCCCTTCTCCGCGTGGCATACTGTTCAGGAGGTATACAGGTGTGTCTCGGCAGTTTTTGTGCTGCTATCTGCTCTGGATTTTCTCCCTTGGTTTTATCTCAGCTTACATGTTAACCTAGCCTCTTGTTCTATTTCAAATTATCTCGCTTTTAAGTATTTAGGCTCTTCAAAATGCTGGTTAAGATACCATTTCCCCTTCTCACCCAAAATGTTCACTTAGCCAAGTAAAACATATTTATTTCTTGAATATCTTTTAAAACAAATTAGTCCCTCAGCCTTCTTAACATTTTGTTGCTCTTCTCTGAGCTCCTGTTAAGTTGCCCCACCTGTTGCAACGGCTCTGAAAGTAAAACAGTATTCCAAATACAGTCACACGATCTCATACAAAAACTCAACTCCCACTTGTTCAATGCTTCCGTGGATACAACCTAAAACTTGTTATGATTTTTACAAAGTCTATATATCATATTGCAAATTAGGGCCTGTTCTTCCTGTCAGAAGCATGCACAAATCCCTTTCATATGAAAGGGAGTTGGGTGCACACAACTGACAGGATTATCAGGCCCATGGTATCACTCCTATCCCTTTTTCAGCAATACTGCTTTCCAGGTTATTCCCTCGCAATGAATACCTGTTTTGCATTACTGTCCCTCAACTGTTTTAGCTTGCATTTTCCTAACTAACTCTCATTTGTACTGTCTGACAACGTGCCTAATTTCTTTAGATAACCTTTTCTTTTCTGCCCTGACTTGCATTTAACTCTTCCCGCTATCATTGCCTGCTAATGTCACAACTGTACTATTTACCTTGTCATGAAGCTAATCAATCCAGATACTAAATATGGCCCAAATGGCTAAACTTGTATTACTATGTGCATATGAAAGCACTGATGTTACTCTTTTAGTACTTAAAACTGTTGTGACTCACCAAATCTATTCTTTATACTCTGTTCTATTTTTGTTTATGGTCCTTCAACCAATTTTTCACTCAGACGACTTATCCATAAATAATTTGTTAATAAGAGATTTTGAGATGTACTTAAATTTTTGGGACCATGTAAAATATTACTACGGATACAACTTTCTCTTAATCCACTGGGGCCTTGAACCTGCAATCAGATCTGGCAATCAAGTCCTGTACTTCTCCATACTCACTGATCTGTGTGCAGATGCTGTTGCAGTATCAGATCCTAATTTTAAACACTAAGCATGAATAACAAAGAAAACTCTTTTAAAGTCATTTTACTTGGAAAATTCCAGGCTGCTTCTTATTACCTCTCTACTCTTTCTGCCTTTATTTTACTAGGAAGAGAATCCCTTAAATGTACCTAGTTCTTCAGACCATGCCTTCCCCCCCCCCCCCCCCTTCCCCTTTCCCCTTTCCCCTTTCTGTTTAAAAAAAGGCCTAAAAAAAAACCAAAAAAAAAAAAACCCAGTACTATTCAATTTTTCAGTGGCATTTTGAAGATCAAATGACTTATAAATACCTTCAGGTCTTTCAAGAACCCTGCCTAGTTGTCAATAACTATTTCATACGGTCCTGATTCTTAACTGCTCACACTTTTTTATCCTATTATATAGGGAATTTCAGAAAATTCAGCATAATGGCTCGTCTTTATAATACCTTTACACAACTTCTCATTTATGAGCTGACCTCTTTCCTCTCTACTTGACTTCCCCCTACCTCCCCAATATTTACAACAGCAAATTCTTATTCACCTTTAACTAGTATTAACTCATTTCTGCTGCCTTTGCCAGAACTTTACAAAACACACCTGCTTCCCACCTTTCAGAAATTCTCTCCAGAACTGAGAATTAAACTTATTTTACCTTACACTTTGTCCTTTCACATGATTTCTCCTAATAATGATAAATACTTTCTAAAAGCAAACTCATTTTTAATTCAGTAAGGCATATTTCATTTGCACATTTAATTTACAAGGTCTCTAGCTCCCCAAGAATAGATAAAGAGCCACAACAGAAATAAATGTATCATTTATGCTCACATGAAAACCAACAGAACTAATACTAACATATGAGGTCACATCAGCCCAGTTCTTTGTAGGACTGCAACCTAATCAACCACTAACATAAAAATCAGACTGTTTCACGTTAACTTTCTTTTCACCTACTGTATGTTTACCAATGAACAAAAATGTAGAATCATGCCCATATTACGGATGTTTACATTTATTACCTCATGTTAAAATATTTTCATTAACATTATAAAATAATCTTTAGAGAAGTGTTTAGAAAATGATTTACTAATTCACCTCAATTGAGATGAAACATCTAATTTGCACTACATCCAAGGGAATTACACTCTCTGATGCTGTAGAGACTTACAGAACTACATTAACAAGTACAGTCTATCAATGGTTATCGGCACTGTGGCTTTTGACTGCTCACTAAGAACCACAGTGCATAAATTACTTCACCTGTCAAACAGCTCAAAGCAACAGAGGCACAAAGTTTGAATGGTTCAGACTTTCCCCATTATAAATAACTTTTTCCAGTGAGACAAAAGAGAGGGCAGTGCAAGGGAGAAGGGATAGATACGATTGTCTATTATGCATTCAAATATCACCTATCATAAAGACTATCAGAATTATATCAGAAGTTTAAACAATTCACATCTTTAATGAAGCCTAACACACTTTCCCAAAGGCACACAGAGAAACTCCCCAACAGTCAAAATGAAAAAAAGTTATTTAAACAAAAAAGACACACCTCACAACTGCCTAGGAAAAAACATAACCCAATGATTGTTTTGCAAAACACTGAGTTTGATCAAGCCAAGAGAACTACTGACGTCACACAAATAATTCAACTTTCTAAATTATTTACCCAGTAATTTTAAGTCAAAATGAGAACATTATTTGTGATAACACAGCAAAATGAGCTAGTGGTCCATGTAGCTTGAGATCTTATCTCAGTGAACATGGTATGCCAGATGTTTCACAGAAAGAAGCAACTTTCATCTCAAACCATCACAAATCCAAATCTGCGAATGTGTTCATGTAGGTGCGCACCAGTGAATGCCTCTGAATTCAACAGGGTCCCATCTGCCATGCAGATCACTCACTACACGACACACAACATACGACTGGATTAAAATGTATATAAAAGTTGATAGGCCTCAATTTGTTTGGCTTTGTTTGCAAAGTCATTACAATAGTGAAGCCAAGATTATAGTCATACTTGAGACTCAAGGAACGTGGGTTTTCTTTTTTTTCCCCCCCAAGAGTAATTGCTCAGCAGTTCATGAAGATCAGCCCTATAAAAAAACCTCAGGTTATGTTCTTCAACACAGATAATCAAGACCCTTTTTACAAATTTATCAGTAGAGCTTCGCACGGCCCCTGCCCCATACCCAAATACTCCCCCTACACCTTGTAGGTAAAAGTAAATGAACATTAACCTGGGAGAGATACACACATATATAGTCTTATTACTGCACATGTAAGGAGGTGAACTCAGCTGGGAAACAGTTCACATCAAACTTAGACTGTGTGAGAAGCAACAGCAAGTAAAGCGGTAATTCACAGGGGGGAAAAAAAGAAACAAACAAACAAAAAAAGCAAACAAACAAACTACAAAACACCCCAACCAATCACTAAAAACCAATCCACCCCAAAACCAACAACCATGACATCTTATTTCAGAATGGCCTAAGTAAATCACAGAGATTATGATAAACCAGACATGTTTAAAGATTCTTCATCTTAACTGCTTATCAACTTTTTCTACTAAATTACAAATAAATAAATAAATAAACCTTCCCATTATTTGCATGAAATAATTTCAACATATTTTCAGCAACTGTATTTTAAATAATGTCAATACCAGCATGCTAATAATAAAAAACCTCCACCATTCTGTATGTCTGATTGTAAATTTAAAAGTAATATCTTATTAAAAATTAATAGTCATTAGAAGGCCAAATTAACATCAATTTTGGTAACTGTCACAGTATATAAATGCTTTCAAAATCCATACGAAAACACAAATGACATACAAACTTCCACTGAAAAAAGTTAGTCCATTCAAACACTGACAAAATACGGAAATAAAAAGTAAAGGGTAAAACCCCCAAAAATACCATTTTGTGAATTAAATGTAAAATCTAGTCAAGTAATAAACTACACAGTCCAACAGAGAAACTCAAAAAGCAAAAAAAATGCTTCCTGTGATCCAACAAATCTTCAGCAACACTGTATCAATACCATGTGGCAGAAGGAGGGGGAAAAAAAAAAAAATTAAAAAAAAAAAAAAAAATCACAAACACAACAGAGAAGGACATCCTAAACTGAGCTTCCCACTTCATCCCCTAGGCCTGCTAGTAATCATAAACTTTGCTAAAGCTATTAGCAATGGTAATTTATTTTCTCAGTCTGGATCTTAAAGCAATCATATGTCACCACCAAAAAGAGAAAAATTCAGTAACTACAGATATCTGACTAAGGTTTTCCAGACATCATTGTAACTCAATAACTGCTCCACTGTGCTATGAACTCTACAGCTTCAAGCTGGAAGTCAATCTAGGACAACCAATAGAAAGTGCACCTGTACAATTACTGCATTTCCTAATTCAGAAGGCCAAACCAGAGACAGATGAAGCTTGTGTGTACTCAGATCACCAAAATGTAAGTCCAAAAGCCCATACTTCTTTTGTACATATTGCACATCTATACTGTCATTAATTGCAATGAAAAAATATCATTTATGCAATTGAAAAACGTAAAATTACATTCCTTAACCAACATACATAAAACTTTATTCTGACTGAAATATAATTATCTATATATAGCATCTAAAACCACTAAATACACAATAATTTAAAAATCTTTCACAGACAGAATCATCACCATCAATTAATAAAAATTATTTCCAAAAAATATTATTCTAGTATCTGAACAGTATCACACACAGGAATTCAAAAAATTCAATGTGAACTCCATGCTACATTAAAAAATAATCTGCATTACAAAAAATAACCTGTACCGTTTCAAGGAATGCAAAAACATCAGAAATCTACTATTTTTCAAGTAACAGAAAAAAATATTTAGCTCTCTGTACTCTAAAATAAAAAATAATGTGTGCTGCTAGTAATTGATAACAATATAATTTATCCAAAGCAGTCTACCTTCCTGCAGATGCATTTTCATTCAGCCTCTGACCCCACTGGGTAGTAAACAAGTTTACATGTATCAACACATTTCAGTGCTCCAAAAATTAAGCTAAGTTTCTGTAACTACAATAACATGATCTCTTAGTAAGAGTCCTTCAGTACCGTCGTTCTAAAACAATCAATAAAAATGGCTCTGACATACATTGTTTATATACTTGGGATCCCTTCAAAGTTTAAGGCTTGCAGAAGTAAAATACAAATAAAATAACTACAAAACAGAATTACCTTTAACTGATCATTGCACCAGACCAGTAAGGAATTACAAGTTCTTCCTGCTTTATTTTATAGCATTTTTTAATGAGCAGGGGTATTTTTACTATTGCACACACTGAAAACCAAATTTAATCCCACACTCAAAAAATACTACTGCAACAGCTTGATAGCACTCACCGCAAGTAATACTGTTTTAAAGCGAAGGCAGCGTTAGAACAACTTCTGGGAAAGTTAAACTCCTCTACAATTTCTCCCCACTGATTCTTCTCTGAAACCTGTCAAAAACAACACAGAGGCCGAGATACACAACGTACACATAAACATGTCGTTGACAGCGAACACCACAAAAAAACACAAGCTGCCATGAAGCAAATAGATAAATATATAAAAAGAAATAAACAGGAAAGTATAAGGGATATAGGACTATATATTTTTACTGTCAGTCGGTAGCATTTCCCCTTCGGGAATAATCCCGCTCTTCACCGGTATTTTTACTTTATTTATTTTTTAATATACACATTATTTTTATTGTAATTTTTTTCGGGAGGAAGGCGGGGTGGGTTGGGGGGGGGGGGAGCGGCCAGGAGGGTTGGTATTGTTTTGGGGTTTGTTTGTTTTTGTTTTTACTGCCTGGACAATAACCAATCGGGAGTCCCTCTGTCGCCCCCTTTTAAATCCTAACGCGGTCCGTTAAAAACCCAAAGAAGTTTAAAATAATGCGGGGAAGTGTTGGCGGGGGCGCCCCCTGGCCTGCGGGGCGCGGGGGCGCCGGCCCGGGGGGTCCCCCCCAGACAGATCCACAGGCACAGAGAGGCCTTTCTTTTGAGGCCTACATTTCTGTCCCTAGCCTTGAAGCCTAAAGATGGCTATTTGATTACACACCGTCTTGGGTGCCCCTTTTGTTATTTTTCTCCGGGAAGGGCTCGGAGGGCAGCGCCCGGCCCCCCCCCGGCTGCGAGGATCGTTTCCTAGCCCATGCTCCGTGCCGATTATCGATGTTAAACATGCCCGCTAATTTTGAGTTGCACTAAAACTGCACTCAGACTCTCTCCTCTCTGTCTCTCCCTCTGTGAGAGAGAGAGACAAACGCACAGAGCTGCCACCACAAGCGAAAAGAAACTGCCTCTCGCCGACCGGAGCTCTCCGCTCCCTCCTCGCCTTCTCCCGGGGCAGGGGGGCAGGGGCGAGGGGTTCCGGGGGAGGCAGGAGCGGGGTGTGCGCTGGACCCCCGGATCCCCCTTCATCGCTCCACCGACAAGGCCGAGCCACCAACCTGCCTGTCTGCTCGCTTCCTTCTTCCACCCCCCACCTTCTCTAACCGGCTTTAAATAGGACGGTTCCTGGCCAGCCCGGCTCCCCCCGCCACCCCCGGGGGTCAGAGGAGACTTTTGGGAAGAGGTTAGTGGGAGGGAAACCCAAATTAAAACTTCCACTCACCTTCCCAAATCCGCCTAAAGTGGTGACTCTGGTATAGAGAGCGTGAAGATCCAGCTCCTTCCCACCCACCACGGGGATCTTCTTAAAAGGAGACCTGCCAAAGGAGATACACACAAAACACCACAACTTGTCAGCTCTGCCCCCTTTTCTCCCCTCGCTGGGGCTGCCGTGTCCTTCAGGGAAGGGGCTGGAAGTTGGATCTGGTCGGTTTAAAAGCCTCCCCCCCTCCCGTTCCATCTCCCCATTTTCCTCACCCTCTGCTGTGGTGAAACTGCCGCAGCTCGTCCAGGAAAGCGAGTCCCTTTCTCCGCTGGTCTGCGTGGTTTTTACCCGTCGAATTTGCCATTTTTGTATTAAAAAAGGTTCTCGTAAAAAAAAAAAAAAAAAAAAATCCAATTAAAAAAAAAACCAAAAAAAAAAAATACGGCCGACAACAACAACAATCCTCGGCTCCTCCTTGTCTTTAAGAGACCCAGGTGCCCGTGCTCGGCCGGGGATCAGCCATGGAGAGGGGCTTGTTTAAAAAAAAGTTTAAAAGGAATAAGGGAGCCCAGAGAGTGTGGTAATTGCGAGTCCTGTCTCCACACAACACACAGGCAAAGAGACAGGGAGGGAGAGGGGCACCTCTCAGTAATTCCTCCTCCCGCTGCTGCTGCCTCTCTCAGCACCACAAACCCAACCGATCCAGCCTGCACATGAGACTCAACATGGTGCTGCTGGATCACACAATGAATTGGGTTACTGTTGTGGTGGGGTGGGGGGGGAGCCGGAGTGAGGTATTGACAGTGTGTGTGTGTTACAGCCGCGGCTCCATGCGATCTCCCTCTCCCTCGCTCGCTCGCTCCCTCTCTCACACACACACACTGTACAGCTACGGCAGCGGCGGCGGCGGCGGTGGCGGCGGCAGCGGGATTCACTTCTCTTCTCTCTCAGACAAAAAGATCTGAGGCCGCCGTGCTTCTGCCTGGACGAGAGCGCAACACAGCGGGCCCCGGAGGCCGGTTGCGGTACTGCAGAAGGCAGCTCTAAAGGCAAAAGCCAGCACAGCCCCAGCAAGCAGTTCCTGGCGGGGAACAATAGGCTCCTCTCGCCGCTAAGGGCTCATCTGCAATGTGCCGCAAACTTCACACAAAGCCGGGCGGAAAGAGGCGAGGGAGAAGGAGAAGAGGGGAGGAAAAAAACGGCTACTACCGGTTGTTCCAGGGCTAGGGGCCGGGGAAAGGGCCCTCCCTTGCCAGGCTCGCACCGATCGGCCTCTCTCCGCTGGCTGACGGCCGGGGGGGGGGGGGGGGGGGGGGCGGGGGGGGGGGGGGGGGGGGAGGGCAGGAAAGGTGGATTTGGAAAGCGGGGCCGAATTTTTTAATTGGATTAAACCCAACGCCCCGAGTTCAAGGGGAGAGAAAACAACAACTGAAGGGGGCACTGGTGGATTTGGACTTTCGAAAAACTTTCCGAGTCCCCCGGCCTGAGGTGTTTGCGAGGGCAGGAAGTCGCCCCGGATGGCACGGCGGGGCGGGAGGGGGGGAGTGCTGGTCGCTGAGCCGGGGGGCCAGCGGGAACCCCTAATTTCGAGATGTGAGGTTTTTAAAACTCCCACCCAGAGAATGCCGAGCGCTTTCTCAAGCAGGGGGTGCCCTGGAGAGGGTTTGGCCAGCAGGAACTTGAGCTCTGGTTCACTCCATAAATATTTTTTGTCTCTTCTTTCTTTTGGAGATTCTATGGCCTGTAATCAAAGTGCTTTAGGACTGCTGCACTCGGTCTAAGCCGCTTATATGATTCTGTATGTTGATGAATGGAACATACAGCATAAAATTAATGAAGGAGGAAGGTCTTGGCCCTCACCCTGGACGGGCAGTAGCCAAAGTGGCTGTGGAGGCCGCTTTCCCCTCTGCCTATAGTATGTACAGTGTTTGTAAACATCTCCTGGCATGTTTTCCATGCAGGGGAGCCTGGGAGGAGACCTGCCTGACAACCGTCAGGGAGCCCAGCGCCACTTGGGGTCAGTGGGAGCGAGAAGGGGCCCATGTGGTGAACGGTGCCGTCTGTTGAATCTTTGCTTCTCAGGTAGAGCAAGTGGCGATCCAGGTGGGCATTTGTCCTTCCCTGGCAAGCAAACAGAGCTGCGGGTGAGCGCTACCTCCAGTTTAGGAGACTCTGGAGGAACATTTGCCCCTCACAACCAATACAGTGAAATCTAAGGCCAGATCAGGCCTTTAGTTTTTTTTTTTTAAGCAGAACTCCTCATTAAAGTCAGTAAGGAGCTGTGTTTTAAAATCGATGGCACATTATGGCCCCGAGTGAGCACTTAAAGAAGGAAAACTATAATTCTTTTCTACTCCATGTACTAACTTCAGAAAATAAAATGTGGGGGGTTTTTTATTCAAAGATTTTTTTTTTTCCTTTTCTTTTGACTTGTGTGCTATTTCAGCTTGAATATAGCCATACAGACAAATAGAGTAAGATGCTTGGTAAGATTTGCTGTAGGCTTACACTTTGGGGGAGGTGAGGGGGGAAAGAAATCCCTCGGTTTTGAATTCATACTCTGTATTGAAAGTCATCCTGTCTGTAGCAATGGAGTGGTGGTGCATGGATTTCAGTGTAAAAAATACACAGCGTCTTATTCACTGTAGCATTAAAAGTCCCCCCCTCCCCCTAAAATCAGACCTGCAGATCCTGGTCTGCAGATCCTGTCTGTGAGTTTCTGCTATTTCAGCAACAGTGTGCCTAAGACTCCCAGAGCCAGGATATTATGAATGAGAGCGGTTTAAAACAAGCGATTGAGGGGCTAAATCGCTCTTTCAGACGTGCACAGCTAAACCTGCCTTCACGGGAGGGCGGTGGTTTCTAACCGTGTCTTAAAATTCCTTAGAAGCAGGGGGTCTCCCCTCCGCGAGGGGCGGTCGGCAGAGGTGAGTCACTTTTCTCGCCCGGGTGCTCCGTGGACGGGGAGCGGGAGGCAGAGGGGAAGATAGGCAAATTGCGTAGCAGGGCTAGGTGGGTTTCCATGCTAAGCATGGCAATTGCGCACGGTCCCTTACGTAACTGTCAGCTGGGGATTCCCTAGAGGGGGTCACTTATTCAACCATTACACAGACCCCGGCCGCCGCTCCGGCGCGCCTGGGCTGCCGTGGCCGCGGCTACTGAGGCTGCGGCTCCGGCTCCAGCTAACGCGGCGGCTCCTCACAAAATGGCGGCGCCCATGGAAGCGGCAGCCCCATTTTGTGCCCGGCAGAGCCTGTCAACAAAACGCCGACTTGGCCAAGGCTGAGGAACAGAAGGCGGCGGCTCGTTCGCGTTACAGAGAGCGGAGGGAGGAGAGCGAAGGATTTCACCGCCCTCCCGCCGCCGAGAGGAGACTTTGTATCAAGTGTGCGCGTTGGGGGAGGGAGAAGAGGGAGGTGAAGGGGGACGCGAGCAGCGAGCGAGTCAGAGGCTGCGTTATCCCCGCGCGGAGCTGCTGGAGCTGCGGCGCGGGGGAGGGGAAGGCGAAAGCAGGCGGCCTTGGCGCTGCCCGCGCCCGCTCCCGCTCCCACCGCTCGCCGGGGCCCGGCTCCTGGGGATCCGAGGGCCTCGGAGGCGGGGGCCGGGGGAGCGGCAGGCGGTGCGGGGCCGGGCGGGCTGCGGCCGGAGCGGGAGCCTGGGGCTGCCCGGACGAGAGTCGCTGCTCCCCGCTCTCGCCCTCCGGCGCAGCCCGGGCGGTCGGGACCGTTCCTGTCGGATACCGGCGAACCTGTAATGAATGACAGGACGCTCTAGCTCCTTATGTAGCTAACTAGGTCACTGCCAGCACTTAATTATTGTTTGTTTCATTTTAGTGCGTGCCTTATGAATAAACCGGCTATTAGGCTGATGCTTCAAGTAACACTGTCCAGCACCAAGGTACAAAATGTCTGTATCGGACTCTGATCTTCTGATGCCAGCTTGGTCGTTAATTACTGCTTTACCTTAACGATGTCTTCGTTCTTACAGCTTGTTTCTTCAGCTTATAGCTGAAATATTTGGAGATCCCCTATGATAAGGTCGTGAAGCTGATGTTAGTGTTACATCACTGGTTTTGTTGATTTTATAGGAGACGGGGGCTCCCCTCTGATTTGAGGTGAAGTAAGGGCTTGTGTATTACGACTTTTTCCTGATCTGTCTGTCTTAATATGCATGCTTTTTACTGGTATTAAATAAAGGTGAATAAATAAATCACCTCTGGTGGAGGTGATAATTTTCAAGTGTACCAAAATTACATTGATATTTCAGCATTGTGAAATATCTATTGTGGTATATTAAAGAGTCAAACCTTAAATGTAGGGGAAAGGGGAAAACCTCACTATTAAAAAAAAAAAAAAATCCTTTTATTGATCGCTATATAGTAACTGTTAATGCATTTTGAATTTAAATTGTAAAATAAAACCTGTGCTATTCTAAACTATCATACACGATGAATTTCGGTATGTAAATATTATGTGTGGAATGAGCATTCTTGCAGACAGACAGTGCACATTCAGTAATTGAATTGCTAGTATTCAATAGTGGTTGTGTGTTTTCTTGTTTGGTTTTTTTTTCCTATGTTTATATGTGTTGGTTGCTTTATTATTATTATAACTGTGCTAAGTGAATCTTCTGTTCTAATCGCCATATCCTGTGTTGCAGTTTCACACTTTTTTTCTTGACTCTCTAATACTAAATTTCGTGCATATTAGCTATCTGCTGAACTGCTGCTATCCAGAGAGCAGGCCACAATCGCTCTTGTCAGTGTGTCACTAACTGCATTTGCTTTCTGGTGGGTGAAATGTTCTTGCTCATTTCCATTTTCATTTCTGCTTGTGCTGCTCTTAAAGTGGGGCAACATTAAATTTTGATAAGAGTAACTAATATCAGTAGCTGTATGTTACTTACATTAAACACTAAACTGTAAATCCTTGCAAACAATGTATTTTATTTGTTTGCGTGTATGTGTTTGTGCATATATGTATTTTTAGAAAATGCATCCTATTAGATGCACTGGAGAGGAGAGTAAACTCACTCTTAAGACAGCAGACAGTAGTGTATAATATAGGTACAATCTGAAAATAAACACAAGAATTACAGGGTGAGCATCTGGTAGAGGAGAAAGGAAGGGTCAGAAAACCACTGCTTAATTCTAGTGACATTCATCTCCGCCATTATTAATAAAAATGTTAAAGTGTTGGAGCTAACTGCATATATTAGGCTAAAGACTTCACTGTTTGCGTAGTTTGCTCTGACAAATGTACACTTCAGCAAGGGTCATTTACTCAGCAAGGTGTTAGTCCCACCCCTTTTTACTGAATAATACTTGAAAATTCTTTATTACGTTTTAGTGTGCTAGCTTATTTTAAAGATGCTTCTACTTTGTGTAGACTGTAAGTAGCTAGTCTTCAATAGTACAGTATTAAATCATAAATTAAAGGTCTCATGCATGAAATTAAATGCTAAACAAAGCAAAGGTGGGAAAGGAGATGTACAGTATTACAGGCTACTTCTCCACACTTGTACAGAATTTCCACTACAATTAGTGGAACTTTACCCCAGCAGGCTTGGTTTAGCTAATCTTTAAAAAAAATATATATATACTTTTACCTTGAAAAGAACCAACTTCTTAAGCTGGTAAGTAAGTTTATGTAAATGATTTATGACGCCTCTCTCGTAAATCTCATAACGTGTAGTGCGCCTTCCTCATTGCAACTTTATTCTTAGGGTATTATTACTCGGGGAATAAAACAGAAGGAAAAATGGGCAACATAAATACTATTGTAAATACTGAAGTAAATTGATTAAGTGCTTTTTTTGAAATGTTATCTGTAATGATTGTAATTTTCTAATACTTGCTATTCTTCACCAAGGCCCACCTCTTGGAATGAATTAATTTTAAGATCACCTAAACTATAAATTAAAAAACACTTCCAAGTTGAGGGGTTTTCAGTTGTGCAATGAAGTATGAAACATGAAGCAGGAAAACCCTAAATGCAACTGAAGGAGAAGTAAAAATAAATACATAAATGCACTCCCATTTGATTTCAAAACTGCAGTGCTTTTGAAATCGTTTGTAGGTCCTGACTTAATGTGTTCTGAGCACTTGGGCTTGACAATAAATACTTCAACAGTAAGTTTAGAAAGATTATTGAGTTCATATCCTTTTCTTTGAGGCAAAAAAAATGTTTGCTGTGCTTCTTCAGTTATCATACCTTGTAATGCAGATTGGGGCCTTAATGACGGAAAATGTTTTGAGATTCTAACAAGCGTTGGTCTGGACCACAGAAGTCACAAATGTCCTGCCAGCAAACCAGTGCAAGTTGGTTGTTTTTTTTTGTTTGGGGTTTATTGTTTGGGGTTTTTTTAAGCAACAAAAAAACCCCAACACAAACAAACAATGCACTTGCACTTAGTAAATGACCTGTTTGGAGAATTGCTTTGTGATCACCTCTGTGTGTGATCTGGTGGATGGCACACTTCCCCTGCCACTCGAGCTGTGCATGTTCCCTGAAATAGCACCAGTGTGATTCGTGTTTCTGGTTGGATGTGTGAAAGTTTGGTAGAAATGCAAAACTGAGACAGTTCTGAATGTTAAAAAGGAACCGCGCTCAGAAGTACAGAAAAGATCAGATTAAATTTGGCTCAAACTTTAAGGGTTTTTGTAGAGTAAGAATGATGGTCTCGCGTACGAGTGGGGAAGCTCTAGTTAACCTAAAGCAAAACCAAACCTAATAACTTCATAATGTTTGTTAGAAGTCTAAGTGGTGAAATGCTACTAGCAGGAGAGTTCTCAGTGTTGCAGATCTGACAGCAATATTTGCTTGTCACGTAGCACTGCCTCATTTTTATATTTTTACCAATTCAAATGGCAGTCAACAGTAGCTAAAAATACGTAGAAATTTCTCTTGAGTAAGCGGTTGCCTTAGTTAACTTTTATATAGGCATAAATGAGAAGGGAAGTAGTTTGTGCAACTGTGAATGTGTGGACAGACAATACATGTGACCATTTATGCATTTCAGTACAATACATGCTGCAAAAAAATTCCCTGAAATCTTAAGTAGTAAATGAAAGAAATAGCAATTAAATAACATTTAAACTAACTAATCTATTGAAATTGCCCAAGCAAATCAAGTACTTAAAAGCAGTGGAGACACACAAATACCACAGATGCATTTTTGAAAAAGAAAATTTGTTTTTTAATTACGATTCTCAGTCTATCTGTTCCTGATCTACTTAATATGGATTTGGTCTTACAGGCTGCTGATAGATTAGCAGCATTGTGTTGAATGCTGTTGTGTTGCCCAGACAAAAGGAAGTATCTCTATTTTCAGGCTATGTGAAAAAAAAAAAAAAAGCCAAAACCAACCCAAACTTGCTGCATTAGGCAAAGGCTGATGGGACGCGTGACTTGAAAATCGCACTTAAAACATTGGACTTAAACTGTTTAACTATAGTAGTGTCTAACAAAACTGGAAAAAAAAAACAAAGCTAGTGAGAAACAGGTTTTGAGGTTGTTTACATATAAAGGGCTTTCAAATGTAGTCGAGTATCAGTTCCTGTTGCTGGCAGTAACATGATAGCATTTGAAACTCTTTGGGGAGTCTATGACTCAGTTAATATTAGGAAAATGCTTATTAGTCTGAGCTGCTACTATTTGTGAATTTTGAACCTTAACGTAAGATCTGCCTTACCCAGAATCTTGTTGCAAACAGAGGATAATTGAAGCTGCTTAGAAAAAAGTAGAAGAAATAGAGTACTTATATGCTTCTACACGTTCCATCAATTCCTGATCTTGGGGCTTCCAGAGCTACCAGAATCGCTATTTTTAAGAGTAACTGATGCATAGAGCTGGGGCAGTGTCTGCTTCTGAGCTGAGATGGGCTTAATACGGTTTAGAGAAGAGTGAAAGAGTGAGCACAGTCCCCTAACCTCTTACCAAGAGGCAGAAGTAGAGTCTGTGGATATTTGGGGTGGCAGCGTTCAAATGTGTTACACAAACCTGTTCCTGCTTAGCTGTGTCCTTATCTAGCTTGTATGTAGAGTGAGGAAACTGCAGGCTGGGGAGAGACCTCTTCCCTCCCAGAGTCCCTCGCATGTGTTGAACAGTACAAAAAGTGGAAGAACTCTTGCAGTTTCTTGAACGCAAACTTCCAGTGACTTAAGTCAACGTGCTGCACCGGGGAGTGCTGATAGTGAGTTCCCTGCCATAAACGGCAGTGTCCTGAGCTTACAGTACAGTCTCTCAGAGTGAAACTTCTTCCTGTCATACTTCATCCTTCATCAAGTTACTCTAGTGTTAGTTTACAAAGTCAAAATAGATTTATTTGGTTTTAATGCTGCAAGTTTAGCTAGATTTATGTCAATAAAAAGTAAGCCTATCTGTGAACGAAAACCTTAGACTATGGTGTTTGATCTGTTACCTCTGTTTTAATAAGTCTGGGCTCATTCTTCACTTTGCTGTAGGAAAATGAAATAATGTCGTAGTTTTTCCTTCGAGAGGTTGCCAAGCTATTACAGAGCCCCCATGGCTTTCCTTTGGAATTAGTTGTGCTTAGCACTTATGAAAATGGAGTTGTGTGTCCTTAATCCAGGTGTTTGTGTCATGTTTGCAGTACCAGACAGAAATTATAGTACATGTTCAACAGTGCAATTTTCCCCATGTTGTTTAAGTATTGTGCTAAGGAATCCTCTCCTTTTGCCAAAATATGCTAATTAAGCTTTCAAAGATGGTCTTTAAAGTTGTTGTTTTTTAAAATTTTGTGTAACTAGCTGCAGCCAAGTTCATATCAGGATCAGTTATTTATAGAAGAAAACGTATAGACAGTGAATTTATTTTTTTTTCATCTACCAAAGAGTTCTTTACTTTTAAAGTCTCGTAGTTTCTGACTGCAACTGAACATCAAACTTATGTATAATTACATACAAATATCAACATATAAACATACAAATTCAGTGCTCATTACTTAAGAATTTTCCATCTGTGTGACATCATGCGTTTTATGATAGTACTTAATTATATGATTTTTTTTTAATGCATGATTGAAGAAAAGTTGAAAAAAAGAGAGGTTATAGCTCTGTATCTGCATGATGTTTAAATGTTCACATTGGTTTTTTTTTTTAATTTTTTTTTCCACACTTCTAGAGTAGTTGTTAGGACAGTATCTAAATGCTCTCACTAAGGAGTTCCCAAAATTCCAAGCTAGCAGCATTATCACTAGAGCACTGAGAAAGCTAAGGCACAGAGAAATTCGATAGAAGAATGGCTGCTAATTTGGGGTGTTCTCATTTAGTCAAAGCACAGGTTCAATGGATGTAATCTACTGGTTATTTGAGAGTAGAGGTAGTTCAGCAATACAAGCGCTAGCCAGAACTTTAGAGCCACGTTAAATTCAGCCATAGTTTTTTTCCATTAACTTGTGTGTATGTGCTGTGGTCCTGCCTGCATTATTAGGGCTTTCCTAGTGCAAGGTTATTGTGATGCTCAGTTCTTTGAAATGTTTACAGTGCTCAGAAGCTGCAGTCAAGAAGGCTGTGTACCTGTGCTAGATACTGCTTGGTATTTCTGCTTTCAGTTTTCTGAGGCTTCAGCTTGGAACTGAGAATATGAGAAGCACTTGGTAAGAAGCTGCCAGTCCTGTGTAAGAAACTCACTGCTCTGTGTGAATGCCCAATAAAGACAGAAATATAAATGGGGAACACCCAACAGGATGCGTGTGCTGTAGCCCCCCAGTATCGCCCATCCTGCCCCTTCCCCACCAGGCCTGCTGCTGACTCTTTCCACTGGCCTGGGTGCCAGAAGAGGGAGCACGGAGCCCAGTGGAGCCCCAGCCTTAACTGCAGTCCCCACTGCTGCCTCAGGTAGGGGTAACTGCTAGAACCAACCTGCAGCATTGCTGATGCCACAGAATTTTCAGAAAACCCAGCTTCTAGCTCTTATTTTTCTGTTGTAGCTTTTGCTGTGCATTTGCAGCTTGAGGTTCAAAAACTTGCAGCTTTATGATGATATTCAATAGGAAAACTGCCCAAAAGGCATATCCCTGATACAAAGTCTACTCTTCCACTAAATTTCAAATTCTCTCTTCAAAGTAAAGGCCTTTTCAAGTACATTAAGAGGGCTTTTTCTGTACTTGAGTAAAAATGGGAGTTCTTTTCTTCCCCAGTTTCATACTTGGATTCCTGTTGAAAATTTCTTTTGATAACATCAGCTTGAGGCAGACACCTGGCCTGGAAAACTTTGTCCCAAGGTGGTTTTAAGTTCATAAAAAACAGCGTATCTTCAGTTATTTCTTCTTACAATGTGTATTGGATCCTGAAGTGCTATCGAAATTCAATCCTGAAACCATATCCTGATAGCTATTTGTCTCTATTTGAATTTATAGTCACTGTATGCAATGTCATTGCAAATATATCTGTACACTGGGCTCAAATGCAGAAAGTCATCTGTCCTGTCATGTGCTCACCTTATTCCAATATAATGCTAATTATACAGAATAACACGGCCCAATATAAAAGGAAGGTACCAAGTCCTATCCAAGTAGTGAAAAAAAGAAATATTCCTTAACAGTGGTGATTTTGGCACTGGCTTCCTCAAAGGATCTTAAGGCTGTGTGTAGCTGAAGAATTCTGTTGTGTTAGGTATGTTAACTGAGCCCTGAGTAGTATGTGCAGTGTATCCCTTTGCTAGGCAGTGCTGCTGTCACCACGTGCAGTCCTGACTTGTTACAGGATTGCAGTCCAAGGCTGGAGCGGCTTTGTCAACTATCTGGATGTCCTGGGAGAATTCCCAAAGGATTACTTAGTCTGCTAATCTCTGCTCCAGGGGTTCTGGTGGCTTCATTGCTAACAAAGGCTTTGCCTACTAAATACTGCTTGCTGTTTCTTTTTTTTGTTTGTTTGTTTGTTTGAGGTTTTTTATTTGTTTAGGTTTTAAGAAGGGACTGCCTGATGAATGGCTAGTGAGCACGGTGGGCTTTGTCCTCATTGTGGTACTATTGGCTGCAGTTAGGTGGGAATGATAGAAGAGCTTTACACAGCTCTTTGCTTTATTTGTCCTTACCGTGTCCCCATCCCATCCTCACAAAATGTTTTGGACATGTCTTGTAGCAATATAATTAAGAACACAGAAGGCTACTCCATGGTCATACGCCTCTTATTTGGGGGGGAGCACAAAAACCAAAACCAAACAAAAACCTAAAAAAACCCCAAATCCTACTGTTGTCAAAAGAAAAGGGTTAGCAGTCACAAAAATTCCAACCGGGTTTCCCAACCAGGTGGGCTTGTGTAGTTGATAAGTGGGAGATGCATCAGACCTTGGTGGGGAACTAATCCCAATCAAAGACAGTAGGTCTTGAGATAAGAGAATGGTAAACTTCTATTTTCGTATGCAAAATTAGGAGTGGCAAATGACTAACCGTCTACTTTACTGTAGTTTCTTCTTTTTTGTTATTTTGTATCTAAGACCCAGGCTTTTTCTCAAACAGGGTGCTGGATTTCTGAACTTTTTCTGCCTAGCATCCTTTTCTGTGCAGAACTGAAATAAAATGAGTACCTCAACTCTGTGTGTCCACTGGTTTTTTTGCACACTAGGTAAAGAACCCAGATTTGGGACAACACTGTGACTGAAGAGCAGGGGAGGCTTTCTACTTCCTTTTACGTGATCTTCATAAGCATCATTACTGTAGCATTGAGAGTTTTATAGCTTGACATTAAGAATTATACTCTATAAAAAACATAAAAGTCTTCATGAAATACTCCACTTGGTTTTTGGATGTTATACTGAATATTTGTTATAGTGAAGGATCTCCAAAAATCTGCTTTTTGGTGCTTCTCAGGTCCCAGAGAAGATGCAGGAAGGAAAACCTGGCTTTTGTTTGTCCTTGCTGGTTTCAATGGCATGTTACAGTTCCTAGGTACAGGAGCCAGTGAGGCTGACTTCTTCTGTGTGTCTGCAACTGGGTCAGTGCCAGCTGGAGAGAAACATGCAGTTTTCAAACAAACCAGTGAAGCAGGTTCAGTACTCTTCAACATCTTTTCATGGAAAGTGAGGGGACGTGATGTTTGCACATTTTTGAGGGAAAAAAATTGGCAGGATTTTAGATGGCCTTTTAGGTAGTCAAACATATCTTCCCCTGCCTCAATACATGACAAAACTCTACCACGAATGATACGCTGTGTAGTCACAGGCCTTCTACAAAGCTGTCATGCGCACTTCAAAGTCCACAGCCCTCCAGGTGTCTTGAAAAGGGGTTGTCCTACCTTATGAAGGAGTTTCTCCTAAGTTTCCCCTTTGCCCAGAACCAGGGCAGAGTACCGCTCACTGGATGTTACGAAAACATTTAAAAATTAGCAAATGCAACCGATCACAAAATGTATTTTGGGTTAATTTGTTAGTGCCTTAGTAAAGCCTGCTGATCTTAAATAGAGAGTAGCAATAAATATTAGAAGCTACAGCTTTGCAGATTCAAGTTAAGTTAATAGGAAGCTTGACATTTGGAAAGGAAGTAGTAAATGGGCAGGTGTGTGAGCCTGGGTGTGGTAAGAGGAGAGACTGCTGCAGGCCAGCTATCTAGGGTTGGCACATTTTCAGTGTCAACTATCAAATGCAGCATTGTACCAGCCTCGCTTGAGTGCACCATTTCTGATGCTGGTGCCCTCCATGTATCAGTCAGAGAAGAGGAGCTCTTCAAGTCACAGCTTCCGTAGCTTCTTCCAGGACCTGAACTCAAATACCTAACAGGGGTTTGTGTCTACACCTAAGTGTGTGGGAACTGGAATTCAGGAGCTGAGTGACATTCCCCAGAAAATGTTGGATCATCTCTCAAAACCAGAGACCTAGTATTGTGAGTAATGTCTTATGGATGATAAAAGTAGTCAGGACTTAAGTAATGATAAATGCTTCTCTTTATCATGCCTTGCTCTTGTCAAAATTAATTGGACAAAGCTGCTGCCAATTCACTACTCAAAGACAGTAAGTGAAGATACTTGCAAAGAAACTCACCAGTAGAGTGAATATTCTGCAGCTGTGTTGCCAATTAATTTTTAGTAAGGGTTTGCTATTTTAAAATACTTCACATGTATCTTGATTTCTAAAAAAAATGACTTTTCAGCATTTTGTAGAGGTGGAAGAAAAAAGTAGATTGTTGATACGAAAATACAATCTTTTGTCTGAATATAAGATAAAAGTTACAGTTTGGGTGTATATACCTTTACAGTGCTTGATCCCAGAATTTAGCCATCCTAAGCAGTCTTCCTCATGATGCACCACTTAGGCAAGAAATAAGGGGGTGTGGAGTGGAGATGGGGGAATTGCAAGCAGCTAATACTTGTGTTCTTCCCTTTGCACATCCATCACTTCTTAAAGCACACTGCAATTTCAGCACAACTTTGCAGTGGTTTGCACATTGTTACGCTGTTTTAAAAACATTTTATACTTTGCAGTGGTTATTTAACTTGCAGACATGAACAATAAATTTCTGTTGTTTGAACTTCTGCCTGCCTAATTGTATGAAAGGAGAAGTATAAGCTATGCAAACAGATTTTATTGAAGTATAAAAACAGCCAGCAATTCACACAATCTACAGAAATGACATGTCATTACCACAAACTAGCTACTACAGGAAGTAGCTCTTGAATTGGGTGCCAGGTTATGTATTAACTTGAGACTCTGCTTACCCCAATACATAAAATGAATTGAGAGCAAAATATTCCATACACTTTAAGGGCCCCTTAAATGTCTGTGGAAGAAAATTAGTCTGTTAGACAACTCCTTACTCTTTTATTGGACAAGTTTTGATGTAAAAGCTCAAATCTCAAAACATGGAATGTAACTTAGGAGACAGTTGTTTCATGGGATCAACACATGAGTCAAGAAAACGTGCATGCTCAGTACCTATATCTCCTCTTAAACCATGTGGGTCTTGTAGTGCTGCTTCATTCCAGGAAGAGCTGAGATATTGGGCAAACCTCTGATGCTGAATACCTGCAGGTAAAAATTTACATAATGGTGTCATTAATCAAACACAGTAGTTGACTTGCCAAGTTAGTAGCCCTGGAACTGGTAGCACTCTGACTAGCTAGTTTCTGAATGGCAGTAATAACTTCATTCTGCAGTAGAGTGGCTTTTTGCAATTATGGACTAAGTGCTCAAACCAGTAGCAAGTTCTGGAACCACTGCTAGTGGTTAGGTGTCAGCAAGTTGTTCCACAATTAGTTTAATATAGCTTAAACTTGTGCTGATTCCAAACAGAAGCATATCATCCGCCTTCATTCTCTACTTCCTTCCTCTTGGCATTAACTTTCACACAGCTCTACTGCAACCTAGATAAAGATTAATTCAGCTGAAAATTTACAAGACGAAAAGGTTACCTTTTAAAGGGACTTAGTACTTAAGAAAAGTCACTGTGTGAAGGGCAGTGTCAGTGCAAGAGAAGGTGGAAATAAGCATCAAGGAAAGGCCGGGCTCCCTCTTCCTCTATTCCACCTTCAAAGGCTCCAGCACCCACACCATTCAGGTACAAATGCATTGTCCTTCTTGCTCAAGCTAATGAGGGAGCCAAAGAAACCTGAAGTCAAGCCAGTTGGGTACTGCTACCAGTTCTTTTTGCTGTTTAAAAGGATGATGAAGTGGTGGGCCTTCTGATAAATATTTTTTCTAGTTTGCTTAGCCCAGTTGCTGGAGGCCTTTTGAAACGGGTGCACCTGGCTGAATAGTTAACTCTGCTCTTTACTTCTTTTACAGGGCACCTGGGGTACAACTGTCATCTTGTGGTATTTAGAAGAAAACAGAAATAGAAAACTAACTTTCATTTTACATGCAGCCTGTCCTTGTGGGATGGACACAGGAGATACAGAAATTAGTTACAAAAGGCATTGTGGCTGATAACAACCCTGTTACATTTTCCTTCTGTTGCCTACTCTCAGCCTGTGTGAGTATTGCATTGCATTGCATCCAAAGACCTAGATTTTGGAATCTGCAGGCCTCAGGGTTTGCGGAATGTTAAGCCTAAATATCCATAAAGAGCCATGTTTCCTGGATATTTTGAAGACTGTCCAAGCTTTTCTCCTTCAGTCATGAATAATCTAAGATAAAACCTTATGGACCATGGCACATGTATGTTTAGGTTTTCTATACCTATATACTTTTTTTTTCCCCTTTATTTTCCTCTAGACAATGTAAGATAAATGCATATATGAAATAATTCTACATCTAAAGTAGTGCAAATACAGGATATTACTGGAGTCTGTGCTTCCTGCATGTCTTCGTATAGATGAGACAGGGATGGAGGACACATACCACAGGCTTGATTTGGGTAAGATTAATGTTTTCAGACAATGTTAAAACAGAGTGCTGAAGTCTTGCTTTGTATACCATTGAATCTCCAAACTACTGCCCTTGCATAGACCCACTGTTTTTATTTTCAGGTAAATCTTGTCTATTTTAGCCTTCTTTCTGGCTTCCACTTCCTCTGTCTCCTTTCTGACACACTATGGAACTGGAGGTACAGCACATAATTCTGGAAATTCATGACTTCCCCACATGTACGGAAGGAAGAGTGAAATTACAGTTAATCACAAATTGTGATTTTATGTTATAAACAGTAAAGTTAAGCAACTGAAAATAATTACAGACTTTTAACAGGTGCTTTTTAATTAGAAGAATTCCCCCAAGCAATCATATCAAACCTGTGCTATGCTTTAGAAAAACAAAGGGAGATGTAGCTCTTCTAAAAGCTCACAGTGGAAGTTTTGCCACTCCAGTGATGGAAAAGGGTTGTGCTGGAGCCCAGAATAATGCAGCATCATCGGCCTCTCCATCTCTTCTGTCTTATTTAAAAAACTAGGGCCTAGGCTTTTGCAGAATAACCTAGCACAGCTCATCATGTGTTACAGTCTCAGTACAGGGATGACCCTTGAATTGCTTGAAATGCATGGGATGCTCCAGAAGGACGAGTCAAATGCCTCTGCATATGAAGTAAGAAGAAATGTTATGCAGTTTAGATCTTGGGACAGGCTCAGAGTAGTCAAAGTTAAAAAAAATTAATGTTGTTCAATGTAACACCTTTTTTCTTACAGTAAGATGTTGTAGAAAGAAATCTTTATTTATTTTGTGAACTAGAGCAAATGATAGGGAAAGTCAGGGAAGAAAATGAAGAGTTTATCCCTCTTTTTTTAAAAGTAAAGATCAGCTTGTAGCTATAAAGCCCATACTCTTCCAGCCCAGCTGTTGTACTTCTCACACAACTGAGAAACACTATATAAAGCACTTGGTGTTATGATAGAATTTCTCTTTCACTAAACTGCAGTTTCCTTCTAAGCCATGTCCTGGCTCAGCATTTCATGTAAAATCAAAGGAGCCAGGTACTTCAGAATAGCTGTGACTGAACTGGGAGGGCAGCATCATGTTTCTCTCTTACATATAGTCATCTATGCCTCACATGCACTTGAATCCATTAGAATTCTTCATTTCACTTACAATGCTGAAAATCCTTTTAACTGTATTTTCTCCAAATAACTTCTTGAAGTTTTATCTGTTTATAATGATAGAAAGCATTCAGAAACAGCTAATTATTAAATGTGGAAACATTGTTATATTAAACATGATTCTTTAACTGACACCAAACTCTGTTTTCACAAATACTGTCTTTTCCTGTTTCACGTGAACTTATGTATAATCTAAAAAATGTCTTAACTTTATATTTGTGAAATCTTCAATAAAATTATGAAGTTATTCATGTATAATGTTGTGCACACAGATAACTGAAGTACCTTGGCTTAAGAGTGCAAACACTTCCTGGTAGAGAATCTGTTACCTGTGGGACCTACATTTCCCAATAAAATGTGACATACTGATTGGGGCATCTTAAGTGCTAACACAATAAAATAAAGATGTGTGGGTTTTTTTGTGTTTTTTTTTCAGCTGAAGATATCCTTAAAATGAAGTTTGAGGGAAATTACAGCACCTAGACTTAAAGTGGTTAAAAGGGTTTTAGAGAAAAATCAGAATTTTTAAATGGTCTCATGAACTCAGCTGTGTTTTTCACTGGCACAGGGCCATATATGGCCTATATTCCAGCTCCTTCCTACAAAGCCTAAATTTGGTATCCTTTAACATTCATGGAATGATATTTGTTGATGAAAAGAACAAGGGGAGCATTCTGCACTCAAAAAGCAATCCTACTTCCAGAGGAATGGGATCCAGAGGACTAGTCTCAAGGGAAAGGAAAATCAGAGCCCTGGTGAAAAAATTATCATCATGGTTGCTCAGTATCCATTTTGTAGGTGAAGAACTTCAAACATATTATCCTGCCCCAAATATTCCTGAAGCTTGGCTGTGATGCTTGTAAAAGCTGTCTAGTAGTCAATCAGCAGCAGAATCTGCAATTTTAAGTTAGGTGTCTAACCTGCCTTCTGTAGAAGGGCAGGATAATTGCCCTGTAACAGGAATTGCAAAACTCAAGAGTGAGAAGGATCGCTCAGCCTAGTGAAAAAGTCTTGTGCAAAATTGGGCCTTGGAGCTTTTTCAAGCAGAAGAACTGCTGTCTGTAGGTGCCTCTTTTCCTTGGGATTTATATCCTACAATGCTATCTTGATTAGTGATTTATCTCCTTTCATTTAAAATACTATGAAGAATCCTCTTCAGGAGGAGGAGTTGTCATCTTCCTGCTTCAGACACTTTAGCTAGGAAGTTACAGCCTTCACTGAAGAAAAGATAGGTTCTATTTTAAGTCATAGCCCACATCTCTATTCACCTTGTAGGACACATGCAGGCCCTATTACTTGGAACTCAGAGACTTTTTCCCCTTTTGTGCTTGCTATGAGGCAAGGAGGACCCCACACAACTTTCTCTCAGGGGTAGTGCTGAGGTGGAGTGGCCTGCTACAGTGGATTTCAAACAGGTAGTGAGTTGTTTCCTGTTTATTTAGATGCTCAAGAGGTATATGTGCCTCTACAGGTCTTCTCCAAAGGCTACTTTTCACTCAATGTGACTTATAAAGGCTGGAATGTATCATCTCCTGTGCAAACCAGGAGCCTTGACTGTCTTAGAAGATGATGTATTTCTGATAAATGTTCAATCCATCATTATTTTGGAATAAAAAGAGATCAGGAGCTTGAACAGCAGAATTACAGACTCGGAAGGTTATGAAGACACCATTAAATTCAGAAGTCTATCGTTACATGAAATAGGCTGGAGCTGTGAACTGGCAAAAGCCTTCATTACTAAATCAGTATGAGGCCATTCTCCTAAGTCCTCCCTCAAGGAAGCGTCTTTACCTTCACTGCATCAAAACTTCCTGGACACATGAGATTAGCAAGGAAGCTCATTGTCAAGTGAAATATGGTAACAGTGAGTCATCTCCAGAACTGGTTCACCTGGTAAAAGCATACACAAAGTGACTGCAAGCATGCTACCTTTCTAAGCTTTGACACTGGTGAATCTTGGAGTACCATGTGTTCCTTGTACACTGGTGAGTGGATAGGACTCAGCATGGATAGAACTGCTCTGGTCATCTCCATAGCTAGCACCAACAACCTTAGTCTCCTTGTCCACTCTTAACCTTGTTAAAGGTTATGAAGGTAGCACCTGTCACAACAGGCCTTGTCACCACAACATCTTGAACCTCCTCACACTTGCTCCTCTGGATATGTTCAAAGCCCTTTGCATCAGGGCCACAGTATTCCTCAGTGTTAAAGGAGCTTTCTCCCTGAGATTCCCTGAGGTGGGTGATAAGGATATTCATATCACGAAGGCCAAATCAGATTTCTGCTGTCAAGACAGTAAAAGTACAATTCCTTATTCTAGGGAACACCAGGTTCCAGACACAGAAACATGGATTAAGTACAAAAAATCCAATGACAATTTCTTGACACAGGTGAGTCAACTATAGGACATACTCTGCTGGACTCATGAACAAACTGGATGGGGGTATGGAGGTTGAGGGCAACTTTGGCTGCAGTCCTGAGATTGTATAATCAAAAATCTTGAGATAAATGAGCAAACTAAATAGTAAAATTGCCGACCTTCACTTCTGGAGAGCAAATTTCAGCTTGTTTGGGGATCTGCTAGACAGGATCATACGGGAGACAATTAGCTGGCCCTGGGATAGCTAGCTAGTTGATCTTCAAGAACAGCCTCCTCAAAACAGAGAATTGTTCCATTCCAATTCACAGAAAAATGAGTGAATATGGTACAAGGGTATTATGAATGAGCAGGACACTCTTGACTGACCTCAGATACAAAAGAGAATTATGCAGAAGGTAGAAGCAGGTCCGGGACTACCTGGATAGAATATAGAGACATTGCCTGAGTACACAAGAAGGGAATTCAGAAAGCCAAAGCTCAGCTGGTGTTGCAACAGCAAGGGACGTGAAGGACAACAGAAAGGGCTTTATTAAGTATATTGGCAACGAAAAGGCAGCCTATGGAAAATGTGGGCCAAGTATTCTATGTGGCAGGGGACCTACTGACAAAAGACATGGGAAAAGGTGAAGTGTTCAATTCCTATTCTGCTTTTTATTGCTTTGGTTTGCTTTTTTATTGATAAAATTTACCCTCAGTCCTGAGGCTAACAGTAGAGTCTGAGAGAGTGAAGCAGTAGCCACAGCAGAGAAGGACTGAACACTTAAGCTGAATGGATGTACACAAGTTCATGGAAGCAGATGGGATGTATCCAAGGGTGCTGAAAAAGCTAGCCAATGTCACTGTGACTCTGCTGTCCATCTGCTTCGACAGATTATGGTGACTGGGGAGGTCCCTGATGGACAGAAAAAAAAGGCAAATGTCATACTCAAGAAGGCTGAGAAAGAAGATCCAGGGAACTACAAGCTGAGCAGTCTAACCTCAACCTCCTTGAAGATTTTTCCTTCTGGAAACCATTTTTGAGGTCATGAAGTGCAAGAATGTGATTAGAAATAGGCAGCGTGAATTTAACAAGGGCAGACTGTCCCTGGTCAGCCTGGTTGGTTGATCACAGTAAGATGACTGGTTCTGTTGACAGGGGAAGGGTAGTGAATTTTGTTTACCTTGACTTTAGCAAAGCTTTTCCCAAGATGTTTGATAGTATCCTACCAGTCAAAATGGTGAGATATGGACAGGATAAGCAGATGATAAGGTGGGTGGAAAACTGTCTGAACTACCAGGCTAAATAAAGTGTGATTGACAGTACAGAGTCCATCTGACAGCTGGTTGCTAGTGGCAGTCCCCCCCAGGGTCAGATTCTGGGGCCAATGCGTTTTGCTGTCTTCACTGTTAATGATCTGGACTATGGGAGAGAGCATACTATCAGCAAATTTGTGAATGATACCAGCCTGCAGGGGAGCAGTTGCTGGAGGGCAAGGCTGTTATTCAGAGGCACCAGGACAGGCTGAAGGAACAGGCTGACAAGAACCTTGTGGAAGTTAAAAATCCTGTGTTGGGCATGGAATGAGAACTCCCTTGCACTTGCATATGCTGGTGGTCAACTGGCTAGAGAGCAGCTTTGCAGAAAGGGACCTGGGGTCCTGGTGGACATAATGGAGCTTGAGTTAGGGGCAAACAAGGTCAACATTATCCTGGATTATATTATCAAGATGTAACCAGCAGGTCCAGGGAAGTAATAATTTCCCTTCATTTGGCACTTGTGAGACTGCTTTTGGAGTACTTTTTTTGGCTGCCCAGTGCAAGACACTGACATACTGTTGTGAATGCAGCAGAGTGTCACTAAGATCACAGAGGCTGGAGTACAAGCATATGAACAGAGCATGGTGGGGTGAATATAGAGAAGAGATCTAGACTCTACTTGGACATGTACGGTGATAGGGGAAGAGCTAATGGACACAGTTATTAATGCCTGGAGAAAAGGAGGCTCAGGGGACCTTATCACTCTGCACCTACCTGAAAGGAAGTGTTAGTGAGGTGGGGTGTACTCCCAAGTAACAAGGGAGAGGATGAGAGGAAATGCTGATGACTTGATTATCTTAAAGGTCTCTTCTAACCAGAACGATTCTACAATTCTATGAACCTAAGATGCAATACAGGAAATTCTGCATGTAAGGAAAAATACTTTCACCATTAGGACGGTCAAATGCTGGAATGGGTTTTCAATGGATATTGTGGAATCTCAGTCTTTGGAGATACTAAAAACGTGTCTGAGCAACCTGCTTTATCTGGATTTTTTTCAATGAGAAGTTAAACTAGCTGACCTCCAGGGATCACTTCCAACCTGTCCGTCAGAGGGGAAAGGCGGAGACCAGCGAATGGCAACAGTTTGCCACTGCAGATCTGCTAGAACCCTTATTGCCCTCAGAGAACTTGAGCGTCAAAGATGAGTCACCTACACATTTCAACACTGAGATGGCAGCTGAGTTTTGATTTTGAGGACTGCAACTTTCAATATAGATCCCTAAAACCCGTCCAAATCTCGTTTTTAATCTGGCTTTTAATACTGAACTTTTAAAAGCATGGACCTATTTTCAAAGAGTGGACACTTCTCTGCTGAGGATATGAAACCCTTAAGAGGAAGATTAGCCAGGATTGCTTTGAGGGACATTTTTCTTCCTCTTGTCCTAAAATGAGATTGAAGACAGTAGAAGGTGGCAGATGTTTTGGAGTGGTCCTATTGTTTTCAGGACTGTAAATTGTTGTTTTCCTGTGGGGGTTTCTTACCTGCTTAATAGTTAATGCATACTTGACTGTAGATAAATATTGTGCATGACTACAATTGGCAACTTTTTGGAGTTAGATCATAGTTGTCTGCTAATTGGTGTTAATTTCCATTTCCAGACAGTCTGCTTACCTTCAGCACTAGCAAAACTATATGAGAATGTGATGTTGCTGCACTCACAGTGTTGTACAGGGCTGTATGTGGAGCTATGCATTACAAGAAGAATTGCATAAAATGAAAAGCAGACTTTGCTTAGTATCTTTCTGTTAAAAACTAGGCACATTCTAAACATAAAGCTCGGGGAAAATGTCATCTATCTCCTTATGACTGTGATCAAATTCTATACATTTTGTAAGATATAGTATGAACCTACTTTACGTCTCACTAAAAATTTAATATACATGATACATATTTTAATGGAATATATGATTTTTGCTTCTTCTGGTGTAATAATTCACAATTTTTCAAAATTGATAGGGATCTCTGATTTGGCAGCAGCTTCCACCCATATAGGTAGCAGGACCAATAGAAGGGAGTGGATAATCACAACCCTTAAAGAAAAACATCCAGCATGTAACCTTTGATAAATAAAAATTATTACTTGTATTTTGTCTTAAATCTAACATTTCATCATTGGTTTGATAATGCCTCTCTCTGTGTGACAAAATAGTTAGAATGTGTAAACCCTCTTCTTTCCTCAGTATATGTTATGAAATCCATACACTGGCCTATATTTTATTAGAAATATGGTGAAAGGGAAAATGGGATTTGCCAAATGGGGAAAGAAAAAATATTTATCAGCTTTCACCACTTGGACTAAATTGTAGCATGCTTTGTAAGAAAAACTATGTGTCTGTTCACTTTTGTTTTAGAAGAGATTCTGTGATCCAAAAACTGTAGCATATTCAGTGAGCGTAATAAAAGCATCACTCACATGCTGGTCAGAAGAATATGCTTCTACAAAAGAAGTTGTAACTAATGAGTCTTCCCTTAGTTAAGGAAATAATTTCTATTTAAATAGCTTTGAAATTTCAAGATCTTTGTCTTTTTATAAGAGATAGTTTAAAGCCTATGATATAATCTGAAAACTATCAAACATACAATCTTCCTAATGTGCCAGGACTTTGATTACATAAAAATACTTTGTTGGTTCATGGTGAATATTCCTACATCATATATATGGTATGTATATGCACACTATAAAACATAATTGTAAAAAAATAGCTCTATAATTATAGAAGATTTTAAAAATTTGAATCATTCTGTTCTACCTTTTTTTTTTTTTTAATTAATGCTTGTTTTGGGCTTATTATCTCAGTATGATTTATGCTGTGGTGATATATCTGTAGGATCATTAGTAGTTCCTCTACAATGAGAAATGGAAGATAGTCTATATGAGATACTGGTTTACTTGATCATGTCCTGGAATATCTCTAGCCTTCAGTCAAACTCATTGAATTTTTCTCCTCTTTTAAAGTGGGTAGAGGCAGCTGATAGGCCTGGAGTCATAGTCAATGGGGATCTAGTCAAAACCGTCAATATTGTCCAGAAAGTGAGTCAACTCATTTTAAAGCAAGCATCTACTTTTAGTCAGATGAATCACTCTCTAGACTCCATTGATGTAGGCATGTCAAGGTAGATGAGATGGATCCCACCCTTATATTCCCTAGATGCTTCTGCTCACTTGTTTGAGAGCAAATTGAAACACTTCAAAAAGAAGTTTGTAGTGCAGTTTGCATGGCATTGCAATTGTGACTACTGCACTCAGCCTTACTGAGTTATCTGCGAGTCACCAGATCAGCATTGCCAGCTGCATATGTGGATTCTACTATATAAAACCTCTTCATGGTCCATAAGTGAGTTTCTGGTGCATTCAGCATTTAAATGCAATAGGTTCCTTTTCTGTTCTTACAAAAAACCGACTTTAATAAGAGACATATTTACACTTTAGAAAGCTTGCTTTTTAAATAGATCAAAAACTTTTAAATGAAGTTGACTGACAGATTCTTAAAAATCTTCCAAGTGCTGTAAGAACTGTACCAAAGCCGTATCAGATACAAATTCTGACTGAACGCCTTTATATAATGTATGCTAAATTTTGCCTGTCAATTTGTTTACTGGCACATGAACAGAGAATCATCCACATCTTATTGTTCTGGACCTCCTACCACTAATGCCCCTTCTCAGGAAGAGAGAGAAATGTGGAAAGATTTGATCGAAGCTGCAAATATGCTTTAGAGAAAAGAGAGAGGAGAAAGATAAGTCTGATGGATCAGCATGCACAGGAAAGGGAGAAGTGACCTTGAACTTCTAAGCCCTTTGGCTTATTCCATGTTGCTTTCTACAAACACTGTGCCATCTTTTATCCCCGTCCTCCATCTCAACTGGGTTGTATGTCTAGTGTCCAATCTTACGTCTTCCCTATCAGGTTGCTGGCAGGTAGGGGAAAATTATAAAAGAATAGGTGGCCCAGAGCAATGTCTGGCAGTTTTTAGGTCCTTATAGCAGCCACCAGCACCATGTTTCATCACAGACAGTGTATCCCTTAAAGGCCTTACCTTGCAGATTGGAAATCTGCCATGAGCATTCAGAGGAGGCATGAGCAGAGATCCTCCACTGACTCATGATCGCTTTGCATGAAGAATAGAGGAAGAAATGAGCAGCATCATGACATTTCAGGAATTGGTATTTTTGTTGTTAATCATCTCTGAAGTAGCGTGACATCTGGATGGTAACTACTCTTTCCTCCTGAGATGTGTCAACAGGCAGGTCATGATAGGGATGTTTCCACCCCCACTTGGCTGAAATCCTCGAGATGGGTTACTTGTTCCTCTGCTCTGCATCCCTCTGTATAATTCTGGATGCCCTTTGCCTAGAGGAAGTCCCAGCCCAGCTCAAGGTGCAAATGCTTCCTTAGCAGTGTGGGAGGAAAAGTGGGAGTGGATTTCACAGAAACCTCTGATCAGGAAGCTGCCTGAGCAAGTCGGTGGGGAATGGCTTCATTCCAGGGGAGTTTCCTAATTGCTGTGCCACTGGGGCATACTGAGGAGCATATCCGGCCAGTGCCAAAGTCTTGTCTCCAGCTGCCTTTGCCCCAACACTTGACAGAGGTGTTGTGCTTGAAGCCTGTTTGTTGATTCAGCCCCAAAGGTGAGGCAGGGAAGGAGATTCTTGTTGTGGGAATCTCATTCAGGCTTAAGGGGTGAGGCTAGCAGGTTTCAAGTTCTGTCAAAATAATACAGCTAGGATTCCTTGCCTTATGGCAAAAGTTTAGATTCATAGGGATGTAAGCACTCCAGTACCAACAGGTGCCTCACTGGAGATGGTGAAGATCTGCAGTGCCTTTGAATATTCCAAGAACTCGTGCCAAATAACAAAAATGTCTGATATCTCTGCACCATGCCCAAAGTAACAGGCTAAAGCAGGTTTTATGCTTGCAGGGGTATTTTTTCTCTGTGGGATTTCAATAATCTGGTTTTGCACCTGTAAGAAGATGATTTACTACTTGCCTCTTCCTTGGCTTTTAACTAATTGCAACTTGAAAAATGTTGTTGTACAGTGTCCATAACATTGGCTTTACAGTAAGTCAACATTACATCCTATTTACATGGTGACATCCAGTACAACTCAAATATTGATGATTTATCCCACTTTTTTTTTTGTTGTATTATATGCATTATTTAAATATTATTTCATTAAAACAGTTTTACTGTGATTTAACCAAAACTTCTTGGGTTCTTTGTCCACCATCTAGTCTACTTTAGAAATTCGCTGCATTCCCAGAAACAGATTTGAGAGCTAGAGAAATGTTGGGGAATGTGAGTTTGCATCTTCTTTGCTGCCTGCCTGCCTATATCTTTCTGGAATTAATTTTATGAAGACAGCAGCTTACTCACACCAAGGAAATAATTTTATGTGTAGAACAGAACTTTTAAATACATAGAAAACAAGGCATGTAAAGTACCAGTGTTTGAAAAATTAAGAAAAATTCATATAGGAGAGGTGTCATAAATTTTAAAAAGTGTATATCCATCTTCAAAAGTTATTTCTGTCAGATATTACTCAAAGAGAGTCTGTGGTGTTAGATATGAGACCAAAGTAGATAACCCAGCTTCTTCTTGTGTCTCTAGAAAATTTGACTACTTCTCCAGCCAAGATCTATTAAAAGGAGAAAATTCTCATAGAAAAAAAAGCTCTGCCTTGGTGTGCTGTCTGTGGAGACACCACATGTCTGCTAGCTGGACCTGATGGAAAAGCTGATAGCGGTAGACTTGTGTTCTTTACATGGAACCTTCAGTTGTGGTGACATGTACATCTTCTGACAAAGTATAAATCTTGGGGCCGAGATGTCTTTTCTACCTTCTTCCACCAACTGTGTATTCATCTGCCCCAACCTTCCCAACTTTAGCCTGTCTGCTGTAATGCGTGTCCCTTTCCCAGTATCCTGTTCCCATTCTCCCCAATTAGTCAATCCTAATTTAATTCATCAGTTTGTTCATTGTGCCCTAAACTCTTTGTTTAATAGAAACATGTCTGAGGAGCTCAAGGCTTCAGCCTTCTTGCCAATCACTTCCAGTTCCTCCAGTAACATCCCAGTACTTATCTGTGTACTTAACTAGCCAAACCAAGCTAAATTTCTCTTTGGTCCTTATATTATCTGTCTCCTTCTGCCTGCTTTGTCCTTCAGCCTGTCTTAGCAGCCCTGTGTCCAGTCTCACTCCAACTTACTTGTCAGGTCAGTCACTGCTTGCTCTGTAGAAAATCTCTTTATGAGATTCTTTGCCTCTCCCATTTTGTCTCCTTTCCCCTACCCTTCACTGATCAGTTTACGTAGTGTACTTTTAAGGGTCTAACTCTGTTAAAGAAAGGAAGGGAGCCATGTAAAGTACCTAAAGTTGGATAGTTGATGGTAGGAATAGCCTCCAAAGTTCCTCTATAATCATTAGAAACAAAGTAGACTCCTTTAAAGAAGGGATTCATAATAATAATGACAGCTGCTTGAAGTAGGCAGTGTAAATACAACTTAATATCAAAGTTATCAGAGTAACTACAAGCAAATATGACACTTCCTCAATAGTCTGAGGCAGCTTCTTAAGGCTCAGGTACTGATGAAGTTTTATGGCATTGTTCCTGAAATCTCCAGAATTCAACTTAACCTCTACAAATAGCGATTGTATAAAATGTTTTCTGATAGAGAAGTTCTTCAAATTAATGCAAATATAAGTACTTCTACTCTCTTATTTACGACTGAAATCCTAGAGTCACAATCGTAACTCTCTGGAGTGGAATTGGTTTCATCACTGGTGACATAAGTAGTAGTCTTTCAGGAATGAATAAGTAGACTGACCTTGTGTCTTGCATCATGAATATTCTACATGATCCTTGAATGACTCCACCTAAATACAATGAAATTTAGTTGTAGAATCACTATAAGAACTAAATAAATGACAGCATGTTGAATGTCAGGATCCTGCTCTCAAGAGCATGGATCTTTTTCTCTTGGGAAGAGTAGAGCAGTGAAATGAAGGAGGGCAGAAAAGAAGAATGGAAAGGAAAGGAGGAAGGAAAGGGGAGAGGGAAGGAAGGAAGGAAGGAAGGAAGGAAGGAAGGAAGGAAGGAAGGAAGGGAGTAGACATGTTCTCACCTGCATGTCTCATTTAAAACTTTAGCATGTTTTAATTAAATAGGAGATCTAAAATCAATATAGCAACATAGTATGTATTAAGGCATTGTTTATATGTCTTACAACAGTAGTAAGGAAACTGTTTAACTTAGTTTAGCTAAGCAAACTGGGTTTAGGAAATCATGCCCTTCACCTGTTTGTATCAGCCCATCTTCATATCAGCCCATAGCTTTTGGCCAGTTTCAGCCATGCACCACAGGTAGAGGTCACTCAGTCACTAAGTTTCTAGAGGCTGTCCAGAATAGCTGGTGATGTGGGCTTATGGTAGGGGCTGTTTTGTCAGAGTCAACAAAACTACCTGTAATACACACAGCATAATCCTAAATCAGCTATTAAAAACTGCACCAGCTGTGCTTGGTCCAGCTGCTGTCTTCTCCTGCTTCTTCTTACCTCATCTGCTCCATCTGTCATCCAGAGTCTTGTAACTGGCCAGCTTCCCTGCTTCTATTTTCATGAGTTGGAAATATGCACTTATGGGCAGATAAACACCACTGGGGAAAAGGCTTCATATGAGTTTCTTTCTTACTGGACACTAGAAAATTTATATAAGTAGTACGATGCAAGAAAACTTGAATCACAGTTTGTTCCTTCTTAGATGTTCAGTCAATCAGGCTTAAGACAAAAATCCAAAAGGAAAACAAGTTTCCTTAGATTGATTTTCCCTGAGCTGTGTTTTAATTAATCTAACTTCCAACTTCAGTCTCCAGCATGACAATTACCATGCACTAGAGTGACAGACTTGGTATCCTTCTTCTGTGAGATGATCGGCTTCATTATTTAAATAATCAGATGAAATCTGAGACTAGCAAATCTTAATTTCATACTGAATTGGAACACTATGTCTGGTTTTAGACACCAGACTTGAAGAAAGAAGAAAATCATCTGGAGACAATCCAGAGGAGGATGACAAGAAAGATCAGAAGTGTAGAAATTATAACCTAAAAGAAAAAAAAATTGAATAAATTATGTTAGTTTAGTCTGACACAGAAATGATAGAGCAAAGACATTGTAACACAAGAGGTTTCTTCAAGGAGGCAGAACAATGTATTTCTCTTGCCTGTGTTTGATAGAACAAGAAGTAATGGGCTTAAATTACAGCAAGGAAGATTTATTTTAGAAATTACAGAAAACTTTAATGGTGAGGATACAGAATGGATCGCTTGCAAGCTTTTGGAGTTTCCATCTCCATTGGAGATCTGTAAGATCAAAGTACTTGAATAAGTACTTCCTGCAAGCAGGACGATGGATTAGGTGTCTTCTAGAGGTCCCTTCTACTTCTTCTGTATATTTTACTGTAGTGGTAAAACTGTAGTTTAAAATATAGGCTTCATGTACTCTTCTTATGCTATCTCATCCTTGTCTTCAAGCAGTGATAAAATCCCTCTGTAGAGAAGAGAGTAAACAACGTTATTACTCCAGTGATCTTGTAATGAAAAATGGAAATACATCTTGGAATAAAGTACTTTTTGATATACCTTCATTTAGATAATTGTGCAGAAGTACTTGGAAAGTTGGATGTAATAGGGGAAAAACATATAATGTGATAAAATTCATTTGTTTAAAATTACTTTTTCAGCACCTGTTACTGTTGTACTGAATGATATCACTGTAGATCACTCATGTGGGAAATTCAGAAATCAATTGAATAAAATTGCCCTAATTACATTCAGAATACTAAATATAGTTTAAGATTTTTATATTATCATTCCTTCTATTTTAAAGCTTTCATTTAACTGGAAATATTAGAAGTGGCACTTTAGTTCTCAAAAATTGTATGTATCATGTGAAATCCATTAAAAAACTAAAAGGATAAAGTGTAGACATTTCAGAGATGACTTTAAAAATCCCTGTTGCTGTCTTTGTCGTTGAAACCTCCAGAATAAAATGATTGGGCCAGGAGACTGACTTCTCAAACACATGCCCCTGATGAAGAATTTTGGTCTTTTTACTTGTTTGATTATGGACAGTCTTTCTTTTTTTCACAGTTTACATCATAA
Source organism: Todiramphus chloris collaris (assembly GCA_025345505.1). Lineage (NCBI taxonomy): Eukaryota > Metazoa > Chordata > Aves > Coraciiformes > Alcedinidae > Todiramphus > Todiramphus chloris. Next base: position 32,098,474 of record JANVCC010000010.1, on the reverse strand, counting down.
CTTGAGTGAAGTTTGTTTGCATTGCCTGTAATATGACCAGGGCATAACACTTCTATTGCAGAATATCACAGAAATTTGACCCGACTCTTCTTTTTCTTGAATATTGGATTTTAAATAGTTTAGTCTGTTCAGCAGTGGAAGGTCTTCTTTGGGCAAAACCAGGAGCAGAGAAATTGGTTTAAATTCAGGGCAGTGGTGCCCAACCCAAGGCACCTTGAGAACTATATGTATCTTCTTTCCCCTTTAGCTGCTTAGACCTCAGGAGAGCTTGGTCCTGGAAAAGGGCACTGTCAGCTCTCAGAGCTGAGCAGCAAGCTGCTCCTGGTGCCAATGAGTCCCGCTGAGCTGGGCATTGGTTCCTGGGTCATGGGAAACACTGTCTGTTCTTCCCTAGGTTTCTCAGATGTAGACCCTGGGAGACCACTGTACCTGCAGTTTCTAGGTTTGTCACACATGGACTGAATGTGGCTGCCAGGACACTTCACCTCAACCCAGGCTTACTTCAAACCTCCTTCCTCCCTTTCACTTTCTTATCAGAGACAGAGATACATATACATGCAGTGGGACCAGATATGTACTGTCGATACATGTATATGATGTGTAATCCTCTTCTGCCATTGAAATAGCTATATTTGGGTCCAGTGATATCAGAATTAAGATGAATTTTCAATGCTGCAACAGTAGAAATTGATGCACTGAAAAGGTGAAGCCATTTATTCAGTGAATGGGAAATGTTGGAGGCTTTGCTGGAGTGTAAATGTTAGACTTGGGTATCTATGCTCCTGCAGACACATATGCCCTGTAGATTTCAGCACAGGGTAGAGTTACCTGTAGTTAACTTTAAATAAATTTGGTCAGCTGTTGGAAGCAGTCTGGCCTCAGTAATAGTCAGCTCTGTCCATAGAAGTTACTGGCAAGATACTTTGCCTTCTCGGAACTATGTAGCTTCTACTGTTTGATGTTGATTGCTTAAAACAAGCTCAATAGGACCTTGCCACTGGTATTTTTCAAACTATGACGCACAGCAAATTCCTAGAATATGTTAAAACACCAAGTGTTAACAAGACAGAAGTTCATGGATGTCCATAAGAAAAGGATAAACAGCAGCCCAGCCCACTGGGAAACACTGCACCATTCAGTGACTTGTTGGCACAATTAAATTCCTCATGGCTCTAACTCTTAAGAACATGTATTCATATGAAAAGCACATTACAATGAAAACAAGTTTAATAAACAGATACATTTTTAATTGAGAATCTCAAAAGGAAATAGACAGTTGCAAGAAGCAAGAACGTTCACAGATTTTTGTTGTATTTTTAAAACCAGCACCTCTATTCTGGGCATTCATCTTCTTGAATGGAGATCAGGCACGTGTTCAAAGTGATTTTACAGGTACATTTCCTTACATTCAATAGACACAATGGATTTTAAACAGTTTCATAGCAACGGATGGTTCATGATGGCCATTAACCTAGATAAGTGAGTATCAGTTTGGCACATCATCCTTAATGGTCCATAAATGGTCTGTGGGTAAAAAATTCTTTCTCTTCATCTGTTCCTAAGAGGTGTTTTGGTTTTTTTTTCCTAGACTTTGTTTTACAAAGCAGATTATGTGAATTTTTGCATTCAGGGGGAAAAAAAAATCATACCCAAGAGCTTTATGGTAATAGCGTTTACTGCAAGAAAGATTTATGTTTCTCCAGAATCTAGTAGCCATAGTATATCTTAGCAGGTAATCAAAACTTTAAAAAGTTGAATATATACCTTGACAGCAGCTAAACAGACATTCCTAAATAGTAGAGATTTTAAAATGACAGTTGCTATACCTATTGGAATTCAGAAAGGCAGTTTCACATTCTGTTTTTAATATTCAATTCCTTTACACTGCTGGGACATGTCATATCTCTTCTGCGATACAAAATACTATTAATACCATGGCAGAGGAGGAAATCAGTATGATACCTGATGGATGGAGTTGGCACAAAGCCCTAGGAAGAGCAGAACCCAAAGGCTCTGGGAAGTGCAGAGCTGGGAGGTAAGGATTAGTGCTAGGGTGAGGTATGCCCCCAAACCTGTGGCATGCCTGTGTCATGGCAGAGACTCCTGGGGGAGGCACAGCACTTGCTGTGGGAGGAAGACAGAGCATCTTGGAGGAAATTGCACCGCCTCTCAGAGTGACAAAAGTTTCACTTAAGTACCTCACACCCCCAGCTCACATAAACCATGGTGTCAGCACAGTACTTGCACTAGGGTTTGTGAATTCCATACCCCACACGTGTGCCTTCAATGAGGTAGCTCTGTAGGAAGACATTTGCAGCGCATGCACAGTCTTAATTCCATCCCCGATGCTACTAGTTTTTACTATATAGTAACATAAAACTGTGGTTTAAAAATACAGCTTTAATGTACTGTGATGTGCTACATGATATCTTGGACTGATTATATGCAAGGTATATTTGCATGAACCTTAATGAGACTTACAAAACGAAGCGGCAATTTTTAGAGAAAATTGGATGAAATAACTTAATTCTCCATAGTTAAAGACTTTAAATTTTAATCAGGCATTGAGTCTGAGACTAATAACTCTTAGACTGGAAGTTTTAAATTACTAAAATTTAAACCCAAATATGTATAATTTAATACGCGTTATCACTAACATATTTGTATAGCAGTAATTCCTACAGGTATGAACATGAAAATGACATATCCCAAAAGCCAGCATAGGCCTTTCCCAGAACTCTGGTTTGGATTTTGATGTGGTTTTGCCCAGATGTACCGAGAATGGTATCCTGTGCTGCTTGGAACCCACTCACCCCTCTGCAAACTTCTGTAAGACACACTTAGTGAGCTGTATGGTGCAATTCTTGTTCCCAATGATGGGACAATGCAATACCAGTCCTAATCTTGCTTAATGTATGGGACAGGGTGTTTGATTCTCTGTTATTTGCCTGATATGAAATCTTGACAGAAAAAAAAACTCATGAAAGAAGGAGTTGTTTTTTGGATTCTGGTCTGTTGTTCCCTATGCATGTGGTCACATTGCCTGCCCACCTCAGGAGTATTCAGGACTCATAAATTCTATAAAGTTTGTGGATTTCAAAGTTTCCTGCAGTGTGGGATTTCCTTTCCACCTGGCTCTCAGAGTTCTGGGGGACTTTGCATTAGACTGAACCGATCATTTATGGGCAGTGGAACTGGTGAGTGCCAGACCCTATCAGGTAGTTCTGACCACACTTCCAAGCTCCTTCTCACACATGGTTCACCTCATGGATATTTCACACTGAGTATCTATCTCTTCTACCTACTGATCACCATCCATACCTGTTCATACCACACAGCAGAGTTTGATAGCAACCAAAATGAGCTGGGCTTTTAAGAAGCCTACCTGTACTAGAAATTTTGTTGGTTGTTGTGAGGTGATGAGGGATTGTCTCAGCCTAGCAAAAGGTGTTTTTATTTGTTAATTGGAAGGAAGAAAATAAAACCTTCTAAAAGTTAAATCGTTGGATTTATATTTATCTATAGATGATCATGAGAATGCTTTGATGATAAACAGTAAAAAACTTTTAATAAGACATTTTTGAAGTTAGGCAGTTTTGACTACAATTTTAATAACCTTACTAAAGTTATCATAATTCAAAAACAGTTTAATATTTTTTTTGTGTGACCTTAAGGCACTACTAATATGGAATTATGTAAAAACAAATGAATTTATGATTGTCTAATGAAACAAGATATTCTGGAAATACTGTAGAATACACAAGTATATACATTAAACTGTCTAAGTTTGAGTATGCTTAAAAGATATTTCTTCAGACCTTACCCCAAGATGACACCTTTACTTTCTGTGGCTCAGCTTGTCCTGTCAGGGTAAAGATGCTGTGTCTATAGTGGGGTTTATATAGTGGGCTTTCAGTCTACTTTTGGAGTTATTTTTAGTATGACTAATCACATGTAAGACTAGCAAAGTCAGTCAGTGTCCATTAAACTTCATCAAATCTGGGTTGAATATGGTGGTCAAAAGTCTTTAGCATCTCTAAGGCTTCCACTGTTCTGCTAGATTTGGTTGAAATTGTCCAAGAGATTGAAAAATTACCAGGGAAACAGTTGAGTGAATGGATAATGAGCCTCCATAAACCTCATTTCCTTAGGATATTATACAACAAAGTGTACAACCTGCTGGATAGGGACATCTTCAATATTTAGCAGTACAGATGTTTTGTTTCAGTTATTAATCTTGCTGCCAGTTTGTGGAGAAAAAATCCAGATTACTTAACAGAAAAAATCCTAATCAGTCTTCATTATGCTTGGCTTTTTATTTGGAAAACATGTAAGAGTTAAACTAAATGCGTTCTACCTCGAGTTAGCTATAGTTAGCATTTCTGATCAGAACATCCAGTTCTTTCTTCTCTTTTTCCTTTTAAAATTATGTTTTTATTTCAACCACTTTCTACCAGCAGGCAAAGCTGCTGTTACACTCTACCCAGCTGTGAAATCAATATGATTTTCATTACAAAGATAACAGAAACTCTCTTAGAAAGACTGTGAATTGCCAAAGGTCAAATAACAGTCAGTGGCAGAGCCTAGAATTTAGATGTCCTAATTAAAAAATCTCGTGGTATAAATATATTAACGAAATGCACCCTAAGAAATGTTTGCATTTAAGATGGCAACAATTTTAGACTATTACATTGTTTTCTTAATTACTGTAGTTCATGTAAGTCACATCAAAATGTGATAAATTCTTTCTCTGGTTTATGACCACTTCTTATAAAATAGGTACTAGCTATTCTTCCTTTTTTTTTTTCATTCACAATTATTTGAGTGTGATTAGATTAGAAAGTGTAACAGTCACAGAAGAGAGAACATATCTAGTAAGATTTCTGTCATAATGGACTCTAAAATTTACACATAAACTGAATGAATGGGTGCATCAGTTATTTCTGTGATGTATGACTTCATTAACAAGAGGAAGTGCACAGTCAAACTGAAAGCAGCACTTGAGTCTTTCAGCCAAAGCAGCCAGCTCTATTTAAATTAAAATCAGCATTTTAAAATAAATGTTATTACTCTTCCTAAGATCATCCCTGATCTCTTCTTATTAATCCTTAATTTTTCCAGCAGTTAAGTTACATCTGCCTTATTATGCATGAAAATAACAGGAAATAAATAATTTTGTTTTGCGCGTTTGTTTGATATTCCTCTTTCCTATCTCTCTATCTTTATTTAAATTCTTTTCCACCCGATATGCTAAAATGGTAAACTCAGATTGCCAAATATTGTGAACTTTAGTAAAAAAAATTCTTCACCTTACGGCTGAAGGATTTTCATGTTATTGTGCTCCCTCTGCTGGATAGTGCCTATTAATTTTTTATTCCCTGAGCTGTACTAATATCTGTGTTCTATAAACAATCAATCACATCACCTTCCTGGAAGAGGTACAAAAAGTGGAAATGCCTCATTTTGGTCCCAGATGACATGGAAGGTGACAGTTTTAGGCTAGGAAAAATCCTGTTGTCTGGCAGCTCAGAGCAGTCAAGAGCCTTTGGTGGACATTTGAGGAACAATTATTTACTATCTCTTGAACAAAAACAGATGGACACTAAATAACCTTTAATCTGTATAACTTGGAGAGGATCATGTTGATTCTCATACTCTTGTAAGCACAACAGTATCCTCAGATGTCCCCATAAAGTTATTGTTCTCTCAGTCTTAGTGGTGTGGTTCTCTTAACTTGCTTCATCCTGTTGAATCTTCCACAGTCACTGCTGGGACAGCAAAAACTCAACAGAGAAAGCAAACATGCTGTCATGCTCAGCATCAGCCCCACAGAGAAGCAGCAACAGCTCAGTCCTTTCCCATCTCTACTGCAGTGAGGTAAAAAAGAGGAAGAGCAATGCTCCACTTCTGTTTCTACAATGCTTGGGGTGTCCTTCCCAGGGAGATGCGGCTGTGGTGGACACCTCAAGCACAGGTCATCCAATCCCACAGCTTCTCCCTGGTTGCCTTGGAGACTCCTGATACAGTGGGGCCAGCCAAGCCTCTGCCATGGGACACTGCCTAGACCAGCCAGTCCCTGGGTCCACAACCTCCTCTCTGTACTGGCTGACCTGAATGGTCCTCTGGAAAGGGGGTGGAATTTCAACATCCACCTCAGCTGCAGATGACTTGCCTGATTGAGCTGCTTTTTCCCAGACCTTGTGCTGTACTTTTGCCAGGGAAGATGGATACCTTTGCAATTTCCTTCAAATTTAGTATGATGTATAAATGCTGCTGCATATTAGTAACATTGAACTGGGAGTTATTTTTCAACTTGGCTTGGCTGCACTTACAAATTTCTTCTCCCATATTTCAATATGGATCATACTGGTAGCATATTCTTAAAACAAAGTTAAAAATTACCATTTGTTGGGGGTAATAACTTCCTTTCTAAAACCAGCAACTATTTGACTCTTGGTTGAACTAGGAGACTCATTTTGGGAAAAGGCATTGTGGACAAATTCTAGGTAAGACTTTTTTTTTCTGAGGTGGGCTTTAAATTTTGATTTCTGGATATATAAAATAATATCAAAAGTCTTTGATTCTCCCAGACAGTCCTACAGTGAAGTAATCATCATAATTGTCTTCTCTATGACTCTCTCTAATAAATGAAACCTACTTCCACAGGTATGTACACTTTCTTTAACAAATAAAGTTCTTTTTAAAACCATTTCTAAAATAACAATCTTGTTAAAAGAGTAAATTTCCAGTTTCTGAAACCTTAAGTTCTTCCTGTTTAGAGGACAAGACAGAATTTTAATACATTTTACTTTTGCTAAAATAATAAAAGCTTGTGACATTCAACAAATATTCTTCCTTAATTTAGCAAGACCTAAACAAAAACAGTGTTGCTGCTTGCAGGATGGCTCGTCCTAGGATGAATTCCCCCTGTCGAACCAAGTTGGGGGGATGAGGGTTCTACTGATGGTGGAGCTGGGCTTTGGCAGCTGGGAAGCACTTCTGCAGAACACACCCTATGTGGAGGAACTTCCAGGACCAGGTTGAAAACCATTTGCCTCACATGCCTACTGAGTTATAGCAACTGAAACACTTGACAGTGCTTGTCTCAGCAAGAGCACATACCATATGCTTTGGGAACATTCCCAAGCAGAATATTACCCTCCTAGCACCCCGGCAAGCTCGTTCATACTCCTGTTATCCCATTCTGGGGGACTAATCCAGCAGCCCCTGAAGTCAGTGAGGAGATTCAAGTTGTCTTTAGGATGCTTTGAATAAAATCTTATATGAATTTTGCATAATTTAAGTCACACCAATGGAATTATTTTCTGAAGTTAGAAATGTTAGATTGTCAGTTTCTTTATTCCAAGATCCCCATTTTCCTTTCTCTTATGAAAAGCAGTGATGTGAAGTGGAAAAAGGAGTATGTTTTTACAGCAGGATTTGAATTTATATACATTACTTCTATTTTTCTAAGTTTTTCCAGAGAAGGACTGGTATAACCTTGCATCCACATTCCATATAATACTAATTCAAATGCAAATTTATATGTTCATCAGGTCCTTTCCCAAAATATGCAGTCATTTCATGGGAAGAACTGTGGAAACTTCATAGTTGGCATGGATAACGAAAACTATTGTAGTTCTCAGTCAATTCCTGTCATTTTTTTATTGCTTTCTGGTCACACAACAAATATAATAGGAAAATAGCCTTTTGCAAAATAGCTTATTATATGTAAGAGAAGAAGAATTGGGCTTTGTGAGAAAGAAACACCCAATATTTTTCTAGACTGTATTTCTTGATATGCTGGAAAATTTTATTTTCATTCCTATTCATTTTAACAGCATATTTTAATTTTTGTTTAAAAAAAGCCCCAAAAAAACCCCAGGATATATCAGGAGTGAGGAAGAATGAAGATAGAAACTAAACAGACAAAAGATACTATTAAAAATAAGTATATTTGTGGTAGTGGGAGGGAAAGAGATCAAACAAGAAGAAAAGACTGGAGAGGATCTACCGTGGATTCCGCTGATGTGGTAACAGCTGTTATTACAGGATCCCACTTTTTGAATTAAATATTGATAGAAATAAATGAATAAAAGACTGAGTAAACTCAAATGTGTGTTCTGCCTTCCTAAAGCTTTTTTTTAGCATCTGGAGTACCAGAATCAACACCTTTTTATACAATTAATAATATTAAATAACGACATCAGCTGACAGGAAATAAGAAAGTTCCTATGGCAACTAAAAATAAGCAGAGGAGGAAAAACGTATCAAATGCTGTCAGCAGACAGTGTAAGAGGCAGCTGTATGTAGATAATAGAACAAGAGCATACACAGAAATCCTACTTGTAAACATACGGGGTTTGATAGCTTTTACTGGTAGGGTTGGGGTTTTTTGTGGCTTGTTTTTTTTTTTTCCCCAAAACAGGAACATGATACCGTGGTTACAGCATCTACTTATCAATAGCTCAGATTGTTTTGCTGAGATAGGCTCCTGGTTCACAGGGTGTGAAGCACAAGGGCAGAGCTCCACATCTTCAGGAAAGCAGAATTATCCCCAGATATTTGTACAATGTACAATGCGTACAATGAAGCCTTTGGGTACTTCAAATCTCATGCATGTCTGCCACTTTCTCGCAACGTTACTCTTTGGTCCCTGTACACAAAACGTTTGAGAAAAGTTTTTCATAGAAGCAGAGGTGCAAAATGTCTAGTAGAAACGTGACTTCTGGAAGAAATGGGCCCTACGCATCATGTAGACTCTACTTACACATGTAACCATATTCATTTAAAGCTATACTGATCTTGAGAAGGTGTAGATGATAAAATCCCTGATGGAGGGGAAACCTGAGTGTGCAGCTGCACTGCTGAGGCTACAGCTGGGCCACATGTAAGCTGCTGCTTTCATCTTAGTGGGAGAACTAGTTTAGAACTCAATTTAACTCTTGAAATTCCTGGGTTATCTGCTTTTCCTACCTATCTGATCTTCTTACCTTCAACTCTCTCATAAAAAGCAAACGCCCCCCCCCCCCCCCCCCCAGACCTGTGCAGACCAGAGAGAGTGGCACCTTTTTGCCTTTGCTCTCCATGCTCTTAAGTTGTTGTTGTCCCTGCAGATCCATTCAGGCTCCCTCTTCTGATTCACAGATGTTGCTGTTTTCATAGTAAAACTTGTGTTGAGCAGTGCTTCATCTCCACTGAGGCCCCTGCTGGGGTGGCTCTGCTCACCAGGGCTTGATGGGGAGACAAACCCACTGTCAGTTTCTTGACCACCTCAGGAAACTTGGTTTCTTAGCAGGAGAACATTCAGCCCTGCAGATGGCAATGGGATTGTATTTCTCCCTTGTTAATTCTATCCTGTTAAGTAATACAAATAAGTTTATTAATGTCAACTGTGACATTATGAAGTGGTGTGGAAGAATGCCAAAGTAGGACCAAAAGTAAGGGCTGGAGGAAATGTGGTAGGACTGCCCTGATACTAGTAGAGTCTTTTAGCTTTACTCAAGACTTTTATAATTTCTGGTTTGTTAGGTGTCTGTGCTGATTGCTGGCACAGCCTTTGAATTCACTACTCCAACTGTAAAACACAACTCCATAGTTCCAAGGACAACTTCATTTTCAGTCTTAATATTACACAGCTGAGAGGACCTCGTGGGACAAGAAGCTCACACATCAGCTATGGTTGGCAATTATATAATACAGTTGCTTCCATAAAATTACTTTGGATGTTTTCCTATAGATACATATATTAATATATGCTTCCCACTCCTGTGTGCCATGCTTATATGATAGTGTATCACAGATGTAACCCATCATTATGTGACTCAGGCTGCAAGCCAACACATGTAACCACAGGCATGTGGAGTATGAATAGATACCAGCCACCGATACTATTATAGCTTACTCTGCAGTTTGGGTATGTACAGGAGGTTGTGAACGATGCCCTGTCCCTGTGTGGACTATACTTGCACTGCCTGCAAGTAGCCACATGTGCAGAGAAATTTAGGAACTGATCATTAGGTGGTCCACAGCAAAGCATCAGAACCTGCATGGTAGGGTCACTCAAAGGGAACCGCTTTCTTAAACTGGCTGACAAGAGCAAGAGTAAAGATGTTGTGTTTTGCTCTGACATAATTAGCACAGAAAAGAAATTAGCTGTCTTCTGAGTAAAGGTGTATACTACACAAGTACTCCAGAAAAGAAAATCCTTCTGAAATTATCTGAACCAGGATGTCACTGTAAAGGGAAATTGCACATTATATTGTAACAGAAATTCAGGGTACAGCAGCTAATTACCTCCGGATCCATAACAAACTTGTTCTCATTCGTATGTTGGCTACCAGAGCAGAGCAGCCTGCATCTATAGGAGCTGCGGGTCTTGCGTTAGGGAACATTTGGTCTCTGAGCCACGAGTTCCTGGCAGCAGTGTCAGGCAGGTACAGCCCAGAGCAGGAGGCAAGGCGGATGGCACAACTTGTTCTGTCCTTCCCTCCTGTCTGTGAGTACCTGTGCTCTTCAATAGCTAGAGGAACTTACTGACCACTTCACTGGTGCTGCTACAGAACTGGGTAATTACAGAGATGACAATGATTAGATTACAGTACAGTTATTCCTACTCTGCTTGTGAAATGCTGCATCTCATCCCACCTTTTATTCACGGCAGATGGTAGATTCTCAGACTGTATGAATGGGCGCTGCAGGAGTAATCTTTTTTTTTTTCCCTCCCCACAACTAGGATATTTTCTTCACCTTGTGTGAACTAGCAGGTGAGTAAAATAGACAGCACATCTATTTTGTGTGAGTCAACGACATTTAATTTACTTTCTCATATTCAATAGCTAACTTTGATAACTGAATTGAAAATAGCAACAATCACTGACAAGCAAATAAAGCATCAGTGACCTTGTAATTTTTGTTCCTTGGGTGAACAGATATTCTTGATTTGCTGAAGAGTCATAAAACAAGTATTAAGAAAGAAACAGAAGAAACTAAATAAGTTGTATGTTTGTACTAAACAAGTTCTAAAGAAGACATCAGAATAAAAAAATTTAGGTTGGGTTTTGTTTTGTTTTTTCCAAACACATTTTTTAAAGTATAAAATTTCAATGTATCACTTAAAAATGAGTTTAGTCATACCACAGAATGAACGAAGGCATTGTACCTAACACCTGTAAGACCTTTACTAAAGCCTTCTTTTAGTGGCTCAGAACATTACTGCTGAAATGCTGACTGCTCAAAAATGCCAAAATTTATGGAGGTTTGGATTTTTAAAATATCTGAAAAGTACAAAAACCAGTTCTTACTTGAAAAAAATGTTTCAAACAATGCAAATGCTGAAAGTCCTGTTTGTGGAAGGGATAAATGAAAGGTTATCTTTCTCTCCTGTAACATAAGTCATCTTTTTCTCTAATAAAGCCCAGCTCCACTGAACTTGGTCAACTTTTTGACCTACGCTGATACAAAAATATCTCCCCTGGGAGGAACAGTGACAACTTTTTTGGAAAGTATGACCCACTTAGATTAGATGCTCCATTACTGGCTACTGGGTAGACCCAAAAGCTGAGAAGGAGTCAGTGTTGGTCACCACTATTTCAGCAAAGTCAGTTCTTGTAACTGTACATCTGCTGTAGGATAGAGGAGGCAAAGGCATTCACATAGGGTCTGAAGCTCAGTTAACGCCTGCTGATCAAGTGTCTGAACAAACTCCTGAAAGAAAATCACTTTTCAACTGGAGAAGTAAAAGTGTGAAAAAGAAAGAGAAAGTGGGAATGTCTTTGAAACATTAATGTGTAGTGTAAGGGTTTTTTTTCCTTTATAAAATGACTAGTGTTTTACCAAGTACTACCAACATATCCCTTGTTTAGTGGATCATGATCAACTGTCCTCTTTGCTTGTTGGATCAATATTTCAACAAATGCATGTATAATAAAGTTGCATTGGTTGCTTGTGGTTAGACTACTTGTAATAAAACACTTTATAGTGACTTTGGAAGTACTCAGAACAAAAACTTCAGAAACAAAACAAAACTGGGCAGTCTGCAAACAAGAAGTCGGTCTATGTGTGGGAGATCCCTCAGAAAATGAAGGAAATTCTGACATCAGTGGGTCAAATGTTCTGTTGGCATAGCTGGCCTATCCTGTTGGAAAGAACTTTTCTCATTAAAAACAAATGTAAAATTTCACATGAAGCTGTTTCTCAGCTAATTTAGAGCAGGCTCTTTCATGTGCTTATTCCTAAGGGATGGAAAACATTCTTGGCTACTATTAAAATGAAAGATTAAATTGTTTAGTACCTTGCAGGACTGGGCCACCAGTAATCAAGGCTGTTGCACATTCTTAGGACCTCAGGCAATGCAGTAATGCCATCAGCTCAGTGACCTGCTATACTTAGTAAATGTAGTGGTTTCACTGGAAACTCATTGCATACATTTAACCTGAAGATAATCTGAAAGATTTTAGTGTATTAGTAAATTAAAAATATTAATTCATAGCACCTTGAAAATTGTCAGTATATTTCTTTTCACTTTAACTACATAGGTTTTTCCTTGTTCGGTACATTTCTATCTCTTCAGCAAGTGTAATTTGGAAGAAGAAGAGAAATAATGACTGATGCATTAAAATCAATCATGATATCAAATTTAATATCCAAAAAGTTCCTCAGATATTCTGGAAAAAAAGCGAAGTGATGACAAAATGTAATGCAGTAGTTAGTACTCATTTGCTATATTGCAGTCAGGAATATACTGTAGCTTAATTTTCCTCGTGATTATAAATTGCTCTGTACTGGCAAGTCCAAACTATACCACAGCTTTTGAGATAACCAGGTTATCTTGCACATGCAGCTTAAAATACACGTGGCAGAAGGGTATATGACAATCATAAGTCACTGTCCAGAGCCTAGTGCAGTGCATAAATATTGTACACATACTACAGAACATATTTGTAATTTTATGCTAATGTACGATAAGGAAATTCTTTTTTTAAGTCTATCAGGAGTCTTTGAAATCTTCTTATGGTAAGTCACAGGATTAATATATTAAGCATGGGTTCCAAATCCCTGTTCCAAGTTCAAGCCCTTCAAGACTAGTCATGCAGAGATGCCTAGTCCTCAGGAATCTCCTGATCACAAAGGACACATGACAAAAGAGAAGCTGCCAGAAACCTCCTTTATGTTGAAGGCTGTGGTGGTAAGAAGGATGAAAACCTTCAGGACTTGCATCCATCATCAAGTGCTGGTGTTTTGAACTGAGGAAGGGGGGCTCCAAGGGTGCCAGCTTTCCCAGTGAGAAGCATGAACTGGAGGAGAGGAACTAGAAATCCCTCAGCAGACCAATCTGGTCCCTCAGATAGGACAGATCTCTTGGGCTACCCCTGCACTGCTAAATGAAGCAAGACCAGAGAGGCTCCCCTGTCCTTTGGCCACCATGCACAGGCTGCCAACATCCACCCTACACAGCCCTTGGCTCTGCATCTCTTCCTGTGGGCATCCCCATGACCCTAGGTCATTTACAAAAAAGTTTACATTTGCTTTTGTGAGGCGGAAGCATCTAAAGTGATGCCCTTGCAATAGCAAGGGTTCTGCAGGCCATGCTGTGGAGCAGGTGTGGGTGCCCAGGCGTGTGCGGTCTGCTGGGACAGCAGTGGTGGCGGTGTCAGGTGGAGGCAGCTCTGAGGGACAGGGGAAAAATTACATAGTATGGATGATCTCTAGCCTAGTATCTTGGCTGTCTTATTTACCATGCAAGGAACTCTAAACCAAAGTGACTGCCTTGGGTTAAGGTTTAGCCTGACCTTTTTTCAGCTGTCATCTTGTGTTCATGGAAAACCTCCTGTTAAAGAGGATTGCTTTGTGAAATTACATCAAAGAGGGATTCTTAATGTTTGTCATTGGATTGTATTTGGTGCTAAATCACATCAACTCCAGAAAGATGTCAGGGAAAAAATGGAAAACGTGTTGCTGCTGCCATCCCGAGTTTTGTTTATATGTCTTTACATTAAAGCTCTGATTTCTGTAGGAGTTTTCAAGATTGGTCTTATTCTTTTCTCTTCTAGGTTCTGGGAGTTTATTGTTAGGTACTAAATTAAGTCTCTGTGTTGCTTGTATTATGCTTACATATTGTAAAATCATATGGTCTAAGTGCTGCTCCTAGGAAAGCATATCAGCGCTTAATGCCATAGGATTATAGCCATTCTGCATTTTGTTATTATTTGCATGTGTTAATATTATGTATTTTAAAAAATGTTAAAAGGACACAAAACTTTGAAAGTCAAGCAGTAAAACATAATTCTTAATTCTTCATAATTCTGGTTATTTGTTTTGCTTTTTTTTTTTTCTCCTGGCTTTAATCTGTGCAATGTTAACTAGCTTCCTTTGGTTTTGTGCATTGTGATCACTCTTTAATTAAGAGAAGACATACTACCTTTTTATCCTTGCTGATAGACCTCTTCTAACACCTGGAAAGGCAACATGCTTCATATAGATGACCTGTTAATGAACTCATTATTTGATTTTATCCTTGTGCTTGCTGAGCTTCCAATGCCTTATTCATTTCACATTGTGCAAACCTGCTGTAGTGCAGAATTATTTGTTTCCTTATGACCATTTCTTTCATGTTCATCATTAGTGTACCCAGCTGTTTTGCAAGCAGTAATGAACTTATTGCAATACTCCTTTGATGCAACGAAGAGCATTATTAGTCCCATTTTTCAGATAATAAGGTGAAGCAGAGGAATATAAATAATAACTCTAACTATACATTGTGGACATTGAGTAAGAAAACAATAGACAACTATTCCTCAGACTTGGTTAGGTCACAGTACAGCCCTCCCTGATGTCAGATGTGGGTGTGAGAACCCTGTGCTTCTGCAGGACAAGTGCAGTCTCCCACCTGAGCTGGGAACACAGCTAAGAGGCTGTCAGTGGCTACGAAGGAATGGCTTTGTGGGGAAAGGCTTTGTGAGTTTAGCTAGGTTAAAGGATTTGAAAGGAGACTGATGCCTTTCCCTTTCTGACTGTGGAGTGTGGATGGATCGAGGCAGCCACCTTGTGTAATCTCCACCTTGGTTTCGTGTCTGGGTCCTGGGTCACTGCATCTGGGAAGGGCAATTGCAGGGAAAGTCTTGTCTTAGCCTCCTTTATCCTGGGGTCAGAAAGAAAATAGGCTTAGTGTGGACACAATCCTTGGAAATGCTATTTATCAATTACTACTTAAGCATATGCAATCAGATATTTTCTCAATTATTTATAACTTGGCTACATTTGAACAATATACCCCTCCACACACATAGATGCACAACAAAAGGCTTATCCATCACACAAAGACTATTCAATGCCAAATTTCACTTCCTTGCCTCAAGTCATCATACTGCCAGAAATTATTGACAAATACGTTGTAGTAATCACTGGTAAATTGTATGATTGGCAAATAATATATTTTCTGCTGACTTTATTATTGGAAACAACTGGACAATTTATGCTGACACTCTTTTGGAAAACAGACATGGAAAATTTCAGCCACAGCAGTTAAATTCTGAGTTTTGAACAACTGAAATGAAGGGTTTCTAATGGGAAGAGTTTGGCAGCATTAATTACAAAGAGCATTAGCCATTCAGTCTGCAATTGCTTTTCTCAAACTGTGAGTTACAAATCACCTCTACCCTAATTCCTCCCAGAGTCACAATCCCTGGTAAGACACCCAGGACTTTTTAATTTTTTATGTGGAACATGGAAGTAGACAGTTTGAGTAGCTCTAGTCTGTAGTATTTACATGAAGACCGCACTGCTAAAAGCACGTATGGAAGTGTACAAGTACAAAATAAAAAATAGAAATGAGTCTTATGTACAATGTACAGAATGCATATAATGAAATTTTTCTGTTTATTCATCTGTCTGGAATAAGTATGAATACTGTTATCTGTTACTTGAGCAGCTGATAACTTCAAGTTGTAGAATCAGTGTAAGGTATTTACAGTAACAGTTTTGTTTTGGTTATGTGAATTTGATGTGAAAAAGATGCAGACTATAATATCATGTTAACATGAGTCCTGTCCACAAATGTTAAAATCAGTAGGTACTAGTTAGGGCAACTAAGTCACAGAGAGAACTACAGGGGGGAGTATTGTGTACAAATGTTATTTCTTTGACTTTGCTCAGAAAAAAAACCCAAGTGCAACAATGCCATAACTTATTGTATAAGCTTATGATTCTGGTAGCACGTGCTTTAAAAAAAAAAAAGAAAAAGAGCTTTGTCTTTCAAGTGTTTCTTCAGCTTCATGTAAAGACAATACTTTGTAGGATCTGTGCGGGAACTCTTCTAACAGCATGGGGTTAAAATGTGCTTATTTTAACATCTTTGGGAATTGTCAGTCATTTTGTACCTGTTTATTTCACAGTCAGATTCCAATTATGACCTGCTGCTAGGAAACCTGGCCATAAAAGTTGGAAAATACAGCATGGAACATGTTATTATATACTGAGGTATCATCAGAATAGTTGGTGTGTGTATTTGGGAGGGGGTGAGAAAGAGCAGCAGCAAGGAGGTCTTTCGCATTTTACTTGCTAGGCATGACCCAGTGAACTTCTTGTGACTGGGAAGATTATACCAGCACATTGCAGAAAACAGGTTTCCACTATTAGCACATTCATTCCCTGACTACATGTGTCAGGGGGAAATAAAAAAAGACAGATTGTTGTGATTGATAATACAGAATTGATTGGACATGACAAAAATGTAACAGCCAACAACCTGAGGCATGTTTTATTAATGTGGTGGTAAAATTATTAAGATTTAAGATTTGAGAGGTCTGGTAAGAAATTTATCCTAACAAAAACACAGTTCTTTTGACTAGGAGCTAGAAGTCTGTGTTTGTTTCCCCTCCTCACTGCAGACTGAAGGCAATATGGGATGTGCCTCAATATACAAGCTCTACCAAGAGCCATACCTCCACATCCTCACCTTATTTGCTGTGCGAGTCCCTCCTAGAGCTGTGGCAGCTAGCAAACTACAGAAGGAATCCATCCCTCCCAGAGATGGATACCTTGCTTTGTGAACATCGAAATGATTGGTTTTCCTCACCTCTTTTTTTAATTCCTTTTTTTTTTTTTTTTTTTTCCCTGACACAGTCTATAGGCTGGATGTCTGCAATCACTTGGCAGAGCACAGAAGGGCAGAGAGGGCAATGCTGTCCAAATGTTCTCTTGCTGTGGTCATGGTTAATAAAGCTCCCGTCTGACCTGTTCTAAATTGTACCTGTGTTATTACACTCTTGGAGTCACCAGATCTCCAACACCAGCTTGGAACCCAAAGCTATATAATAACAAGGTTCTTAGGATAGGGTAACAAGAAAGTCACTTGCATACTAAAAGAAAATTCTCATCCCCACCGCACCCCCCCTTTCTCTTCAGTTTTATGCCTTTTAGAGGCCTTTGCACTGTATTTCAGTAATCTTTAGCTTCAAGAATTCATCAGCTTTTCTCAGTCCAAAGGAACAACTTTTTAGGATTCCTATATTTCTTACCAAGACCACATCCACTTTGAACAGAAACGTATTACCTGGAATTTATTATGTAACATTGTTTTTCTGAGTCATCATAATGTATTCACATTAGTTTATTATCACGTTCATCCCCAACACATTATCTAAATGATGTTGGATAGTTTGTATATCTGAATATTGAAGTCTTATCAATAGTGGCTACTGCTCTGATTTATATCTTGGATGGGCAAAATGGACTTTATAATAAGTATTTGTTTACTACAAGTGATAAAATCTTAGGCAAGGCGTTAGAGCAAGATTGTGTCAATATAAAAACACACTGAAAGACTGTGAGAAACAAATATATTTCACTTCATGTCGGAGAACCCATAACTGTACTGAATGACATCTGCCTGAATGTGAATTTCCTTGCTAAGACCATGCCCCTCCTGGCAGAAGGTGACCAAAGGGCCTCAAGATCTGCCTCTGCTTTTGGAGGGCCATGGGGTGACCACTTATTCTGCTTGTCCCAGTGCCTTCCCAAAAACCTGAGGGCCTGAAGGAGACCCAGCTCTACCATCTGTGGTTTCTACCTGAGGTGCCAGCAAGTCACTGACTGGCTGTGGCTTTTGTTGGGCTGAGCTTGACAGGAGACACCTTCCCTCAGAGTCACTCGTTTTAGCCACTGATTTTAGTCACTTATTTCTAGCCAACTTTTTATAGTTGTCTAGCCCACTGCTCCTGTTGTCAGGTCCTGTGTCACTTGAGGTATCACTGCACTACTGCTGTTGTCAATGTGGAACTGGGTATATTTCAGATTTGTAGATACTATCACATGATTAAAATATTTTTAATCTCAAACTATATAAACATCAGAGTTTATGTTCATGCTTGCCAACACAAAAAAGCTATCCTTTTTTTCTTTAAACTGGAAGTGTCAATTTAAAATGCATACTCTTTAAAATACCATTTATATTTGTGGCAATCACAGACTGTTTTAAGGCCTAAATTCACTCTGATTATTCTCAGATGTTAATGAGTTCAAATGTTCTTTTTTCCAATGAGCAAAAAATCTTCTGTATGACTATGGCCAACTTGAGTTAAATCTTTTTGTCCAATATTATGTATCACATTTTGTAGGTAGGATTTTTATTATATTATTATTATTATTACTATTACTATTATAATTTTTGCAGCTTTTTCAGTTTCTTCTGTATGGAAGAAGCTTTTCTGAATTATTTAATGTGGAATTTTTAGTTGTGAGATGCAAACATAGTATTTTCTTCATTTGTGTTACTTTATCTAAATTTGTGCAGCTGAGTTAAAAAAAGAAGAAAAAAGTTTCTATCTTCCAATTTACAAACAAAACCCCAAATGGACAAGAAAAACATCAGCTGAATCTGAAAAGTAAAGAATATCTGGATATATTTACAAAGATATTCTCACATGTATGGCTGCTTTTCATCACTGCCTCAGCATCTTACTGGCATTGATTTCGACAGAGACAAAGCAGCTGGCCTACTGCAGTACTTCTGCAATCCCAGAAGGTCATGAACTGCTTTATTAGGCACCAAATACCAATATCATGCCAATCGATGACAATTAAACTTTACTCAAGGAATAACTAAGTGGTTTACTATGCCTGTGCCCATAGGTAGGGTGGGCAGGGTGATGCAGAAGGCAGCCCAAGCAGGTTGAGCCCGCCTGTGCAGCCAGCAAGCCGGGTGCAACCCCCTTGGCATGGGGAGCCCCAGCTGCCACGGGGAAGGGTCGGGGTGGTTTGTTCTCTGCCTGCCCAGTGACACTCACCGCTTCACAACTGCCCGCTTGGCACAAAGGTGACTGGGGAACACCACTCTTTGTGAAATGGGTGAGGGGAGTGACTTGACTCAGTGCAAGGAAAGCCTCGACCTGCTACCACAACACCTAGGTTCCTCTTAGTGAGGTTAGGGAAGGAGTACAGGGGGTAGAGCCAGGATCTGCTTGTAATGGAAATACTGGTGAAGTCACGCTGGTCATTTGCAGTGGTGCTGGGTGCTTTTCTGACCTGCAAATGGTGTGAAAGATGGTCCCCTCACCTAGAGAGGAGTGACAGCTCTCCAAGGAACATCACAGCATGCAGCACCTGAGCAGCCCAGGGCAAGATCTTTAGGGAAGGAGTGATGCAAACAGCAGCAGCATTGGAAAGCCTCATCAGGATGAAGGTGGAACCCGAGAGGGTTGATTTCACAACACAGGTCTCCATGCAGCAGGACTGACCATGCTAGCTTTAAAATACCCAGACTGCCTCTGTGCTGGTTGCTGCCAACTCTGTTTCAGACCCTTGTGAATGTTATGTATCACTGTTGCAAGGAAAGCAACCTTCCTCCAAGAGAAAAAGAACAGACATATGAATTCTTATAGAGCTGGAAAGCAGCATCAACATGCTGGTGGTTAATACAGGGTGGTCTTCCAGCAAATCTCTGTCTCTTGTCACTTCCTCCCTCCTGCCAGCATCCTGGTGCTGTTCCCAGTGTATTCTCATTGCCTTCTGATGATTGCTGAAACCACTGGAAATATTCCTGTTGAATTCAAGAGTCTTTTCCTTCCCCAAGTGTGTATCCAAGGGCTGTAGCCCCCATATCTCTGATTTCATCTATTATCCCGCATCTTCTTTTTAAAGGGATGGGGTAGGAGCATGAAAACCCAAATGGTTACAAAGAGTTATTTTCTTCACCATGTCATGTCTTGATTTCACTCAGGTCAGTCTTTCTCACACTTCTCCTCTACTAGCTCTGATACATTTTGGAAAAAAAGATGACTCACTTCCCTGACATAGCAGAGGCTGTTCATCCCCAAAATGTTTAACACAAAAATGTTTCCATTCATGTAACATGATTTGTACACACACAGGCTGTACAATACACAGGCTGTACAATACACAGGCACGTTGAATATCAGGCCAATTTTAATTTTCAGCTTCAAAAGGGACTTTCTTGCTGGCAAATTACAGGTGATTTTTTTTCAGTACTTATTCTTAGTGATATATTTTGAAGGAGAACAGAAAGATAAAAATCAAGAGACATTTACTACTTATACAAATACTCCATGCTTATTGCTCATAAGGAGCAATTTAAAATGACAAATCACTATTCTATAAATCAGATATAGACAGACAACTTACTGGACTCCTTCCAAGATACACTGAGACATGCACCAAAATATCAGAGTGTAATTACTTTCATTATGTATTCCAATTAATCTGAAAACAACTGAGATTGTAAAGATCGCATCCTGCTAATTTTTACTGACATAAACCCCAATATTATTTATAGACTTGGTTGTCCTCTGTTTACTTGATTAAAATATGGACTAATCAGGCACTACTTTTCTAGAAATAATTCTTGAGTATGGTAATTTGCCATCTTCTGAAATTTTCTTTATTTAGCCAAAACACAAGTGCATGTTTTAATTCATGGCAATATTTTAAACTTATGTTTGTTGAATTAAGTCTGCCTAATGACTTTAAAAAAAATCCTAAGCTAAAAGAGCATTTTATAACATGTGTCTGAAAGGTATAGTCTCTTGTGTGAACCCATGTTCTACTTCCAATATTCCCAAGGCATTTTGTTGTTTGACCACAGCACTTTTCCAATTAACGTAAGAAATTATTTTAAGCTGAAAATTATTTTGGTAATGAACTCATCATCTTTGACATTGCTTCGGTGGGGGAAAGGATGTATGGCAGTTGTGGGCATATAACTGTTTCCGACTCTGTATTGTCAACTAATTTTGATATGCTTTGCCTACAAATGCAGTGATTTCTCTGTCTTTATTATTTGTTTCAAAACCTGATTCCTTCTTCCTTTAAAATGGAGCTTCAGTTTTGCATATCTGGAGATCTCCATAAGAGGAAAAGAATAGAATGAATCTTAAAATGTTGTAGTAAATTTAAAATATTAGCTAATTAAATACTATTATATGGCTTATTTTAATTTTTAAAAAAAACCAACACAACGAACCAAAACCAAAACAAGCAACAAAAACCTTTAGCTCTCACAAAGGATTGGGAAGTTAAAGTGAAAACCTTGATCACAGCTTCCTGGAAGGACAGTCCATATTGTGAGTGGATTGAGGAGAAATCTGTAGCAAAACCTGAGCCCTGGGATTCAAAGCAGCCTGAATGTCTTGCTAGCTGTTAGTGTCACCTTCCCAGCCTCAGGAGAACCTGGGGGCAGGAGGTGGCCTTTAATTAACTTCTCTTTTTCCGACCTTGGGCAACTAGATATATTAGTAGATTAATTAGAGAGAGAGCAAGTTGGCCATGCAGTGGTTGAGTATATCATGAGTCCACAGTCCAGGGCTTCCTCCCAACTCATGCTGCTTTACTAGTCTAGTAGTTCTTCATCCCGCGTTGCAAGGGCACCCCTGCTTCACCCTCAGATTTCTCTTTCTGATGATTGGGACAGAAATTCTGTCAGAACAGCATCCTAATCCTCGCCCACTATTACTATAGGCACAACATTCTGTGTATACCAGCCAAAGTTTCAATGTAGCCCCAGTAACAATTTCCTGTACATCTCTTTACAGATCACAGAATTCATGGTGATAACTACAGATGATTCTTCAGTAGTTTTTTTTTTTTGCTAATAATCACAGCAGAGGCAGCAAGTTAAAGAATGAGGGGTTCCTGCTCTGATGCCACTTGGGGTGAATGTGATGCTGATGTTCAGATCAGACTGAGAATTCTTCTTGACCATTGGGGCAGTTCAGTGGGTGCTGACTTGCATGTAAGTTGAACACAGTGTGTGGGTTCGTGATGTCCCTACTTTGGTAGGTTGATTCTTCCTGGACAATTACTACCTGCTTAGAGAAGACCACTGAAGACAAGCATGTCTTGCCTTTAAGTGTGGTGTGCAGCAAGCCCCAGAGCTCTTCTATGGAGATAGAAAGAATATTGCTTTTGCCTACTCCTAATCCCACAGTTTGCCAAACACTAAGTTAATTATGTCTGTAATCCTCTCTTCCAATATCAGTTTAAGTCTTCTCTCCTGACCTCCTTCCTCCCTCTTGGCCTCTTCTTCATTGGCATCATGCTCCATTCAGGGCTTAATTACTCCACTGCACTTTTTGATCCCTAGTTTGAAGCCACTACTTTTTGTTTTGTCATAGTCTGGTAATGCAAATAATCCTCTTCCTTTGAAGGTATTTATGTTCTGTGATCTTGTCTCCCCTGAGCCTTCTCTTTGGCAGACTGCAGAAATTGAGTTTCTTCTGTCTAACCTAACTCACTAGATACCTTTTAATATTGTTTTCTTTGTGTGTGTTTTCTGTAGTTTCACAGCTCTTCCAAGCTGTGGGGAGCAGAGTCAACCCAAAATGAGGTCCCAGTGCACTTACCCATATAAAGCACTCTGTAACTCTTATTACTTTTACAAAATCACAGTGTACAATCACTCATCCCTCCTGTACTTTTTCTCCAACTCTTAATATGAAGGAAAGTATCAAGGAAGAGGAATATCCATTAACCTATCAACAATTTGTCGATTTAAAATCTGTGCCCAGTCTAAAACCCATAAGGCTATGACTCACCATGCAAGGCAGTACTGAGACTGAGTTATAGTTGAGTCTCTTTGGCTGAGCCTTATCTAAACTACACTGGCTGAATACATTGATTCTAATGAAGTTATTCATGGCTTACATTGACTGATTTAAAGCCTTTGTCTTTCATACTTAATTCTGCTCCTCCAGATCTAAGGTAGATGGAAAGTCTTGTGATTAGCTGCTGTAAGAATACATTAAAGAAGATAACAACCAGAAGTGCCACGGCTCCTTCACGTCCTGGATCCTTTTCAGCAAGAGACTGTGTCATATTTTACAGAATGACTCAACTGAGGAAGCTATAGAAGTACAGTCATCAGAAAATTTACAGTAGTTTCTGGTGTACAAAGGTACTGTCAGCAAGCACTAATGCCTCAGCTGGTTTTCCTCCATCATCTTGTCTGAGCTATTTATATTTTAGACCCTGATGGTTTAATCAGTGCCATGCGGGCTGAAGTCTCCACGTAACTGGAGCTCATGGAGGGCTACAACTGCAGGTTGTAAGAGCCTTGTGGCAACGATAGCCTTTCAGCCCTCAGCAGTCTGGTTTTGTTCGAAGTTATTTGTTAAAGGCAGATATTTTGAATCATCCAACTTTTTTAATCCCTCTTGGTCTGAGACATCTCACATCTGCTAGTCATGCCTCCAAAAAAAAAGAATAAAACCTGTGCAGAAAAATACTTCACATTGTTTAGTGAGTATCAGCAAAAAAGATAAAAGTAAACTTAAACCAATACTTTTTCTAGAATCCTTGTTTATCTCAGGATATTTTCAGTACAACATGTCCTCTTTTTACTTTAATACAGTAAGTGATAATTGCACCCCTTGGGTATGTCTTGGCTGATGCCTAAAACACATCTAGAGCTGTTTACATATTACTATGAAAAACTGTTTGAATTGAAAGGCTACAAGCACTTTAGTATGAGCCATCAATAAGCTTCTTCTATCATTTAAAAAAGCTAAATTCTTGGATTTATTTAATACCAAATATAATTGCATTGGCGTACAAAATACCACAACCTTAGTCTGTTGCATGCAAAACAAAGGACAAAATATAAAAATAATGATTTTTACACATTCAGAAATCTCATAGAACCTAGATCATAACTCTGGCCTTGACTTGGCAGTGCACAAATGGTCTACCTTGTGCCACAGGATTTCCCAAAAACTCACTGGTACTAATAATGCTTAATGGCTTCAGTGGAACTAGAATTTCTCCCTGAAAAAGTTACTTTCTCCTGCCATTATTGCAAAGGAAATCCAAACCAAGTAATATAATCAAAATTATGTTGTGTTTTCTAGCACAAATGATTCTATATTTTGTAGGCTTCTCCATGATAGGTAAGCACCATAGATCTTGCCTGGTAATTGCACAAGAAACCACTGGGGAATCCCACAAGGTGCTGTGGTCACGGCTGACCATCTGACAAGCAGGAAGCCATAGCAGACAAATAAACTGGAAAACAGCATTTGGCTGTAACACAAGACCTCAGGGAACAGGTAGGAGAAATATGAAAGGAGCGCAGCAGGTAAATTCATGTTTGCAAAATGATCCTTTTCCAAGCCTGGATCTCGTGTAGTAAAGCAGTTCAGGCTATCCACAAATGCCCCACAGGCTTTGTGCAGGTCTCTGCACGGGGATGTATTCAGTATGAAGAAGATACTACAAAATACAGATACCAATAATCATTTTCAGTCTCTTCTAAAATGATAGACATTTCTAACTGAGCAGAGTTGAAATATTACATACTAGTCTAAATAAATTCAGATTTTCTATGGAAAAATGTACAGTAGCTTTTCTTTATGTACAAGACCCCCATGGATTCCAAGACAATGGGGTCAAATTCCACAGCAGTGATCTTTTAATTTCAAGACAACACTAATTTATTGGAACATCTTGCAACAATCTTCCTTCCCATCCTCCTCCTGGCCCAATAAGGATCCCACACAACCAGTTTGCAACTAAATGTATTTGTTAATGATTTTTCCTCCATCCTTCACTTTGAAGATAATTTTTTTTAACATTTCTGTACAGCCTGGCTTCAGTTCCTAATACTGCAGAAAAGACATACTGCACAAAAGCAGGTATTTCTATCTGACACAGTGGAGAAGGGGTTGTTTGTCTGTGATGGAGAGAAGCATGGGGCTGCAGCTCTACAGACAACTCAGAGATGTCTGGTGTTAAAATGCATGTTTGTGCTGCACATAAAAGAGTGGTACAGGGATCCTCGAGCTTTCACCTTGCCAAGACAAGGAGTCCATACAGATGGTGGCTGGGCAGAGTTACTACATGGGATCTGGAAACTGTAGGCTGCGTTTCCCCACGGCACTGAGCCTGGAGCGGCAACCTGCCAGTCAGCTGGGCACTGCCTGGCACCACCCTATGGTCCCAGCTTCATGTGTCCACAGGGGAGGGATCATCGCAGAGTTTTACAACTAGTTTGTGCTTCTGATGCTTTCTTTTTTGCTAGCAGATCCCAAACCCTGGTATATATATATATATAAAAAAAAAAATCCTAAAACACAATTAAGTTTTTATACATAATTCCATAGCAAATATTAGGTTTTGTTACTACTGAATTACTAGGAAATTCATGGATTCTTGCAACTCATTTATCATGCAAGAAGATGGCAATTTGCATGTATCTGATGTCAGCTTTTACCAGGTTCCTTGGTGCAACAGGAAAACATAATTGAAAGTGTCCCTAGTCACAAATCTCAAGAATGACAACAACCTGCATCTGTGAAGCAACAGCCCATTATCTGCTTGCTAAACAATTACATGTTTTGGAAACTAATCCCATGCATGCATCCCTTAGAGTATGAAAGGAGAGGAACAGAACGGGTATGGTATGAAATGTGTGCTGCGCAGCCTTCTGAGAAGTGCGGAAAATGTAAAAAGAAAATACAATTTTGTATTCTCTGAATTCCAGTTCTTAAAACATGGCTGAGCAAAACATCTACTGTTAGCTGCCCTATAAAGAAGAATGGTAAATGGGAAACTGAACTATATGAAACGAACAATAGCTAATTGCTCTTATTTCCATATAATTCAAAAAGATAAAATTGCCTGAGCGGTATGACAGAAGTAACTTACTCCCAGCCTGTGAATAACCTAAGGCTTACATGTTTCCCTATTCCAGAAAAACTTGTGTGGGAAAGTTGAAGCAGTAAACTCATGTACACATTTCTTTCCAGGGTGAGGCTTGCCATTTAAAGATGATATGTAACTCTTGAGCTTGAGCAGGGACAGGTCTCACCCGGAGAAGCACCCTTCCCTTGCACAGGGCTCAGGCCCCTCACAGAACACATGCCTTTTTTGCACTAGCAAGAACTCCTGTATTCCCTAAATGCCTCTTGGAGAAGTTCTCTGTGGTTAATAGTGCCTGACTATTTGTCATAACTGTTTTCCCACAGGAAGGGGGCATGGGGTGGCTGAGAAGCCAAAGGCTCGTGGTGCCAGAGCTTCACTCAATGCTGGTCCATCAGCTTGAATTGATGGATCTCTGCCTTTTCTTACAAAAGTAGAGAACCACATCTCCTGACTTAACAGCAGACTCCAATAACAGGGAACGCTGCTGTAACTGGAAGTAGCAATTAAAGTCGATACTGGCAGTGCTACCTAGCAGGACATCAGGTTTAATAGCTCAGAAAGTTAGGACAGTAAAAGTAATCATCATTCACACAAAAGCACACATCAAAATGTATGTATTTGCAACTAGTCTAAAATCACCAGGATGGAAAAAAAAAAAGCACTGAGTGAAAGGAATTATTGTCACTGCTATCACAGTATCATATGCTTAATGGATAATTCAGCCTGAAAAGGACCTCAGGAGGTCACTAGTCCAACCTTCTCCTCAAAACAAGGTCACCGCTGAGCCCAGACTGGGTTGCTCAGGGATTTATTCAGTTGGGACTTGAAAATCTCCAGGGATGGAGACTGCACAGCATCTCTGGGCAGCCTCTTCCACTACCTGATAGGGAAAAAAAAAATTTCCTTTCAACCAGTTTGAATGTCTTTGATTTCAGTTTATGCCCATTGTCTCTTGTTCTTGTGCCATTCACCACTGTGAAGAGCCCAGCTCTATCTTCTTGCTAACCTCCCCATCACTACTGGAGGGTCTGCCAGCCAACAGCTCCTGGCAAAGTTTCCTCTTTTCCAGGCTGACCAAGTAATTTCCTTCAACCTCTCCTCACAGGAGAAATGCTTCAGCCCCCAACCAGCCTGGGGGCCACTACTCAACTCACTCCAGTGTGTCCATCTTGTTCTTGGCTCAGTACCTAGATGTGGTCTAACAAGTGCTCAGGAATGGTAGATAATCCTTTCTCCCAATCTACTGGAGAATGCATCCCAGGAATGTTCCCAGTCACTTTCTACCCCTTTAGGTGTCCAGAAGCGTACTCCAAGAGGACTCACTTGAATGATTTTTCTGAGGGGAGAAAGTGAAGCTGACCAGCCTGCGGTTCCCCAGGTTGACCTTTCTGCCTTTTCGAAGATGGATAAAACACTTGCCTTTCTCTGGTTATTGGGGACCCCAAAATGTTCTCCACGACCTTCCAAAGGTGATAGAGAAGAGCCTTACAAGGACATCAGCCATTTCTCCCAGCAACCTTGGATGTCACGCATCTGGTCCCATGGACTTGCACGAGTGAAGTTCTCATAAGTAATCCTTGATTGGACTCTCATGTCAGTCCTTCACTTTGAACCCTGGGAGACCTTGTAGCTGAACACTACAGCAAAGAAGACACTGAGAACCTCATCCTTATCTGTGTCTGCCGTAAAAATTCACTCTCAGCCAGGCAGCAATGGGCCCTTGTTTTCCTTATTCAACCTTTCATCATTAATATAATGCCTGAAGCTCTCTTGTTGCCCTTGACATCCCTTGCAAGCCACAATTCCAGCTGATTTTTGGGGTTCCTGGTATGGTTGCCTGTGCAATATTTTTAAACTTCTCCTTTGTAGCCTGTTCTTCTTTCACCTCCTTTATGCTGCATTTCTGCACTGGAACTCTGCCATGAGCCAAGCCAGCTTCCATCACATGCACCTGCCTTCCTGAACATCAAGGTGGGCCCCACCTCTGCTTGGAGGATGGTGTCCTTAAAAGCTTGCCAGCTCTTCTAAGCATCTTTCAGAGCTGCCCAATGGGATCCCACCTACCAATTCCCTGAACAAGCAGCAGTCTGTTCACCTGGAGTCCAGGGCCTGTGCTGTGCTGCACTCCTTCCTCTTTCCCCACAGGATCTTGGACCCCACTGTCAAGTGGTTACTACAGCCATGGATACCACTGATTATCCTATGTACCCAGCCAGCGCTTCATTGTCAGTGAATAGCAGATGCTGGGGAGCATCACCCTGCTTGGTCTACCCAGTACCTCTATCAAGATGTTTTCTTTTGTTCGAAAGCAAAACATTAAAACTAGGGATTGAAATGATAAAAATATGAGCAAAGTTTACAAGTAAGCATTCAATAAACTCTCCTATGCATTTCAAGCCATCTCTGAGTTTGATTGCAACCTTATTTTAAGTATTAGGGGAAGAAAGAAAAAAAGAAAACTTCTATTTCGTGTCAAAGTAATAGAGTGGAAGGAATAGAGTAGAAGAATAGACCATTTTAAATTTTGATTTAAAGCATGAGATTTTCATCTATTGAAAAGTCAGAAATAATGCCAAAAGATCGATGGTTTTTCCTCTGGAATGTGAAAACAACCAATTAGGTCAAATTATGTATCTGTTACATAATACTGAAACTAATAGCAATCAATATAGGATGCCTAGTGTTTGAGTATTAGAAAGAATAAAAATGAAGGATGCTCTTTTGTGGAATGTACCCCAGGACACTATCTCATTTTCGGCTGTCATTGGTTTGGGCTGTTGAGCCTCCAGATTGCACCTAAACCATGCTGCTGAACAGACCTGGTAATCCCTTCCTTTACAAATTCATTGGTTTCCTTTGGAGTTCATTTAAAAATCTGGTAACAACAAGTTGCACAATTATATTGTGTGTTATGTTGGAAAAAAGCTTCCTTTTTTTGGTCTTAAAGTTTGAGTTTAAACAGTTGAGGCTGTCCCTTAGCTCCTGTGTAACAAGAAACAATGGGAAACAATGAACAACTACTCCCCATTCACCTTCTTTCCACTGTACACAGTTCTCATAGATCCCCATCAGTGCTGCTCTTGAGCGCTTTCTTTCCTGATGAACCTCCCTTGGGATACATTTCATATGTCCATCTGTCTCTTATCCTCTTCCCATGTGTCTCTCCCACAAACACCAGTTTGAGGACTGTTTACAAAACAGTCCACAGATCTGCTGGCAGAGTCTTAAGCAAAACACAATCTCTAGCCAAAGTCTGTGTTTTGGAAACTGTGTTTCTGTAATAAGTATAGCTTCATTTTTATTTGATTATCTCCATTTGCTAAAAGTGGTTAGCTAGCATTTTACAACAGCTATATTTCATCAGCTAGAAAGACGGGAGGGACTCAGATGCTGCATTTGGAAATGGGAGTGGGAGAAAGATGTCAGGAATGGCTTTCAACAAGGTCTTTTAAGTTCCATGTATGCAGAGAACTCCCTGCATCCAGTGTCAAGGCAACTGCCCCATGGAGGCCATCCCTGCAACTCAGGAATTCAGGGAGGCTTTGGAGGAGGAAGAATCAGAGAGTCTCAGGGAAGTTCAGGACAGGGATGCTGGGGTGTTTGGCTCCAGCACAATGCACATGCTGGCTTTTGCCCCCCAGGCTATGGGCATACTGCTGGAACAGTGCCCTGCTCACCACCTCGGCTGCCTCATGCCCTCAGGAGCTGGGTTTATGGCTTTTGTGCCATCATTCTTTGTCTCTGCATGCTACTCGGGGCAGGGAGCATCACCTTTGCCACACCAGAATCAGGACACAACTCCTCCTCTGTGACAGGGCTCCTGCAGAGCATAAGGCAGTCTTAAAATATTACTCTTGGTGCAGTCAGTGAGATTTTGAGCATTTTTGCCTTGGTTGGAGTGACCTTAGGAGCAATAGTCATATAAAACAGTGCCAGAAAATTATTTCTTGCTGTGAAGGTAGAGTTTCAGCACACAGCAGATGATAGAGGTGACAAAGTACCATGTCACAGACCAACTCCCCCCACAACTCGTTGCACTGGCATGTGAGACTTTATGATTCAGTATGTGGCAGAGCATCTTTCCACTTTTTCCCTTATGGACATGGTCAAGGTGCATTTTACCTTTTTATTAGCAAGACAGACCCACTAATAATTTTAATTCCCAGGGGAGGACTTATGCTGGGGGTAACTCTTCTAGTCATTCAGTTCAGAGGCACATGTGCTGTCTTTACAAAACAAACTCCTTCTTCTATCTCTCATCCTTTCTCTCATAAACAGAAAACCCACCAACCAAAAACACAATTGTAGTATTTAAGGTGGGACAGAGTAATGTCTTGTGCTTTCTTTATGATGACCAATAATGTTGATCAAGATTAAAAGAGGAAAAAAACCAAGGCAAAGCTATTGATCCTTTCCTTGGTGACATTTGATTTTAGTCTAGGCTTTGGAAGACCTCGAGAAGTTGCCTTGAGTCGATCTCATTTTTTGTCTATATAACTTATTTCTCAGTTTTGAGTTTGACCATCTGTCTTGGCTGTCAGATAGATGTGAGCAGTTTGTGGATGGAGAGAATCAATGGGGAACTTCCTCAGCTACAGCTTCTGAATCTTCTGTTTAGAGTCCTCTACTGTTTAACCTTTTTTCTCTGTAGTGAAGTAAATCAACACTCATGTTTTCTCTTCTACAAATAAAGCCTTTTTATTTTCTAGCAGCTCCATTGCTGTAACACACCGCACAGAAGGCTGGTTCTTTTTCTAACTATTTTCACATCACAGTACAAGGAGAAACCTGAAGGTACTTAACAAAGGTGATGGGCATTTACTTTGCCAGTAGTGGCAATATTTTGAAGACTTTTCACTTTCTTTTGGTTTGACCATTTAGCACATTGTTTTAGTTTTCTTTAGTACCATAATGTGCTAGACATTTTCCTCTTATCTATCCAGACAGATATCCATCTCTGCTAATGGCTGCAAGCCTTAATTGTGTAAAGTTAAAAGGAGAAAAACATAAAGCATTAGTTTTGCCAGTGAAGATAACATACAGAAGATAACAGCGTTTACCTATGACTTTCTCCGGCATAATCTCTTCCAGAGTATACTAAAAATATGCAGACAAGCAATCTGTGTTAGGTTTCTGTGGGTGCTCTGGACAATATTTCTGACTAAATCCTTAGCTGATTTAAGTTGGCTTTAGTGTGTAGATTATATTTTTAAATTATTTCAGTTATGTGCATCAAACTCATGTTTATCACAAATTTTAACAAAATTTAAAGATGGTTGAAGAGTACAAGGTCTCCTACCCGATAGCTCATTTATTCTACTTGAGTGATAAAGCTGGTTAAAATTGCTAAGTAGCCAGATGTTTTTCACTGGGCAAACTGAAAATCCTGGTACAGAAAGTCTTCAAGCATATATTCAGTCCCTTTGATACTCCATAAAAAGAATTAATATGTTACAGAAAAGTTCAGAAGTTTTTAGGAAAAAAAAATAAAAGTCCATATTTATTCTGGGGAACTAATATGGGGAAAAAACCCCTAGAATTAGATGTAAAATGAATTTTCATGTGAACCACTCAATTACCAACTCATCAGTGAAAGAATCTGACAAGTATTTAACATGTTCTTTTCATAGGTAGTATTTCAGATTATGATACTTTATTTCAGAATCTATCATTTTGGAGTTACAATTCCTACGTGTCATCAACAAAATGTACTGTTACTCTTTAATATGATTTTATTTTAACTACACTATGATGAATACTAATAGGAATACCATGGGTACTTTGAAAAAAAAGATCTCTATAGATGTCTGCATTCCATATTTGTATTATACCATCAGGCTAAATATAGTTAAATCCTATTTCAGAACTTTACAGATACACTTATTTTCATTTATGATAAAGAAAAATCTCAATGGCTTCTGTTTTCAATTTTTAAAAAGAGAAATTTATATGCCTTAATTCATAGTACATCTTAATCTCTAATACTAAGTTTATAAATTATTAACTAGAAGTAAATAATGTACACACTTCTTTTATATATATTATCTAATTGCACTTTATGCTATGCAAATTCACATGCTAGTTTTTTTTTTCTTCAAGATATACATGCCATTTAGTTTCCACTTTGTTTAGTTTTACTTAGCAAATAACTATTACAAATTTTATTGCTTCAGTCCTGTTTTTTGGTGAGAGTGTTTCTCAAAACCACACTCATCCATTTTTCCATGTGTAGCTGTAGACAGACCTCTACTGCTGGAGAAATCAGAAAAGTTGTGTTCTCCTTCATTGGTGACCTTGGTGGGCATACTTTATTTTTATAGGACTTGTAGGAAATGTGGATATAATTTAATGGGAAACATTCAATTTAGGATTCAGACTTTCAGTTAGACCTTGAAAAGAGTTTGTGGAAACTACAGTTCTTCATCAAAGTGCTTGAAGATCCTATTTCCTAAAGCATGAGGGGGAAAAAAAAAAAAATCAATATTTTATTAAATAAGCTGTTAACCACAAAAGTTTAGATCATCCAGTATGAGCTTTTGAAGAAGAGAGACCAAGATCAAAAAGATGCATAGATTTTGTGGTCTGCATCACCATGTAGGGGCTGGGGAAATTCCCACCTGTGTGCTGAATGTTTCAATGCAAACAATGGTTCAGTGGGATCCAGGAGGAATTGGAGCCAGCACAGCCAGTGCCACCACCGCTGCTGTCCCACTGACCAGTCTCTGCTGTCACTCCTGCTCTGGGAACAAGTACTAGAGGGTCCATAAACAAAATGGAACTTGTGTCTCTTTCGAGCAAGAGGGATTACCTCTGAGTTTCTCCACACTCTGCAAAGGTTGTGGTTTAAACACTGTTTAACCCCCCATTAACACAGGTCTGTTGAATTGGCTCTTTTATTTTCTTTCAAGCAGGACAGAATATCATCTGATGCATTTCTAAGCAGGGGCAACAGCTGGAAACACATCCGCTTTCTTTCCTGCATGGAGCTGTTGTATACTCATTGTGAAGGATGGGGAAGAAGATTTTGACTTCTTTTTAATTTTTTTTCTGCCATTTTTCATAATCTTATCTGTATTTGGAAGGTCTCCAACACGGAAACTGCTAATTCACAACTTTTTGTTGCACATTATTGGATTTGCAGTTTTGGCAGTTCTTAAGAATCAGTCTTCGATCAGCAGCTTAGACATTTTCTCAAATGCTTATATTCACACTGTTAAAAATATTATATATATATCATGTATGCTATATATCAAACATAATTCAATTTTGCAGGGATTTTCTGAGGTCACTTGCTGTGCAAGGATCACAGTTCTGAATAAGCTGTTAGACCAAGTGTTTCCTACTCTCTGCCACAGTTGTCTGTTTCATTGTGTGTTATTAGGACCCTTTTTAAACTTTGTCCCCACCTCTGTGTAATCTGCCTAAAGCAAGGGAGCATGTTTCCTTGGGATTCACAGTCAACAGTCCAGCATGTGTGCTGTTTTTCTACTTGGACACTATGCTTTTAGAGGGTTGAGAAAGGTTTAAGAATCCACACGTTTATTTGACTTATCTTCTGTTATGCACAGGGTTTCTCCAAGCTTTATATTTCTCTCAGCCCTCTGAAACCTTCACTCTGCACAGCCTCTCTTGGCAGAGCCCTGCCTCTCCAGTTGCACGTTGCATCATGTGTGATGGCCCTTTCAGCTTTTTGTTTGTTCTTTCATTTACAGTTTCCCCTAAAAGTTGCCTTTGGACGTCTTCCTTCTGCTGTTCCCACACACCCACACTCCACCTCCTGGGAGCTGGTTGCACTGCAGTACAGTGTTCCATGGCTTTCACTACTTTCGGTTCAGGCTGATGCTGTTATCAACGTGCCTACGATGACATCTGGGTTGGATGAGGCCTTGAGCAACATAGTCTAGTTGAGAGATGCCCCTGCCCACGGCGGAGAGGTTGGATTAGATGATCTCTAAGGTCCCTTCCAGCCCAAGCCATTCTATGATATGATAGGACAATCCAGTTCCTTCCATTTATATTGGTAGAATTACAACAAAGAGAGAATAAGCAAGCATCTTCTCCACACCACTCCTGATTTTATTGAACTTAACTGTCTTTTCCATACAATGAGTTCTGCTGATTCAATGTTTGCCCATTCAGAAGGTGTTCCAACCTCTGGACTATCCCCCTTGTCTTTGTCCTACACCTGTACCATTTCTACAGTGTTTTTTCAACTGATGGGAACTGAACTATCACCAGTAAGACAGGGTAAATTCACACCATCTACACAGTGCCTTCATTTCATTTCTGATTTGGTTTTTATTCCTTATTCTTATATACTGACACAGTCTATAGGCTGGGTCTCTGCAATCACTTGGTAGAGCATGGAAGCAAAGAGGACAATGCTGCCCAAATGTTTTCTGCCTGTGATCATGGTTAATAAAGCTCCCACGTGACCTGTCCTAAATTGTACTTGTGTTGTTATGAACTTGGAGTCCCCAGATCTCTGACACTTAACAAAACCATGTGTCTTTCTGACTGCTGTGAACAGTGAGTGAACTGGGAGCTTCCCACAGACCTAACAGCAGTGACTCCTAGTTCTCTTTTCTGGACAGTAATAGCCAATTTAAAATCCATTAAGTCATGTCTGTCTAGTTAGGGCTGTTTCCCTCCACACTCATTACTTTACACTTACTGACATTGAATTTTTGTCTGTTATTTTACTGCCTGCATACTCAGAGCATGTTCATCAGACTAAATGTAGATGAAAGCATCTGAGCCAGTCACTGTGTGCTCCTGTTACAGACAATAGAGAGAAAGAGTCAACCTCATCAGTGTTTATAAATATATAAAGGGTGAGTGCCAGGAGGATGGAGCCAGGCTCTTCTTGGTGATGCCCAATGATAGGACAAGGGGCAATGGGTGGAAGCTGAGGCACAGGAAGTTTCATGCAAACACGAGGAGGAATTTTTTCACTGTGAAGGTGATGGAGCACTGGAACAGGCTGCCCAGGGGGGTTGTGGAGTCTCCCACTCTGGAGATGTTCAAGACCCGCCTGGATGCCTTCCTGTGTGACCTGCTCTAGGTGATCCTGCTCTGGCAGGGGGGTTGGACTTGATGCACTTTTGAGATCCCTTCTAGCCCCTGACATTCTGTGATTCTGTGGTTCTTCAGAGTTGTGATTCCTCCAGTTCTAATGTATATATCTCAGGAGGAGCCCAGAAGAATCAAGCCTTAAAAGTGCCATTTCTCTTCCCT
This sequence comes from Todiramphus chloris collaris, assembly GCA_025345505.1. Lineage (NCBI taxonomy): Eukaryota > Metazoa > Chordata > Aves > Coraciiformes > Alcedinidae > Todiramphus > Todiramphus chloris. The sequence goes on along the minus strand of JANVCC010000010.1, from coordinate 32,063,089 downwards.
GAGTACAAAAGGAGCCTCTGGTGACTCAGTTTCTCTAACAGTTATGTTGTAGATGTCTATGCTTAGGTAATAAGAATCATATAAAAAAATCCCGCAGGTGTCCTATTATGAGCTGTCTCTGTCACATTGTAGTCAGCTTTTGTTTATATTTCCCTGAACTATTTTGGTTTTGGGTTTGGTTTCATTTGGTTTTGGTTTGTTGTTGTTGCTGTTTTTGGGGTTTGTTTTTTTTTATATTGCCCTATATTTTATTTATATTTTGTTTGTATTTTTTTTGCTTATATTGCCCTAAACTATTTTGCACCATCACCTGCTGCTGTTCACTTTACTGACATGCTTAATGGGTAAATGAAGCACATACCTTCAAATGAAGCACATAGCTTCATAGATGCTGGTGGGACTCCACTGGAAATCTCCCTTTAAAAAAAACCAATCAAACAAACAAACAAAAAACCCAACAAAGCACTTTTCTTTTTGACTACAGGAGTTCAGACATTGCAATGGAGTGCCCAGGTTGGTGGTGGAGTCACCATCCCTGGTTGTGCTTAAAGAAAGGCTGGATGTGGCACATGGTCTAGCCGATGTGGTGGTGTTAGGTCATAGGCTGGACTTGATGATCTCAGAGGCCTTTTCCAGCCTCAGTAATTCTGTGATTCTGTGAGTTTTATTTATTTAAAAACATTTGGGAAGGTCCTTGTCAAAACCTTTTGGAAATACACTGCATTGACAGCACCACCACAATCTGTAATCTCACTCTTTCCAAGGAGCTCAGTGGATTTCTGAAATGAGATTTTGTCCCTGCAGAAGTCATAGTAATTTTTTTTTTGCAATTGTATCATGCTTGCCTAGCATCTCTTAGTTCTGTGCTTCATCACAAGTTTCCCAGGTTAGTGTTCCCAAGTCAGAACTACAGGTCTGTAGATCTCTGGACCTTTTGTAATTTTATTTTTCCAAAACTGGGATCACATCTGCCTTTTTATTCCCTTAGCACCTTTTAAATGGTGGGTTGTGCACTGCAGTTAGCAGTTCTTTTACAGTCCCAGGGAAATATGATATGGTCCTGATGATTCATTACTACCTCTTTTATTGATCTGTCCTAAATACTCCCCCACTACATCTAAGCCATTCCTATTTGTTCTCACCAGGAAAGCCCATGCAATGGGAATCTCCCTGAAATCCTCTTTCGTGGTTACTGACTCCACTTAGCTTTTTTCTTTCTGGAAGCCCTGTGGGCCTTATTGATTACCTGGCAGGCTGCCAGCTTGCAGCCTGTTTCTGACAGGTTTGACTGCTTCTTCTGATTCTTATAGCCAATTGTCTCACAAAACATTTTTCTGACCTGCCTCCTTATGATTTTACCTTTTGCTTACCAGAACATGCTCTTTATGCACCTCCTAGCAATTTGTCCTGTATGTTGTTTATACTGACCAAATAGGTTTCTTTCTGTTTTATAAAAGAAGAACAATATTCTGTTCATAGTGGATTAGGTTGTGAAACAATTACCTACATTAGGCACATATTATTTCCTGATTATTATGGGGAAGAAGTAGTTTGTCCATTTCTGCTCACAATCTATACTTTCAGTAATAAGAAAGAGAATAATATCCATTAATTTGAGATGTCCAAATGTAGGCAGCAGAAGTATTTGTGCTCTGGTACCCTTTCTTTCCATGCCATTTTTAGAATGCTTTCTGCTCCATTAAAAAAAAAAAAAAAAGAAGAAGAAACACCTTCCATTTTTAAATTAATTGAGTTAATACTGTTCTCACAAGAGAGGAACTTCCTCAGAGGAAGGTCAATAACATAATTAGCAAAACATAATTAAGAAAGTGGTGCTGAAGAACCAAGTTGCTGGCCAGATTCTTCCCTCGGTACAGTTGGTAGACCCATGGGGCTGTGGGTGAGATGGGTATATCCCTGACACTGAAAGCCAGAACCTGCTCTTAGATAAGGTGATGCACAGCCATTCAGGGTGAGAGGCAGGGTCTGTCCTTTGGCTAGGCTTATTGAAAAGATGGAATTTGACAAAGCAAGCTCTCGGGACTGAATATCCGGTGCTTGAAATTCAACACATATTATGATTTGTTTTTATAAGCACTTGATCTTTTGCAGCTCTGCATTACAAGTGTGCATAAAGGACAACAGACACTCTCTTTTAACCCCTCATCCTCCCTCAAGGGGAAGAGAAAGGGAATAAGGGAAAGAAATTTATTGATTAAATAAGGAAACTAGAACAGTTTTAATGAAAACAATAATAATAATAAAATGGAGTATGTACAAATATATACAAACCCAGTATTGAACTCAACCCCCCTGATGGCAATTACATGACCATCACCACCGATGTTGTGGAGCAGGCAATGGGAAAGTCCCAGACTGGAATCGGTGCCAGATGGGAACCTGATTCAGGAGCTGGATTCTGGTACTGGATTCGGGAACACATGGATCCGGATCGAAGCAGAGTAGAGACAGTCCTCCTCAGATGTCGGCCATTGAAGAGTAGAGCTTGACCTTCATGATCTCTCAGCTTTATACTGAATACAACATATATGGGATGGAATCCCTTGTTGGTCAGTTTAGGGTCACCTGTCCTGTCCGCTCCTCCCCATATGTGTGGCCTTTACTTTCTGCATCCCCCAAAACAGTACCCAAGATCCAGCACTGACCTTGGTCCTCGTGCCAGTCCTTGGTACTAACTCTAAACATGGGGTGTTGTCACTGCTAGAAGCAGACACTGCCTGTGAAAACATGCTGCTAACTTCATGCAGTCAGAAGAGAGGGAGATGAAAAGCTAACTCACCAAACAGAATTGTTCTGTTCTAACTCAAACCAGGACAGTTCTTTGTTCCAAAAGTTAGGTTTTTGTCACATATTCATTTGTAATATTCAATGTTTTCAATTTGTACTTTAATATTTATTTGCAGAAATGAGCCTGACTGAAGCCTGGAACAACATATAGCCTATTAATGCAGTCCACACTCTGAAATTTTTTATCTTAATGAACGCTCTAATCTCTGTGAGGTTTTTTATAGAGGGAATCACAACTAATTTTGAATAATAGCCATATTTGAAAGTTCAGACAGTTTTCTGGGACAGTTCATAAAGAGAAATATCCAATAATTTACCATCAATGAATTGTTGTCCTTGTTCTAGTAATTATCACAGGACAGAAAACTTGTCATATTTTAACATACCAGTAGCCTGATGAGTCTATTACCATTTCTTGCACACTGGCCAATACCATATGTTTCAAAGAAAGGTTCAAGAAATCCTGTGAAAATATTATGAAGAAGCCCCTCCCCAGGAACAGTTCTTAACTTTTGGCAGCTCGCGCCTGATTTATGGCCTCAAGCATGGCAACAAAAACCCCAAATGGTTTCACACATCTTTTCCCAAAATAACCTCTTTGAGTACCTGAAAGACTATAGGCTCACATCTGGGTTCAACTTGCACATTGTGGTTTTGGTTTTATTTTTTAAGGAAGAATTAATGGCATTTCAGGTATTTACTTGTTATCTTCAGAAAAAGGACATTTTATCTCTGTAACAGATACTGGAAAGACAGTGGAAAAGAGAATTTCCCCACACTGTTCTATGGAAACAATTTAACCATAGCATTAATAGAGGTAATGAAGTCTATCTTACCTACTCATTTTGGCTTTTCAAACTCCAGTTCTTGTTCCATCAAAGCACGAGAGGGTTTAATAATGCAGCTACATTCTCACTGCTGCAAACTGGATTAAGATCATTAACTAATTTTACATATAGAAATGTCATTTTCCAATTGCTAAGCACTATTATCTTTCAGTCATTACTACGCAGAATTATTTTTCTTAACAAGTTAAACTCTCTGGGGAATTTTTATATTGCTCATAACCCTTTTTCCTCATACGATTCAATTCTCACCTGGGTACATAATACCAGTGAGACTGTAAACTCTTAACAATTTGGTCATGCAGAGTGCATCTTTAGGTGTTTGAATCCTTTAGGCATGGTTTTCCTGATCGTCACTGACTAACATGTGGTTCCAGATTTTATTTAGTGGCCTGTGATTGTTTCTATAAATATATGTTTGAGCATGGAATGAATTCATTTGGCAACACTACTTAGGCATGGATGACTGATGGACCATTACAAGTCATTGACTGTGGAAAAGGTTAATCAGACAAATCTTCTCATTAACCTGAATCTGATTCTGCTCTTCATTATTGAAAGCTAGATAATTTTCATTTTCACTGTGAAGTTAAGGAATGAATTATCTTATTATAAAAGATGTTTATATACATATTAAGTGTGTAGTTTGTGTAGTTTCTATGAGAGCTTTATAAAAAAGAAATATATTGTGCAAAAGCATACTGTAGTGTTCTGCAAACAAAAAAAAACCCCAAACCAACAACCAAACACAAAACAGTACATGTAAATGTACAGAATATTTTTCTTTTCCAGTGCACAAAGGCATTCAAATGCTTTTCAGAGACTTCTTTTGTCAGCTGATGACCTTAGTGGCTCTTCTTTTCTACATTTTTAATGTTTTCTGTGTTCTTATTTTGTTTTTTTATCGTGCCCATTTTTTTTCTCATTGTTGTATATTGATGTTTCATTTTCTTGAGTCTTCTTCCTTGCTGAAAATACATGATTTTCCGTTCCCTTCAGTGGTGGTTCTCATTATTTTGGCTAGCTTCTTCCCAGTCTTGCATGCAACCTCAGTAATCTCATAGGTGGCACACTCTTGTCTCCTAGTGGTGTATTTATGTTTCTAAAAGAGATCTGCCCGTTGTGAGCTTTATTTCTCCAATCACTAGGTAAAACCCTATTTATTTATCTTATTTGGCAAACATGCTATGCCAGTATTCCATGGTTAGTGGTATGTTGATAGCAGGTCAACTCATTCCTTGTGTCATTCAGAAATGACATTATATAATATTATTATATAATTTTGAGTTATTAATGGCAATATGCTACTTGTTTGCCTCCATCTACACATGGGAGATGCAACAAGACTAAATGAGTCCAAGGTGTCCTCTTTCTTTGCAGTTGTTGGACTTCATGTTGTAGAGAAAGCTGGAAGCAGTAGTATCTCTAGCACATTCTACATGCATATGGGGGTGTCAAACCATAATTAAATACTTAAAATCTTGTCTCTTCTGCTAGCCGATCCTGGCAGAATCTAAAGTCTTTGGGCACATACATTTCTGCCAGTAAGGTTGCTAATTTCTTGAATGATAGGTTGGGAGCATCACTAGCTCACTGCTGAGAGTAGCTTGGTATCCTCAGATATCTGCTAAACATGTTCATTTCTTCTGTCAGATCAAGGTTTGGATTTCTTCTCCAATCAATGTTTCATATCAAATAACTGTACAATCATGAGAGCAGAAACTGGAATGCAGTCCTCTTCCAATCCTACTTCAAGTGACTAGATTAGAGAGCAATTTTCTGGTTTGCTAGTCCAACAGACATGTAATCGTTTCATAAAAATTGGAACAATTTACTGGGAAAAGCTTGGATAGTGCCATCCAGTTATATGCTGGTGGCCACAATAAGATCTAGATTAAAATTGCCTTGGGCAGAGAAGAGTGGCCAAGGCTCTGGGTGACTGTCCTTGCTGCTCCTAGAAAGGAAGAAAAGTGAGAACATCGCATCAGCAGCTTCCTGGGGCTGAGGGAGAAGAGGTTTTCACCCGCAGGCTCTTTACTGCCATCTAGGTGACAGGGTTCCCCACTCCTAGTGGCTTTCCTAGATCCCATTCAGAGGCATGTGGACATTTCCACATATTCAACAGGGCCCCTTGGTACATAAGTCACGGCTGGTTATTTCTTTGGGAGCCAGGATCCTGGATTCATCCCATGTAAGAATCAGCCTGGAGTCCCCCATTGACTTCAGAAGAGCTCAGTAAGATTTTTCTTGCCATCTAAGTTTCCCAAAGTTAGTGGGATGAAGCTGGTCTAAAGTATCAAAAGATCAGAATTGCAACAGTTGATATTACAACATCTAAAGCCTTTTTGTGGACTGATCTGCTGGGGAAATTCTGGTTAGGTAAACGCAGTGGTGTTTTACAATTGACTTTAATGGACCTGGAAGTCATTTAAAGAATTCTGTACAAAAGCTAATGCTGCTACTCTAGAAGTAGGTATTAACTGCCTTTGCTCTGGTAATATTGAGGGATCAAAGCCATTCCTCCTAGGTCTTGCTGTAATGAAAGATGGGTTTTAACCGTTCTTTAAAAGCAGTGAATCTTTTCAATTCTTTTTCTCCTAAAAGCTCTTTCTATCAGATGTATTTCGATAGAGTTAGAATCATGTCCCTGTTTTCTCACTAAATGTTCCTATTTATATGTTAAAAATCCTGGCAGGTTTACAAGTACTGAAAAAAAAATCTCAAGGGGACAGCATTTTTTAACTGGAATGGGATTTAAAGTGAGATTTCATGAATATCCCTTTGGCTGGCTATGACTGCAAATCTTACAGAGATCTATGACACTCTCTTATTCAGCAGAGTCCAGCTGGGAACCAGCAGGTAGTGTCTCTGCAGTCCTTTTCTCTCTGCCTTAGTAGAGAAAGACACCAGCTCTTGAGCCCAGCTCAGCCTGGCCCCATGGTGGGGAAGGATGTGGGTATTCTGATGTAGTTGGGAGAGGGGGACTGGGTGACTGGGGGACTGGTGTTTGCACGGTGGCTGTGCTTACAACTGGAGAGTAGGATGTCTGCAGGGGTTCATAAAACCTGGATCACTTTCATAAAACTGGACTACCCTCAGCCTTTTGGCTTGATGAAGACATTCAAGGTTGGGAAACCTCTCTGAGCTCGACACTAACGTGCATATCGGTAGACATCTGTTTCAGCTTTTGCTGGTTATTTCTCTATTAATACTGACTCTACAGATATCTTCAGAATACAGATCACCATACTGCACCATGCATCCTTAATATGGCAAGTAATTATAGTCACTGCCAAGTCAAAAACATCTGCCTGAGGGAAGATCTTGCAGGCCCAGAATATGAAGGTGTTGCTATGAGATAGACCAGTGATGGGTTATTCCAGTACTGCCTTGTTATGTGGCTCAGCTCAGTTCACTTAATCTGATTGTGCCTCTATCTTACTTTTTTTATACAGTGCCCTTAGGTGGATGAAAAAGGCCCCAGGAGCTGAGAAGGGCTGGAAGAACTACTGTCAGCTGCCATGGGATTAGATCAAGCACTCCAAGGGCTATAGGGCCGTAGGAAGGATGGCACCACACAAGATATGGGTCTAAATTTGTATGCCTGATTGAAAGTCACTGAAGCCCAAGAACATACACAAAGAACACTCATTATTATACTTAATGGGAGGTTGGTTTTATTGCATCAGGTTTCCTTTATGTTACAGAGTAGTTGGACAAAGTAGAGTCTTGCCACACCAACAGGCATCATCTAAAAGCCTAGAAACACTGCTGTATAAAGAGAGATGGAAGGACCACAGCTGCTTGATTCAGAAAGCAGATAAAAAGTAAATGTATGAATAGAATCAATATGGAGTGAAAGATGCACAAAATAATAAATGTTATAGAAAATCAAGGTCTCCTATTCATTCTTGAGCATAATGCCAAAATAAGGCAATTTGAAATGGAGGTGAAAAGGAGCATATCCTGAGTGGTGCATTATTAATTTATTGTATTGATTGATGCATCAAAATGAAGGATTTAGTAAAAACAAAGCCAAGAAATGTCTCTGTACGGAGAATGAGAAGATCTAAACCCTGTTAAACAGCACTGAATGACACAAGCCATGGGAACAAAAGGCAGACCCCTAATTAATTTGTAGTGGGTTTCTTGTTCCTTCTTTTTGGCAGTGATCTGAACAGGAGTCTGCAATGGCCAGATCATTTCTCTGGTCAGGTGTTGCAATTCTGTACAGACAGGTTTAGGCATGATTTTGCTAAAAATGCTTAGCACAGCTTGTGTGTATCCACATTTCCAGATAAAATATGTTTGATTTGACTTCAGTAGCATGCAAGCTGTTGTCAGCAACAATTGGTTTTTACAGCCTAAGCAATGCTAAGGAAACTCAGTTTGGCAAGAAACTTAACTGAAGAGGAGTACAGTCATTCCTGAGGTAACTCCACTGACCTTGCCAGATCTCCTCCAGAGTTCAGTCCAGCCTTGACCTGTTTTTCTGCTGTTCACAAGTTGTGTGTCTGGGGAACGGCTTCTGCTGTTTCATCCATCTTTGTTCAAAGTAATAACAAGAGAGTTCAGGGAAGGGTGACAAGCACGATTGGAACAGAGGAAACTCTCATATCAAGGGAGATTGATAAGGTTGGAGTTGTCTACCTTAGAGATGAGACAAATAAAAGGGAGACATACAAAAGGAGACAAAATAGTAAATAGTCTAGAAGTCATCCACACACCTCTTGTGATCTGCTGAAGGACCTTCAGAGGTCCATGACAACATAATCAAACCAAGCCACTGCTACATGCTCTCCCTGCTGGCTGGCTGCACAGTTGGGCTCTGCCCAATGCCTTTTTTTGCCTTTTGGGATATAAAGGCTGAAAAACATTAGTATAGGGAAGACAGGGCATGGGCAGATGTTGTCCCTGATTCCCACCTATGAAAATAGGGATAGTCACTGAAAGTCAAAGAATATTCCAAACCAGAGGAAAGGGACATACTTCTCCACATAATACAAAAACATCCATTGAGACAGATGATAAACACTGTTTGAAGAGATTGTGCTTTGTTACAAGACTTTCCTGGATTATAATGGTTGCTGGTAAAGCTGGATGCAGCTGTGCATGCTGGGGATGGCTGCATGCTGGTTTCCCCATCATGTGAGTTTGACAGGGTGCCCCAGTGAGTGGTGGTAATTAGAGGGTGAGATGAAGAGGGTAGTATGGACCATGGCTGCAGCTCCTGTGCTCCTGCATCTGCATCGGCCAGCACCAGGACCATATGGCCACCCTGAATCCATGACAATATTTCTTCCCTAATAGAGAAAAAGCTCCTACCTTGACTCCAAAACCAGCTGTGTGTTGTCCAGAAGTGAAGTTTTTTGCAGATCGTTTCATTTTAGAGAGAGTTTGGTGCCCTTTTAAAAGGGGTCCTCCTGTGCTGTTTCAAACCCCATCCTTTCTTCGTTACATCTCATTCCTATGGCTAAGAGGACCACCTAGAACCTTTTTGGATCAGTTAGGGACGAATGTAACACCAAAGTCATTGAAGTTTGAAAGCTATAAATGGAAATAGACTAAAATTACCCAACATGTATTGAAGCTCATTGCTTTCACTAAATGAGGGAGTGCTCCACACCCTGCCATTCCCAGCTCCACCTCCTGCCTACCACTGGTGTTTGCCTTGGGCTCTGTTGAGCTGATGTGACTTCTCACATGAGTAAAAACTTAACATGAAAAAACCCAGGTATTTCTTATTTCCCATCTGCTGGGATGGTGACTTGAGCCAGCTGGTTGCAGCTGAAGTGAATGATGGCTGGGTGCTGCTTTTAGTTGCAAGATGCCCGGTTTAGGGTTTGGGAGTGTTTGTTTTTTTAGGTTTTTTTTCCTTCTGTTTGAAATAATTTCAAATATCTTTTGCATATCTGTCTTCTACAACTGCTTTGATAAGCAGGTAGGTGATAAGGCATTGTGAGATGCAGCTTTCCCAGCTGCAACTGGTCTAGTCTCATGTCTCTATTTAAAATATTAATCAGTCCCAAAGGAGCACACAGAGCCCAGAACAGGCTGACTGTACCTGCTGGCTGGGGCACTCACCCTGACTGGCAGAGGACTGAGCTACTACTGTGCCAGTGCTCCAATATTATACAGTAAGTTGCTTTTATTTGGATGAGTAATTTGATAATTGATGGACTGATTAAGAATCTCCTGTTCTGTTGGCACTGCTAGCTTTCCAAGAACGAAGTTTGGACTTGCTCACTCTTTTACAACCCTGTTTCATGCTGCAGGGTTATAACACACAGCTGGGAAACAGGAGATCTGACCTCCTCTGCTTTTATTGCTGAAGTAAAAGTTCATTTCCCTTAATTGCCTCTTGCTTACTGAAAACCTGCACCAACATGTGGGAAGATGCCTGGCTGCTCCTGCGGGATGTGTGGTTCCCTGGATGGGAGAGGCAGCTTATGTGCTTTCAGGAAAAGGCAAGGCTGAGGTGTCTGAGGCTTCAGCCACACCAGGGAATTAGCTGCTTGAGTCAAGCCGTTATATCCTGCATCATCTGAGCCGTGAGAGTCAACCTAGCGTGTGTACGCATCCCGTGGCCAGTGTGGAAAGCAGTATCTCACAGAGGGATGAAAGTGGGTCAGGGCGAATGCCGCTTCTCACGCATTTGCAGCAGAAACATGTAATCGGTTACCACGGTTCAGCTAGTGTTTGGTAACTCGGGGTGATGGTGAGATATCACAAGACTAAGTCCTAAAAATACACCACCTTGTATCCCTGTATTTCATAGGAAACAACGATCGTAACAATCTCTGAGGACTCACTCAGACGAGTTCCCTAAGCAGTCGATGATAGCGCTGGCCTTTCTCAGTAAATTCAATATCATGTCGGTGTACTTCATTCGATGAATTTTTCATTTTTTGCTGCACAGCTTCAGGAGCAGTGGGGATGAAGAGTGCCACATTCTCGCCTTTTGCTCACTGGTTCACTCACAGCACCCCTGGGTTTGTAATTACCTGGCAAGCCCCAGAAATGGTAAAAATACACCTCTAGTGCCTGGGCTGAGTACCCTGGCTGGTCCCTTTATTGCCCAGCAAACACCCGCAGGGGTGACTACAGAGAGAAATGTGCTTGGAAAGGGCCAGGACACGTGTCGGGGCACCTGGACCTGCTCACAGAGACCAAGCCCTGAAGATGGTGGTGGATACCCTACTGCTGGGAGATCTGAGTGGGTTTTTGGTTTTTTTTAACATCTCTTTCCTCCTCAGAGGGTCTTTGAATTCTAGGAGTTTATTAATCATAGAATTGTCAGAGTTGGAAGGGACCTTAAAGGTCATCTAGTTCCAACCCCCCTGCCATGGGCAGGGACACCTCCCACTAGAGCAGGTTGCTCAGAGCTCCATCCAGACTAGTCTTAAAAGCTTCCAAGGATGGGGCTTCCACCACCTATTCTTGTGTTACTATGAAGGGATTTATGCTGATTGTGCTTGTTAACATCTGCTAATGGGAATTATATTCTTAAATCTCCTGTGTTTTGAAGTACCATTTAGTTTTCAAAGCAAACTCAAATTTGTAAACATTAATGGGAAGAAAAAAACTTACCAGACTATCCTCTGCACTTCCTAGATGATGTTATACAGCCTTCTATGATTTGCTTTTAAAAATTATTTTCAGCTTAAATATGTGGCCTAGAGCCCTAGACACAGAGCTTTAAGGCACTTATCACTTCAGATATGGTATCAACAACCTCTCCCCCCTCCCCCGCAAAAAAGACAGATTGTAGTCATGTCAGGGAATCCCATTTCTCCTCCTGCAAAGCCTTTATTTTTAATATCAAAAGACTTGGCTGCAGTGATTCCCCCACCTGCTTCATCCTGACTCCAGTGGTGGATGAGGCTGCAGGTGAGCTCCCTGCAAAAACTGTGGCACCCCCCTAGTTCAAAGCGACGTGACTGGAGCTGGATGGGATGCACTCTGCAGACAGATTTCCTTTCATTATTTTTTAAATTCCCTCTACTATATTATTTTGATATATTTCTTTTCTATTTTTCTTCTCATTCTTCTGACCCAATTAATGTTGTTTCATTGGAAATAGTTTGTGCAGTCGTTAAAGGGGAATTTGTGGAGAGATAGTATCTGTAAAGTAGATGCTGGGATGCTTTATCTGATGGCCCTCTGTGACTGCCCTTCTTTGTGTTCTCGAGGCCTTTGTACATGCTAACCCGACTTAGGTGAGTTTATCTAAGGAATTTAGGCAATCCTACAGGTCTCGGTTTATGGGGAGTTGGGTGGATTTGGGATGCTTATGTGAAAACTGAGTACATATATGTGGACAAAAATAATAGTAGAATAGAAGACTGTGTAAAGGATTTGCCTTCCTAACACCCAGACAAAAATAGCAGGTTTCTGTAACCTCAAGCACACATCTTTCTGATGACTGAATATAGGAATGCTTATTTAGACCCCAAATATCAGGTTGACAGATTTTAATGTATGTGAAGAAGTGAAAGATCATTTGAAAAGTCAAGTGTAAAAGTAATAATGTCATGCAACAATTGGAATATTTTTTCAGGTAAAATGAAATTTAGTGTTTGTATATATATATATATATAAAAGCTACAACTAAGAATATATAAGATGTTCTAACCATTGGCTCATGTCTATTGAGATGATATCTTGCATATTTGTTCTTTTTTAGAGTAGAAGTCACTTGCTTTTAGACTGAGCACAATTTTTTCAAGGGGTCTTCAATAGAAAAATACCAGAAAACACGGCATAGTCGTGTTCATATCTTGTGAAATTTTCCCAACTTGAAAGATTCCTAAGCTACACTTCAGAAAATGGATGCAAAGGATAATTCTGAAAGATACCTGGCAAATTATTTTTATTATGGCATTAGAAAGCTGCCCTGCATTGCTGCAGGTGAGGGACAGCTATTTACCACCCCTCCCATACCACGCAATCTCTAACAAAAGAAGGAAGACAAGTGTGACAGTCTGTGTTAGTATTTTATTAACATTCAAAGCGGGTTGCCTTTTCATGTTAATAGATTTTTAATGATCTTGTATGGGAGAATGTCCTGTTTAAAGAAAGAGGCAACAGCTGATAAGTTCAAATATAGGAAAAATAATTTAACAAAACTCATGTAGCATGGCAGCGTGTTGAAATTTATAATGTAACTTGTGCTGCCTCAGTTGTGAAATGCCCTCATCATTATTCCACTCCATACAGTTTAGTAGTCAGCTGAAAGACTGTTGCTAATAACTGTTTATCTTTAATACCTTCACTAACAGCATTATTTTGCAGCCCATTTTCAACACACGCTGCATTTTAGAAATAGACCCTATATTAGATCACATCATAATGACCTCTGTCCCAGAGGGCAGAAATAAGCTGCTTAAATAACTTCACCATTGCTTTTGTCAATGCTTCTATGGGCAACTTTGAGTCTTGTAGCTTGTTTGATGATGGGTCTGGATTGCTGAAGTGTGGGCAGGCAGTCATGGGGTCTCCCGCAGGAGAGGGGCTTCCTCACATTGCCCTGGGGAAGAGCTGCCAGCAGGACCTGCCCCATCCTCATTAGCCCTGCGTCATTTGGGAACGTGTTGATGACTGATGATGGGTTTGCATCTGATGTATTGGAAATTCTGAACTTTATAAAAGCTGCCTTTTGCTTGAAGTAAAGGGCGGGTTAAGGCTAAATGCGCTCAAAAAGGAAGCACTTAAAATCAGAAACATGATAGATAAATGAGTACAGAAAAAGTAATCCAGTTGCTGTCTTGCTCCTGTTCACCCTGTGTTTTGAAAGTGCAGTGGAACTCCATACTGTGCCTTTAGATGAAGAGAGGAGTGGTATGTGACTTATGGGCTTTACCTTACACAAGGAGGAGTTCCTATCCTAATCCATCAGACAGGTAAATTGCATTGCATTTAGCCAGTAAAAGGTGGATATTGGAGGAAACAGCCCATTAAATTACCATTTACTAGTCCTAAAGAGATGTTTCTGAAGGAATAGATCACAAAGGTGTGAAAGAGCAATCAAGTCTCTCAGCAGATAATGGTTTTGAGTTTGGAAAAAAGGTGACGGTGCCTGGCTCTGGGTGAGTCACACAGCTTAGAGTAAGTCCATTTAAAATCTTCTTATTCATTACTGCACAGACAAGAGACACGTGTGCTACACGTGTTGTGTGTTATGTGCAAGCGGTATCTTGCGTGCTGTAGGGGACATTTCCACAACTGAACCCCCAAAATGCCTCCTGGCTAGCAGTGTCAGACCCAAGGGCAGAGGAAAGGCTACATTCACTCCAGGACAGCCTGCAGCCTCAGCCACTCCTTCACCAGTCCTGGAAGTAAAGTGGGATTATCCACTATTTGCTCCTACTTTTGTTTTTGTTGGTGTTTCAGATTCTAGCACAGGCTGGGTGAAGTGGTGGGGCCATTGCATGGCTCAGTGAAGGCTTCAGCTGAATCATTGTGGGGAGGCCAGAGCTGGGTCTGGCAGAGCAGGGATGCCTTTGCACCTGAGAGGTTTTGTTCCTAGGAGAGCCCCATCCCTCCTACCTGCTCTAGGTCTGCCCAGCCCCTTCAGGAACTGCTTAGCTCATTAGCACAGTGGCAGACTAATCAAGCAGTGGGATTGCCTACTTTTCCAGCTATAGGAAAAAAACCACCCTAATTTGAATTCTGGTTTGGGGACTCGACTGCAGCTGCTTCTTCCAGATGAAGCTGTATGCTGTGGAACTGCTGTTTGTTACAGATGAGGGTGTTGTGTGTGGGACTGGCACGGTCTCTCTTGGGACTTCTGCAGAAATCCCACCTTCTCAACAGAGAGTAAGTTGTGGGGTTTGGTTGGTTGGTTTTTTCCAACTTCTTCCACTCTGCCCCCATTGATAGATTGCTGTTTGAGGATTCTTTTTGGAAGATCTGAGATTTTTTTCCTGAAGAAAAATAGATGTTGAAAAATTCCAAGTTAGATGTATCCAGGAAGATTGATAAACTTCCCAGAGAGATGATCTGGTTAGCAGTGCAGCATGTGCTTAGAAAACCAGATTCCAAACATGTCCCTCTGGAGTGGAACAAGCCTTCAGAAAGAGCTCAGAGGTGTTGCACATACAGGGGGTGACCAGAGGGGTGGGAAACCCAAGGGCAGGATGTCAGCAGTGGTGCCAGAAGGGGCTCCCACCCTCAAGCCTTGCCCTGAGGCTTCCCAAAAGAGTGAGCATACTTGTGCTAGTATTAGTAATACTAGCCTGGTTTTACGATGAAGAAAACAGGTTTTAAAATAAAGATAGTCTTTAAAAAGCAATGCAAATCATTACTTCATTTCATGAAGTATTCATAGAATCATAGAATGTTAGGGGTTGGAAGGGACCTAGAAAGATCATCTAGTCCAACCCCCCTGCCAGAGCAGGATCACCTAGATCAAGTCACACAGGAACGTGTCCAGGCGGGTTTTGAACATCTCCAGAGAAGGAGACTCCACAACCTCCCTGGGCAGTCTGTTCCAGTGCTCTGTCACACTCACAGTGAAAAAGTTTTAACTTGTGTTTACTCTAAACCTCTTGTGCTCCAACTTACTCCCATTACCTCTTGTCCTAACATTGGATGACATTGAGAAGAGTCTGGCTCCATCCTGCTTACACTCACCCTTAACATACTTATAGACATTAATGAGGTCCCCCCTCAGTCTCCTCTTCTCCAGGCTAAAGAGACCCAGCTCTCTCAGCCTCTCCTCATAAGGGAGATGCTCCACTCCCTTAATAATCTTGGTGTCCCTGTGCTGGACTCTCTCCAGTAGCTCAATGTCTTTCCTGAACTGGGGTGCCCAGAACTGGACACAGTATTCCAGGTGGGGCCTCACCAGCGCAGAATAGAGGGGGAGGAGAACCTCCCTCGACCTGCTGACCACACTCTTCCTAATGCACCCCAGGATGCCATTGGCCTTCTTGGCCGCGAGGGCGCATTGTTGGCTCATGGTCATCCTGCTGTCCACCAGGACCCCTAGGTCTTTTTCCCCAGAGCTGCTCTCCAACAGATCAGCCCCCAGCCTATACGGATACATGGGGTTGTTCTTCCCCAGATGCAGCACTTTACACTTGCTCTTGTTAAATTGCATTAAATTTCTCCCCATCAAGCTCTCCAGCCTGTCCAGGTCACACTGGATGGCAGCACAGCCTGCTGGAGTGTCAGCCACTCCTCCCAGTTTTGTATCATCAGCAAACTTGATGAGGGTACACTCCATCCCTTCGTCCAGGTCATTGATGAATATATTGAACAGTATTGGACCCAGCACTGACCCGTGGGGATACCACTACCCACAGGCATCCAGCTAGACTCAGTATTGTACATCTTGTTTTATTTCTAAGCTAAAATACCAGCAGTAAATGTCAACTATGTACCAGAAAATGTAGTACACCTTTGTAAATAGTGTAAATATCCAAGTTTTTCTAAACATTGCAAGTTTCTTTGTGGATTGTGCTTTTTCCTAATTTATAATCCTGAACATTTGTTCAGTCATATTCGGTACAAACCTAAGATCCAGATCCAAAAGCACTCAGATGTCTTAACTAAAAATTCCATTAACTCTTAAGTTTACAAATGCGAATCTCAAAAACCACCTATCATCTATGTAATTTTTTTTACTGATTTGTACAAAAGTGATGGAACTTTGTCTACCCTTCTACATTATAATAAACATAGAAAACACTGATTAGGTTTTCATCAGACCTCCCAGCAAAGACAAAAATCAAACGCACTTCTTGACAGACACAGAACACTGAAAGTCAGCCTAAAAGCAAAATGAACACAATCTTAAAATCAACGATTTGACAAAATTTTCAGTCCTAACCAGTATCAGCTTTCAGATTATAAATGCTCTCAAAGCATATATTCATATCCGTAATGGGAAAGGGTCGCATAAAATCTGGGCTTTTTTTTGTTTCAGTCAAACTGCATGACAGAGCTAGGAAAAGTTAGTCCGCTGGTGTTACCTGCTCTTTGTTATGGACTTAGATGGTTTTTAGCAGCAATACTTTGGTACTAGGGCATTAGAGAATTATAATTTTCACATTGAGAGACCTATAGATCAGTATGAATACATATATATCTGCTTTCACTTTTTTTTTTTTTATGGAGTGAATATTTTTTTTTGTCATCAGTAAGATGATTTAATTGATTTTGTTAATAGAAGATTATTTTTTTTTTCTATTAACACACAGAAGTCCTTGCAGAAAGGTTCTTGGCTAAAGTAAGGTGTTTCTGGTCCAAGGAGGAGGAGGAAGATGGTAGCCAGTATAAGAGTTACTTGGGAAGGACTCATGAGTCTCTTATAATGAAATAATTTTATACTGTCATTTTAGATAATTACCTATTGGCGTAGGAAACTCAGTCTGCTTTCCCCAAATCCCAGGTGAAAATGCTTTATTCCAGCCTTTTCTAGGTTTTTAAATCTGTTTTTGGAAAAACTTCCCAAGATCTTGGGTTTGCCTTGGATTGTGGATATAAAACAGTCCGGACTCTTAGAAATTCTCTCAGGAGGGAAAATATTTTCCATTGAGCTCTAGTGATTTTTATTTATTTATTTATTTAGCTTTTTTGCTTAATTTGAAAGGTAGCTAAAAGATAGACAATTCATTCCTTAAAGTTTCTTTTTTAACAGAGCGATTGATACACAAATGTTAAAAGATTAAATGTGCTGCTCTTGATCTTTTGGAAAGCACTACAGACAGCAGTCTGTAAATAGATTGAAATATCTGTAAATAGATTGAAAAGAAAAAAAATGCTGGTAAATGCTTGCCATGAAATTAATTAGGTGTTTAAATAGGTGGATCTGATATCTCTAAAGCCAAGAGTGCTTCTTAATCTTCCAGAGTGGTTCAGAGATTCAGTCTTCTAGTAGAAGAAGTCTTAGAGGGCAGCTGTAATGTGTTGTTTGATAAGCAAAGAACACAGACCAGTGAAAAAGGGAATACCTGTTTTATAAACACGTAGAGACAGCTTCATCACTGGAATATATTCTGCTTGCAGCACTTTGGCCCTGCGTCTTGAGGAACATTCAAGTTTTACTGTTATTGCAGTGCATTGCATGTCCTGCTTTGTGTTACTGCACACTTTCTTTTGGGCTTGTAACTGGGATGTGTTGGGGGCCATTTCTTTATACTTAAATAATCACAGTCCAGATTTTCAAGGAATATCAATGTCTGGCTGTAATGGAGTCAATGAAACCAAACTCCTTTATACCAGCTAAGGATCTGGTCCTGTGAGGGACCCATCTACATACTGCGAGGTTTCATGACCTACTTCTGCAGCTCTCCTCCTCATTTTGTAAGGCTCTGCTGGGCTTCTACTTCATCTCCTTGGTCTCCCTCAAATTGCTCACAAAAGCAAATTCCACCAGAGAGAGAGAGAGAGACAGTTGCTTCTGCATATATTAATAATACACAGCTCTATAAATGATGAATAGAAGATACCAGTGACTTTGAGTTATGGTGTAGTAATTCACACTTAGCTGTGTAGATGGCTCTCAGCCTTCAGCCCAGCATTGCACAAGGCACCAGGGATGAATGATTACCCTGCCATGCAGACTGTTGTTTCTGGTTGCTTAGATTGAGCACTGCACATATCAGATAGGATCATACAGCCCAGCCGATTATGGCACACCAGAAAGACTGTGCCCACCACATGGTTGGTCAAAATCAAAATGATCAATTTTTCAAATTGCTTAATGATACTTTTGTGGGAACACTGTTAGCCCATAGACTGCAAGGGTCCTTTGGCGTGGCGGGGGTCTAGAGCTGATCCGAAGAGGTGTTTAAACTTGTGATTGTAAGTAATCACTTGTGCAGACATTTTGGTGGATCCCATGAAGCACCTAGGGCAGAGCAAGGTCCTGCTGCTCCTCTTGTGATGGATGGATTCATGTTATCTTTTTCCTGCTCTTCACTTCACAGGTAGTCACTGCACTTTCTGCTGTGCCTCTCCATGACATTTGTGCTTGTGTGAGATCTATCCCTAAAAGGGAATACTTCAATGTTAATCACACCTAAAAAGTACCATTATTTTTTCTGTTAATTAAAAAGGAATCCTAGGGTGGCTTGCTCAGATATATAGATACCTATACTCTGGAGCCCTAAAACTTGGGGAGATAAGGCTTAGCTTTGAAATCCCTGTTTTCCCTATCTTCTGTCACATTCTGTTGGGGTGACAGTACAGAGGAGATGTTTTATATGCTGTCTCCTTAACACAGGCGAGTGAAAGGCCACAGTCATCAATAATATCCTGTTCATCCAATAATATTCAGTGTTTAAATGCTGTAGTTGAAACGTGACTCTGCTGATGTGGAGCTTCTAGGGGTGTAAAAACACCACAGAAACCTTGACCCTGCTGATGGTCTGCAAATGGGAGGTGGAAGATATGTTCTAGTTGTCCCAGATGAAAAGATTAACTCCGAAGTATTTAGATCCACAGATGAAGCCTTGCTCTTCTTCACAGGAGAAAATGAGGCCTCAGGAAAGAGTCTGGTGCCTTTGTGCTGATTTCTGAGTGAAACAAACCTTTCAGAGGAAACAATGCTAATAGAGTCATCGCTTTGGCACATGAGCCCTGCTGGAAAGAAAGTCTGTTAATCCCCTCTATAGTCTCTCTATTTATACCCTTAGGCTGCACATAAACTGGCCAAGTACAAGAACAAAAGCTGACTAGAAATATCTCCTGTGACTGTTGTTCTCGTGAGCTATTATCCCCTTTATTAAGGATCAGGCTAAGAACAACCTCTGTTAAGGACAATGTTCTGCGAAGAAATGTGATTATCATGCTGATTTAGGTGAAACTTGGCCCTGTGGCTTGCCTCTCCCTCTGCCCTCGCTGCCCATTTTTCTTATTGTGCTTTTAAGTGGTGGAGCCATCGGCCAGGCTGGAGGAATGCCCCGACCCCAGCTGCTGCCCTGGCTCAGGGAGCCAGCCCAGGGGCGCCTGGGCTTGCACATGCACCGAGATGACTATCAGCCTAGAAGTACAGTCTGTCTTCCCAGACATTAAAGACATTCGATAATACAAATTTTACAATAAGAAGGGAAAAGAAAGCATCTTGGACTACTTATTTGTGTGTCTCCTTACAGATGGGGTCTTCTAGAGAACAGCAAAGCATGGGACTGTACAGCAGACCATTGGTGTCTTTTAATTGTCTTTCTTATGATCAGTCTAGCAATTCATGTTTTTGATTTTTTTTTTTTACTTTAATATATTTGAAGCTCATTAACAATTGTAGTTATATTTTCTGTAATTTTTAATTAATGAAAATAGAAATCCAGATAAATGTCCTGTCTCACCATGACTAAATGGACATGTACCTTCTTGACCTGGAAAGCAGCACAGCCCTCATTCCTGCGTGTCAGTCACATTCAAAAAGGAACATAAACCAGAGATGGTGTTCCTGATCTTTCTGCAAAGTACATTTCCAGAGACTTTTGGAGAACTTTGTGCTTCATGGAAATGCACAATGGATAGGGAAGGTTCTCTGGAAATGTAGATTGCAAACAAATTCAGTGGTTTTGCTGGATAAAAGGAGATTGGGAGAATTAATCATACTTGGTTATACAGAACATAAGATTTCCTCTTTGAAATCTGTTTGTCTGCAGCAGGAATAGCTGTGCTGTACCTTAGGTTCCTGCAGTTAGAATTGTTGAAAAGATCTGATTAGACTTATCTGTAACAGTTTTACAAATTTAATGTTTCCATTCACATACTAGAAGTATGACTGAGGATAAATCATTAGGTGATTTGGACTTAAGGAGTCTATGAACTGAATGATGGAGATTCTTGTAGTAAATTACTTTTTCAGACTGCATGGTTACAATTTTCTAACCCTTCCACAGTGTTACACAATCAAAAATTTTATCTACAAGATACCCTGACCTTTCAAATCATAATCCAATTTAAGGTCAGACAACTGGAATAAATGAAATCAAAGCAAAGAGTTACACAAGGGTTTGTGGGATTTTTATACTTGTTGAGCTATGATACTCATTTGTGAAACGAAAGTAACCTACTGGACTAACAGCTTAATTATAGATATGCCAGATGAGGCTGCTGGTATTTAAAGACAGAGGATGTTTATATTTAAAGAGATGAAACTCCTGTGACAGGGGAAAGATAAAGAAAAAAGGATAATGGGGTAAAGCGTGGTAAGTGTTTAGGTTTATGTCTGAGGCTGACCTCGTGGTGCCGGATGCTGGACTTAGAAGTGGTGGTGCAGGATTCCTGTGAGCATATTGCGGCTTCAGGAGGTCAACCTGAGACACCCCACCAGTGTGGGGCAGAGAAGAAGAACTGCCTGTGCGCCGTTTGGACCATAAGCTACAAAGTGCAATTATAGTCAATCCTCTTTGGTTTTTTGGGTTTTTTTTAGATCAAGTGAGAAAGCTAAAATTTGGGAAACCACCACTGCACTGAAAATTGTGTCTTTGGGCTTGACTGTCTGAATCCACAGGTTGTCTCCTGCTTGTTAAAACAGGTGTGATCCCCAAGGAGTGTGTTGTACAGAGCCAGTAACATTCATGGAGTAGATACAGCAGCAAGTATTGGAGGAGATCCACATGAAGAGTCCTGACTGGTTATTGCAAGAATTACAACACAATACATTACAACTTCTCTATTTTAAAAAATATATTTAAATATTTAATAATTTAAAAATTATTATTTTCCTGAGGATTCAGCTTTAACTGAAGAGGGGTACCTGGAAAACAGAAGTGGTCTACCTGAGACAGCTGTTTGCCAGCATTGTGAGCATCTCTTTGTGAAGCCATTTCTGAGAACAAGCCTTCACTGGTCCTCCAGCATACTTCTGGACAAGCCATAGTGTCTGTTTAGCTTCCTCAAGGGTTTGAATTTGACCCCTTTTCACTTTCCTGGCCTCAGCTCTTCATTTTGAACACGTAAACTCACAAGTTAAGACATCACATATTGCTCACTCCTGCTTTAGCACAGACAGGGCTTAGTATTAATCTTTGTTTACTCAATAACAGCAAAAAAAGTTGTATTTAAACCAAGATCTTTAAAATTTAATACTGATAAATCGAGCACTTTCTTAATGTATGTTCACACTCTGTCCTAGTCCATTATATATGTGCTATACAAATGTGATGTATTGACGCTGTAGACACACAAATGAAGACAAGGAGAAAAAAAGCATTTTGAAACCAAGTTACATTTCTGTTTAGTAAGGGAGTTGTGAGAACTGCAGTTCATCCTGTGCAAGGCTGAGGGTGGCTCAGTTGATGTAATACATCCTTGCCCTTAAAAAGACAGATCTGATCCTCCTGCTTCTGGCTGTGTACTCCCTGACCTCTTGCACTGGTTCTGGTGCTGGCTGGATCTGTGAAGAGACAGTGTGATTCACTGATACAGAATAAAACTGAATAGGTAAAGACAGGGGTAATTTTCTTTTGGGTTGGTGAGTTCAGCCATTTTCACAAAGGACCTGAGGAATGCTGTGCAGAAATACATGGTGAAGGTTGATGGAAAGGGGGACCGAAGATGCTTTTGGTAGCAGAGATCTGTTAGACCCACTCAGCTGTCTCTTCCACCTCCCCAGTCAGATGTGGGTCCTTGAGAGTTCAAAGCAATCCAAGTGGGTCCTGCTGTCCTTCCCTGATGTGCCATGACATGATGCCCTGCCCTTTTTGTGCACCAGCAATTGTGTCCCTCGGGCCCCATGATGAGGTGGTTCAGTGTGCTAGACAGGCAGAAAAATATTTGGTATTTGTATGGTTTTAGCTAGGTCTCCACCAGTTTTGCATCTTGAGTGGGTTCTCCAGGATGTCAAATGCAGCACAAGTGATAGCAGAGAAATGTGCAGAAAAACTTTCTTCAGGACACAGGAGGTTGTTGAACTATGACAGAGGTAGCTTAGATTAGTTGAAACTGTAGGCTGCACTTCTACAACATATCCGTTTTCTGCATTTCTCTTTTCCCTTTGCCTGGATGAATTTGAGAGGCACAGTTACATTTTCTGTCTGACTGATTTTTCATCAGTAAAAAGCCATATGTATACAAGGACCTAACTCTGATTCTTGGTTTTCAGAAATATACAGCATGCTGAGAAGACCCTACAGGAAGGAGAATCTATCTGAAGAACAAAGGTGCATTAAGAATTTTGATAAGATCATACACAGACAGGAAAAACAAAACCCGAATCACCAACTCATGTTTGCTCATCAAAAATGTCTACAGCTGCCCCAATTAATTTGATGAGGTACAGAAATCAGCAAATAACTTACCTTAGACCCTGTTAAGGCTAAACTGGGTTGTAAGAAATGGATGGACCTGTACTTCTAGGCCCATCCATATGTCAAGTACATCAGTGAGGAAAATGTTCTGTCACTGTTCCCACATGTGCCGTAGATCGTACTTTAACTGCTGGCTACATTGGACATCCTTCTCATAGTAAGGTCCCTGTACTTGAGTTGAGCTTGTAGTGCAGGTGATACCTCGGTGAGCTCTGCACTCCTTCTGTGTGCCTGGGACTGCTAAAGGCCATTGGAGAACTAGAGCAGTCATTGTCTTTGATTTAGTAGCAAAACCTGTTTTCATTACTTGGTCTCAAGTCCTGAGGACAGCCCAAATCCTCCAGCACTGGAGCTTTCAATAAGACATTGTTTGTTCTGCTGCACTGTCAATAAGATGTCATTACTTTGGCTTCGAGATAAGAAAGGATTTGTTAATGGCTTCTCTTGGGGGATGGTGACATTTTTTTCCCCTTATAGATCACTGGGGAAAAAATACAGGAGCAGGCTGACAAGGAAAGAAAATCAGTTTGGCTTATTTTTTTGTATTTATGCCTCCCAGTTAAAGCTTGAAGTTATGAAGAGCACAGATGCAGCCTTTTTCTTTTATTTGCAGTTGTGTGTGAAAACAGTGATATAGTATGTAATGTGTGTATCGTATTCACCTTTGTAAGAGAAAAAAACCACCGACACTTTAGCATCTCTTTAAAAGAAAACTGCTGTGAGCTGTAACAGCTCTATAAGCTATTCTTAATCAGGAAGTACGTATGGTTCTCCATGAGAAGCAGCTCAGTTTTTGCCTTTCCCAGATCTAAGTAGTTACTAATTAACCACAGATATGGCAAGAATTTTTCAGCTCTTGCTTTGGCATAGCTGTCAGTACTGTAACCCGGGGGCGGCAGGACTGCAGATGGAGCTGCTCTTGCCCTCAGCCTGTGACCTCTGCCTCTGGCCAAATCCTCCTGCAAATACCCCTTCCTGGTGTCACCTCTGCCCCCAAGTGCACAGCAGGCTTCTGCAGGCTGCCGTCACAAAACTCCCTGGTCATCCTGGGATTTTCTTGGGCAATCTCAGAAATAACAATGCTGATTTCTTTGCAAAACTGCATTGAAGACAACGTTACGGGCTCGATTCTGCCAATTTTTAGCTTCTATCTTTTATCTTTTACGTAAAGTTGTGAGCACCCGGATGGCATGTCTGAACTTGGAAAAATCACTTGGCTTCAGGTGAAGGGTGAGCTCAAGGCACAATAACTACTCCTGAATAGGGAGATTCAGAGGACCCAGACCAGATGCCAAGACCAGCCCTGCCTGTTTGCTATTGTGCAGGGAACTCTTAAAGGCACAGCCTTGCCCATTTAACTGGACAAACAGATCAGGCAGGCAAGTCCCTTTTTTTTTTAATCTCATTAAAGTAATAGTAGGATGAGGAGCACAATTGCTTGCATTTTGGTAGGTTTTTTGGGCTGGAGGTTTCCCTGTGGCTCGGCTCTCCCACCACCCCATCCCCCAATTCCCACACTGTGTGACCCTCTGTCAGGTTGACTGCCACTCATGTGGATAAAGCCACCCACACCAGCACAGCTGCCCATGCCAGATGCCACACTCCCCTGCCCTGCCTGCAGCTGCAGAGGGGTAAGCATGAGCCAGCCCTGGGGGAGCTGGGAGGAGGCAGTGAATCTGAGCCTCTGCTCTGGCAGGGGGGTTGGGCTCGATGATCTTTCAAAGTCCCTTCCAACCCCTAACTTTCTGTGACTCTGTGTTATGCTGGCATGGACACCAAAATATTCTCACAGGACAAGCAACCTTAACCCCTGACTCACCTCTTGGTAGCCAGGTTTCTCTCAGCTCTGACAACCCTAGAATGAGACATACCCCAAGAGCCATTTACCCTTGGTGGAGGGGATGGATGTTAAGGGCTTAATGCCAGGCTGGAGGTATCACTCACTATTACCACTGGCTTGCCAGGCTCCAGCAAGTGAAGATCCTGCAGTGTCCTTGCCACACAGGCTTACATGTAACTCTGCTCACTCTGAGCAGCCAGACAAGTATAGAAAATGACTGCATGAATGAGCACAATTTGGCTGTAACAGGAGACCCAATGGGATCCCAGAGAATGGGGAGGTAAGACGATAGCCACAGGAGCCTGTTTCCAGCACAGATTATTTAGCCACTTGTTGTGTGTTGTCCACCCAGAAGCTGAGAAATCACGTGAGAGGCTTACATGGATGCTACATGAATACCTAACAAGAAAAAAAACCCAAATCCCTGATATTGTTTAATGCTATTGAAGCAGTCTGTAATTTCCCTCATGTTGCACAATTTAAGAATTTGAGTGTATTTTTTTTCTGTATAAACCCTCTCTTCATATGCTAGGGGTGACTTTCTGGTTTCCTGACCTGTGCTCGTTGCGTCATGGAATGTAGTGGGATTTTCTCTGTGGTCTGACATGGGTTTTTCCTTCTTTTTCTTTCTCTTCAGCATTTAGGAGATTACTATAGCCTACATATTTCTAGGGAATAATCTATCTTGTGACAAATGGATGGAAGACTTCTTCACTGGCAAAGAGCATCTTGTAGTGGAATGGAGGCCAGGAGTTTCATTCTTTACAGTTGGCAGAACACCCATCAGTGCATGTGTGTTTGAAAGAAGATAGAGGATACTTGTTCACATGTGCACTTCCATACCATGTGCTGAGGATTACCTGGAATAACCAGAGAATCAATGTATCTGTTCTAAAAGCAAGAGAAGTGGTTTTATTTCTTTGCATCATTATTTCTTGGCCCAGAGCTGGGTAAAGGAAAATATAATGAAGTTCAACAAGTGTAGAATCCTACACCTGGAGAGTAACAACACCGTGTACTGTTACAGGTTAGGGGTAGACCCACTGCAAAGCAGCCCCATGGAGAGGGACCTTGGTTTCCTGGTGGACAATAAATTATCCATGAAACAGCAATGTGCCCTTGTGGCCAGAAAGGCCAATGGTATCCTGGGGTGCATAAAGAAGAGTGTGGCCACCAGGTCCAGAAGGTTCTCCTCTCCCTCTACTCTGCCTTAGTGAGACCACATTTGGTGTATTGTGTCCAGTTCTGGTCTCCCCAGTTCAGGAGGGACAGCGAAATACTAGAGAGAGTCCAACAGAGAGCTACAAAGATAATGAAGGGACTGGAACATCTCTCTCATGAGGAAAGTCTGAGACGTGGGGCTGTTTAGCCTGGACAAGAGAAGACAGAGAGGGGATCTTATTAATGTTTACAACTATCTGAAGTGTGGGTGTCAAGTAGAAGGTCCATTCTCTTCTGTGGTGTCCTGTGATTGGATGAGAAGTAATAGTCACAAACTGGAATGCAGGAAGTTCCACCTCAACATGAGGAAAAACTTGGTTACTGTGAGAGTGACAGAAAATTGGAATAGACTGCCCAGGGAGGTTGTGGAGTCTCCTTCTATAGAGACTTTCAAGACCTGCCTGGATGTGTTCCTGTGTGGCCTGCCCTAGGTGTTCCTGCACTGGCAGGGGAGTTGGACTCGATGATTTCCAGAGGTCCCTTCCAACCCCTAACATTGTATGATTCTGTGATTCTATGATCATTGCTTACTGACAAACTGCGACTTTAATCCCAGTGATTACCATTGCTTTTACAGGATAATTTATTCAGACGATGCAATGAAATTATGAAAGCAACTTTAAAAGGCTCTTGTTTTGATGGACTTCTAGCCTGTAAATAAAAAACACTTCCTTCAACTTTCTTGGAAAGAATTTGTTACTATTATCAGACTCTCAGGATACATAATTTTCTTATGAGGAAAATATTGCCTTAAGCCACGTGGAAGTTATTTATGACTGACTACATCTGTATCTTTTCAGTGTTTTCTGTACCTGTTACTGATCCATGGCTGAGGTCCATATAAATGCAAATAAAAATAAAGATCACAGCCACTAGCACTACTCCCCTGTATAGGAAATACAGCCTTATTTAGTAGACTGGAAATCACAGGTGGGCATAGCAGAGAAAAATCTAGACTTAGTGGGAACTGCTGATACTTTTGTTGACATCTCTAGTGATGTGCATGTGGAGCACGATGACAATGTGGGGTGTACCCGGTGGGGCAGACCACAGCTTGCTTTCATCTGGCATATACTGGCTATCCAAAATAAGTGCAATTCATCTGCTCTGAGACACAGAAAGAACTAAAAGTAAGCAGGCACCGCCAGCAGTAATATGCTATTTTGGCTATTTGTATGTTAAGCAGAAGAATGCTAAAGGTTGCTCTCTGAAGGGTTTTAAATGCATCAGTCAATTTATAACCACACTGTTGTCATATAGATTTGGCCTATGATGATACTATACCCTCCTGCTTGTAGGACATTAATCCTTATGATGCTTCATTATGAAGTTTATTTTGTTCTCGCTCTGACAAAGCCAAATCGGTGCAAGAGCGGCAGAACAGTTTGGGCACTGGCATTTGTATGATACCTAGCCCTTAGTCAGCAGAAAACAGGTTGGAAGTGGTAGCACCTCTGCTGCCACAACTATCATAAAGCTACTGAAAGCAGAGCTTGTGAATCCCTAAGGGAAATAAAACCAACACACCTCAGTGTAAAGAACATCTCTGTTTAAAATTACTCTCTAACCTTCCTATCTTAGAAAAGGACTTCTTCGAAGTAGAATGGCAGAGTCACGGCAGAAGCAGAAGAGAACTGATGGCTGGATGGATGGCAGGGAATGACAGACAGAGTGGACTGCCTGGAGGTGGGAGCATCACAGACTCAATACAGATGAAGAAATTAATGATGACTCTGAAACATAACACAGGGTTTATCATGACAGGAGTGAAAGGGTATAAAGACCTAAACTATTTATTTGTATGAGAACATAATGGTCCTTGTCATCAACTTGGTGTTGAAAGGAATGACTTCCATCTAGAGGATGCAGAAAAAACAGGAGATGAATTTCAGTACTAGTAACAGTTTAATGGAAAAAGATTGAAAAAGAGGAGGAATATGGAAATTAGACAGGGATGACACTGTAAGAATTTAAATGTGGCATTTTGCAGCAACAGTATCGTTCATGGAAAAACAAACAATGCTAATCAAGATCAGATGTACTGTTATTTTAAAATAGACTTTATTTAATGACAATAAATATAAAGAAATCTTAATATTCAGAAACTAATAGCAAACATTCTTAGGAAAAAATACAAAAAATACATTCTTGCATTCTGAATTTTATCAACGTACACAGAGTCTAAAACAGTGGTGACATTCTGTAATTTATGGTGCTTGTTAAGGCAATGAAATCCACCCTAACTTCAACAGATCTGTACAAAGGAAGAGTCTGGCCTACCGATCAAGTGTAAAGAAGAGTAAAATTGTTTCATAGTTTAAAATGTCAATTTTCCCTTCATGCATATCTTCAAATAGCATTAAAAAAAAAAAAAAAAAACCAAAAAAACCCCAAAAAAACAAAAAAATTTTGGCAACTGCGCCCACCCAGCATTTTGTCCTGATGCTTCCGCAGAGAGAGCTCCTTGTGTACAAGCAGAGCACATTTCAGCAGCTGGAGGTAGAGGCTACAGAAATTGCACAGCTTAAATCAAACTATTAAAACACAGTTATTAGGCACTCTGGTGGTCTTCCTCTTCTCTTTCATTCAGAACTGTGCTGTGAAGAACACGTGCATATGGCAAACTGAACTGAATTCCTGATGTAATGTCTTCTGAAACGAAATGTTGCAGCTACATTATCAAGGAGCATGGCACTTCAGAAGCAAATCACTCAAGCAAAAAGTGATGTTGAGTAAGTGATGCTCACACAGTACTGGTTTTAGCTCTCTGGATTATGTGCCTGTCAAGAGACCATTAAGAGCATATCTAAAACCTGTCTTCTGATTCAGTTTAAACCAAGAGGAATACAGTCCATGTGCTCCAAGTCCAGTCTGTGATGGGAAGCATCGCCCAGATAGGGGAGGCAAGTGGAAGACTAGTTTCAAAAGCACACTCTTGATCTAAACAGAAATGGTGATGCAGGAACACATTCAAAGCTGGCTGCCATAGATATACATGCTTTGCTGATGTAGCATGTTGTTTTAAACCATTATTTTAAGGCAGGACTATAAACCCTCGATGACACTGAGGGCAAACTCTCCCTTAAGGAAATAGTTTCCAACTGATGTAAAAAGTGGCTACTGAGAGGCCACTGGAACCAAATAAGAAGCAGAAGACCAGGCACTCCTGAAAATCAGCCTTAAGCTCTACCACTGCTCACAATGTAATCCCAAGGAAGGCACTCAATTCTTTTGTTTCCTAGACTCTTTACCTCTGAAAGAGGGCAATAAATGCTTCTTTAAGAACAAATAACTACCTGAAGTGGCCCATTTAGTGCTGCATATTTTCCCTTTATCCCGGAATGCTTCCTTGCTTGCCCCAGTCCTCCAACAGGGCACCTGAAATGGTTTTTAAGGCACACTGGTCTGTGATCACTGATGGGGGTATGAAAAATGGCATCTTTCAGTTGAACACAACTGCAGATGGGGAACAGCCAGTTCAAAGCTAAAATCAAAAGCTCCAAGTCTGAAAGGAGCTGACTAGCCTTTCTAACACAGGGAAGTCCCAAGTACTTCACAAAAATTGTTCCATGAAACAGTTGTTTGGACAAAAATTTGATTTAAACAGAAGTTGGGTACAGGACCAGAAACAACGGGCACAAACTGAAACAGAAGGTTCCATCTGAACATCAGGAAACACTTTTTCACTGTGAGAGTGATCCAAGTACTGGCACAGGTTGCCCAGGGAGGTTGTGAAAGTCTTTCATCCCTGGAGATATTCAAAAGCCATCTGGACATGGGCCTGGGCAGCCTGCCCTAGATGGCCCTATTTGAGCAGGGGGATTGGATCAGATGACCTCCAGAAGTCCTTTCCAACCCTAACCATCTTGTGATCTGGGGAAAAGGTCAAACCAATACTAAGGGGATATATTTTGATAAGAAATTCTGTCTTCTTTAGAAACTTGTGTTTGTCCATCTGCACAATTTGTATTTGCTTCCTGATAAATGATTCTGACGAAACCAAAACAAATGGCAAAGGGTAGAATTCCCTGTGCAAAGAAGCACTGGTTCCATCACTACTCTGGTTGACTGCCATTTATCAATAGTCTATGGTGTTTTTCTTTTTTTTTTTTTTTTTTCTTTCTTCAGGTGATGTCTACACAAAGTTTTCTAGGCATTGTAATAAGCAAACTTCAGTCCTTTGATGTTAGAAATGCAAGTAGCTCTCTGGAACCTGTGAGTTTCTTTCTTTCATCTTTCCTTGATTTTTGAACCAAACTTTCCTCGATTTTTGAACCAAACTTTCCTCTCACGTTCTTCCATGCAATCGTGCAAAGTCATGCTGAGTGAAAGCTTCTGTGTCAGCATGTCCTACCTCTTCTGGTTTAAATGCTGCCATTTCAAAGGACAGGTTTGAGGTACTCATCAGTCAGTATTTGGAAGTTTTGCTACAAAATTCAGATGTTTGATTCCTTCTGATTATTAGTAGGATAAAATGCCTCTTATAAATGCTACTTAGTTTCTGCAAATGAACTTCTTAATATGTAGAAAGCTATATAAATAATCTGCCTAAACATTCTGCATATCTATTACATTAAGAAGAGTATAAAATTACAAACAGAGCAGTAATCATCTGGTTTACAGAGGATAGGCATGCTTTTGCTTTTTTTAACCAGATTTTAGTTTTCAGAATTTGTAGAAATTGGTCCACTAAAGCTGCTGAAAAAGAAAGCAAGTTCATAATCTGGAATATCACTGCTGCAGACACAAAGGAGAGCTCTACACAGGTGCTTAATCTGTAATTCTCTAACTCCCACCTTGCAAGTGGAGCCAGAATAGCCAAGCAGATCTGCAGCCTAATTTGAAGATGACTGATGGCTCTAGCACATATATCCACACCTCTAACATCCTTCCCAGTTATTTAAAGCTTCATAACATGGTTAAGGCATATTAAATTGTTTATTCCAATCTTCAGTTTCAATAGATTCCTGGTCTTGTCAGAATTCACTTTATCACGCAATGTTCTATCACAACAGGTCCATTCTTCTTATGTCGAAATCTATCAGGGAAGAGCACAGTGCTTCTGGTGTAGAAGAAAGGCAAAAGACAGCCCTCCACAAATACTGATGGAGTACGTGAAAAGACTTTTAACACTCATTACTGTTACAGGTAGGAGACCTTCAAGGCTATGGTCATTCAGAACAGAATGGGCAAGTGAACTAATGAAAGTACATTGACTGGGGAAAGATAAAATGCCTGAGTTTTCTATTCGCTCGGAGTGCTGCAAAGTCAGTTTGTATGCATTGATTTCAAAGGCAATTCTCCTGTTTACACAGAGAATGATGAACAGGATGGCCATACAGTCCTGCCGCGTCTCGTGATCCAAGTCCATGATTAATTGAAATATCTTGTTATCTGTTTAAGTCTCAGTATGCATAGCTAATTCAGTGTAGCACACAACAGCGCTTAGTATGTCAATTCCAATGTCTTAATAACGTAATTTTGAATTGTATTTTCCCTCTCTTTCCTTCATGCTTTGGCTTTTCTGCTTCATTTTATAGCTTGGGTTTGCATTAGCAAGTAATCAAAACTCCTTCAGAAGACATCATGGTATTCTTACAACAAATCATTCTTGTTCTTACCATTTCATTCAAGTCAAACAAGATCTAATAGCTGATGACTAAATAAAGTGGAAAGCACTCTATGCATTTGACAACTAATCTGCATCATTTTAAGATGGTAAATAATTTTTACCTTCATATGTTAAAAAAAATATGTCCTACTAAAGCTGTTTAAAAAAATGATAACTCATCTGACTCACAGTGGTTGCATTTGTCCACAGGAAACAGGTAGATGAGCAGGCAACAGTTGCAAGAAACAATGTTCAGTAAAGGGTAGTAATCCAAAGTGTGCCATTAGCTATTGGTAATATCTGGACAGGCATTAGTTGGCTAAATACTGTTATTCCGTAAAAAAAGTACTTATTCAGCTTTAGGTCGGAAAGTGCTGTCTACTCCTTTGATAATTTTGTCAGCTATTTTCCCCATGGTTTTTTTCATAACTTTGAGATCATTCTCATGCAAGAGTTTCTGTGTTAGATACTTCTCTCGTTTGACCTTGCTCTTGGTCTTCTGTGATACATCCGGAATTACGTATGAAATAACAAACTTCACAAAATATATGACATGCTGGGGAAGGTGAAATGAAAAAATATCAGTCAGGCTGAACAGGGCATTATTATTATTATTATTATATTATTATTATTATTAATGAAATGTCACACTAGCTCTTAAGACTCCGAGCTGGTTCCATACTGATACCTATCACAGTGGAACAGTATTTTAAAAAGCAGACATGACTAATGAATAGAATAATTATCTGAAAAACACAACAGTCTGATTTTCTAATCCTGATTTTAAAACGGACTTCTCTTTCTGCTCTGGGGGAACCCTGGTATCCAGTGCTTCCCCCCTGCATGGAAATACTGGTTACAGTTTCTTTTAAAATGGTTTTAGGTTTGTTCAAATGACTCTGTGGCAATGGACTTTTCTCTTGGAACACTGATCTAACCAGTTGCATGCTTCTGGTGACTTCAGTAGTCCCTGGATCAGGCCCTAAGTACATTTTATAATGAAATAATACCTAATATTCCTCTCCCTTCATCCTGGACCAACTCCCATTTTTTGTAAGCCCAGACTGTAGCTGCAGAGGAAGGAGCAATTGTTTTTTGATGCTCATCTAGAGACTCGCCTCTTGCTGTGACTGTCTTTACAGACTTCACTCTGCTAGTGCACATGTATTATGTATATGCATTCATGAGGCTGTGCGCAAACTTCCTCTAAGTATACGTAAAAATATTTTTGTTGTAACTGTACCTTTTATTTCTGACAAAATAATTTTACTGTTCTTGAGGGAAAAAAAACTGCAAACACGTGGGGCAATCCTCAGCTGATGTCATGACTGCAGAGACTTCTTTTTCTAGTGGTGTGACAACCTACGTCTCCCAAGCTCGTGCCCATGCTAGCACACATCACCAGCTCTGCTAACTGTGCCTGGACAGTGTCTTTGAAGGACTTTATGCATGGAGGAAAGAGAAGTCTAAATAAATAATTCTCAAAAGCTCACACACTTACCTCCATGACAATGATGAAAGCCAGCTTGGCTGCAATGACATGCCAGTAGTATATGTTATGCTCATATTGGTGCTGGTGACCAGGAGGGTAGCGGAAATCCCGGTATCTGAAAGCAAGGTAGGGAAGTGAGGAACTACGCTTAGGCACCTCTGCAGTGCGGCACTGCGGCCAGAGGATGGAGCAAGGCATGTCCCTGCTTAACGCATCCAGGAACTGTTAGCTGCACCCAACTGCAGGAACGGGGAAAATCAGACCTGCAGAATAAACTATATCTGGGTGAAATGTCCTTTACTTTGCCACTGTATTAAGAATTACTTATAAAACTTTTAAATTTTGTTTTTTGGTTTTGTTTTGTTTTGTTTTTTTGAAGACTATCAATCCTTAGAAAATAAAAATAAAGTAATAATATTCTGAGTAGCACAAACTTATGGATGCTGTTCAAAATACACTGCCTTTTACTGTGTTTTAAGATTTCTTACTGGATATTGTTAATTGAATTAGATGATTTAGATATTAAATAAAAAAAACAAAACTATTTTTGTCACTGAAAAAGAATGGTCATTTGACACTTGCCTGCATGTCGTTCGGTCACCAAACCAAGGAGAAAATGGCTTGCTCGCGTTCTTGAAGTCTGATATATTGAAGACAGAAAGTGTGCTGTTTATATACCCTTTCATAGTGTGGCTGCTGTGACTCCCATAAGGAGGGACTGAAAAGGACCAGTAATAAACCAGTCGAGGAATCATGTCAGATGTAAAAGCAATGATCATAGCCTGCATTTAAGAAAAAAGAAGACAAAAAACCCACAGCAGCATTTAAGAAATAAGCCTTAATATGCATGACTTTGCCATATATTGTACCTCAGAAGTTACAGTATGAGCTAAAAATAGAAGATACGTGCTTCTCCTGTTGGTGGTTCCCTCTGTAAATGAGCACGTAGTTACTCATGGACATAAAACAGTCTTTCTGGAATGTGCATTCTGTACAGTTTTTAAATTACACTAGCTCTGCTGGATGCCTTGGAAGAGTTATACTATAATACACTTTTTCCCTTGTGAGCATGCAGTGGAGGTCAGCAGCCAAACTCACTTTACATACTTGCTGTAAGATGTACTTATGAGATGCTTAAAAGAAATCCTGCCTGATGAAATCCATGGAAACAATGGAAGAGTCCTTCAGTAACAGAAAATTAAATTTCACCAGGGACCCAGAGGTTTGAGTAAAGAAATTAAATAAACTATATATATATATATATAGCCAATTCATCTCTGACCCTAGAAACATCCCACTCTTTCTGAGGAGCTAGCCAGCCCAAATTCATCTTGGCAGTAGTTGCCTCATAAGTTTTGATGGTAGTACATGTGGAAACAGCTCTTGATGCCAAGACTTTTTTGGTTTTTTTAGTAGCAGCTGTTTTACATATGACGTGACCATTTGTTTTTATCTTACTCCCAAGAGAGTCCCTGTTCTACTCAGTCTGCTGGTCACAAACTGGGTAGGAAATTGGATCTGTGGGTTTGTTGTGGGAAGACTTTTCTAAACTCATGAACTTCCCAAAACATCCTACTCTAGCGGACAGATTAACTATGTTTAATCCAATCTCCTCCTCTGCAAACAAAAAAAGGTTTCCCTGTGAGGAAGACTTTCCACTGGCAAGATGTGAAGCTGAATGTCTAGCAAGAGCCTGCCCAATGAACTCATGATAACAGGTATCTCTGGTGCCCAGCACCCAGGAAGGAGCGACGGACTGCACTGCCGGGCTGAAAGAGAAGTATTTTGTCCCACGGCAGAGGAAAAGCCCACTTGGCAACACAGATGGAAAGAACCAGGGCAGAGACATGAAGAAGAAAGGCATGAAGCAGGGATCTAAAAGGGATCTGGGGGTGGAGGTTTAGGCAGAGAAGCATAAAGGGCAGAAAAAAAGGTGTGGGAATCATCGAATTATAGAATGTTAGGGGTTGGAAGGGACCTCTAGAGATCATCGAGTCCAACCCCCCTGACAATGCAGGGTCACCTAGGGCAACACAGGAACACATCCAGGTGGGTTTTGAAAGTCTCTAGAGAAGGAGACTCCACAACCTCTGTGGGCAGCCTGTTCCAGGGTTCCATCACCCTCACAGTAACTAAGTTTTTCCTCATGTTGAGGTGGAACTTCCTGCATTCCAGTTTGTGACCATTGCCCCTCATTCTATCACAGGGCACCACTGAAGAGAGATTGAACCCTTCTACTTGACACCCACCCTTCAGATAATTGTAAACATTAATAAGATCCCCTCTCAGTCTCCTCTTGTCCAGGCTAAACAGCCCCAGGTCTCAGACTTGCCTCATGAGAGAGATGTTCCAGTCCCTTTATCATCTTTGTAGCTCTCTGTTAGACTCTCTGTAGTATTTCCCTGTCCCTCCTGAACTGGGGAGACCAGACCTGGACACAATACTCCAAATGTGGTCTCACTAAGGCAGAGTAGAGGGAGAGGAGAACCTTCTGGACCTGGTGGCCACACTCTTCTTTATGCACCCCAGGATACCATTGGCCTTCTTGGCCACAAGGGC
Organism: Todiramphus chloris collaris; assembly: GCA_025345505.1. Classification (NCBI taxonomy): domain Eukaryota; kingdom Metazoa; phylum Chordata; class Aves; order Coraciiformes; family Alcedinidae; genus Todiramphus; species Todiramphus chloris. The sequence continues at coordinate 32,027,442 of JANVCC010000010.1, read as the reverse complement.
ACACTGCTGTTCCATGGATAACTTATTGTCCACCAGGGCTCCATGGTCCTTCTCTGTGGAGCTGCTTCCCAGCAGTTCTACCACTAACCTGTACTGGTGCATGGGGTTATTCCTCCCAAGGTGTAGGACTGCACACTTGCCCTTGTTGAACCTCATTAGGTTTGCCTTTGCCCAGCTCTCCAGTCTGTCCAGATCTCTGAATGGCAGCACAGCCACTCTGATGTATCAGCCACTCAAACTTGCTGAGGGTACACTCTATACCTTCATCCAGGTCATTGATGAAGATGTTGAATAAGACTGGACCCATAACTGACCCCTGGGGAACACTGCTAGTTACAGGGCACCAACTGGACTCTGTGTCACCGATCATGACCCTCTGATTTCTATTGTCTAGCCCGTTCTCAACCCATCTCACCATCCAAGTAAGGGGTAAAGTTAAGCAGTAATGGGTAACAGAGGAACAGAAGATCTGGTTAGTATCTGTATTTTTATCACCCTTCATGCCAGTCTGCAATTTATGCAGTTTATTTGCTCATTCGATTTTGTGCAGCATTCCCAGCAAGACAGCCCTAACCTGAGGAGGTACTTGTAACAGTTGTAGAAAAAGGGAAAGGGAGAGCAGAGAAAGGGTGAAAAAAAAATGCAGACACCTCTTCTACAGTTCCTCAGACAACTCTCTGGTGGCAGTGCTAGCCTGCCCCTGCCTCTAGCAGTTCAGTCATACCCTGTGGTGGCTCAGGTGTTCCTGCAGCTCCTGCAGATCAGATGAGATGCTGATCTGGCTGGGAATCCCTGCTGGATCCATTCCCTGATCTGGTTCATTGTGTGTGTGTCAAAGTGCTGGTGCCAGCACAACAGAAGAGACAAGGGCAAGGAGAAAAGACAAGGAAGGGAAAGGGCAGGAGCTAAAAAGGGTTCAAGACCCACCCATCTCTCCTCAAGCGCACAACTGCCATATGACGAAACACTATCTCAATGTCTTACCTTTTGAGTTGGCTTACTTGGAAGTACCTGAGAAACTAAACTCTAGTTAAGACAAAAGTTTCAGAAACAATACTTCTGAGCCTGTGGTCCAAGATCTGTATTTGGTTCTCCAGAATACTGGTACAATTGAGTTCAGCTGAGAGGAAGTGCATTTTTCTGATGAGAAAGAAAAGGCAGCATCCTAAGACTGAACTAAATTCGTTAAAATTGTTCAAGGATAAGATTTTTTTTTCACACTGTACTTTGGCTTAAATCAAATGTAGTTGGCATGCACTTTTAAAAAACTGTTTTTAAGCATGACATGCCAGTGTGAAATGAAGTGAAAATTATGGATTGTTTATATTTACATGTAGAGTAGGTGGCTTTGGCTGACAAGAAATATATATTACTGTGTCTTGCAGTTGCAGGGAGACGACCTCACACCTAATACTCTGTTTTTAACTGAAATGCAAGCAAAGAAAGTTTTAGTTAAATATGGTTTCTTTCTGTTCATTAGCTCATCCAGTCAGACCATAAATGAACTAATAGCAACTGAACAGTAAGGCCAAAGAAAAATAATCCTTTCTCCCTTTGTACCAAATGAATTTGATGCTGCTTCTTTGTATCATTTAGAAAGATATTGGAATATAGGATTTAAAGAACTTATTTGCTTGTACTGATTTTTTTCTTGGAAGGTCCCAGGTCTCTCATCATACTAATTCTGAACAGTGTATCACTGTCCTCCCTCTCTTGGAATGATCTCCAGATGTGCTCCGGAGAGCTGCAAGGACAGAAACATGAAAGCTAATCCTACGGCATCCTCTCAAAGGCAAAACTTTTTTTTAACTTGTGAATTATGGGACGTGTTTCACAGTATTGCACTGGACAGCTACAAACAAATAGCACATTCTCTACTTCCCAAGCTTCACTGCAAACAGTTTTCCATTTATACCACAACTAATTAAAATCAGTCTTCAAATCAACAACAGATGCTTTGGTATCATGCAATAGCAAGTCCAGTGCCTGAGTGAGAAGTCTCAAAACTGATAGTTTTCTGCAAAAGTTGCTTGTAAGTTACTAGCAGCTGTTACAAAGGTAATAAATGAAAGAGAAGATGGTACACCACCTAAGTCTAATCAGCTGTAACAAGTCATGCAGAAGATAAGAAAGAGTTTCTGTGTACTAAGGGAAAGTCATGGATGGTAAACACTGATGATGTATCTATACTAGATCCTGGATGTCAAACAAGGAAAAATAATGAAGGAAAAAAAATGCTTCTATCATTTGCTCTAGGGCTTTACAGCCCACGCTTCATTAGCAAGAAATACTAACCTCTTTGAGGTCCTTACAACACCTGCAGCAGGGCCTTTTGAACATGAAGGTCTCTGGTGCTGCACCCCTTGCACGCTAATAGCCCCACTGATGTCAGCAGTGAATGCACTACATATACACTGACATGAACTGTAACTCACACATGAGATCTCCAAAAAGGGTGACTCTAACAGAAACGTGTCTGCAGTTAACAGCCACATGAACGTCAGGATTGAGGGCCTGTCAAGTTGGACAGAGAGTAAAACCAAAAAGCTGTAAATATACTTTTGCACATCAGGGACTCCATCATGTTTTCAGCGATGCCTTGAGGGGTGTAGCATGTAAAGAGGAATTTGGAGTGAAAAGAGTTGCAAAGTTCAGATTAGCCTCAGCTGGGCTGTGGGTGGGTAGCAACAGACACCTATTGCTGGGTCATGAATACATTCCTAACAGAAGCCTACACATCTGTGTCACCATAAGGTCACCAAAGTCACTTTCACTCTGCCCTGAACATCATAAGGACTATGCCTAAGGCACCCATAACAGTATTTTCAAGTACTCTTAAGATGTATAGTCAACCTTTTATTTAATAGTGGTATTACAAGCTCCATTTGGATTGACTAGCAAAGACAGTTCATCCAATAGCATACTTCTTTTTCTTCCAGGGCACCATAAACATTTTTGCCTTTTATTTTTAAGTTTTCTATCAGCATAGTTCAGAAGAGGATATCGATGCATGAATAATGTTGCGTCCACTTCTAGCTATGCTAGATGAAGCTATATTTCATCTGTGAATTTGCATTAACTGCTGGGATTTGAATCATTTGTTAGGAGAGTTATCATTAATAATTTTTTGCACAAGCATTAAACAGAAGATCCCCAAAGTATCTTTGGTGCCACCTGACATTTCTAACAATCTTAACACGTGTTACCAAAGTCGCATTGCTTGTTTTGTTTTTTTTATTTTATTTTATTTTTAACACCAGATTTACTAGTAGGCCTTGGATGTTCACGTGCCTATGAAACAGCTGGATTTGTGTTTGGCTTATCTCAGCAGAGCCGTGTGAAACAGATGGAGCATATGCTCAAGCTTTTTGTCAATCTCCCAGATTCTTTTGTAAATTTTCCATTCTCATGTTCCCTTTTTTAGTTCTGACATTTCCCTGTGCTCAATTCTCTTCCTTTATGTCCTCCTGAGTCTCCTCTCTGAATCTTAGCTATGTTTTCCACACCTGTTGAATTGCTATAGTACAAAATAAAGTTCTGAACAAGAATAATAGCCATTTTGGGAGACCTTTGAACACCTGAAAAGAGATCTGATACATCTGAAAACATATCTGGTAGCCGAGGCTGACATATAAAATTTTCCTAATCACTGAAATCCACCTTGGACTCCTATTTCTATATGGTATCAGCCCCCAAAATAAAAAAATCAAGCTACTGAGAAGATAACCCAATAGGCAGTCAGGTCATGGACGCTCATTTATCCATTCTTCAAAAACAGCCTCATCGTTCCAGTGGTAAAACAAAGACTTCTTAAAATAGGAAGAAAAAAAAAAAAGAGAGAGGAATATGCAGGGACAATCATCTGGGTTGAGAAAAGAAGGTGCACATACCTATTCCTATATTATTTGTGTAAAGTGAAACCACTGGGGTTCAGATCCCAGACCAGCCAAGCATGTAATGACTACAGAAGGTGCCTGAGATACAGAAATAGAAATTCATGTCCTCATTTAAATTTGAATTGCTCTTTTACTTGAAATAAGTCCCCTAACTATTGAGTTATTATCTATAGTAGAGGGCTCAGCTTTGTCTCCCTCCTCTTTCCCAAAGTCTACCATTCTCCAAACAGGCAGACCCTACTACGAGAGCTTGGGCTAAGATGAACTCCTGTCTTCAGACTCAACTGCTCTCTCCAGAGACTCCCACTGAGTGCAATAAGGTGCTGTTACTGCAAGGGCAAGGCCCTGGAGGAAGTGGCTATACTTTTAAGTGTGTCAGAAGGAATCCCTGGTCTGATTTATTACAGTAGAAAATGGTGCCCTTGTTGAAAAAGGCTATTAACCATGCAGAGTCTGTGGTGTTACTGTCCCTGCCGAGGAAACAGGTGATCACTGCTCTTTCAAGAAAGGACAGCAGTGTGGATTTTTGGAAAGATAAAACATATTACCTCCTGTTAAAGAATAAGCATTCAAATATTTCACAGAGGTAAAGTCCAATTTTTCTCCCCACAGTGCAGCCTGCATATAAGATCTTGGTGAATTACTGATAGGGGAAATTTGAAAGGTCTGAATTTGTTAGGAGTATATTCATCAGTATTTGTTTTTCTACATATTTTAAATCCAGATGAAAAACAGATTAATTTCCAACTCCCCAGCAAACTAATTCTGATCTCAAAAGGTAAGTGCTGCTATTTTAAGCACACTTCGTATTTTTAAGTACACAAGAAAGAAGTTGAATTTCTGTGCAAAATTGCTTACAGACAAATTCAAATATGAAGGCACTGATTGTAAGAATTGTAACAATTAGAAACAGTAAGAAATTATAACTCAGATAAACTGCAACCTATTTTCTTCAAAATTCATCCATTTAGCTCTAGACTGAAAATATCTCTGTAGTATGTGCTATAACTTTAGGAGAGATGCACTTTAGTCTTCATGTGTAACAGATTTTTCTGAAGACCAGCAACTGTAAACATTTATTTTCTTTATATATAAAAATATAATAATATAGATAATATTTTATACAACACATATATAAATAAAACATATATAACATATAGATTATAGAATATTTTAGGCAGTAGCCATATTTTGTTTTCAAAACATCTGAAAAGTAACTGAGAGCCTGTATCACAGGGGCTGAAGTCTTAAGGGGCTGATGCCCACAATTAATTTAGGATTATTAAAGTGCTACATTGCCATACGTGGCATTCCCACATTTGGATGTGGCACCTGCAGTGAAGACACTTTCCCTTTTGCAAGTGTTGGCACTGTACTTACATTGGTGACCACTGCCAGAATGGCTATGCCTTGCATGATGGGCTGCCAGGCACCAATGTCCTGTGCCTTCTGTGGAACCATGCGCCTGAACTGGGTCGTCAGCTTCCACGCATCCAACCGTATTTCCAACATGTTGTTAATGAGAGCCAGAAGAGGACCCAGGGGGAACGATGCCACAAACAGGGTGACAAAGCCAAACTGTATAACTGTCAAAGGGAGAGGTTACATATATCGGTGAGACTTTCACTTACTGGAGATACCCGTATGAGCATGTATACTTTATATAGACCAACTGTGGGGGAGAGACACAAGAAGGAGTGGCTGTGGTGGTTTGATCTTGCCTGGATGCCAGGTGCTCACCAAGCTGCTCTATCACTTCCTCCACTCCTCTCAGCTGGACCAGGGGGGGGAAGAAAATAAGATGTAACTCGTGTGCTAAGACAAAAACAGTTTACTGCAGAAGCACAGCAATGCTGTGTGTGGAAGCAAAAGAAAACAAAGATTTATTCTCTACTTCCCATCAGCAGGTGATGTCTGTCCCTTTTCAGGAAGCAGGGCTCCAAAAGAGTAGTGGTTGTGCTGGAGGACAAGCAGATGGCCCCCCACCCTGCTCCTTTACCTAGCTTTTATAGTTCATCTGACATCATATGGCATGGAATATCCCTTTGGTCAGTTTGGGTCATCTGTCCAGTTGTGTCCCCTCCCAAGATCCTGTCCACCCCATCCCACTGCAGGAGGAATGCTGAAAAAACAGCCTTGGTGCTGTGTGAGCCCTGCCCAGCAGTACCCACAACACGGGTGTGTTATCAGCACCTTTCCAGCTCTCAGTGCAAAGCACAGCACTGGGAGGGCTGCTACGGGGAAAATTAACTCCAGCTCAGTCACACCCAATACAGTGGCTTAGTTCCTAGTAAATCTTCTGTATGAGAAGACAGGAGCACAACAGTACTGAAAACCTGCCCCTGTGAAGGGGACAGGAAAATGTTGTAAATCACCACATACTGAGAGGAACTATTCTGGGTATTTAAGCATCCATTTCCTTCTTATGTCTTCACCGCAAAGACCTGGAAATCTAATGACTATCTGTGTCCGTGCTGTGCTGAAAACCCTGAACTAACAATCTTCTTACTGGTGTCCGGGTGCTGTGATAAGCACATTTGCAATGATGTGTCAGAATGGATGGTGGCAACAAACTGGAGACCTGCTAGCTCCCAGAGACCAGTGACAACTCCTGGTGACTGCAGACCCTTGGCAGAGCAGTCTGACTCAGGGTTCTGCTGTACCACACCAGAACGTGGCAGCGGTCTGCCTTCTGGACGTGTGTCTCAGAGGCGGGGGGAAAGAAGCAGCGGTGCTCCTCCTCGTACAATCATGTGCTGTTTCCTGGATTAACTGGATTAAGGTTTAGCTGCTTAGTAAAAGATTGCAAAACTACCTGTAAAGGCTCATCAAAACTTATCTTGGAGAATATTCACATCTCCTCTACCTATACACGTATGAAGCACTGCTTGTATGGAGATTTTCTTTAAAGCATGCTTGTACCCAGTAGTGGTAGCAAATCCAAACTAAACGTCTACTTACCCATTTCAAGATACTCATAAAACAGTCCAAGTTTTCCAATGGGCTGCAGGTGGTAGTCCAGTTCCCAGCGTGGAACATCTTTTTCTGATCTAGCAGCTGCACAGTATCTTCCGATTAGATTCTTAATCCAACTATCAGCCAGGGAGAAAAAGACCACTAGCATTGGTAAAATAACCTAAAAACTTCAGTAAATGGAAAAAAAAAAATGACATCTGTGCTGTTAAAGCTTTGAACAGGGGATTTAGTTATTCTTGAATTAGTGAAAGCCTCCTTCAAACATGAGTATAGTCTTCTGTTGCCTTATCCTGGAATCTGTTATTTACAACCACAAATATGAGTGTAAAAGGGCAATATATCAGAATCATAGTGATTTAGACCTATTTTGTACAGGTGAACGACCACATAAAATTCAAGGTAACAAAAAATCGAGTTAAATGTTAGCCCGTGGTTAGACAGATTAATTCCTTCTGGTCACAAAATTCACAGAATCATAGAATGGCTGAGGATGGAGAGCACCTCTGGAGTTACCCAGGACCATGTCCAGATGGCTTTTCAGTGTCTCCAAGGATGGAGACTTCACAACCTCCCTAGGCAGCCTGTGCCAGTCCCTGTTCACCCACACAGTAAAAAAGTGTTATGTTCAGAGAAAACTTCCCATGTTTTGGTTTGTGCCCATTCTCTCTGGTCCCATCACTGGGCCACTGAGATTAGTGTCTCCCTTTTCTTTACTTTCACCTTTCAGGTATTTGTATACATTGATGAGATCCCTATGAGCCTGCCCTTCTCCAGGCTAAACAGTCTCAACCCTCTCAGCCTCTCCTCCTATGTGAGGTGTTCTAGTCCCTCATCCTTGTGGCCCTTTGCTGGATTTTCTTCAGTATGTTCACGTCTCTCTTGTACTGGGGGCTCCAGAAATCGATACAGTACTCCAGGTGTGGCCTCCCCGGTGCTGAGTAGAGGGGAAGGGTCATCTTCCTCAACCTGCTGGCAATAATCCTCCTAATGCAGCTGAAGATACCATTGGCCTTCTTTGCCAAAAGGGCATCACTGGCTGAAGTTCAACTCGGTGTCCACAAGGAACCCCAGATCATGTTCTGCCAAGCCACTTTCCATCTGAGTGTCCGGAAACATATACTTGCATAGGGTTGTTTTTCCCCAGGTGCGGGACTTTGCACTTCCCCTAACTGAATTCCTTGAGGTTCTTGTCATCCCATTTCTCCAACCTGTTAAGGCCCCTCTGGGTGGCAGCATATCCCTCTGACTTATCAGCTTGGTGTCATCAGCAGACTTGCTGAGGGCTCACTGTCTCCTCATCCAAATCATTAATGAAGTTGTGAAACAGGACAGGACCCAGCAGTGACTAGTCTCCAACTAGACCTCATTCCACTCATCACCATCCTCTGGGCTTGGTCATTCAGCTAGTTTTCAGTCCACCATCTGCTCATCCAGCCCATACTTTGATAGCTTCTACTTCTGTATGGAACACAGTGTCAACAGCCTTACTGAACACCAGGTAGACAGTATCTGCTGCTCTCCCCTCATGTCCTGAGCCAGTCATTTCATCATAGAAGGTTAGCAAGTTGGTCAGCCATGACTTCCCCATGGTGAATTCATGCTGACTACTCCTGATGACTTGTCTTTCACATGCCTAGAAATGGTTTCCAGGATTAGCTGCTCCTTCACCTTCCCAGGCTTCAAGGTGAGGCTGATCTTCTCATCTGAAAGGCTTGCATGAGAACTTAAGAAAACTGATGAATTGTCTGTAGCCATTTTCAGCAAAGAACCATATAAAAAAAAAAAGGAGGTGGGGGATTATGTATATCAATAGCTAAAAAAAAACCCCAAATGGTTCTCTTTATACGTGCAGAGATGCAGAATGAGAGAGCAGTTAAGAACAGGATCCAAAAGTGATACACATCATTTCCACACCTAAATGTTACTTGTCACCCTGGGAAGTGAATTCAAAATTCTGGTCAGTTGAATCTATGTCCTGTACACAGAAGCTGTTTATGGCTGGAGCTGACATCTGCTGGCACGCTCAGTCCAGGGACCCTTCCCCAGGTAAAAGATGTTGAAAGGATGGGTCTGCAGGTCCATCCTGCTACCAGCAGCATATACAGAGCACTGGGGTCTGGAGAAATTATATCCCAGCAGAGTATCCCAGCCTCAAACCTACCCAGTATTTATGATATGCTTTAGAGTGGGATCACTGTACTGTGAAGAATCACAATTTGTGGGCTTGGAAGAACCACAGCCAGAGGGAATACAATGCCGTGGGCTGATATTTATGGCATTCAGGAGGGCATGAGCAAACAGGGAGTTCCCTATTCCAAGCAACATAACAGCCACTGATTGGTAAAAATAAAGAACAAGTCCTGGGGGAAGGAAGAGAGTCCTGGATAGTATTTGTAACCTAAATTAAATTGAGGGAATTCCTGGTTACGACTTTACTTGCTCTTTACATTAAAACATGAACTTCCAGAGATTGGTCCCACTGAGAAAGAATTTTCAGGCATTACAAATGTCAAATATAACTGTAAAACTAAATGAGTTAAATTAGTAATTTATGCATGACTTTTAAAAGCCCAATGTATAATAACAAATCATTTCACCCAGTATTAAGCCACAGTCTTTTGTTTAATATTTCCTCATATTTTCCTTCTATTGCCTCAGTTTTAAATATCCAACCTGAAACACATTGAGTATGATTTGAAGAGGAAGGAAGCATTTCTGATTAGAACTAAAATCAGTCAGAATGACAGTGACAAGAGCTCAGAGCTACCAGACCAAAAATATCCAGACTGTCTAAAAAGGCCCCAGAAGACTATTCTTGTTCTTTTAGAATACAGCAAGTGTCTATCAACTCTAGTGACCAAATGCCTGAACACATCAGGTAAAAGTAGTATCTTTCAAATATGAAAGAGCAGATTACCTAATGGTTTGAACTTACGGAAGAAGCACTTCTTGAATGTTGTTCCAGATTGCTTTACCTCCTACTATGATGGCAAGCTGAGTTGTGAGTTCGAGGAGACATCCGCCTGGATCACACTAAACGTTGGGAAAGACACAGAAAAATTTATGAATCTGGGTAACTTTTCATGAATGAATGAATGCATGAAGCATTTAAAATAATGCATTCCTGGTTTATGATGATAACATTTCTTAAAGCAATACAAGACGATCTAGGCAAAACTTTCCAGTAAGGTATGAAAGAGACAACTCCAGGCTACATATGGTCACATATGATAGGTTGACAGGACACTAGTGAAGGAGTGAAATGCCAGATGAAGTCATGCAGCTCTGTACTGTGCTGTCACCAGGTGAGGGTCACTCAGCAGAACAGCAATGCTTCTGTTGATGTTCTCCCCTTTCCACATGCCAGTTCACAGATTACTGGGCTGTAGGAAAATAAGCTTCTCTGGGTACATGTAATACATTTCTAAGCCCAACTGGTTTTGGGTCATATTCTTGTATGCTAGGGGCTACTAAAGAGGCAATTGGTTTGGGAGGCAGTCACTTTTTGAACACTTATGTTGAATCTGTACAATTATGTTATACACTCCTAACTGCAGAACACCTGGACTAATGGCTCCTGCTGCTTAAAAACAAACAAAGAATGTATATTCTTACCTCTTCGATGCGATACTTTCCTAGCCAATAAACTGGATTTCCAGGGTGACCTACAAATCTACCCTTAAAGAAAGCTATGTAAAAGCATGAAGAATAGTAGTTGACAAACTGGAACAAGAACATCTTCGTGGTCAGACTGTTTTCATAATCAGTCTGTGTCCTTGGAAGTTCTGCAATTAAAAAAAAAAAAAGTTTTAAAAGCTCCAAGCTACAAGTGCCATACAAGCTGTTTTAGAGCCTCAGCTGGAAAAGTACATGTATGCCTTGTATTCCTTAATATGATTGAGAGCACTGCAAATTAGATTGTACATAATCCCCATGTATACTGTAACCATTATGTTAATTCTAAAACTATATGTGTTGTAAAAAGGAAAGAACTTGTTCCCTGACAATAAAGAACAAGTAAAAATTCTGATAACTCAGGGGAAAAAAAAACCCCACCCTAATCCAGCACACTCCGGAAAGGTGCAAATGTAACACTTTGAACTGATGAAACGGTATTAAATGAAACTACATTAAAACACTGCACTACTTCACACATCTAAAGTAAAATAGCTACTTTAATGTTGATGGGATGGATATAAAGAAGAATAATATTTGTGACTTGTTTATCTATTTAATAACATGGGAATGGTATCTAGCTTTGCAACAGTGACCTTATTTCATTCATTTACAAGAAAATAGCTATTTTCCCCATAAACAAAAGCTAATGTAATTGAATGTGTTATGTGTTACTGATCTTTTTTCATAAAGCTTGGTTATTATAGTAATTTTCTTTGCTTTGTCTGTTTCAAAAGCACAAAACTGTAAACAATTGAACTTTCCTGTTGGCTATAGAAGGAGAATCCAGGCAAAGTCCTGAATATTGGATTCCTTTGATATTTGAAAATTTCTAGGTGGTATTGTGTGGTTTAGCAGGAAAATTCATAAGTATGTGGTACAGGTGTTCATTCATTGGAATTCTGACCACACATATAGATGATAGTTTTGCTTGCTATTTTACCCTAAGTTTCAACCTGAGGTAGAGCAGCAGCATACCAAAGTCAGTGATCAGGATTGCCACTTTTTCATAGACGACGTTGAGAACCATAATGACTACAAAGCTGATGAGAGAAGCAGTTATTGAAGTGGCTGTCTGCGGAGTCAAGTACTTGCGGATCGCCTCTGTTCCACTAATGTGCTGTGACAACTTTGCAGAGAATACCAGGAAAACTGAGAGCCTGTAGACAATGACTCCGATAACTGAAGCAATAATCAAAAGAATCTGCCAAAGGAACGCAAGAAAGATGTTAAGGTTGAACCATTGGCTTTAAGAAGAAGAGTTTGAAACACTTTTTACGATAGGCAAAAGGAAACCAATTGTATGCCTGTCATTCCTTCACAAGAGGGTGATCAAATAAGATAGAAGGCAATAAATATAGAATCCATACAAGAAGCCTTTTTTTCATGCAGTATAGTCAATCTGCAGGAAGAAAAGAGATGGTCTGGTTTATGACTAATAATAAGGTTTGTACCAATGTGAGAGAAGATAATGAGATGCATAATCAAATCTTACGCCTCAAGGCATATGATGGAAGAAATCTCCCTCTTTTGACACTGGGCAATTGGCAGGATGGCAAATGTACTCACAAATCTGCAGTGATTATGGAGGGGCCTGTACCTTCTCTTTCACATGATAATATTACAGACTACAGACTCCTTAAAGAAATCAACAAATTTTAAGCCAAGTCATGTAATCTGCAGGAGTTATAATAATGATCCATGAACCCCTTGCTTGCTGTCTCCTCCCTTTCTGCTTCTCCTCCTGCTTTTATTCCTTGGTAGTTCTCTAGCAATTATTCAGATTGAGGTCCATAGAGCTCTGAATCTTTTTTTTTCACTATCTCTGCATACTGACATGAATGCACCTTGCTCCTCCCTCCCTCTACAAACCAAACAAAAAACAAACCCAGACCAAACCTATTCCCTTCGACCTGAAGCCCTGCCTATTTAAATCCAACAGCAAGCCAGTATTCTTTCCTTTGTGTTTCAGATGTATTAGCACTGAGGCTCTCCTGAGCTGCCAGCCACCACTCTATCTCCTGTCTCCTATCACCTAGGATGAGGTCTGTTCCAGCTGCTGTTTGTGCCACAGTTGAGGAGGACATGCAGCATGCTAAAACATTGAGCTTTTCAAGGCGACCTCTTGGGGCATGCTCACCATGTTACATATTGCTTTGTGGACTGCTTTCAAGTTTTAGTTGTAATTAAAGTAACATCTCTAGAAGCTTAGAGAGCACCCAGCTTTGTTCTGTTCAGTGAAGCAAAAACCCTGAAAAAGGCCCAGGACTTTAAGACATGATATTCAAGCAAACCACTGGAACTAGTAGGATAGAAACTGTCAAGAAGAGCATGCAAACTAAAGTCTTCCCCCTACCCCTACCTCTTCCCCACCCCCCGCCCAAAAAGACATTTATCTTAGAATAATGAGGGAAAACCCAATGGTCCAGATCCACAAACATAACTTACAAGCTACAGCTGCAGGATATTTTGTTACATATTTTCTATTGACTGTGTGCTAATGCGTATTCAGTGACTACATCTACCTTCTTCATGTGGGTCCTTATCTCATGGGCTTGGTTTATGCATCAGATGGGAATCCAACCAAACCTGTTCCACTGTTACCTTTTGTTCAGGTCAGTAAGATCAGTTTTTGACACTTGCTAGAGAAGGGAATTCATGAGGTGAAAGAATAAGAGGAGAACTTTACCCAGAAGAAGACTGCACTTGTACAGAAAGTTATCCGTATGCACTTCCCACAGGCAGTGTATGGCACATGTTCTTCTTGCTGTAAAAGATTTACAAACAGGTCAGGGATGCACTCAATCTTTTCTTCTTCCCCCCCCTTCTCTTTTTTTTCCTTTTTGGGTTTTTATTTATTTATTTATTTATTTAATATTTTTATTGGTGTACTCCAGTTAAATTCTTTATGATATATAGGGCAGAAAAAAGTAAAGAAGTCCCTGCTTTTGTTTCCTTTTCTGATTTGTTATCCTGGATACCTGCATTTATTCGTCATTTCAAAAGTCTTGCCTGATTACAGGTGTCTTTTTTTTTTTTCCGGCCCATCTTAGAAGATAAAAATGACTCCATGGAGGCTGAGTGTTCTCAGCTCTTACTGACTTCAGCTATGACAGGGTGCACAGTCCTTTTGAACGGACTAATTCTTTTTGGCTGATCAAGGTCATGATCTTTCAAAGCTCACTGACTAAAATTAGCACATACTGAAATTTTTGTCCCTGATCTCTGTATCTCTCTATTTATCCCACATGAATGATGGGATGGGTTTCCCGAGGAAAATACCCGCTTCAGTATATTGGTGTGAAAATTCACTGGGTATTTACAGGATCTCTGAGGATCAAAATCATCACATTTTAGCATATTCTTCACTCCTCGAACCGTCTGAAAAGGACTTGCTACCTATGACTTTTTACATTAAAGGTGGCATAGGTTTATAAGCTTTTAAACAGAATCATATTTTTTGTAGTATAAGATGTAAAAAGAAGATCTATATTGGATAGTTTCAACTATGGCAGTTAATTCTGAAACTTTCCAAGTGCCCTCTAATAAACATTAGTATAATGTGAAAGCAATGCAAATGCTCAGATAAATGCCAGAGTAATATATTGACAGAGAATAATAAAAAGTGAAGCTAAGCTGGAGTGAGCTACAGAAGTTAAAGCTACTCAAAATGTATAATAAATAGTGATGTAAACGAAGATCCTTATAAATATGAATCCTATATGATTGAAATTGGGATTATCCTTGTCCCTGTGAGTTTGCTGTTATTAATGTAATTGCATCCACATGCACTTAGCAACAATACTTATTGATACATGTTTCAAACAGAAATATCTTTATCTAGAAAAACAGTCTTGGCATGATACATAATGTAACATCCTTCCCTCTGTTTCACCCTTTTTTCCTGATGCATTCTTAGGCAGAGATAGCAAATGCTCTGTGATCTTGGCCTCTGGCAGCAATACTGAATCATTTCTTAGGGGGATTTAATAAAGTAGACATAGTCTTCTAAGCTGGGGACGATGCCTACTTCTGTTTATTTATGACAAAGGAATCTCATCAGTGCAAGCTTCTCAGACAACTACTTTAAGTTGCCTACAGTTAGATATAAGTTCCATCCTGCACATCTGTACTTGATAAGTTCACTGTTTCCAGGCCAGTTTATCAACCTTCCTTGAAGCATTGCTGATTTATACAGCTCTAGTCCAGAACCACCATTTTCATAGTGTCCCCGCACAACAGGCCTATTGCAGTAACCATCACCAGTTATCAAGATATTCTTACCTGTGTGATTTCATTCATCACTACGTGAGTGCACTGAGCTTCGTATTCTGGACGAACTTGTTCTTCTTGCTCTAAGTACTCAACTGTGTCCCACTCGTACTCCAGTTCAGCCTGCCGCCGCTTCCAAAACTCCAAAAACAAAGTAACTATCCAAAAGATAGACAAAATGAGATCTCATAGACAAAACAGACTCATGAGATCTACTTCTTTATGCAATTATTGCTTTGAATATATAGGTGCTTCAATAAGAGAAACCTGGGGTATATGGTGTTGTAAGGACATTCTAAAAAAATAAAGATGAATTTATTTACTTCCTGCTTAAAGCTAAAATATGAGTACTTTGGGGTTTATATAGCAGACTGCTTTTGAAAAAGTTTATCATGGGATGTGTAAGAAAGCAAATTGGTTGGATAGGTGAAGACAAAATGCTGGAGAGCACAGAACTTCTAGAAAAAAACTCAGTATGCCAAAAATTGCCACAAAGAAAAAGCTCATGTTCATTCAGGCCTCAGTTTTTGTGTGGACACATTATCAGTCTGCAAACTGCAAGAGCCAATGACGGTTCAGTTAAAGTGGTTGAAACACAGATATCTTCCTCCTCTGCTAGCACAAACCTGAAGGTGCTGCACCTATTTTTGCACAGCATGGAACTTAGAAGCTCTCCAGGCTGGGCAAGCAGTCCCACAGACAGTGCTACTAGAACTGGGAGCACCGCAGGACACAGATGCCCAAGTGGTACTGGCGAGACATGAATCCAGCCAAACTCACTACCTTGTCCCGAGACATTATGCAGGTAGATCCCAGCAAAGGCAATCATAGACCCATCTGAGAAGGCTGGGAGGAGCTCAGGATGATGGGTGTCAGTACCACACATCCCAGTACACCTGGATTCTTTATTACTGAAGACAGTGCATCCTTAGCTTAAATGAGTGGTGTGGCTCCGTAGCACTGCCTCCAGGAGGAGTTAGTATCCCATCACTGCATTCCTCATTACTTCCATTGCCTGGAAGTAATTAACCCTACAAGTGGGGTTTTTTATTAGTTTGGCCCCCTCATCCTGAATGATGAAACATCAGTGGCATGCGGTTACAAGTCCAAACATTAAAGGTTATTTCCAAAATCAGGTGTGGTCAATAAACCCCAAACTGGAGCATTTTAAAACCAGAAAACTCCATGGACTGGACTATGAGGTGACCCTGGCATCTGCACAGAGGCAAAATTCCAGGAAACTCTCCTCTCCTGATTATTCAGGGGCCTCTTTCACAAGGACTTCTCTGCTACTTCATGCTTAGAAGCACAAACACCATTCCAAGCAGTGGGCCAGAGGATCACATCTGCCATCTCCTGCAAACTCTGTCCAGCCCAAATCACAGGAAGCTACAAGGTCTACTGATTTGCTCCAGCTTCAAATCCAGCTGCTGATGCAAAGTCCAGAAATGCAGGGCCTCCTTCTGTGACGGCCTCTGTGCTAACAGCAAAAGAAGGGCGCATTACACAGGGACAGCTCTCTCAGCCCCAGTACAAAGC
This sequence comes from Todiramphus chloris collaris, assembly GCA_025345505.1. Taxonomy (NCBI): domain Eukaryota; kingdom Metazoa; phylum Chordata; class Aves; order Coraciiformes; family Alcedinidae; genus Todiramphus; species Todiramphus chloris. The sequence goes on along the minus strand of JANVCC010000010.1, from coordinate 32,011,084 downwards.
AAAATTTCTACTAGCTAAGGTAAGCCAGCATCCAAGCTGCATCTTCCAGAGTAGGGAAGGAGCTGCTGATGTGACATTTTCCTTTTATTTTGAACCAGCATTTTTTTAACAGTGGAAGCAAATGACATTTCAGAATCTGGAGATTTGAATGATAATTCAAACCTAATTAATTTGTGGTGTCTCCTTTCATGTGTCCCTCAACACTCAGTATGGCCCTGAAGCTGCGCCTCCAAGGACTGATAAGAAATGCATTGATAGGAGAACATTCACTTATTTAACTGATCTTCTTCAGGAAGAGGATGCAGTGATGGTAGCAAGAAGAAGCTGCCTCTTGTTCATGACCATTTTCAGCCTAGTGATACCATCACAGGCCAAGCGGCAGAAGTATTGGTCCAGAGCATTAATGTATAGAGGGCTAATTCCTGAGGCCAAATTCCCTGCTGTTTTATAATGCTTTAAAATCTTTGAAGGTAATACACCCTCCCAAAAAGCTGCAATTATTAGAAATGTATTGATGATAATGATGTGGTAGTAGATCTAAAAATCTAATATTATTTTAATTGTTTGGACCAGAAGGTCTCCAAAAGTATTAGAGCAAGCTGAAAATTACAGCTGCAATGGCACCAAGACCATAGGTCATTTGGATTCAGAACAATTTTGACTGAATTTCAATTCACCTCTTTATATAGTGGACTTATGACAAGAATACTAATAGGCCTTTCAGCCACCACTATAACCATGGAGCTTAATTTTGTAATTATTACTCTTGGAGCCATTCTTCAAAATAAGAAACACAATTTTAATTAAAAAACAAATTGGAAGTAAATTAACTATTCCGATGACAGGAGGAGATTAACTTAGCATTAAACTTCTAATTTTATTTTATTTAGACAATTTCCTGTTAATATTTTGATTTTAGCATATTTTGAAAGAAATCTTTTTGAAATTTTATCTTTCATCTTATATTTCTTTAAAGCAGTGGCTATTTCAAAGTACTTTAGGTCATCATAGGAAAATAAAAATGCAATTCATTTTACAAAGAAAGCAAACTATGTGTCCTTGTCAGCGTATATATGAATTCAAAATGTTACATGAATTATTTTCTCTGTAGCATACTTTTTACAGACCTAACATTGAATTTCTTTTGTTAATTTCTGGATAAGACAGTTCAATAAAAGGCCGTTAACAACGCTGTTAATATGAGCAAAACAGTTTCTGGGAAGAGAACCTTGTCTAATCCCTTGAATACAGCACTAAGTGGTTTCACCCATGGGAAACATCCTGGTTTCAGATATATTTTCTCTGCTAAAAGATAAATCTAGTGCTTCTAACTACTACATGTTTTACAAACAGTTTTAAAAATAAAGACAGAGGGAAAAAAAATCCCGGGAAATATAATAAATGACTATTTTTCAATTGCTTTGCACAGTCACACAGCTGTTAATAGGCACAGGCAGCTCTGAAACTCTTTGGGGAAAAAAACCAGCTCCTCTGCCAGATATACTTTATGTGGCTGGCTCCTGATGGATGAACATGAGGCAGCTCTAATCGCTTCTGTCGGACTTTTCTCCAAGTCAAACAAAAAAACTCAGATGATGAAGATCAACTCTAAGTTCTACAATTTTTTTTGCTTTCTTACAATGCTAAAAAGTTCCTGTGAATGTACATACTTTCTACAGAACTACCTACTAAAGAATTTCTGAGTGCTAGAAAATGAAGCCGTTGCAAATTTATCCATGATTTCTTGGCTGATGCTGGAGGCTGGGCCAAAATTAGATGACAAATCACAGTTGTTGAAATCAACTTACCCCATATTCCCATAAATACTGCAAACACCAGTGTCCCAAAGCTATCAAATATACAGAGTTTCTGGAAAAATGGAATAGAAAAAAAAAGGATTAAAATATAATCAAGCATTATTTTTCTTCTGCACTGAACCAGCACAGAAGCTGATAACTGAACATGTTGATTTTTAGCTTTTATGTAGTTTAAAAAATCGTCTTTACTGATAGTGTTCCCTCAATTTCTGTCAATGTACACCACCCTCCAGTAAAATTAAGGAAATCAAATGCAAAGCCCAGAATTAAAATTATAAGCCAAATATGCAGCAAGAGGATAGTAAAATGGTGTGCCATTGAACTTCCTTCCATCTGTTGCATAGAAAGTGGAAAAACAGTGTTTCTGGTTTGGGAACTCACTATAGAGTTATGTATTTTTAATACAGCCACAAAAAAGGCAATGGACACATCTGGTTCTTGTGAGTAGGATGACAACGAATCAAGCTAGTTAGGGAAAACACATTCTGATGCAATACCTCTGTGGACACAATTTGCCTTTTCTTTCCATCATAGCCTTTTCCCTCTATTCTTATTTCTTTTACCCTTTAAGTGCACTGAAGCAACACATTAGAGCTGGGCAAAATATTTTTGATGAACAGCTGAAAAATTGCAGTTTTGGTAGTGACTGAATCTATGGAAAGAAATGACAAAAGGCTAAAAATGAGCCTACTAAGACAGGTCATGGAGAAAGAAAGTGAAGTTCCTCTAGACAGGAGCTCAGAGCAAGAGTGTCTGCATCATGGCTAACGGGACATGGCTGTGTCACAGCTTCTGTCATAGCCAACATCAGCCTCTCCTTGTACCCGTCTCCTCCTTGACACCATGGTCCAAATTTAAGGCACGGATCCAGATAACTTCTTTGGGAAGGGAGGGTGCAGAATTTAGAAAAGTCAAAATATGCTTTAGACATTTCCTTAGCAAAATTCATTTAGAGCTACTGAATCAGGACTTTTGTAATTGAATCTTTAAAACATTTTAGACCTGCATCAAATATTCAGCAGCTATGTGAAATTAAAAATAACTAATTTTTTTCATCTTAGATCAAACTGGAGCAATTAATGTTGTTTTTTACTTTGCAAGGTTCAGTTGCTGTATAAAAAGGAACAAAAATTTGCACAGTTCTAGCAATTCTGCAGGACATTAGCGGAGGAATGACATTGTTTTATATGTAGTACTGGAGAAAGCTCAACTAAAGTTCAATAGCTTGTCTGTGAGCTGTAAACGTACTTACTTTGGAAGATTCACAAGTGATGGTGAGGTTCCAGTAGGTACATACTTTATCACACTGAGGGCACATTATGATATTACCTCCTATGTTGGGGTCACATACTTCTTGGCTAAAAACAAAACTTGTCAGTCACTCACTAAGACTAAATTCTTTAGTCCTTTTTTATGCATCAGGACAGTGCAATAATCTCAGGGAACTGTGAAATAATTTACCAGTTATATGCTTTCAAGAATTCCCCCACCGCCCCAGTAACACATCCCCATTTCTGTTCTCCATTCTCATCTCAGAAATGGATGACATAGGAGGAAAATAATTTCCATCCCTTGTACATAGTGCTAATTCTCAAAACCGATCACATTAAAAATAAAACAACCCTTCAAAGATCTCCCAGTCTTCAACAGGAAACCCATATTTACATGCTCACACATGCTGTCATTGCAAGCCTGAGGAGAGAAGGAAGAGAAACACTGCCTAACAGAGGAAGGAATAGCTGCAGAACTGAAACGGCTACCTACTCCCTGTGGTCTTCTAGTACATACTAACCTAGTATGGTGGAAAGCTGATGTAGTTGCTTTCTATAAGTACATCAGTGGGGTAAACACCGGGGAGGGAGGTGAACTACTTAACTAAATGATAATACTGGCATAAGGCTACATGTGTGTGAACTGGCCACAGGAGTGGAGCTCTGGAACAGGCCTTCAGCATGTTTTTTAAAGATGAGCACCCTTCCAGAAAGGGTGATGGCCTGTAGATGATTTGGAACAATGACCCCGGTGATTTCTCCTAGGTCACTGCCATGGTTGAATTTTGTTATGTTCTGATGAGGTTCTGTGTCCTGGCTATGCCTCTCCTCCCAGTGTATTCTGGGCAGCTGAAGCCACCTGTGCTGTTGCTCTTCTACTATTCCTCTCTCAAAATAGAGGAAAGAAATGTTGGGAATTTATCAAGGCCTTTGGATACCTCCTTTGAAGACTACCACTGTGAAAATGACGTGTTACAGCAATTTGTTTTGACTTCTGGTTGTCACTCTTTTCTTTGTGCTTCTACTCTAGGTGTGGTGAGACTAGTGCAAAATATAAATAAAATGATGAAAACCCAAACCCTCAGATGCCTATCACTGTAATGGTCCATTACTCTTCTTATTTCATATTTTGTGCTGTTACCTTCAAATCAACAACTATTGGTTCTCTCAGACTCTTTCATTTTGCCTTTTTATTACACAATGTCTTGCAACCCCCCCCATAGAGTCCTGCTCTGTAGGGTACTGATGAAAATTGCATATGATATTAAAGTAGGGCTGATCAGGTACCTCCATGTGCAGTTGTCCTTTGTCAGGCATCCATACAGAAAACAGCCAACTCCTACAACTGCAGCCACAATCAGCATATTAGTGTAAAAGCCCAACCAAGCAAAGTAGATTCCAATTTTTTCTCCATAGTATTTCCTGTGGAAGGGAGAGGGTTGTTTTCTGAAATGCAAGTAAATTCACATTTCTCTTTCAAACAGCTCTTCATTTCAGATATTTTGTGCCAACTCATATGGTCATATTCCTCTGGTCTGAACTTTGGGATTGCAGAAGTATTACAGCTGGGTATTTCTATCATCACTTTTATGATTTTACGAGAGGATAGGAAATGGGAAAAAGAAGGAAAAAGACAGAAAGATCATACCTTCCAAAATATTAAGTGGCTGCCTTTTCATGAATCGGTTTATTGTGAAACTATGCTCAAAGTATGCTCCCATGCATGAGTTGATATGGGTGTATGTACCTGATCTCAGTACTGAGCTGTGCCTCTTTGATATCCCCCACACCAAACCAGTTATGTAAATTCCCTCTGCGTTAGTCCAGCACCAGTCACACCAACCTGATGAAATCCAGGGGTTGCAGTTTGAAAATGTTTTTAGGATGAGCCCATTCTCTGTAGAGAAGATATCGTTCACTTGGGCACTTGGGATCAGTTGATGGGTGCCTAAAACTAGACTGCAAAACAGAAAGAGCATGGGAAGAAGATACTGTTAATCTAAGCAGCACAGATCTCATCTCTGCAGACCCCATGCCATGAAGCCAGAGCCTTTTAGCCCAGTCTCACTGCAAGCCAGAAAAAGGAGCAGGAAGGCAACTCTGGGAGTGCTCCAGGATTCAGGAGAGAAGGTTGTCAGAAAGGCATTGAATGCTGAAGCAAACACATTATATATGTGAGCTGAAAATAACAGAGACTCACAACGATCTTAAATCTAAGCACATGTCACTGTCTTGGCACTTAGGCATAGAAAATAGAAAAGAATCCATTCTAATTAGAGCCCAGGACTGAATTAAAATTGATTTTAAGTAGCTCTAACATGCTAACATGCTTTACTTCAAAATAATATTGTACTGGAATGAAGACTGGAAAGTCTGAGGGATAAATCCAGGGCTTCTAGTCTCTGTTTTAAATTTAAAGGATAGTTCACATGGAGATAATCCTTGTGTTTTTTACTAGGTTATTTGAAAAGTGATTTCAATAAAGCCTATTTTACTTGAGGGAATTTTCCATTCTATATTGGTGATGCAACAAGACAAGGGACATTTGTAGAAATCTATAGGCTCCTTTTGATTTTCAGAGTAGCTGTGATATATAACTTTAATTGTATAAAAGGACAGTCATTAATTACTAGGCATATTGAGTCCAGGTTCCCCATGCCATGAAACAGTCTGCAAGGCAGGCTTTAAATCTTTAAAAGGAAACCTTAAAAATAGATAGAACCAATGATATTAATTCTAACCTGTAAAGCTTCGGGTTACTTACAAGAAACATGATTTGTCTTGATCCTGCCTTAAAGATTCCCTTGAAATCCTTGGAGGTTTCCTGAATATTTTAAGCCGAGTCCAAATAGCTGAAGCAGTTATGATTCTTGACCTCCCAAGTCCTCAGTATCTCCTCAACAGAACACACCTCATGGTGGCTCTGATGGGGAGGAGGTGGGGGTATATAGCAGATACAGAGTAGAAAATCAGCCCTCAGTCTGTATCCCATTTGCAGCTTCACATGGAGTTTTTCCATAGTCAAATACTCTGAAATTGGATTTTTTTTCTCCATTTTCTTTTTCTGTGCTTTCTGCTTTTTTAAATTATACAATTCAAAAACCTTCAGAAGTGTAGCTACAAAAGCTGGATTTCTTATTATTGCAAGGTGAAATTTAACTGGATTGAACTTCTCTCCACATGACTGTACCGTTTCCTGTGAGGTGTTGGACTGGCCAGACAGAATCTTCTTGCAAACATCTGAGTTTCCCTGCATGTACGTTACAATGTTTGGGAACTGTGGGAATGTTTCTAACTATGTGAGACTGTCACATACCCTGTAATGAGATATGTAGTCTACATCTTTATTAACGATGTTGAGACGTGACAGAAATTTTAATACTGAAAAATTGAATATAAAAAAAAGGGGCAATGTTAAAAGTGATTTAGAACTGATGATACAATGTATCATGGGAGCTATCACTCAGGCCAGGCACTTCACTGAGCTCCATCTCACAGAGAATACAAGTTTAACACCTTCTGCATGAAATATATTGCTTTTCAGTTATGGAGCTACATTTTTAACCAACAGTGCTTTGGAGAAAAATCTCTTTAGACAAAATATGTCCTATTCTAATACATGGATATAATAACCATTCAAGGAGTAAGGCAAGCAGTAGTACTTATATCCTTTGATATAAACACCGCAGACAAAGTTGAGACATCTATTTCCAAATATATTTTAGTTACAAGCACTGGACTTACATCATGAAGGGGAAATGCTGCTTTGTAGATTCCAGTGTCCAGTAATTTGTTAATGCCAAACTTTTTCACATTGTTTTTGGTTGCATATTCCACACGGGACAGGATAAAATGAACCTGAAATTCATAAAATATTTTTGTGTCTCTTGCAACCTGAAAGTAGTCATACACAGCTATATCTGTCTTAGCATACAATCAACTTAGGAAAGGGTAAGCAGTGCAGACAAAATTAATTGCACAGGGTTTATGAACCATTCAAATCCCTCCTTTATATTCAGGTGAAACAGAAATGGGACAAATAAAAAAAATTTTTTCCTTCTGGATTGCCCAAGCTGCCTCATAAATGACACAGGACTATTGCATCCCAAATATTTATAATTTTTCAGAATGCTTTCATGAAGGTAATTGCACTCGTTTGATTAAAGGACTCTTTTCTTTTTAAGATTAAATGCTAGAAATACTCCGTGGACTTACAATTCGGCTTCTAGTTGCAGGATTGAAAAATGTGTCTTTGTCTTGAATATAAAAGTTGGACAAATGGTCCTTTTGAAAAGGGGCAGTGAAAAACTCTTGCTCAGGTTTGATGATATTTTCATCCACTCTGAAGAGTCTACTAAACCAGTTGAAAGCTGAGTCTCGGGTTTTCAGGTCATTGGGTTGCAGGGGCAATTTGATGTGCATAATCTCAGCATATGTGCACAGCACTTCCCATGGTGCATGCACTTTCACAAAAACAAGTTTTTCATCCAAAACCTGAAATGAAAGAATATTAAAAATATGTGTGTAAGAAAATGAAAGCAAAGGACTTTTCGTAACAATTCTTAAACTATCCAGAATTTTCTTTCTCTTCAGAGCTCATAGATGACCTACTCAAAGTCGCATTCATTCTCCATCTTGGCAGATGTATCATTAGCTTCTGTAAAAGCACTGACATGAGATGGAAACACTTGGGCATATAAAGGCATATAAAAGTATATAAAAAAAGACAGATAAATGTTTCCTTAATGCTTAATGTTTACATCTCTGCAAAGTATTTTACAAAGCAAATTAAGTTTAACAATGCTTCCCCATTCAGATTGTACTTTTATCTTGGCAAGGCAGCTGTGGCTTTGGAGCTGTCAGTGACTCTGCAGCAGCTCAAGTATAATGCCAGGGTGGTGTGACTTGATGGAAGCAGGCTAGGCACCTATTGGTGCTCCTGGGCAACATGAATTCCCAGCTTCATAGGGAGAGGGACGGGGAAATCAGCTGTGACTGCTGAGAAAGACAGCACAGGGCATATTTGCTCCCAGTTGCATGCCCAAACCAGCACCAGTATGTAGTGGGAACCCTGACAGCTACTTTTGGTCTCCTGTCTACACGCTGCCTGTAGACCTTCTATTGATGGCCTGCATTAGTGAGTCTCAGCCACACTTATGTTATGTAGCTCAGGAACATCAGTAAGATGTCTGATATAGCCTGGGGAAACTTACAGTTTCAAAAGTTTTTCAGTCATGATTGTGGCAGAGTTATTGAAAACTGCATGACCTAAGTAAAGCAAGAGGGCCATGTCAGACTTCCAGCAAGCAGTTTACTTTCTCATGAATGTGAGGGGCCAGACTGCATCCTTGGACGTGCAGCAGGAGACCTCAACGCAGATATCAAATAAACAGAGCAATGCCATGGATGCTGAGTCCAGTTTGGGAGGAAGGGGCAAAGCAACCTTTTCTACAGACTACCAAATAACAGCAAATTTAGACTGGAAGTGATGTAGTCCTGGATGGGGAGATCTGGACACTGCAGGGCAGGAAGGAAAGGGGCTCTGAGGTCCTCCAACCCTCCCTGCAAGAGACAGCAGCTCCAGCAGCTGGTGTGCATTATCAAAGCACTCCTGAACTGCCCACAGGCAACATCGTAGCCCAAAATGTACAAAGCATGACAGCTACAACCACTTGCTTGGTGCCAGGCCTTGCAAGGAAGACTGTCATGTGCAGGAGCTCTGCACTTCTCTTCTAGCAGGGGTGTTCTGCCCTGGACACCCACTGGCTTCCTACACACCCTACACAGCCACAGTATGGGGAGAAGCACTCCTCAGAACGTAACTGCTAATTTTTATCTTCCAAGCTCTGAGCAAACACAACCTATGTAATCTCTCAGCTTCCCACCTTTTATTTTGCAGAAGAAGAAAGAGACATAAAGTTTAGAAAAGTTTGCATTGGATCAGAGAGACACTACTGATAGGAAAAAGGTGGGCTTTTTTCTCCTGAGAGGAATGTTATAGTAAATTCATATATCCAGCTTTTTTATTCTCACAGGGGCATCTTTGCTCTCAGACACAGCCACTCACACAGAGAAGGGCACTCACCGATCTCGTTGCTTCAAGTTGCAAGCCATTGTTTATCAGGTTTGATTCATATACTTGTCTCTTCTTCTGTTAAAAAGTATTTGAACACTGTAAAACATCTGTTCCAAATTTCACAAACACGTATGCATAGAAGAATGGAATTGCCTCCCAAAATGAAGAATCGTCGGGTTGTTATCTCTGTAGCCCATTTGACAGCTATTGTGGTGATAGGTACAGTCTTACCCACTTACCAGTCCTGATCATATCCCTTTCCTTTCAGCAACATGTAATTTTATTCTTCTTTAACATTAGTCATTTGAGTTCACACAGTGGTTCAAACTGCAGTAGCCCTCTACATTTTAGTCCATGGATAAGAATGCCCAAAGGAAAAAGCCAAGAGCTGTAGCATTTGTAGAGTCAGTGGCACAATCCTAGAAGCATTCAATATCCCCAGAAGGACATAAGTTTTCCTCAGTAAAGATGAAATTCATGGATCATTTTAGTTTCACTTCACAGTTACCAGCATTTGCCAAAAAATCTCAAGTGTCTTTTCAGCCTTGAATTTACTTCTTCAGACACATAAGCTCACCTCAAAAAACACACAGAGACAAGCAGCCCCTTTCCCCTTGAAATACAAAATATGCAACTCCATAAGGGATTTACAAGTTTTGAAACTTCATGTGAAGTAATTACATTTAAAAGCTATCTGCATCTATGGGATAACTCCCAAATGAGCTATTTGTTTATGTAAGTCAAGGGTAGGCAGCTTTCCCTAGCCTACAGACTGCATGTCAAAGTATCAGGATGGGTAAGGGTAGGCAGGTGGGGCTCGGGGAGGAGCTTCTGTGAGCAGTTTGCCAGGAGGAGATGACATTAACATGTGGGGATTGATAGCATTATTCCTGAACCATGCTAGGCTAGGCATACAGTGAGGTTCTCACAATGACTTAGTGATACTACTTTCTTACTCCCAGATTGCTTTCATGGCACTGGCTATTGTTTTGATTGTTGATACGTCCTGTGTTTTAAAGGATTCTGTGCCTACCACTTCAGAGAAGAAAGGTCCAATGGTTTCTGTTACCTGTTTCTCTATAGCCACACTAAATTGCCTTAAGATCTGTACTTAAGATCCAGGTGTGTTGCTCCTGAGAAGGATCAGAGGCAATTAAATGACCCTTTAGATAAAGTCTTAGGAACTTTGATAGGTACATGGAAACTGGTCTTGAGGACTAGATCCAAGACACACTCACTCTAGGGGGCAAAACCCAGATGCTTCAGCAAAAAGGGCAAAAATCTTCAGGAGTTCCACTGGAACAGGTCAGTTGTACCTCCACATAAGTTTCACCTAGTTCTTTAAAGACTGTTCTAAGGCCCCAAAGTAGAGAAAAATATTTTCCCCAAACTCTAGCAAGTCTTGGAATTAATAATTGTAAAATTGAATAACAATATAAACAGCCTACCCCATTTATACTTTGTTAGTTCTCAACTGCAGCACCTGCATGTGGTAATGGTCACAACAGACTAATTTAATATTTTCTTCTAAATTCTCTTCTCTGTTTCAGGTTTTCTGCCTTTTTATTCTAGTGAATGTCATCTTCTTCTAGGGTTAGGGACAAGAGCTGTATCATTCAATCTGTTTTCTTCTTTCATCAATGCTTATCACATTTCTCCTTATTCCTCTTTCAGGGTAAAACAGAGCCTCAGACTTTGTTAGCATTCTTCATGGAGGTATCTCTCTATGTCCCATTGATCCACTTGTTTACTGGTGACAGTGTACTGCTCATTATGTATTTTCATTCTATAAATAACATTGTGTATATATATACATAATATTCACATGTACAACATATTGTATATACATAATTGTTTGTATTATCTAGAATTTTGATGCTAGCTGAACCTTGAAGACAACACTTAACATAGCTGTTTCCTGTGACAGCTAAGTCTTTTCCTTGTACTATGACAGAATCCTGCATATGAATGAGTTTTTTCCTTGCACTAACATATTTCCTCACTTTTTTCTAACAGTTCATAGGTAATAGTGCTCACTATTCTCATTCAAAGCTAAAGGTTCACAGTTGTCTTGGCTTCTGAGTAAACTACCTAATAATTTCCTCTGCAATTTTTGTCATATCATAACTCAACCATTAATTATACGTAGCACACAACTCGGGAGTTGGTTGTTAGTCCACTATTAACTCTTATGCCATTTCATCATACTTCTTTGCTTCTTCCATATTCATGTGGTTCTTTGTAAGATGAATAATACTCATTCATGAAAATATTTCAATGTGAGTTTTGCTTTGTTTCAGCAAATAAAAGAGGCAGAGGGTTAAATACATGTTTCATTTCTTCCTAAATAGCACAAAGATGGATGCAGGGCAACTCTCATTTCTAGAAGTCTAATATATATATTCTTTTTTAATCTTACCATTCAGATTGCTTTAATAATTTATTATGGCAAGGAGTTCCCCAAATTAATTTTGCCCTCAAAATCTTAGAGGAATGTTGACAATATTAAGGTTTCTAATAATGCATTAATGCAAGTAGTGAGAAACAAAGCCCCTGGGAGGCTTTGCTAATTAGGGGCTTTGCTATTTTATATAAATGATTGAATTACGCGTATGATGATCTATGGAGCAGCTAGACTTTTACCCAGAGGAGTCTGTAGTGGTTTTGCATTGACTGGGGGATACAGCATAAAGATATGATAGCTTACTAGGCTAGATGGTGGAGACTATCCAAAGATTATTTTAGTATCCGGCATTTTGCTCAGCTACCTGCAAGATTAAGATACAATAATAATGTAATCATGGTAATGCTGCTGGTCGAAACCTGACATAGACTTCGATGATTGAATGGCTATGGGATGCATAATCATATACAAACTTAAGAAAGTGAAAGCACAGTGTAAGTAAATGACAAGTATTGCAAGCATGTAGAAGGGTTAGCTCTTGGGAGCTGTGTTTTCACCACAATGCTTTCAATGTCTGGTGATTGTCTTGCCAAGCTGAGGTGACTAATGAGATTATGGGTCTGCAAATTAGTAGCAGACCACTAGCAGTTTTCCTTTCTGTGTTTTGTAAATGCTAGGGAGCACTTGCTTTGATTACAGTGACAGAAGAATGCCAACTCATATCTTTGTTTAGTTTCTTTTGTGTAAAAAGAAAAGTTCCCCACAACAATGTCTGTGTGGCATCAGGGGAAAAAACCTAACAAGGAAGGAGTGCTTGAATAGCCACTTCTGCTTTACCTGACAGGCAACAGATAAATCATAATCAGGAAGAGAAAGAGCATGTGGCCCAAAGCCTCCCCCATGGAAATCAGCTAAAGGGAGTGGAGAGGATCACTGTGTCAATATTAGCTGCCAACTCTCACAGTTTTTCTGATGGTATTTGGAAGCTTTTTCTGAAAGTCTCAGCTGTCAGCATGAGGAAATTAATTGATTGAGAAGCCCTGCATCTTTAAGCTTCTTCCCCTTATGCTTGAAGATCATCCTAAAAATGTGAAGCAGAACATGCTATAAGGACTGATACAAAAAAAAAGTAAACCCAAAGAACTCCAAATACATATTTTCTGAGATACCCTCTGATTTTCAGACAGCCTCATGATTTTCTGAAACATGACTCTTGACCACACAAAACTGGCAATACTGCAGTCTAGCCCTGCTCTCAACTGTGGCTTCTAGTCCCCCTGTTTAGAAAGATGCATTTCTGGAACTATGAATGTATGCAGTAACTTCAAAGTAAATCCCTCTTTCCATTTTCTTCCCATCCTTCTGCCATCCTTCCTTTCACCCATTAAGCAAAGAATTAGAATTTGGGTTTGGGGTTGGCTCAGGAACAGAGATTTTATTTAGGTGAGCTCCTGCTTCAAAACCAATCCATTCAGCAGAGACCAGGGCAGGTGCAGTTAACCTCCTCCTAGTTTCAAAGGTCCTTTTCATCCTTGTTATCAGACTTCCTGGGTAGGTCAGCTGAGCACACCACAGCCATGTAGAGCCTGCCATCCCCTACCACCTCAATCACTGCCTGAAATGGCACTGAGGTACCCTTCTTTCTATAAACCCCAGTATTATTCTCTTACTGCAGGTATGACACGTGCTAAACTGTGAGAGAAGTACATTTTGTTTCTGAAAAGTTATCTAAGACTTTTTTGTTTGTTATCTAAACTAAAGTCTAGAGGCAGGAACTGTTCATTGTTTGCTTATGAAGATAAACATCTCTATCACTGCTGAAGTTCTCCGTAAAACCATACTTTTAAAAAAACCTCATTGTCTGTAATAATCTGTGTTAGTTAAATAGTTTTTATTTAATTAAACCAAAACAACTGTTTATTTCTGTGATGGCTGGAAAAGAAGGTTTTGCCCACATTCCTACTTAAATTATTGACAGTCTTTCTGTTCATTTCTACTGGGGAGAAGCAGATGGACTAGAATGACATTCTTCACTGATGTATTTTGAATTTACCTTTCTGGCACCGACCCAGTAACTTTCAACAACAAGATCCTTGAGGACCCTGACAGATAAAACTGGCATTTTGGAGCATTCCTGCAAAGACTGGTGATATTTCATTTCTATTCTGATGGTAACCTATCCTGACAAATAGGATACATAAATTGTAGGTTTAAAAAACATGCTTTGGGCAGGACTTTCAATTGCTTTCAAGGTACAGTTTCTGGAATCTGCTCCTGACAGATTGATTTTTGCTACTGCTTGCCAAATTAATTGTATGCAAACTTAAAAAGGTTTGGAGTTCTAACTGAGTTGTGTATGTGAACCTTATCTGCAAACTTTTGGATCTGTAAATTATATTAGAAACTTTGTTCAGGATGTCATTTCATTAGTTTGACTTGTCTCGTTCAAACCAGATTTCAGAAACACATTAAAATTGAGGGAAGCACAGCACCACTGCACATCTCCAAGAGCTTTCTTCCAAGAATAATCCCATATTTTTGTTCCTTCTATCCAAATAATCCACATGTTTCTGGTTGAAGTTATTTCCTTCTGTCCTCTGAGGTGTTCTCCCAAGAACACTGCTAATTATTATGAATTAATTTTGGGCCATTTTCGCAGTTCTTTTTCATGTGATTCTTTTGAAAAAGGACAAAGCCATTCAAATCAAATCTAAGGATGGTCCCAGGACTTGATTCTCCTCTTGCTGCACAAGAATAGATGAATGTGTGCCCTGTTTCTCTGAATCCAGTAAATTGGATACCTAGGTTGAGATCCGACTTTCAAATCCTTCTCACTAAATTCAGTAAGCGTTTGGGGACTCCTCCACTCCTATTATCACACAAAACCACCCAGTGCAGCACCCAAAAGTTTTCACTTCAGAAATGTAAATCTATAGGTGTCCACTAACAAATTCTGTCCCAACTTTCACACCATGCAATCAGGTGAGGTGCAGCACATCAGACAGACTTTGTCCCAGTGACTACATTTGTTGTGGTCCCTACATTTCACAGACCTGTAATGTTGCATATTGCCAGTGGAGACCTTGCTGCTGACCTCAGTGCGGTGAGGATTTCACCCTACAAGAACAGACTTCATTGGATGTTTAATAAGCTGGAGTTTCTAAATTCTGTGAACAATAAAGCTCTGGATAATAGCTCTATTAAATTGTCAGGGGAGTCAAAGAAAGAGTAGCATGAGCAAGGAACCTATTCAGGCTTAAAGCACCTTGAATTACACAAGATACTGCTTATAAAATTTGGCATTTTCAGTTAATCATTGATCAGAGACTGGCAGTGATGTATGAGGTATTTAAAGCTGATAGTAAATGGTAATACTCCTCATTTTGGTTGTATTTCATCACAAGGGTAGAAGCCGTTTGCCTCACAAAAAATAAAACTGAATAAACAACAGTGTCAGTAAAGAAAAGCTATCAAGTAGTTTTATGCCAATGCTGATGAAACCTGTATCTTGTGCAGCATCATCCCCACTGGGAACTGTGTAGGCCAAAATGTTAATTTTCTCCCTGGTATTCCAAGGATGCAAAATTGTAGCATGACTGTCATCTTCCTTTCCATCCCAGGCATAAAGTATGTGTATTTTGTTTCTTCTTTTCAAATATTCTTTTCACATTAATTTCTTTATTACTTCTCAGTTTCTCTCCTCTCACTTCTAATATGAATGTGAGGTAGGTCCCAAGGCAGCATCCTGCAACCCACTCAGGGCGACATTATGTTATGTTATGCTGTTATGTTATGCTATCAGTGCTGCCAATGTCTCTGCAGCATTTGCTTAGTGAATGAAGATTTGCAGCCATGTACAGCTTCCTCCACTTGCGTAGCAAATGATCTCAAATGAAATGACTTCTCTGTCATTGAGATGACTGAAGAGTTGGTGTGCTTGGAGCTGACCTGCACCTATCCCTTCCTAAAAGGTTAGAAAGCTTACAACTGTGCACATTTTAAAAGGCTGCTTCTCCAACAACAGATAATGGAAAAGCATTTCTAAACCGATGACACCTGTATATGAGGCTTTAGAGGGAGCCAGTACTTCTGAGTTGTACCACAGGAGTTTGATCATGACCAGGTGACTCATTCCAGCTGATGTGACAAAATCCTCTGATTGAACAAAATCCTCTCTTCACTCCTTTTTCCTCCACCTTGCAGTGCCCTCTGGTTCTTGTGTAATATTTTGTCTGTTTCATGGTCAGCTTTGGATTTTTTCAGTAGTGCTCCAGCTGAGTGTCATCAAGCTTGTATCCTTTGTTTTTGTTCTTGAAAGTCCTCCGTAACAGCCACTTCATCCTTTATATGCTTTCTACTTCCATTTCAGCACCATATGCATTTCCTGTATGAAAATTCTTGCCTGTGCCTCCCACAGTACCCCAACAGCTTCAGATTCTCCCTGCCCATGGAAATCCTGTTTCTGAAAACTGCTATGACCACTGTTCTCAGTTTCCTTCTGACACATCCACATCACTCCAGTCACGTGTCTCAATCTCCTGGCTGTACTTCCATCCATACAGCCTTTTTTGGCCACTTTGCTGCCAGACCACACAGTTGGTTCTTGTTCAGCTTGCTCTCCACCAAGACCACAAGGGCCTCTTCCACAGAGCTGCTCGCCAGCCACTCAGTTTTCACCTTACCTGATCATTAGTCTGATAGACCCTCGTTCTCACATTTGTTGCGTGTCAGTAGACTGCTTCCTCTTCCTCAGCACACCACACGTTCAGTGTGGATGCAGATCTTTAGTAGGACTGAGACCTCTGAAAGTAAACTTTTTTTGCAAGCACCTAGCTCATTACCCACAATCTCCTGGTCAAATTATTCATGGTTTCTTTCTGCCTAATGTCCTAACATTAGTGCTGCACTAAAAATACTACACCATTGCTCACATTTAATTTCTATCACTGTTTGGGAAAGACACTCATTATATTTGTAAGTACATTTGGGCAATGACTAAATATTACAAACATAAATGTAAAATGCTAATTGATAAAACAATTGTTTCCAAAGGGGCTGTTTTTTGTTTCTAATTACTTCTTTCAATTAATTTTTATTGCTGATCCTGTGATCATGTGTAATGCAACATCCACCCACTGCAGGACACCCTCAAACCGTACTAACGACATTCCTTATGGCTGCCCCGTTAATGCCAATGGCAACACTGTGTAATGAATAACAACCAACTTAGCTACAGGCCTTTTTACTCCTACTCTTCTCTTTCCTAACTGCAAATCATTATTTGTATATGAGCTGCTTTCAGTGATATCTTTGTCCTTGTCTGTCTTTACCAGAGGCTGCTGCTGGAACATGAAGAGTTGCTAAACAAGAGAAGGAAGAAGGTGGGTGGGAGACCACAGATGCTAAGGGGGCTACAATTCCGTAGGCAGATATTTCTCAGGAAGTTCACAATTAAAATAGTTCAGTGGCAGGGCTGAGCTTGATTTTGTGGCCCTGGGTGCCATAATGAAGGTAGTCCACTGACAGAACTACTGAAATAATTAAAAAATAATAGACTATGATTATTGTTTATAGTTGCTAAGGAGCATTAAGTAATCACTGGCTTTAGTTAGAAAAGCTTTTGCAAGGTCCCTAGTGAGGACCAAGCTGTTGAAGTGTCAAGGGAAGGAGTGGTACAGAGAGAAATTCTGGTGGCAAAGTGACATATAATTATTTCCCATAAGTGACTTAGGTTCTTTATTGGGCAGAAGGTTAGTAGATATTCATAACTGTGCTCTGGAGCACCTGGTCAGCTGCCTTCTTCTATGGGTTCCTCTGAATACCCTGATTTTAATATCGAAGTCCACCAGGGTCCTAATTCAATCACTGTAGGTACAGAAAATTGCCCTAGTCTGGAGACCTTGGTGTCTAATTCTAACCAGGAACCTAATACCAGCATTTTTCTGCTCAAATGTCACATCCTCCCTCCCAGGAGGATGCCCGGAGGTAACCTAGGACACAGTAACAGACATGATGTGCAGTGCTCTACCATTTACAGAGCAGTCTACTGGCTTGAGCTCACTCTTGTTCCCTGCTCAGTTTGATGGGCTTCAGTCTTCCAGCTCCCAAGAGTACTCTTAGAAGAGAAAAATTCAATTCCCATTCTGGGTGAGGGCACTGTCCTTTCTGCCCACTCGTCTTAGCATCCCACAAATGATTCAGATTTATACTGAAAATAACATACCTTTTGCTTTTTACGATCACTCCTCTTATGAGTAATTTTTTTGCTTTCGTCTTCATACACTAAAACAAAGTCAACTCTTCGCTGCCCATCATTGAAGAACAAGGAGTCAGGTTTATCATCAAAATCAGCCTGGAAGATATGTAGGATGGGTTAATATGGAGAACTTCACTTGTCTGTTCCTTGCTTGTTTCCTATTACACAGTATTTCAGTGAACAGAGAAATTCAACACATCAGGCTCATACAACATGAAGACCAAAGTGACAACAAAAGTTGCACAGAGTAGAACAGAAGAAAAAAAAGTTTGTGAGATCTCTATATGACATAAGAACAGCGGAACTTTGACCTAATTTTGTCCTCTAAAAATAGCATATTAGCTTTTGTCAAATGGGAGAAGCATTGGGATGCAGCACCATTCCCAAATAATTTACCTGTCAAGTAATTTGCATGGCGTCATGGATACACTGTTAGATAGTCTGTCTACAAGATATGTTGTTGACTGAGGGGAGTCTCAGAACTAGTGCGTTCCCATCTGTCCCCTTACCTGCCAGAAGTTTTAAGCGCCTTTGCAATCAGAAGAAAAAAAATCACAAACAAAAAGCCCAGTAGTTTCACGCACCCTAATACACAATTCCACCATCGCTCAGAGAACAAAAAACGGACCAGGCTGCAGATGAATTCTCAAAATGGACATATCCTAGGTGGATTTCATTCTCTTTTTATTTAAGACATCTCAGCAAGCAAAAAAACCTTGCATGCCACGCATCCATCATGTTATAATATATGCCAAAATCAAAAGGATTAACATATCCATAAGCCATTATCTAATCCCAGAGGAAAGTAGGATAGATTGTCATATCCACTAATAACATTCTAATGTGTTATTTCATGTGTGAAACGATACAGACACATTGATGACAGGGGAACCTGAATCCTTGAGTAACGATTTTGTAGCTTCTGGAGTGCTCTGAGGGCATTATCACATGTAACATCCCCTCCTTTCAGGTAATATATAGATGGAATGTTATCAGAATCATGTAATGAGCACCAAACTCTCAGGTATTTGGCCAAATCTACCACGGTGTTAATGAGGGCAGTGCCACTGGAGATGATAGATACCAATTGTCTGAAATGGGACCCAGCATTGCATTAGAGATGGTAAGATCTCCAAAGCTGGCAAGACTTCCACATAGACCCACAAAGGAAGACTTGGCTTCCAGATGGCTGGGCGTGCGGGGTGGCCCAGGACAGGATCAGGTCAGGGAAAATGACCTAGGATAATTTCTTGAACATGTTGTGACTTTGGAGACACAGAAAAGATTCCCAGATATCTTGTGCCTGAAAGTCACCTTCAATTCAGACCAAACTTCATGAGGGATGCCAGGTCCAGTTTTGGGAGCTCTGGGATGTCTGGTCCATAGAAAGCCACATGGAAATGTGGTTATGGGTGTCAGAGCCCCCTTAAGTGTAGAATGAAATGATTGTTCTTCAACTGTGATAAAACTGAGAAGAATGCCAGTCTTCAGTCAGAAGTACCCCAGTTCCAGGGAGAATACAGTGTTTCAGGAACCACATATGTCAGTTCCCTTAACAAAATTTCCCAGGAGTTTTTTCTAAACCTCTCCCTGTAGACTATTTTATTGCTGTTTATTGACTGAGTCAAAACAGTCAACCAAGATGTGTCTTCCCATAATTATGACAAAAATTCCATATTTTAAATAAACTCAAGGGAGTTTACACTTTTTTTTTTATTTTTTTTTTTTTTTTTGTTGCATGTGCAAAGGCTAGGATGCATTGCAAAGAGGCCCTGTTGCTTCAAACAGTATGAGCAGATTCTTGTTTAAAACAGTTCTCTTTGAAGTCCACTCATGCCTACAGGTTTGTGATAAACCTGATAGCAAGCAGGTGTTGATATAAGGCCAATATACCATATATTATATGGTAGTTTCATAACCAGGCCTAAGATTCAGAAATTACCTAGGCAGTGACCAAATAAACATACAACTGCACACTGTGAATAATGTCTTCTGGAAAAAAAGCTTTAAAAT
This sequence comes from Todiramphus chloris collaris, assembly GCA_025345505.1. Classification (NCBI taxonomy): domain Eukaryota; kingdom Metazoa; phylum Chordata; class Aves; order Coraciiformes; family Alcedinidae; genus Todiramphus; species Todiramphus chloris. Next base: position 31,991,247 of record JANVCC010000010.1, on the reverse strand, counting down.
TTCAGGTGGCACTAACCAGACCACAATGACGCTGAGTATTCTCTATCACCTAAAGCAAGTCACAGATGTGAATTTCTAAATTCTTGAGAGTTAGATTTGGCGTAGTCCCATCATGCAATCAGACTCAACCCTGGCAACTTTTCCTCCCACTGAGGACTAGCCATGGGTGTAAACTCCAGTCCTGCTGCGAGTACTTCCAGTCTCATTTAAAGCATAATCATCATGATTTCATGTTGACTTGATTCCCATCAGGAGAAAAGCATCGACAACAGCCCCTGTTGGGAGACAGCTTGGGAAGTGCTGGGGCAGCAGCAGAAGACAGAGCATGGGAAGCTGAGCCCGGCCAGACACAGAGCCCAGCCCCACAGCCTTTGCTCACCTCTGGGATCCCAGCAGGTTCTGGCCAGGGCTAAAACTGCCTTGTGTTGCAATGCTGGAATCACAGAGCCCAAACCTTGTGGTAATGAATAAGGCAGGGAAATGTTGCCACTGCATAAACCAGAAGGTTTTTTAATTTGCCTTCTTCATGTTTTGAATCTTAGAAATGCATTTTAATAAGTCCTGTTTAAAGAGACAGAGCTTAGTTGTGAAATTCAAGCACTTGAAATCATAAAAGCTTTGAGGTTTTTTTCACTACAGCTTTTAGATCTTTTTCCTGTATGACCTATCCATGAGATAGAAGAGAAAGAAATGGCATACAGCAAATAGCAGATCAAGCTTTGATCTAACAAGTTTTGATCATAATTTGTGATTGCATAACTTCATCATTTAAATAATTTTCCTTAAATATAGTCTCCTTTAAGCTCATAAAACTAGTATGTAACTTAGTGATAACTGGCTTAATTGGATTGTCAATAACAAGCAGCAAAGACTGCCTCTTACTCAGTATTCTGACTCATGAATTTACTTACACAGTTCCATTCACAGGAGTATATAGATGTTAACATATACATTTACCTTTAGATATATATTTATCAAAATATGCATATATATATTGGAATATAGCAGAAGACTTAATCAATATTGGACTGCATGAATCAAGACACACAGTAGTTCATACTTATAAAACTGACTTCTTAAGTGTAATGTCTATTGCTTTTAATCACAAGGGCATTGTTCAGTTGACCTACCCATAGACACTTTATGTATCAATAAAATAATAAAGAATTGACTCATTAAGCCTGAATACTTAAGAGATCAAGATTAAGACCCACACAAATAAATTGTAATGTAACATTAAATGTTGCTCAATTAAAAGTCAGAAGTAAAATGCAAATGGGAATGTAATAGTTAAGGTTCCAACAGCTATATTAACTGAGATGTGTGCTGTAGCTTGTAATCCCTACTGGATAGTTTGTAATGAAAAGTCATATATTATTCAGCATAATTACCAGGGGAAAAACAGGACTGGAAACCAAAAAGATGTGTGTACTCTGAAGTTAATAATTCCTTTGAGACAATGTGTTGGGGTTTGGTTGGGTTTTTTTTGTTTTGTGGAGTTTTTTGGTTTTGTTTTTCTTTTAAAATAAGTAATATTATTTGACAGTATTACAAATGTTATTATCATACAAATGCACACAAGCTTGTGTGCACAGACACACAAGTTAATGGGGCTGAAATTCCAATACATATTTTTTCTTATGTATCAGTAGCAAATTATAACCTAAAATAATGAACAGGTCCATTGATACCTCTTTGTTTTGGAAGAAACAAACAAGGGGTCTATTTACTGCACTATCTAATTTTCTTAGCCTCAACATAATCACATTCCAAATACTAATGGAGGCAATTGGTTGTGCATTCTAATGTTATAATAATACCCTAGTGGACAAAAGGTTAATATTGATTAACACCATTAACAAATAAAAAATATAATACATTTAGCTGTAAAATACTAATTATATTTAGTGCATACTCCACAGTGCTTCTAAACTCTCCAAGTGCTGTACAATCAACTGCTTGTCTGCTACTGAGAGACGGGGAACTATTAGCTGCTGCTTTATTAGCAGAAAGAATCTGAAGGTGAGGATGGTCTGGCTGTGGATAAAGCTTTTTGGAACCCAAGTTACACCTATGTGGGCTCACCTAGAGGCAGCACGGCCACATTCATGTGGGTGTACCTCTGTGTTTCACTTCAGATTGGGGTCAGATCAGGTGACCATCAGTGGCTCTTTACTCCAAGGAATGAGAGTGAAGGTAGCCTGCAGTAACAAAAAGCCCAGAAATGTGTATCATGCAGACACCATCTCCTCAGCACCAAATGCCTTGTTCTGCAGACCCACTGCTTGGGTCCTCACTATTATCGGACGTACATACAGCTGGTGGGATCCTGCTGGAGCTGGGAAGTTCTGCACTGATACAACCACACTGAAGGTGCCTGGCCAGCCCTGAGCAGCCCTCTGCAATGCATACCCTCTTGCTTGCACACCTCTTCATCCTCTCCAATGCTCGTCTTCTGCAGCCACCTCAGCAAAGGAATAAGAAGCTTCCTTTGGTCTCTGCTAATCCAGCACAAGCAGTCGTCAGTAAACAGCACCTGCTCACCTAACCCCCAGGGCAGAGTGGCACTTGGTGAAGGGACAAGCGGGACATGAAGACAAACTTGCCCCTCCACACAGGGCTGTAAAGGCTGATGTTACTGCTTTGGCGTCAAGCAAGCACATCGTGGAATTTACCCTCAGCCCCTTGACTCACAGTTCCTCGGGAGGGAGACTCCTGTGTGCTCCTCCACGTGTAACCAGGCTTGACCGTATCTAAGGGGAGTTGCCGAGGCCATTCATGTAGTCATGGCTACATGTGATGCCTGCAGCAAGAAGATGAAAGGAGACCCGAGGAAAGCTCCCTTCAGGAACAGCAACAGCAATGCCCCGAGTCAGGGGAGGGAAAACAGTGGTGTTACAAAGAAACCTGTCTTCACTTCTTCAGGCTTCTCTGGGCCTTATTGTTAAACATTATTATCCAGTGGTGGGAAGGGCAGCACAGAGACAAGCATGAAGAAAAATATGCACACAGAAATTGCAGTTATTTTTTGTTTACTGCATCCCGAACAAGCACAGCATTGTAAGCTGATTTTTATTTCTAAACAACAAGAGATTCTGCAGGAATGACTTCTCTAACTGGAAGGATAAAAGAAGTGCTTTATTTCGCCCGCATGAGCCTTTGGTGTGACTGTCAATAGCACCAAATGTAATCATTACTGGAGGGATAAACTACTTGTATGCGGCCTCACATAATTTTCAGATATGCTTCAAAACAGCTTCCAGCAGCATGTCTGGGAATAAATCAGTACCGGGAAACAAGAGAGCAGAGCAGAGGCTGTGTAACATCGCCTCTGCTGACAGGCACCTGCAGAAAAATCCTCCTGCCTAAGTACGGTGACAGTCTTGCGGGGAACCTGCAGGTTACACTTCAGTTGTGGGTTTTATGTAGGTGAAAATTTCCGAATGCCTGTTTAGGAGCACAGTTATTTCTCTCTACAGGCCTCAGGAAACTTCAAGTAAATAAAAAAGAAACAAATTATATTACCAGGACATGATGAAACATAATTATTTGCAAAGTGCTTTCAGATCATCTGAAGAAAATGTTACAGAAATACAAAGTTCTTCTTACTATCACAGCTATATAACAAGTTCTATTATTAATCTATGTTCTGAGTGACCAGTAGAGAGAACTTTCTGACACTAAGACCAACACAAGCATTTATATATAAAGATATGTATAGATACATGAGATACTTCTGAAGGATATAAGTTTATTTGCATATCACATACTAATGTTGGTTTCTCTCTGTAGGGTCATAAAACTGTTGTGCCTTTAACATTTTTCCTTGTGAGTCATACTTGCTAATAACAACAGAGGATTGTTTTTGTTCTGGTTTTGGCAGCAAAGACATTATTAGCAAGCACTTAATCAGAAGAAGATGGTGTTTTTTCACTTCCTCCACATGCAAGGAAATTTTTGCTATGTTACAAAGTGAAATAAACTGAGGCAAAGTAGAAAAAGATGGGGTGTCATTACAGTCGTATGTTTCTGTCAGCAGAAAGTGGTTGGTAACTGTCCAGGCATTGGGATACCTTGTCCCCTGAGCTAAGTTTGGACCAGACACCCACTTGACTTCCTGTCTGAGCGTCAGGTCGCTGCTGGCTGCAGAAGGAATTCCAGTCACTCCTGATTAGAAAGAGACCACACGTCCTTACTTTTAAAGAAAGGTCAAAACAGTACTCTGCTGAAAACCTGCTTTTCAGCACCTTCCATCTTTCTTGGGATGCAGGGGCTGGGAAATTCACTCGTTAGGACTTCACTGAACCCTTCTCGCTGCAGAAACAGTAATTGAGAGGCAGCAGTAATGGGCAGTTCAAGGAAGTTATCCTCCCCTCTGCGGACGTTGTCTTACTGTTACTTCCAAATTCAAACTGTCTACCTATAAAGCAGACAAGCCTGCAAAATGAAACATCTGAGAGCTGGAAAAGGCTTCAATTAATGCTATTTATGCAGTTTTGTCTTCTTTTTTACATATGTTTATGATACGTGACTTAATTGCACAACCACATGCCATATTTCTACCCTCCTTGTAGTAGTTATGGAATACTCCTTATTGTCAATGTTTTGGGTTTGGTTTATTTTTTTTTTGATTGCACTCATCTAAATATCCCAAATGCTTAAAATAGGGATTTCCTTCTGACTGTGACTGTGTGGTGTTCTCCTCATAGAATGTCAATGTTCTACCAAAGTTCAGAAATTTAATTTTACAAGACTCCTCAGGAGAGAAAGTAATAGTTCAACCCTCATTTCACATAATGAAATCTAGAGATCAGTGTCAAAGCCTGGTGACTGTCTCCTAAATTTGGAGTTCCAGCTTGAGGCACCAGGACAGTGACATCTTTCCAGAGCTCAACAATTGTCTCTCTTCAAAGATCAACACAGCCACTTTCAGGTCCGTATGTGACTATTTTTGACTAATGCAAACACAGCCACAGATGTTCCTGTTTGACACTCAGGAAAAAAGCTGTCTGTGATTCTTCAAGTCTTGCACAGAAACCCTGTAGCAGGAGCAAGGGTAGAATCCAATTATCTAGGACCAAACTCAAGTTCTCTAGTTGTTAAGAGCCTTTTATTCCTTCCTTACCATTTTCTGACACTTTTACACCTTGCTGAAGTACTACAAACAAGAACCTCACAGAATTTGGGCTTTTTTGAGATTAATGTCCTACTCATGTGCCAAATGAGACACGGGTTTTGTGGCAAACTTAGCACAGGATCCTTTAATTAGAGACAGCACCACAAGAAGAACAGGATTGCTCTATTAACCAAAAAACTTACTCGGTTTTGGCTAACCCAGGACAGCTTGCAAAATTAAATCAAATTTCCAGAATAATTCCAGCTGCAAAGCATGAATTTTAGTCACCAGAAACAGTACTTCCCTTCTATTCAATTGTTTAAAGTTAGGCTTCCTATTCAGTTTCCATTTCTAGCTACAATTAGCACTCAACCGTTTCACAGACAGGGTCAGTAGCTCTCAATTGTGCCTTTCTGGCTCCTCTAACCCACTGAAACTGCCCAGTGGTCGACAAGACGGACCTGACGCAAAAGGAGCAATGCAGCAAAGATGCTGCTAAAACTGAGCAGAAATTACAACTGCTGGTAAACATGAGTAACCAAAAATAAAAATTGATTTTGACAGTTGATTTTCAGTAGAAATAAAAATAAATTCTACCAAGACTGCTCGGAGGAGACTGTTCTAACCACAAGATATATGACATTCTAGCTGTTTTGATGCTATTTCACTTTATATAAATACATAATAAAAAAAAAAACCCTAAATCATTGAACCACAAGGAGAGTCTAAGGATTTTGGTAACATCCTACTCAGGACACTCAATTGGGAAATGGAAGCTCTTGGTTCCACCTCACACTTCATAAAGTGTTTAAATATTTTTCCAGAGACTGAAGCAGTTTCAGCATAGAACATCCTGCCACAAAATGCTGGGATAGAGGTGCGGGAGACGAGGGTAACCAGCTCCCAGAAGGAAACTCATTTCCTAGTACTTTAGGTATTTGTTTCCTACAGCACAGAAAAGAACAACCCTCCCTGACACATAACTATGACAAGTACTTGGCCAGCTAAGCTGCTAGAGCAGCTCCCAAAGGCTCTGGTGCACCTTGGTGCAATGAAGACTGAACCTATCCCTTCATTTACACTGCTTTTGTAATGCACTACCACCATGGAATTCCTTTGTCTCTTTATGTTATAATTCTGTTTCCCTTTCCAGTTTGATATGAATTAAAATAGGTTTCAGTTTGGTGGCCAGGCTGAAAGTTAAATTATCTACACAGTTCCAGTCATAATAGCTACATATAAGACAGGGCAGGCTTAATTCAACACCCTGAATTTGAATGCTTGATTTTGCATCTTTTAACAGGTTAGCTCATTTTTTCATTGTGTTGTACGTTCTCCTAGTCATATAAAGAAAACAACAGATTTCCTTGTAGGCAGAGAAGTCAGCAGCAGCTGGACCTCCACAGTCAGACCTCCTCTGTTCAAGCTAAAGGGATAACCAGTAGCAGCAGTACCAGGCTGTCATTCTTAGAGTAGGATCTAGTAGACAGTGGTAAGAGACACACAGGCAGGTTCAGTTATAAGTAAATAGCTGATAGTTTAAATGTCAATGCCCAGCCCCAGCCCCTTTGACTGGGCTGACTGGGAACCAGCTCCAGCTTTCATTACTTGGTGGCACCATTACAGTACTTTCTTGAACTATTTCTCTATGTGAAAATCATCATGAAGCTCTCAAGTGCTCCAAAGTAATTGGTCCAATAAGCAATTCTTGACACTGTTGAACCTGTTTCTTTATGTCTTGTTCTCCTGAAACATTGATCCACTTGTAGAGGCAGCTTGACTAGAAAAGCCAACCTATGCACAATAAAACCAGCGACACCAATCTCTGTCATTACAGTAATGAAACACAGAACAGGGATTTAAAAATTTATTCATATGGAGTTGCTCTATTAGCTTTAGGATAGTATATGATTTTACACCTATTTTAATAGCTTACAGGGAATTACAGCTTACAGCTATCTCCTTGTGCAACTGCAGGCCACACTTGTACCATCCTAGGAGAAGTAATAAAACTGGACTTAGCAGCATGCCAGCTGAGCATCAGATTGGCAAAGTATGTGCCATAGCAGGGCTTGTTGGGGTCAACTGGTCAGTCTTTAGAGATAGATGAGATCTTAGGCAAAGGATCTTGATCTCAAGCCAGAAGCCTGTCAGCGGCAGAAAGGATTAGGCAAGCTGGGAAACCTGAACTTTGGTTAAAGGGAATGGACACCTCTGGGTCTTTTTCCTTCTTGTCACATCAGTCTCTGATTGGAGTAAGGAATTTCTTGGTGTCTCCAAGCTTTCTGTGAAAATGAATCCTGAACTCACATGTTGCCTGACTAATACCTGGGTGTGTATGAATTCATAGGGTATGTGTGTTTATACTTAGGGTGTGTTCATAACCATCATTGTATATACACAGAGAATTCCCATACACACCTGTACAAAATTAAATATAGCCAGGAGGTGCATGTGTGTGTATCAGTTCATAGTCAATATATATTGGTCACTTTTAATTGAGTGCTGTGCCTATGTCAACATGCACTTTCACATCTGAGTTGATGACTTCAGATACCTTTAAAGAAACAGAGATAGAGAGGCTCAGATTCAGTCACACAACTGAATTGCATGTGCTGCAAATGCTGCTCTTCTGAAACTGCTATTGACAGTTGCATATCTACACAAGAAAAAAATACAGATAGTCATAAAGTGAAGAAGTACCCACCCATTCAGGAGTATGAAGGTTTTGCTGATCTGGCACAGTTCCATAAGTGGGAATAATCACCTGGTTCAGTTCCAAGACTAAAAATAAACATTAAAAAAAAAAAAAAAATTAGCATTTTGTGTGGTAGGTGTTTTGGGTTTTTTTTTTAATTTCATTAATGGTTTGTGGAGAAGCCACTGTTTTGCACTTCTTTAATGTTTCGTAAACAGAATGTTTGTGTCTCACACTTCAGTTATAATCAGCAGGTGGCAAGAGAGCAAAACATAAATTTTACGAGGACGACAAGCTAATGCTAGGAGAGCATCCTGACTAAGCTACAGAAAGGAAAAGCATCCTTTGCTAGGATGTGTTATTTAGTGTTTCAGAAACTCTATCCACACTCTAGCAGTAATTATGTTTATCTTTCAATGAGTACCAGAACTGGCTTCACCTGCACAAATAACCGTAGCTCACGCTGACTGTAATCAGGCAATAACAAAAAGCAGTACCAGGGAGTTCTTCAGAAATCCTGGAATTGGTGTGATACAGGCAGTGATGCTGTCACATTCACTCTATGACAGGAATGATTTTCACATAACCTAGTAACATACCTACAAGTTCAATGTGTATTGATGCTTCAGTTACTCCTTGCTCATTTCCCAAAACCTGTTAAAAAACCAACAAACTGCAAACTGAATTGGTTACCTAAAAATACAGCATAAAATGAAAATGATCTTGTGATCTGTGAGACTCCACAATACCATTATCAAACACACTGGGAAAACTGGACACCAGATCAAGCACTGGATAACACACAAATTGACCCCAATAAAGCTGCTGGAAGTAACGTACAGAAGTTCTACGATCACTACAAGATACTGGTTTTAGTTTCTTAACAGATATTTTTGGGTCTTAAGAAGTCAGATAACATTCTGAGGCTGAAGATAACATCAAGTAGCTGAAGGAAGAAGGCTGATTAGATCCTTAATAAAGAGGTGTCTTAGCTAAGTTTGTCCTGCACTGTGGAAAGGGTCAGGGATATCAATGGTACTGAAATGCCAGTATTGTCTGGAAAGGATAGCCTCAACCTATCAAAAATGCTATAATGATTACAGAAAATCCCCAAACTCTAAAATAATCTAATCTGTAGTACTCTTGGGATAGCTGAGCACTTACCAGCTACACTGCCAGGACAAGCATAACTGATATGCCTGGATTCCTGGGATTTTTTTTTTTTTTTTTTTCTTAAAAACTTCACTGATATGTGGCCAAATTCTTAAGATTATTTTTTAGAAGCTTTTTTTCACTGATGATGCTCATTTGTATCAGCTGAAGATATGTCAAAACACTTAGAGCACAAGACTGCTCCTCACAAATGAAGAGAATTCTCTCATGGCCTCTAATGTTGAGCTGTCAGTTTCCAGATCTCTGCTGTGGTGACAGTGTACACTCTACAGAGGACACAAAACCAAGTCCATTAATTCTTCCATCAACATTGCTTCAGAAACATTTGAGTCATAACTCAAAGGTTTGCCTAGTTGAATAATCAAAATCCATGAGCTCTAAAAAATACTAACATCTTTAGAAAGCTTTCCCAACATTTAAAAGAAGAGCAGGAAAATGTGGATTTGTGCAGCACACAAACATCACCTGGTGAGGCCACAATATGAGGAATGAGAAAACATAAGCATATCTCATCAGCAACAGCAAGTCTGCTCTATATGTGCATTATTATATTATAATGAGTTCAGCTCAGAATAGCGAGAAAGGCAAATACATATTCTTGGTGTCAGTGTAATGGACATCACCGTACATAGTGCTTCTGAAAACCCACAGAAGAGGGAATGTTTCTGCCTACATATAATAGGCAGAGTGAGGGAGAAAAATAAGCATCTCACTTTGATATACAAACATCTGCTCTGTAACTCTCTGTGTGTTACTGTGTTACACAAAACAAGCAAATGTAGACACAAAGACTTCTGCCAGCCAGTGAACTGCAGTAATGGGAATCATGACTTAAAATGGCCATTATGCTAAATCCTCATGATGTGTAACTATACACCCCTCATCAGTACTGTCTACAAATCTCTCCAGCCAGAACTGGAAGAGAAGAGAGAAATGTGGCATTCAGAGCAAGAAGGATAACTCCAGTTCTGCCAAATCCTGATGGATCTGGGGCTGTTCAGGAATATGCTCTGGAAAAATTTATACATGGATATAACATGTTTCTGCCTCAGTGTCTCTTGCCAGCATATCCCCCCCCCACCCCGACATGATACAGTGAGTGTCATGTGGACTTCATCATTTTATCAATTTTTAGCCTCTTAACATATTTTTACTTGAAATACCATTTAGTACAGTCCCTTGGCCATTGTTCCAATGAAAGGACTCATGTGAAAGGGACCTGCCAGTCTCATTTCGTATGGGACATTAGCCCAGAACTTCTCTCAAGTTAAATACAGATTAATGTTTATGTGAAGTCAAAAATAAAAAGCCTTGACACTACTGGACTGCATACTTAAGTAAGATTTGCTCTGGCAATGGTTTGCAAGGACAGTCGTGCCATTTTGTGCAGTTTTTTAGCTGTAAGAGACAATCTTAATCTCTCAGAAATAAAAAAAAATGGTACCTGCAAAACCTCAGCTTTGCCAGAAAAAGCTGCACCCACACAAAGTACTTTTCCTATCCCCAAAATCACTTCACTTATTTCTCCCACCTCCCCTATGGCATTATGCTACGGTCAGTTTTAAGTATGGAGGACAAGAAAAAATGTTGCAGGACAAAAGTTTGGGGCTGGAAATTAGGAAAAACTTTCTAACAGCAAGAACAGTAGAAAAGACTGCCTGGGAAGGCAGGTAAGGTCACGTGAGATCTTCAACATCAGAGATTCTTCAGTACATGTTAATTAAATACCCTGGAACAATATAGGCCAAGTTGAATCTGGAATAAACTTTAGGAAGATGGCCTAGATGAGCTTTTGAGGTCTTTTCCAGATGCAGTTTCCTCTAAGGTTAACTCTGGTCATAGAGTTCTTATAGTTACGTTGAACTGTGTCACCACTGTGCTGACATTTCATATTAAAATAACAGTGCTGCCTACCTGTTCTTCTTCAGAAACATTATCACTCCTGTTAATGTCAGAGCACTTCAAATGTAGATGCTTATGTTCTATCACCCAGACAAGTAAAGCAAAGAAGGTGTAAGGCAACAAAGAAATCTACTGGATTTGTGCTGGTGTATTTGGATATTAATTCACTGATACATCAAATTCTATCTTCATATAATCCTGGCAAGATATGCTTTTGTCAGAATATTTTATCTAATTTCTTTGAATTGTAATCATAGTTTTTGAGTTCCTGTTGAGTTGGTCTTTGATCTAGTCCTTACAAATGATACTACTGTAAAAAATTTAAGTAATGAATCTGTTCACGCTACTTTACAAGAACATCACAGTGGCATCTGAGCTGCCAAGTGGTATTTCCAGGTACTCAGAGATTGTTCTGCAATCCAGGACACTGAATTTCTCTGTTAATGTTTCACACCTTACCTCAAATATGCCTGTACACAAGTACTAAGAAGTCTGTGTTAATCCTACACTGCTTCTTTATAACCTCTGTACATCCCATGCTCTGGGCCAGGCAACAAGAGATGAATCTGGCTGTTGATTCTACCAGTGATTTGGTTTATGAGCTTTCTCTATCGCTTTGCTTTCTCACAGGTTGGCCAGCATTTCTGATTGAATTGAATATATAGATCCTAAAATTCCTTTAGAGCCAACATAAAACGTTCAGTCTTTCTTTAGCATATTGATGTTGACAGTGAATGGTTTTGTAAGTTCAGTGACCTTCCCACTGAATAATTCAATTTTGAAGACATTAATGAACATTACTGCTAACAATCTCTACCTATTGCTATGGCAGAGGCAAGAGGCTATGGCACTCTGATAGGCATGAAGATTGCTCCCCCTTTGGAATAAATATAAAGAAGAATTAAACCTTTCTTGGAGCCTGAATAGTGAAATAATAGAAGGTGCCCAAAGCACAGGCAGTAGGGAGGAAACAGCTTTTTTGAGACTGTAAATTAAAGAGGCCTAAGAGTGGACAAAAAGCAGTATCCAGAAGTGAGAAGAAAGATGCTGCCCAAAAGACCCATTAATGACATGAAAACCACAAAAATACTGGATAACCTGATGTCTGAAAAGACCACTGTTCTTGGTTCTGTAATAAGCAGGGACATTGCAATACATGTTTGAAGTTATCGAACTTTTTGTGCCAAATAAATTCTTGGCTATCATGGATTTCCTCTCTAATGGAAACATCAAAAGTGAAAAAGGGCAGTTTCTTTAAGTTTCTAAATCACTTACATAAGCCAAAATAATAGGCACAGAATTATTCTGAGAAGTCAAAAAGATTTTACAACACCAAACTCATAGTACCTGGTATCTCATGTCCCGCAAAAACCCTGTGAGACATTGCAAAGGACAAGATCTCAGCCTTGGCACTGAACATGGTACCTCACAAGCAATCATGAATGTAAAGCCAGGAAGCAACGTCTGGAATTTGCAGGCAGTGCTGCTTTGCTATAGATACAATATCTCCTCTCACTTTCCTCAAGAGTATTTTGCAAGGGAAGTCACAAAACTTTTAAAAGGTGTAAGTCCCAAATCCTGTTCTTAGGGGGGAAAAAAAAAATCAATAGAATATTGTGCTCTCCTAAGTACAAAACTGATCTGCTCAGGCCCTTGGTGGGATCTGCCTTGCTGCACAGAGTGTCTTCTCCATACCAGTGAAGTTTACAGTATGGTTATGGTAAAGAGTTTTTGCAAAGCTAGACCGCAGTGCAGGGGCACATCAACATCTCTGCATTACCTGTCTACACACACAACACTGTCCCACAGTAAATGCAGGTGGAAAGCATGGGAGGAAAGGGTAGCAGGCATCTACCAGAGGAGAACACTGAAGAGATGGTGTGCTTCAAACCCACACTCCAGCTCAGCTCACAGCACTGCCTCATGTAGCTGTGCCTTAGACAACAACATTCACTGCATATAGAGATGTAAAAGTACACAGTTAGAAACACTAAGCTCTTTTAGCCCTCCGACTGCAAAGAAATCTATTGATCGAACTGCCCTGGAAAATATCAGGAAATATTTAAATACAATTTTTATCTGAATACACACATTCTCTGAAATGTTTGTTTGACAGCCCTGTCACCACGTTGGAACAGAAAAAATATTCATTAGTAAAATATATCTGTTCTAATGAAAATCAAATAAAAAATTGTATCAGCCACCATGAGGCTCAGAGAACTGGACGGAGTCAGATTGCCCCCACCTGCTGGGATAAACAAGAGGATCCAAAGATGGTGGGCTTTGCCCAGATTATGCTTTCTATGTAGGGCTGATCCTGCGTCACACAAGTCCTCAGAAAGCAGATGAACATTGTGGTAGTACATCCCATTCTCAGTAGGCTACAGTCTAGCCGGCAGAAGATCAGCTTCACGATGCCGTAACGCATGGCACTCAAGATGCACCTTACAGATACTGTCTCAGAAGCCATGAGAAGGCATGAAGCAAAATACTGGATATGAATGAAAACTACTCTGAAACCCATCACCTAATCAAGGCATATTACTTTCACCTTATTTCATAAGAAAGAACAGAGAGTACTGCTGCCTGGAATAAAACTAATGTTTCAGAGAGATTAATCTTCTAAAATAGGATGAACATTGACATACCCAAGATATGGTACTATGTGAAGAAATGGCAATCACTGTATCAAAACTATGGAAATAATGAGGGGAGAGTGTCATTAGCAGGGGAATCAGACTAAAGATCCAGAGTTATCCTTGAATACCAGCTGAGGACTGCAGTAAAGACACTGTCCTGAGAGGGACTTTATGTAGACAGCAGCTTACCTAAGAACATCCATCCCTCTGCCTCTTGGTCCAAAAATAATAAAATTATACTACTGAAGTATATGATTCTGTCCTGGTTTTTGGGGAGAGAAGAGGGGGAAGAGTGGGACAATTTCCTGCCATGTTGTTTTAACTGCCCCAGAAGATCAAAAAGGTCAAGAACTGTCTATACAAAGAAGTTTCCCTTCTGAGGAAAGATTTTTCTTTTCCTAATCTTAATGCTTATTCAGAATATGAAGACATTGTTATAAATGTGACTACAAGCTCTGGGACTATGAACAAAGAAAACTTTGAATATATGCTATTTATCCTAAACAAAACAACTGCTTTCCTTCCTGTTAATTTAGATCAAATTTTATATATGTATATAAAGATATTAATTCTATTGCTGTATTAAATTAATATATTAATAAAATAAAATATACAAATAAACATTAATTTAATTGTTATTACTAAAAAAAGCCTACTAGAACAGATCACAACTTGTTTTAAGAGCTGGTCATAAAGCAAATACTTTCTTTCAGTTAAATGAAAACTATTCAAGCCATATGTAATACTTGCTGAAATCTGAAGTAAAACCATTTCACAACTCAATTTTTTATGGAAACAGAAAAAGGTGGACTGATATATGACAGCCACAATCTCTTTTGTTGGTGTAGAATATTTTTACTGTAGTTTATTTCACATGTTCAGTTAATTGTGTAGGAGTAGTCTCAGAGATAAGAAACTATTAGGGAGCTGAAAAAGCAAGAATATGTATTTTCCTCATTAAATATATGAATCAAAGAAAGAGAGACAATGAGATCCATATCTCCAAACCAAAATTAATTAAGGCCATTAAACTCCTTGAGCTACTTCCTTTGTTAAAATAAAAAATGTTTAAATGTAAAATATCCTTGATGGCCTTGATCCTTATATATCAAGCCACAAATAAAATAGTTTTGTTTAATCACCTAAACAACTTTAAAAACCCCAAACCCATCAAATCCTCCTTAGCTAGGATTATATGTTAACTTATTTCACTTCACAGAGTAAATTAATAAACACAAAGAGTTAAGAAAATAATGTTTTAGTTTATCCTTCCAAAATGTAGGTCTGATTTTTTCACCTTGATAGGTGGTGACATTATTATCAGGATTTTTTTATGGTCTCCCTGGGTTGAAATGACTTTTCCAGATTAGCTCTTCTCTAGGATACAGTCTTCTCTCCACTCATAAGGTTAGCCATTACCATGACAAACTATCAATAGTTTCACCTTGTTCCACCAAAATACTACTGGTTTGCATTTAGTAGGATTCGTTATTTTAAATTCAGTTATTTGATTGGAATGTGTTTAAATTAGTTTTATTTCATACCTCTAGGCTTTATTTGAAGACCGTTACTAAAACTCATATTCACTTTCTGAAAAGTTATGTGTTTGAAGTGAAATTGGATTAATTTTTATAACAAACTAAACTTTATAACTTGTTATTTTTAGTTTTATAAAAGACCTATACAGCTGCCTTCTGTGTGGAAGTCTTGATCTCTTCTTATGGTCATCTGGAGAGACATGTGAGAAGCATGAGAGAAAACCAATGACAATTAGTAATGTCAAAATGGTTTTCCAAGCTGTCAATAAACTACTTTTTTTGTGCACTCACACAGAGCAGATCTGCAGGTATCATCAACCCAAAACCTAATCTATGCCACAGTGTAAGAAAAACATTGATTTTCATTTCAGATGCCAAAGCATACCCAATGTGAAGCTATAGCTGCTGTTTGATCACGAAGTGAAAGGGCTGCCTTGGAAGATGATTCTTGCTTATTTGAAAGACTATTCTTTCCATTAAGTTATCTTCTCTTGCAGCTGTGCAAACAAAGGATTTGGAACATGTGGAATGACTTTCAAAAAGAAATACTCTTTCATGACTAACCCTAAACAGGAAAACATTCAGTTGGGAATATAATACAGCACATTGCTGGTCTAATACCCCACGTCTTGAAACGGCCAGCTCAGAGTCAGGGTAGCTCATCAAATATAATAAAATAATTATCAGGCAGTTATAGAACAAGAAATTAGACTGTGTGGAAATTATTCTGCTGGTAGTAGTGCCTAAATATTTAAAAGACACTGAGTTGGAAGGTTTAAGGGGCTCAATAACCAAATCGTAAAACAATTCTTATGTGTTCAGAGCTCCAAGTGGGACACTTGCCCAAAACCTGTGGCAAAAATCCTAAATCATTTCAAAGAGACCTGGACTAGCCCCAGATTCAGTTTCAAAAACAAACACTGGGCTAATGACTTTTTAGTTACAATTCTGTGAATCCAGAGTAATCTGTGGAAATGCAAATGCTGGCTCCTGATTTTCACTGCTGCAATGCACACCAGAACCAACCTGTCTGCATCCAGTCTGCACATCAGACAACAGTTGACTGTAAATCACTGTAGAAATTCAGCTGCTAATTAGTCTATTCTAAATGCTTTTTCTGAAGCTAAACAATTTACCTACCTTCAGCTGTCAGAAAGAATTATTTTGGATCTCATCTGTCAAAAGGCGTTACATAGAAACAGAAACAATTTTTGGGTTTAGAATATATTAACATGCCTACCTACTATAATTTTAAACAATATTTTGTATGCTTTTTGGTTGTACATTGAATGCATACATGTCAAACAGATAGTTAACTTTGTCAGAGTATAAAATAATGGAATAAGCAGATTAAGTAAATCAGAAGGCTTCAAACTGATAATCTTTTCTGGTGTTAATCTCAGGTTGGAATATGGCTTGAATCATTCTCTCCTCTGCATATACCTTCTTATAATCTATTAAGAAATTTAAATGTTTTTAAATGTTGCAACAAATGAGCCTTCTTAATTTTTTTTTTCAATTGAGGGCTGCTTTGGTTTAACTATATATGGAATCTGGTAGAAAACTGCTGTCATGTTGACTGCCAAATGAGCCTGTTTCATGATTGATTGAACTATGCCACATTGTTACAAACTGAGGCATGCACACATATATACTTTATTTCTTTAATTTTAAATAATAGCACAAACTTTGTCATTCCTGCTATCAAAAATACAAGTCCTTAGCTTCTAGGATTTAGAAAAATAACTACCTCAGTCACATTAAGAACGTAAGACATAAGGGATCAGCTGAGTTGAGCACCTGTTTACAGAAAACTTTGATTTTTACTTTTGTTACTAGGTTCTGCAGGAAAATTTTCTTTACTTGGAATAATAATATTTTTTAAGCCTGAAAAAGGGATCAGGAAGAACAGGGTGCTGTTTTTCTCTTGCAGTAAAATAAATCAAGGTGGGAGAGGATAAGATCCAGAAATCCTAAAAACCCAAATGGTATTAGGATAGATTTGCAGAAGGTGTTAAGCATATAAAGTTACAGATAAATTCCTGTATTCAAAAGTGTCCAAGCAGATTGCCAGTTTTTATGCCAAATCATATCAAACATATCGTATGGCCTTTTGTGAGCAGAATGATTTCATTAATCATTTCATTAATCAGTTTCTTTAATCAATCCAGCAATTTCATTAACTACAGTTAATGTTTCTATGGCTTAATAAATTATTTTAAATGTAAAATGTTTTATAAATGCAATTTCCTCAAGTATACAGCGTATAAGATAACTACAAAACATGTTTGCACGTTGTTTTTCTCTATGGTTAATTAACTCACCAACAAGATGCATCTAAATAAAGTGCAGACTAAATAGCTTCTATCTAGTAGATAAGAGAGAAGTAATTCAACAACAAATTAACAATCAGCGTAAGAGTGCACTGAGCTATATACTTGCTGAAATGAATGTGTACCTATGGAATTAAGGAAGGCATGCAGGCACCTGAAACAGAATTTGGGAGTAACCAAAACATTCAGGCCCAGAATTACAAAGCAAAACCATGGCTGTGCAGCTGCTGGGTAACAGGAATCTCCTGCCTCACTGCTGGGCACTGAGAGCATTTCTCCTGGAGGTCACTAGACTGGGTGTAGCCCCTGTGGTGCTCTCAGCAATGTCATTATTCAGCAGAACAGAAGGGTTTTACTATCTTCGCTGCTCTACCCATCAAGAGGAAAAAGCTCTTTCCCTTAGAAAGCCTTTACAATAAAATTTCAAAACATGATAAAAAAAACTCTTTAAAGGTTACTACTTATTATGTATGACCTGTAAATTAAATCACTAATTTCAGTCATTCCACTTGGGTTTGTACTGTTCTATGTGGTAGACACTGGTTTTCAGGGCTCTCCAAAAAAACCAAAAGACATTTCTAGCCAAATGTGGCAAGTAAGCAGGTCAATAAGGCTCCCAACTCAAAATAACAAACACAAAATAGTGCTGGACCAATACTGTTATCACTGATGCTTATTTTAAAGAAGACAAAGAAAGGGACTGGATCCTGGTCTTTCCCATTTCAGAAGTGGTTCTTACTGCATAAAAGATTAAAAAAGTACACAGTGATACCACTTGATCTAGCACAGGAGATGCTGGTGGATTTTAAAGCAAAGGAAGTAATTTTTCACTAGCAAGCCCAAATTGTTATTTCTTCAGGACTCTACCTCCTTTTGTATAGAATATGCTGCTCCAGAGAGGATGATTGAAAGAAGAAAGATTACCTTATTGACTGTCAAAGAATTTGTGTGTGGCCTTGGAGATGTGGCCTACGCCACGGCTTTGGGATCTAATATATGTGATGCTGAGCAAGCTACTTGAACAAAGTTTGGCCCAGCTTTCCACGGCAGAGTTTTCAAGCTAACTGCCCAGGCTGTTACAACCAGCAAGCTCTGCACCTTTACAGCAGAGCTGGGCATTTGTCACTAAGTTAGCTGAAGGAGCATGGTGTGGTACTTGGGATAGCAACACTGGGAAAAGACCTCATATCTGAAAAATCAGTCCCAAAGCCTTTGTGATTGGTAATCTTTTTCTTGGATAACTGTGTATGAAACACAGAGAGTTTATCACCCATAAACCCAGAATGGTGTTAAGACCTGACTGTATAAAAGTGGTTGAAAATTAATTCTTTTCTCATGGCCCTGCAGTAAAGGTGTTCTAGGGAGACCTGCCAGTGGGATATGGATCTCTCTGTTCAGCATCTTGTCTCTGCACAGCCCATTCAAAGATGTTTCACATTCCCCACATCTTACCACTTCAGCAGCCTGCATTCCTATCAGTGGGGTCTGGCTTCCTGAAACTCCATCTCCCTCTAAAAAGGGAACTGGGCAACCTGGTGCTCACATCCCTGTTGGATACAGTGCTCAGATGTGGTCAAAAGAACCAGATAAACAGAGAGGAGGAAGGGAATAAAAACGTATGTTGTGCAAGGCTTGGATAATTTAAGTTAAACAAAGCTCGGAGCCATGCTCTTAATGAGGAAGATAAAAAGAAATCTGCAATTACTACCAGTTTACTGAATGAGGCAGTGGACTTAAGAGGGAAAAACCACCAGTGATTGTGTAATTAAAAACTGTAACATGCATGCAAACAAATGGCAGGAAAATTGAAGTTGCCTGGGCAACATTAACGCTGACATTGCTCAACTTTTAAGTGCTTCTCTTCACAATCTTAATGTTAACATCTTTTAGACATAATATATAATTAGCTACAGCCAATTAGGGATGCTATGGCTCCTGTTGGTAACTGGAAATATTTACATTTAAATATTGAGAAAGAGTACTGCTGGCTATACCATATTATTTAATTATACAGTCAGTTTAGAAATGAAATTATATCTGAAGCATTTGAGAGATTCCCTTGAGCAGAAGTGATGGAACAATTATTACTACAATTTGGCATGAGGAAACTTTGCTGAAAGTCTAGAATTGCACCTAATCAGACAACTTGATTAGTGGTCCATGTGTAGGAGCACCCTGCACTGCTGATGAGTAATTTCAAAATGAATTGTAAGAAAAGTAATCATAGTATCTATGGACACTTTTCCTAAGCAACTCACATATAATTTATTAAGTTTTAGAAGTCAGTTCAGAATAATGTAGTTAGTATAAATTCAGTACCGTGATGGGAAAAAAAATACAATGGGTTTTAGCTTATTATAATCACTATGAATAAAATGGTCTGGTTTCTGCTGACAATTCAATTCATGATGCCCAGCAACTATGGCTGAGTAAGGTCTGACAGCTTCATGCCAAGCAGCAGTGGCTTTGAAGACACAGAGGTTTCTAAGTTATTTTCTAGGAAAAGTGGCATTGTCAAGAAGGATGCACGTGCGCACGCAGCTTCCTAGTAACAGTACTGTGGGCAGACTGATGAAAGTAAGATTATGGTCTCTCTGTCTGCCATTGAAAAGTCCACTATACAACTAAAGAGAAAAAAAAAACCAGATGCATGTGAAAATACCAACTCAAGAAACTCATACACAAACACGTTTGGAAAAGATGAAGGCAGTAAAAACAAACTACCAGAGTGATTACAAACATTTTTCCCTGGACTTTGAGAAGCTGAAACTAGAAGAAGGTAAGATTTCAGTGGTCATTACAGTCCTCTTATAAGACAAGGATGGAAAAATGCAGTGGATTTCTTTGTAAAGAAAATGCCATGCCATGGTCCTGCTCATTCAGTCACTGATGAAGAGCCCCCAGCTTTAGGTGACATGAATGCACTAATCAGGCATTTCACCTTTACCAGACCAAGCCTTGAGTTTAGGCAGAGTTGGTAATGTTACTCTCTTTCCAAGGTAATGCCACCATAAGACCACATGTTTAGCTGCAATCAGCCTCTTGTCAGGATGGGTGAGCTGTCATCCGGCTTGTGAGCATGACTGGTGGCTTGTCCTGTCTGTCAGATGTAAGAAGGAAACACACCACTTGCTTGTGGTCATCCAGCTGCAGGGCTTGGTGCTAGCTCCTGGCTTTGGTCTTTTGACAGACTGCCCACTACCAGTCCTCAACTTTATGTTACAATGGACACTTTGGCCTATAGCTTGTCTTCTGTCCGTGTTCTTACCTTGCCTTGACTTTTGACTGTAAGGCTGGTAACTGGTTTTGCACAGGGTCGGGGATTTTTAAGAAACTGAGTGTGTGTGAAGCCAAAGAAGAACAAGGGCACATAAGAACACACATAAGGATCATCTCAGTGGTCCACCTAGTCCAGCCTCCTGTCTCCAAGAGTGACCAAAGATGCTCTAGGCCAAAATCGCCATTCAGTATTTGAAAGTGTAAGATAAGGGCACGGAGGCAGTGAAACTCCCAGAGTAGACGATCAGACAGAAACAGTATTTGGTTTAGATCATCTGGTGGCTTTTTAATTTCTAAATTTCTCACTACAGCTTTTGAACCCACAACTGCTTCTTACACTTCTCGGTACTGGGAAGGGTGAGGAGCAGTATGTTTTTACTCATCTCCACTCCACAAAGTAGCACATTAGAAATCTCAGATATATTTATTGCTATTCACTCGAGGCAGATGCCACAGAGAGCCAAGGAAAAGTATCAACAGTGTTGCCAATGGGATAGCAAGAGTTTTCTTGAGTGCTTGATGTGCATCAATGTTGATAATGTATCAGGTATCTAGAGATTATGTCACCTTAAGATTTGTGCTTAAAGGCAACACAGATAGAAGGATCATTTCCTGGGTCATTTCAGTATGGTCACTCAGAGTGGGAACAGTGGAGGCAGGTTTAGACCCACCAAAGTAAGCACATGATTGATAAGTGTGGCATAGAGTGCCATTTCTAGATTTCTCTAACAGTTGTTGCACCTTCCTAGAAGATTAGCCATCCCAGAATAATTTCAGTTTAAGAACTTGTCAGGAAAGAATGTAAGTGAATTTCAAAGTACGAGTTTCCTTTTGATTGGCAGGTAACAAAATATATGGAAAATACATATTTTGGTAGTTTATCTTAGGAGGAAGCAAAAAGAAGTCAGGACTATACACTAATGACGCTGATGAAAAATAATTTGCTTTGAATCTTAGATACTGTTCAGCTATAACTAAACCAAGCAGCAAGAGTAACAAGGAGGAAAAAAAAACCAGGCAGAAATTGTCTTGTTTTCCTCCTATCTCACCTATACCACAGTGTAATTCCATGAAATCTGAAAAAAAAAAAGCTCACAAAAGAGGAGATGCAAGCTTTGCTTTGAAAAGCATGGAAAAACATTTTACTTTGGTGTCTACAGAGTCCTGCTAAACTGTTTTATGATGTTATGAAGATAGCAGATGGCAGTAACACAGGAACAACCATAGGGCTTGCTCATTTCATATAACAATACAGATCTTCATGAGAGTACAAGCAGTGCTGAGAGACCGAGCCATATCCCTCTTCACAAATTAATTTCTACTGAGATTCTAATCCATTTCTTCAAAACTGTGGAAGAGAGAGGATGTAAAAAAATCAGTTTTCAGGTGAAAAGGCCCAAGCAGCCTCTACAGAGCTGTTTTCCATTTGAGCTTAAGTAGAATTGCTTACACATCTCATTATAACAGCAGGATAAAAGCAAGTGTGATGGGCTGTTAGGAAGCTAGTCATAATCACTTGACATTGTCTATACTTTTTGTTTTATCTTTAAAGAGGACACCACAGTGGCTTTACTGTAGATTCTACTTTTTGTGTTGAGAGGAACTAAATTGAAGTGTGTGAATTTGGCTCATAGACTGTAAGGCAAGAAGGTACCGATGAGGTCATCCAGTCTGATCCCTGTAACACAAGCTAGAGGATTTCACATCTTATCTTGTGTCAACTCCAACTTCTGCCTGAAGGTGAATAAACTTCTCAGTTCCAAAGATTTTACTGAATTGCAGACTGACACAGTGATACCAAGACCTCTTAAAATGCACAACAAATCAGCATCTAGTAAATCAATCATGATTTTGTTTTTCTTCACACTTTATCCTAAATATGGACCTCACAAATCAGTAACATATGGCCATACTCATTTATAACTTACTGAAAAACTACACAAGTTGTGAAACAAATGTTGCACACAAACATATAGAAACAGAGGAATACAAAGACAAACCGATATCCGCTTTCTCTATGTGATTTTTTTTTAGGCCTAAATGTATTTATAAACTAAAACTCACAGTGACATATTTAGCTCTAAGTTTAAATGCAAACTCCATTTTGGAGGGATCTAGCACTCAGCCCTTCTAACTGGTTATTAGTTTTCTTGACATTCCTTAGAGTAAACAGGTTGATGGAGATGTTGCAGCACAAGAATCAATCCCAGTATCTTCTGCTAGAGCACTGAAAAAATCACATGCTGCTCTCCCTTGAAAAAAAGTGGAAAACTCTGTTTATCTTTCAGAGACAAAAAGGGCAGTGCTGATTCCAAGAAAGACACATAATTCAACATTTCAACCTCCCTGAAAATAAAATTTGCTTACTAGATTGCAAGGAAATTTTTAATATCAAATATACATTTTCTCACTTCTGTAGACTTCAGTTCCCTACATTTGAACAGTTAGAAAGCTTCCTGATCATGTAAAAGAAAAGTTTTTAATTTTACTTACAGTCATATTTCTGACCTGCATTCTACATAGACATAAAGGTTGTAAGTACTTGCTGTACCAGTCCCCTGCAGCATATAGCACTGATGGGGTATGTTCAAGCTGAACTTGCACAGCTAGGGTTTCAATGCTCACCTTTTTGTAGCCACAAACTTTGGTTTAGTTTAGTATCTGCAAAGTGGAGCAATACCAAAACATGAAATGACCAAGTGGCTCCTCTGTCCCTGTTTGCTGCAGGCTGGCACTTTTGCTGCAGTCACTGAAGTCTGTACCCTAAGAGCACCTTATGTCACTTCCGAGTGACATTTCTCTTCTGCATGAATCAAATGTGCTCATATGGCACTCTAAAAGCCAAGAAAATCACTGACCCTAAACGTGACACAGCAAAACGGTGAAGAAAATAGTTAAGGATAAAAAAAAAGAACTGAAAGACTCATCCTGAAAGCAAACAGGATTTCTCTGGAGTTTATTCTTGCATGCAAGATGTTCCTAAGGAACATCCTGTTGAGAACAGTCAGTGGGTTTGTTCAGTGAACTGTATGCAGTGCGAGGTACAGAAACTCCTCTGACAGACACATTTGGTCTCATCTTAGAGTGCAGGGTAATTATCTATCCCCAAAACATTTAATTAAACTCTCCTCCATTCAGAGTCAACAAACGAAAAGAAAGACAAGGACACAATGACCAAAAGACAAGGATACAACGACCACAACTGATAAATGGACTACCATTGTTTAGACAGCTATTTCTACTTCCATCATGCATAGCTTTGGAAAATAAACCACAGGAAAAAAAATTAAAAAGAAAAGAAAAAGCAGCACTGAAAAAAGTACACTCTGAACAGCAATATACAGTCTCTGGGGTCTGAGGCACCAACACACTTAGATAGCTTTATG
Organism: Todiramphus chloris collaris; assembly: GCA_025345505.1. NCBI lineage: Eukaryota > Metazoa > Chordata > Aves > Coraciiformes > Alcedinidae > Todiramphus > Todiramphus chloris. Next base: position 31,967,183 of record JANVCC010000010.1, on the reverse strand, counting down.
GATGCTGATGGTTCTACTTAGCTCAAAAGGATTGTTCTCATGTTTGTGTCATGTTTGGCCTATAGTGTGTCCCTACACAGTCTGGTGCACAGTGATGAGCAGCAGCCTGCTACCTCAGAAGTTATGCTGTTGTGTGAGGACTATAGGAGCAAGCTGCAGGTAAACCTGTAAAAATCAGGATTTCTGCCTTGGTCCGACAGACGTGTGTGAAATTGTGGTAATGTAACAGCTGTCACATGCACTATACTACTTGGGTCCAAACACTATAACAGGCCCTTGTTTTTTGTGTTTTCTTTCCCTGAGAAATTTCAGAATAGTTTTTAGTGAGATCTGACTTAAATATCATGTTAGACCACAATATTGATTAAGAGGTACAGGGGATAAAACCAACAAGCTGCACAAGCTGTTTATCATTTTTGTGTTAAGCCCTCGACTCTCTGTGCCTAGACCACACACATGCCCAGAACCTGGCCTAATAAACATGCATGCTTCTGAAGGCTGATTGATGTGGGACTGTGACCTAACACTTTGGTGGGGACCGCAGAATTAACCCTCTGCTCAAGAGTATGATAAGCTGTTTTTATACCTGCTTCAGCACTGAACCATGTCACCGCATAAATGCATTCTGCCAGCCCCTGAGTGCCTTCTTGCATCTGAAGGGGTTTTCTTCATTGCTTAATATAGTGTGAGGGCTTGTTGGGTTGTTTTATTTGTTTGTTGGGTGTTTTGGTTGGTTGGTTGGTTTTGTTTTGGGTTTTTTTGTTGTTGTTTTTTTGTTTGGTTGGTTTTTATCTCAGAGCAACTATCCCAAATCAGCTGTCCTCAGGCAAGAAACATATACAATACAGGCCACTTTTGCCGTGAGACTTACATGCCAAGATCAACCCCAAGCACAGTGTCAAAACTACTGCCCAATTATATGGAGAACAAGTGCACGCTACCATCAGTGGGTTTTACAGGAGAGCAGCCCAAGTGAAGCAGTTGCCCCGTGCTAAAAACACGATCTTTTTTAGCAGCCAAGCTGATGCCATGGTGTTCAACAACAATGCTAAGCCTCCAGGAAGCTGTGGAGACTTTTTATTGGGAACTCAAATGATTAACCAAATTGTAATTGCAGATCACTGTTTGGTTAGACTTTGATGCCTATGGATCAATGAACTATCTAATTAGAAATCTTAAATTTAAAATATGTTTATAAATTTATACCCATTGCTATTAAATTTACATGTCTCAAAGGAGATCTATTTGAATTTCTGTAATGAGTTTATCAGCATGTTTGCTTTAAAGTATTTCCTACTGTTATACACATGTTTACAGGAGGATCCAGAAACAAAATACTAAGTTTAAAGTCAAGACTTACAGGCATTTTTGAGCTACTTTGTGTGTGTAGGTGCAAAGGCTCATGTTGGCAAGCATTTCCAGTGCTGGACTCAGCATTTAGAAATAAACTGTATACTTTTGTTTCCTAATAAAGAAATACTTTGTAGCTTTAGCAGTTGAAGGACTTCAGATTTTTATTCCAACATCTGCAGCTTAATAACCAACTTCTACCTAAAACCACCCTCTTCTTTCCCTAAAGAACTTTGTTTTCCTGCAAACACCAATAAACTTACAAAAACATCTGGAGGTCTATTTGGCTGGACTGCAATGCCCTTGAAGCTTTTTCTCTCCTCACTTTATTATCACCAAGGAAGAAGTTAAAAAAAAATAAACTAACTTTATTGACTTATTGATTCTTCAGGTCATATTGATTTATTCTTCCTTTTTTTCTTTTTAATGACACAGTAAACGCTTAAGTCTTACCAAATATTGAAAGATTTTTTGCTGGGCTGTTTGTCTTAAGCACAGCCATCAGTTTATAGATTACACTGTGCTTTTATGCAAATTTCTTCTTGTCTTTTATAGACAGCAGAATAATTAAATGAATTTAATTATTTTTCCTAGAATAAATCAGTATATACAGAGATGATGAAAGATTTAATAAAGATATTTCCTCCATTAGGGACTAGTTCTGCATTCTCCACTATGAATAGCATTTACAAATGTAATGCTATTCCCACTCTAGCCAATGGGACTGCTCACAAGGGTAAAGTGTGCATTGTTTGACCTCATCCTTGATCATTAATGGTTATAAAAACTCCATTACAATACTTAAGGAAAAAACACATAGAAAGAGAACACTAATAATTTTACTAATATTGCATACAAACTAATAAAACTCTCTGGCAATGCTATAGCCCTCTGGATCATCATCTCAGTCTTGATTTGTTAAATGTTCTCTACCTGCAGTGCCAAATCTAGAGCAGTGGAAATTTTTTTGCAAATAATTAATGGTATAGAGATCATATTTTTCTCCTGCTGGATAAATTACCTCTGAATATATTGTGATTTTTGATATATAGTAAAAATATGCATAAAACCACCACAGATTAATTATTTCAATTCACTGCACCCACAGTGATACTACCTTAGTCCCTTGCTGTCACTTATTCTGCTGATGAACTGACTTGGAAGAATCTTTATGCCACAGTCTATGAGTTCCTGACCAGATAAACAGAGGACTAGCTGCACTGGTCACTTTTACCCTTATGAATACTGTCTAGAGTTCTTCCTCTTTCCGTTTTACTTACATTCTTAGTCTGTACCCAGGCCTCAACAGAAGTTTTGCCTTTACTTCAGTTTCCTTACTCTTTCCATCTCTTCAGCACTTCTTATTTGACCTGACCCTTCAGTCAAGACCGCAGTCTGTGCTGCACGAGTCTCTCCATTGATCTAGACTTTGGTGCTAGGGCTCACTCCACTGACAGCAACAGACCCCAGCTTCTTCACAGGCAGAATGTGGATCTTCTTCAACTCCTCCACTGTGCCAGATCATGGCAGCATGTCCTTGGATTACAGAATCACAAAATGTTAAGGGTTGGAAGGGACCTCAAAAGATCTAGTCCAACCCCCCTGCTGGTGCAGGATCACCTACAGCAGGTCAGACAGGAACACATCCAGGTGGGTTTTAAATGCCTCCAGAGAAGGAGACCCCACAACCCTCCCATTCTAGTGTTCTGTTACCCTCACCATGAAGAAGTTTTTTCTCATGTTTATGTGGAACCTCCTATGTTCCAGCTTGCACCCATTGCTCCTTCTCCTATCATTGGTTGAGACTGAGAAGAGCCTGGCTCCATCCTCCTGACACTCACCTTTTACATATTTATAAACATTAATGAGGTGACCCCTTAGTCTCCTTTTCTCCAAGCTAAAGAGGCCCAACTCCCTCAGCACTGCATCATAAGGGAGATGCTCCACTCCCTTAATCATCTTTGTGGCTCTGTGCTGGACTCTCTCAAGCAGTGCCCTGTCCTTCTTGAACTGAGAGGCCCAGAACTGGACACAATATTCCAGATTGCTAACATCAATTTCCATCCTCTTTGTCAGGGTTGCTACACTGACAATATTTTATAATCAACTCTAATACTTTCCACTCTGCAATCCAGATGACATTTTCTAGTTAAATATTCCTCCCACAAAGGAAGGAAAGAACACACAATCTTTCACCCACTGAAAAGTCACTAATCTCATCCCCTTCCCCTGACCAAAATACATTAGCACCACCACAGCATAGGAGGCTCAGTGCATCTCGACCCAAGTGCTTCTTGCCTTCCCTCTTCATTCTAAATTCTCTTCACTACCCAGTGAAGATTCCTCATCTGGCTAACTTCCCAAAGTAATAACAGTTGAGGGAAGGTCCCAGATCTCATCTGAAGAACCAAGACCTTCTTGTAGACACTGTGAAAGTCAGATGCCTTAGCAAAAGATTCACCCAAGCTAGAAGCCCATAGGACAGAAACACACCATGGACCCTCAAGTTTTCAGGCATTTAGCCTGCAAATGCTTTCAAATAGCACTTGAACAGAACAGAGGTGGTGGGTGTTTCCTCTAGAAGAACATTAGTGCAGCAGGTCATTCTGATGACTGTACTGTAAGCAGTCTCCTATACAAATATTTAATGTCCCATGACAAATCACATCTAAAAAATGCTGGAGAACCTGACTAACCAGATTAATGGGATCAGGGGAAATCCATCAACAAAAAGGAAGAGTGGCAAAATCTGCTGTTGGTTGCAGTTCCCACAAAACTTCAATTTTCAATTATGTCTAAAGAATATTGATGATTACTGGTTTAGCTGGAAATTATTTAATGTAAACACAAAATTCTAAGGTTCAATATTATTCAGCCTTTATACAATATTTTGAAACTAAGATGCAATTTCTACCACATGAGGCATAAAATCAATTAAAAAATGTTTATGCTCCAGTAGACTTGTAACTACACTGCTTAAAGTTTAGTCACTTTGTCTTTTAATATAGTTTTGCTAATTTTCCAATCTGAATCTGGTTTTCATTAAAGCTGTTTAAATGTGGTCTCTTTCCAAAACCATTTGGTCTTCCTAGTTCTTCCTTCTAATGGGATCTATGCTGATCTGAATCTTACCCTTCTACAAACACACGTTTTATTAATATGGCTATTCCCATCACCAAAACTATCTAGGCTCTGCCTATTTTGCATTCTGTAATATTATGCCCTTCAATAGGTCAATTGCTGCATAGTAGATGGACCATCTATATTGATAAAGTTTGGAACTGAAAGGCTTGTGAAGAGGAAGCTGCTCTGACATGGATGCAGGACAGAAATGGGAAAAAGGGATTATAGTCCCATTTGATGGTATCATGCAATGGAAGAATTTGTGCTGGGATGTTTGATGTTAATGAAGGAGTAAGTCTTCTCCTTTTCCTCCTCTCCTTTGTCACTCAGAAGTCCATTCCTGATAAACCAACAACTCTGTCAGGTGAGTTATCTTCCCATTGGCAGAGTATTAAACCATGTACAAACATGGGGCCTAAGCACACATCTTGACTTCCTTGGGAAAGGTATCCCATGTGTATGTAATGAGGCTGAGGAGTGATTCTGAATTCCGCAGAGGAGTGGGGATGGCTCAAAGATTAAATTAAGCCACACTGACATTGATGACTTTTTTTAATTAGTTGTAGTGATGCTTCAGTTTCTCACTGCTGAAGTCCATGTGAAGAATTGTGCCTACATGTCTACTGTAGTTATCAAATGCTTGAGTTTGAGATAGCTGAGAACAACAGTTAGAAGTAATTCCATTGAATCAATCAAGAATATAGTTCAGATGCCCATATCATTCCTCAGGAAGCTATCAAGACACTCCTCCTGTCCTAAAGCCTTCAGAGAAATATGGTTTGCCAGAGTAATTATGAGGGATGAGGAAAACAAAGGATTCTGTGCTCAGATATTTGCATTCTTAGACTATCAAACAAAATCTATTGTTTGATGAACATTTGCATGACTGCCAGTTTTCATTTGCCACAAACACTGGCAATAAGAAGATAAAGGGTACTGTGTCCTTTTTTATCACTTTGCATCCCTACCACGCTGCCACCGACATACCCTGGTGAAAAATAAGGACAAAACACCAAAATGACCTAAACTGACACTGTAAGGTGGTTGTGGGGGAGAATACTTCTGGCAGCCAGGCCAATCTGTGCTGGCTTGATATGTTTGCAACATTACAGTCTATGGCTTTCACTTCATCTTCCAGATTCCTTAGGCCTGAACCTTAACACAAAACACGAACAATGTCCTAGCAGGTTCTCAGCACCGCCAGTGCAGCAGAACACAGAGGCTCTTCAGTGGGAAAACTGTTCTACCTACATTTGAATCAAAACCCCCTAAAAAGTTACAAGTGATATTAATTAAGCCCATGCATTGGTGAATCTTTAAAAAATCTTGTATTAAATTATAAATTTTATATTAAAAACATCAACCAAATATCAGTTTAATAACATATATTCTACACAGCAGTACTTCAGAGTGTTAGAAAGGACCAGAGGTGTGCACTGCAGCAGTAGTGACAGTCCAGCAAAAGCAAGCGGATTTTTTCTGCTCTTTAGGATACAAAGTTCAGGATTTACATAGTCTTTCTGTCCCCACCTTTGTTTCCCGGAGTATAAGAACAATACACAATCCAACCCACGGCACCATTCCTCGGTGCCCTCCTCCCTGCCAGTCACACCCTGTTAAATGCGTTATCTTGTTAAACACACAACTGCAACCGTTCCATATTCTTAAGGCCTGCAGCACCTTTTAAAAAACCCTTCTCATGTCAATCACAGGATATTTAGTTTTATTATTTTAGTTTCGTGCATTATTTATAAAGTACAAAAATTAGGAACCCTTTTGCTTGACCCACCCCAGTCAATCCCAAACTTAGGCTAATGCCTCTTATTTGACTTTTTTATTGGGGGGTGTACAAGGACTGTGTTATCTCAAACTGAAAAAAGACCCAACCCAATTAAAAAAAACCACGTCTATTGTTCTTTATAAAGGAGAAGCTGGAAGGCATTACAAAGACTATGTAATTTATGACAGATAATTGCTCTCATACAAAAGCGCCCCTTTTTTTTTTTTTTTTTTTTTTTTTTTTTTTTTTCCCTTTTTTTTTTTTTTTATCACATCCATTTCAAGTATCAGTTTCCTCTTTTGGGGGTTGCCACATGTCTAGTGGCAAACTAGACCTTAATTCCACAGCACGCAACCCATCATTTCTTCAGAAATAGCAGGTACCAAGAAATACCAGGATGAGGCGATTTAAATGATAACAACTTCATCACACTTTACATGCATAAAGTAACAGATCTTATTCATAATCCTTCTCTAATTAGATTTGAAAGATCCATTTGTGTGGAAACTTGACATCTGTTATGGCATGCATACATCACCCCTTCCATGTCTCTGGCCTCCTGAAATTCACGTTCTCTACCTGCAATTTGATATACTGAGGAAATTTCAAATCAGCTGATGCTAGGATATTTTCTGAGATTTTGATTGCCTTACTTTCAATAACTGTAACACTGCAGAACTGCTATAGTTCTGTACCATGTAATAAAAGCCTGGCTGTTTCCAACATACCAATTTTAATAAGTTATCTTTTTTTACATATGCTAGTGCTTGAAAAATCATTTAAAACATCTAAGATGTTGAGCATAAATGTTAAAAAATCTTATGGGTTATGTAAATAGAGAAAAAATATTTAAGGAATGACCTGTGATAAATAGCCAACAGAAAACTAACAACTTAATAACTAGGAAAAGAAACAAAACTAATACTATTACAATTGTGCAAGTGGCATGAGTTGATAAAAGGGCAGATAACAAGTCCTCCTACAGTTTCTGGACTTACCTGTAATTGGCACTCATATGTTCAGTACAGCCATAATTTCAAAGTACAGGAAGTTTTTAATGGATAACTGGGAACTCTATTATGGTAGAAAAACTTGAAAAAGAGGAAAATCTGGTGAATGTGTGAAGTTCACCTATTTCCTAAATTCCTGCCTTATTCTTGAAATACTCTGATCGCTTTCAGAGTTTATGAATTATAAATAGCTGCAAAACACTAATTATATTGTAATTAAATACTCTCACTCTTCATTTTTTAGTAGTTTTGTAGAAAAATCATTAAATTGGAATTAAAAAGTGAGTTGTATTAGCAGTGTACTGTTCAAATGCAACCATATTCAGTGACGAGGTTGTTACTCCTGCGTGGCTTAGATCAGGTGAAAGTGAAGTGGGCAGAAAGTCAGAAAATAAAATTACTGAAGTATGAAGAGAGGAAAAAAATGTAGGTAAACCATCAGAGTAACAGATATAAGTGGAATGATATGATGCTTGAAAGGTAGTTGAGATTTTTACCAGTACTACAGACCATTGTTTCCTGGATTTGTACAAGTCCCAGTTTATTACAAAGAATGTCTTCTTGCTGCCTCAAGAACAAATTAGAATAAATGAGACACTCCTGCTTCCTCCTGTTCCTCATCTCCTAGACGCATACATACAAGAACAGTGTTGCAAACAGAGCGCAGGATCGGACAGTGGAAATTCTTGATTCTCAGCTTATCAGACATACTCATGCCACTGTCTTCTTCAGGACAGTGAGTAACTGAAATGTACCCCAATAATACTTAGTTTGATTACAAGACAGAGAAATAAAAAAAGGGGGGAAGAAAACCAGGTGTGATAAAAGTGGACTGGGGCAATCCTATTCACTACTGTAGGTAGACTAAAAAGCAAGATGCTGTTGTTTCAGAAACTGATTAGATTTTTTTTCAAGAATCTTCTCATGAAGCCTTACATTTTATAAAATTATCAGATCTGATCCCTGCACCTACTGCCAAGTAGACCACTTCTAAATTTTCCACCATGTGGGGATTAGAGTTAATAACTTGCAGGATGAAGCCACATTTTTCAATCACGGAATCTAACTGTTCAGACTTTCCATTGCCTTTAGAAGACTTCTATAGAGAATTGACCATTTCACAGCATCATGAAGGCAAACACTGGAGTAATTTGTAGAACACTGTTGGCATACTGTACATCCATACTGAAGTACCGTATATGATATCAATAGTATTTGTAGGGTCATATGAGAAGCAGGTCAATTTAATGAAGCTATTGAGTAAGAAAAAATAGAAGGTGTAGGCAGGCAATATGATAAAATTCAGCATATACCATGAGAAAACAAGTGAAGAATAGAACAGCAAGCACAGCCAATGAGGAGAAGAATACCTATGACTGCTCTTCATCATTTGGATTACAACATCACCCCTTAGGACAGCATTCCAATTCTACAATGGGCTGCAAGAAACTGGTTATTTTAGTCTCCAACTCCAAAAATAACGTTGCTTGAATAAGCCAGTATTGCAGTAAGTTTTACTGTAGTTGGTAAAAATGTGTGCTGAACAACAGCATTAAAAACCTTTTTAGATAGAAGAGCTGAAACCCTCATCAGTACTGTATCTACACTGAGTGACAAGAAAAAGGTTAACATATGAACAACCATTTCTTGGTCATCTATAACGCATGGCTTGATTTGTCAAAAGATTGTATGATTTTGTACACTTAAGACTCAAGGAAAAACTAGGAGATATATTTGGGCAAAACCAAGACAACAAAGAGTGAGCAAGAGGACAATGTATCCCAATGAAGAGAAAAGTCCTTCCTATGGAGTGGTTTGTCAGAGTGGATGCCTCTGGATATTGTCTGCAGAAGTTAATTTTTTTCTGGAAAGTATATTCAGATATTCTGTAAATTCCAAAACACAAGCAAACTAATTTAGATATGGTATGAGGTTTGGCACCAGAGAAAGAAAAACTTTGCAGTTCATGGAACTGTCTGACAGTTTCTAGGCAGAAAATAATGGGCTTGCAGAACTTTAAATGCTGTGGCAACCGCAGCTCAATGTCCTTCCCACCATTTCTGCCTGGTAACAAGATATCTTGGAAACAAACTGATGACACTAATGTAACAATCCTCTTAAAAACAGTCTGACCCAAAAGAAAAAGTTACCAATATTTTTTTAAGCACTGGAAAAAAAAGGGTTTGACTTGTCAAAAAAGCCTAACCTTAGTACAAGACTTTCTTCTTTAAGCACAAGTCTGACTGAAACAATCCATTTCAAAGCTTTGTATGGTTGGCAGTGCGGTTGTGGTACCTTCCTGTCGATTGGAAGCTCCAAAGAGTCCAGCTTTCTCTGGACTCCTGCCTAAAACTGCTTCTGACATGGGTGGCTTGCTAGTCATCCGCGTGGATAACCAAAAGCAACTGGTTGCCAATACAAGCCAGAGCATTCCCTTTATGTGACATGACTACAAACTTTGAAATACCAAAATAATGTTTTCCTGATCAGCTATAAATACTTGGGATTGATCTTGAATAGAACTGGAAAGAGTTCAGAAGTCCTGCTTACTTGCTAAAGCAGGCATGGCTTTCTTGGGAAAAATACAGATGCAAGTGGTACAATAAAACTGGTGGTGAATTGGATGATTTTCAAATTTCTCAGACTAATAAAACAGCTCTCCTGTAATGATACCTAACGCAAAAATATTGGTGCTGTTACACATGCATTTTGCAAGGCAGACTAGCAAATGTGAAAGAGCTGGGCACTGGGTAACAGGCTTTGCATAACAACTCATTAAATCATCACTGCTCAATTTTTAGTCAGTTTTGACACATGGTTGTTTTCCAAACTGCTGTATCCTGCAAGCAGAATACACAGCTCATGATCTGCTGGCCCTGGGAGCCAAACTAACCCCAAATTTGATAGTCATGAGTAGGAAACAATTTAGTTGTTCTCTGGGGTGAAGAATGGAAAGAAAAAGGCATGTGTTGATTAATACATCACAGTGCTGATCCACCCTTTAATCTGAGGAGTGGAGTCAAACAATTCCTCTGCCTCACTTCATATGGAAAACTGAATTTGTCTTTGGACTATTACTGTAAAGCAAGGGATACTCCCACATCTGAAACAAAGGCAAGAAATGTTGGAGGAAAGACATTCCCTGATTTCCACAGACACTGGGTGAGGCTCAAACTTTATACACTTTTGGAGTGAGCTAACTGAGTAAGTGAGGCAAACTATTGCCCATTATTAAGGATTAGTATTTAGAGGCAAGAAAAGTATATGAGAGAGTTAACACCACTAGAACTTTTTAGTAATGGAGAAGTTTGGTTCCAATATTAAAAAACTATCAAAACTCTCTACTGCTCAGTAAAAACATTCACAACCTTTTCAACAATAATGAGCAGGAACCCTTTTTATTTGATTAAATTTATATATAGAAATCTATCTTCTACTTGCTTGTCTAATCGACATTTACATGCATTCCTTGTTTGTTAGATCCATTTTAACAAGTTAAGTAGAAATAAAAGACTTTAGAATATCCTAGGTACTGGAGCTGAAACCAGCTTTTGAAGTAAATCTGTGTCTCTTCAGTGGAATGAGTAGACCCGATGAGTCTGAATCAGCTGAGAAACAGTCCTTTTTGGGCTGTTTTCTGGAAATACTTTAATAGAATTCATTCCCACAGTACATACAAATGTCATTGATCTGGGCTGCTGTGTTGGGACAAGACTAACATATGCTGTCTTTGAATTTAAAGCTCTCTGGTCCTTTTACTGTCTGCATTCCTGGCAAACACAATGTTTTGGTTTTTTTTTTCTTTTCTTTTTCAGAGCCAACTGACTATCTTTCTGTGCTTTGCCAATTTTCTCCCTTACAGGTCTGTTTGTTCAAATTTATTTTTTTGTGTGGCTTTTTGTTTGTTTGTTTGTTTGTTTTTTCTCTTTGTTTGGTTTTGGTTTGGGATTTGTTTTTTATTTGGGGGGGGGGCTGTGCAGGACGTGGTAATTTGCTCTCTTTTCCTTGGCTATCAGCTTAAGGCACGCAAGAGTGGCAGTACGAGGAGGGCTGGCTGCCCTCTTGAAGTTGTTGCCAGCTCCAGGCACCAGCCCCGGAGGATGCTGCATGCCCGGGGGCGTGCGGAGGCGATGGCATTCTTCGCATTCTCCAAAGAACCAAGGCACCCTGTCAGTGGCTGTGCCTGTGCTGGGATATCAGGGCTATGCCAGAGGTCTCCAGCACAGCACTCGTTCCAAAGTGCTGCTTCTGCGCCACCTCACGCCGTTCCCTCCCCGGAGACGGAATGGAACGGGTAAAGTTTTTTGTGCTTCTCCGAAAAGCAGCCTGTGCCGACGCTCTGAGAGCAGGAGCACTGCAACGCCGCTACACAAGGAAGCCCCACCTGGCACACTCCGCCAGCACCAACAAAGAGATGGAGTATTTGCCACAGGAAAACCACCAGAAGTTGTAGCAGAAGGAGATGAGCTGTGGTGCGAGTCCCCCGGCCGCGGCCCGGTCGCTGCAAGCAGGTGCCCTCCCCGCCAGCCACCCCGGCTCCGCCAAGAACCTGCCCGGGCTGCCGCCTCACACCCGCCCCGCGGGGCGACCCCACGCCCCCGCCGCGGCGCTTCCCCCGCTGTCCCCGGGGGACGCTCCCCGCGACAGCCCCTAACTCACCGATCTCCCCATCATCATCATCATCTTCCTCTTCCTCTTCCTCCTCCCCCTCCAGATCCAGCAGCACATCCTGGTTCTCCGCATTCATCCTGCCGAAGTTGCGGCCCCCCGCGCCCGCTCTCCCGCCGCCGGGGAGGCGAGCCCACCCCGAGCCCTCCCTGCCCCGGAGGCGGAGCGGCGGCGGCGGCGGGGGCGGTGGCGTGGGGCGGGCGGGACGGCAGCCGCCACCTTCCCGGCACTCGAGTCCGCCCTTGCCGCGGCCGGCTGCCTGCCAGGCTGTCGCTCGCAGCTCCTCTTGTTGCTCTCTGCCTTGCACAGCTCCTGCCCGATACCGCCGAACTTGAGGGAAGGTGAGCTCGGGGTGCGACTCGGGACAGGCAGCACCGTGTTTCCTCGGTGCTTACATCGCCACCGCCTTCGAACGTGCTGGAGCTTTCGGAACGGCAAGAAGGCACTTACTGGTCTTTGGGCAGAGACCATTATCAAAATGGTGCTCTGTAAACAGGCACGTGTACACGCTTCATTAATAGCATCCTGAATGATTAAAAGGGGAAGTTGGGAAAACATTATATTAATTAATTAATAGGTTAATTAATAAATATATTAATTGTGTGTTTAGTTCCGTTTTTTTGCAGTTGTCTTAATCATAGAATTCATATATGTGAACATATCATAAGCTGATCAAAGGCCATCTTAAAACTAATTAAGGAACAGTTTTTCTTAATAGGATCCAAGGTGAAGGTTTTACAAAGATCTCTCTGGTTTCATCCATATGGTTAGTTTTTGAAAAGTGAGTCAGGAGTGAAATCCCTGGGCCTTTTAAAAGGATGTCAAATTATGCACCCAAACATTGAAGAACTTGCCATTTCTAAATACTTCTGAAAATGTGAAGCCCACGTATGTAAAAAACCCCAAACAGTAACTGTCAGAATTACTTGGAGAAGGTAGCAGACGTTGGAGGGGGAAGGCTCAAGGAATGAATAAATAGCCCATCTCTAGAGCTCTACTGATGTATTCAACTCAGTTGACTGTTTCACAGGTGAGAGGCTGTCCTCATTTCCATCTTCTCCTCCAGATACAAACTATGAGAAACTCCCACGACACAGGGTATGCAGAAATGCTGAGGGGGCAGAAGTACTCATGAAAAGGGATTTGAGTGCTCAACAATATACCAATCTACTCACATGTATTGGTTCCAGGGGGGAAGTAGAGGATTACTAGAACTGAAAGACATCTGGAAGAGTGCCTAGAGAGGAACTGGACTGAACTTGAATAGTGGAAAAAAATGGAAATAAGACTGGAAATGTGTTGAAGAAATGGGGGAGTCGTGTTTGGGGAAAGAAGAAGAGAAAAGCAAGATAATTATATTTTTTTTCAGCATACAGCAATAAATACCTTACAAGCAATCTATTTTCAATCTCCAGTCTATTGCTGATACCCTAATGTCCCACAGGACCCAGGATGCCTAAAGCGTACAAACAAGAATCTGGACCAAAAGCCATTTGTCAGATAAGCTTATCACTTGCTAATATGGTTATCTGTTGTCAAGCAGCTGTGTGTTAGGGTCACAGCAGGGCCTGGCAAGAGAACAAGTCTAAGTGCAAAAGCTTTCTGACAAAAATGGGTTTAGAAATTTAACTGAAAAGTTTTGGAGCAATTCTGTTTAGCAAAGACCACTGTACACTCATCTGTTGAAAAAAGAAAAGGTCTGTAAAGACATAAGTGAATTCATCAGAAAAGAAACTACCTTCCTCACCGTTATTGATGCCAGCAATAGTATTAGCAAATGTGTGTTATCTGTGCCATCTGACAATGAGCATTTTACTCACTCTGTTAAATAAAGAAAAACTCACAGAGCAGAACCGGAATGGAGGGCAATACGATGAGGGGCAAAACCCCATGGGGGGTAAAGATGCATGGCAAGGCACGTGTTTATGTGTGTCCCTTGTTGGAAATCTGGTGTGCTGCCCTGTGACACAGCCGGTCTGACACTGAGCATCTCGGCATGGTTTTTACTCACTGTCAAGACCACTTGTCAGGTTTTGTACTTGGCAAGGTTACAAAGACAGAGCAAATTACCCTGCTCCTTGCCAGGAGCATTCACCCTAGGCTGACGCAGACACAGACATGGCATAGTTTTGATGTGTCCATTAGCAGTTGCAGCGACATCATTACATACCTGTATTGTGTAATATCAGCTGCCCTCCTTCTTGTGGGTCCTCCCCAAAATGTGGTCCCACTGGTGAGATCTTATTTTGTAGATGATGGAAGAAGAGCAGGGGCTGTTACAGACAAGGTACAGCTTAGGACTCTGACGTGAGATTTGTGCACTCTCGGCTACACACCAGGGACATCATTGTTACCTTGGTTACATGCTTCCTATTTTCACATTTCATGAATGAAAATGTAATCAAAGAGCTACAAAGTGCAAAAAGAATGTGTACAAAAAGGGAACATTTCAAAACCAGGTTATACACAAAACATGGGGAGTTTCAACTTGATTCTACTAAAAATACATGTAGAGAATCTATGTCTTCAGTCCTGCTCTCACTGTAAGGTTTCTCCCAGTGATTACAGAACATTAAGACTTTGTAGGCTTCATTCAGCCTTAAATACCTGAGTGTTCAGTTTCATAGATTACTTCAGAGATGAGTTTTACAGTTATCTGAAAAGGCAATGGGAGTACAGTGTCTAAAATTCCCATAAAACTTTTTTGAAAATACACAGCTATCTATGTATCAACTTTATAACTGATGCAAATATTTCCATGTGTACTTTTGGTAAAGCAGCAAAACTGCAGCAGCTTGTTACTCCTGAAAAGCAGAGATTCAGAAAATTAAAAAAAAAAAAAGGGGGGGGGGGGGATGAAGAGAAAAATGCAACAGCACCACCATGCTGCCATCCTTTTGTCAGACAGATAATAACAAAAGATCTGCTCAAGGAACTGCAGCTGTGTCACCTCTAGCCAACAAGCAGTTTCCCAAAAGTCAGCAGAAATGAAAATGTTAGGCTAAACCAAGTTCTCCCCCCTCCTCCCTCCCCAGTTCAAGCACGTATGTTTTCAATTTTATTGAAGAAGAAATAAAAATGTTTTAACATTCCTGGTAGTGAGAAACAAAAGCAGAAGTCCATGAAGCCAGTAGAAAAATTGCTTCCATGGGTAAGTGTTTCATAGCAACATAGGTCAGGAAAAGACTAAAAGAGATTGTTTAGTCCAGCAGTGACAAAACTTTGGCACAGGCACCAAGTCTCTGACTGGCATGGATCAGGGCTGGCACCAGGGTCTCTGTGTCACAGGGCTTTTGGCAATATACCTGGCACTGAGCCTCAGAAATGTGCTGTCCACCTCTGGGCTGGTCTAGCCCACAACAGTAAGACAGGTTTGAACATACCCAGACATTAACGACAAATATTTGCCAGTCATGTGTTTCACAGTCTCCAGTGAGGAGTCCATGAGGTCCCCAGGTAAGCTCTTGCCAGAGTTTCACTCCTGTGAATATGTAGCCAAAATAATTTTGCAGCAACTGAAGCTGTTTTCTTCTTGTCCTTCTCCCAGCATCCATGACAACAGCTGGTTGTTGTCCTCTTGATAATAACATATTACATAGTGAAAACTATCACCTTAGTGCCTCTGAAGTTTTTCTTATCCGGACTACAAAAACCCAGGTCTTTCAGCCTTCCAGCATATATCATACTGTATGTGCTTTCCTCTCTGCTAAGAAGTTAGTTTGAAAAACTCAGTGTGAGACTTTATGGAAGGAGAAGGTGGTATTATTGTAGAAAATCTCTTAATTACATTGGCTTTACCCACTCACAGTCCTTTTCTTCATGAACTCATCACTTAAACTCTCACATCTGAATACTTACCAGAAATAAGATGAAAGTGTTCAGGTGGTCTGGCCATGGTCACCTGTGTGCAACACAGAGGACAAGGGGAATGTGGAGTCACCATTCTTGGAGATATTCAAAAGCCTCCTGGACACAGTCCAGGGCAACTTGTCCCAGGTGGCCCTGCCTGAGCAGGTGATTTGGACCAGATGACCTCCAGAGGTCCTTCCAACCTCAAACATTCTGTGATTCTGTGAAGAGACACCAGGTATCAGGTCCTGATAACATCTGTTACGCAATGACAAACTAATTTTTTGACACATCTTTTTTTTTTTTTTCATCCTCAAGAGACAAAAATCACTATGGCATGATTGTTTTGCATCAGAATTTTACTTACTTCAACCTCCAAAAATTTTAGACAAGTCTGCTCCAAGTTTCTTAATGCCATAGTCTGTATTCAAGCTGGGATGAAAGGAGAAGGAATGACACATATGATGTTCTGTTACCGTCTTCACATCTTCGTCTTATTAGTGGGTAGGGCCTTCTGCTGACAGGGAGACTGTGGTTAGTTTTACTGGAGTGCCAGCCTCCTGGGCTTGACACAGGCAACAGTCCTTGATGTTACTGTTTGGTCTGTGCCCTTGCCTGTGAATATGATCTGTTTTTCACGTTTCTATTTTCTAGATATTTTCTATTTTTCTGCTATTCCTTCTCATGCTTATGCAGCTGTATGAGCTCATACTTCATTTCTGACACCTTAATATTTCTATTACAAGCCAGTACCTCTGTACACCTTCTTTCATTGCCTAACCCTTTATTTTAAGGCACAGTGCCCAACAACAAATACTATGTTCCAGGTAAGAACTCACCCACAGAGAATACAATTGCTGTACTGTTTTGAATGTGATGCTGCTTCTAACATATCCCAAAGGGACAATTACTTTTTTTGCAGCGGTATCATGTTGTCAACTCATATTTCTATTGCACTCTGCAATAAGTCTTAGATTAATTTCTGCAGTTGAATTCTTTGTCAGGCTATTTCCCATTTTGTATTTCTGTAGTTGATTTTCTGCTTCTAAGTGGACATTATTTCCCCCTTTTTTTTAAAATCATATTTCCGTATTTGATCAACTCTTTTCCATTTGCCAAGATAATCTTGAATTCAAAGGTTGTCTTTCACTGTGCTTGCAGACTGCTGGGAGGCAAAATCCATACTGCTTAAACCATGGCCATAGCAGAATAAAGACCATGAGCATCAGGGAAGCAGACAGTCAGCAAATGTGGAGAACTGGTAGGTCAAGTGTATTTTAAAAAAACCAAACTTGGGGGAAAGAGTTTTGTAGGTCAACTATCAGTTGTTGAAAGATACTGTATTAAGGCAACTACAGCAAATTATATCAGTGAAGAAGAGCAGAAGACAACTAGTACTGCGGGAGGAACTCTTTATGGATATGAAGTGGTCCATCACTGTGGATTCATTGCAGAGCACAGAACACAGCTGTCTTTCTGTTCTGCATTCATAGAGGGAACGAAACAAGTAATTACCCCGGAGACCAAACAAAGTCTATTATTTCACATTTCATAAAACATTAGACTTTTTAATAACTTCTGGGATATTGTACCTTTGTGTCTGAAAGCAGATGAATTTTAAAGCATTACTGAAAGTATTTGAAACTCCGTAACGGTAAAGAGACTGTTTGAAACGCTCTATTAGATAAGCCTGCAAAGCCCCTGTTCTAATTGAGAAATAAAACCAGTGAGAAAATAAAAACAAGTAAAATGGTCACTCCCTACAAGAAATTCCCTTAAGTGCACTGAATTATTCAGAAATTTGCTGCATTAAAAGTCAGCAGAAGAAAATATAGGAGAATGTACTTCCAGTTCACCAAACCATATATTTTCCCGGGTACTGTTACATTAGTGCTTACGATGTGTTCAAGACTGGAGAAAAATGACCGTGAACACTTTGGAGTTCATTTTGTTCCACCAGGCTCTTGTGCTTATTTCAGTATGATTCACAGATAGGGAGAGCAGTGAAGCATTAAGGCAAATTAAAATTGCCCAAGCCCTGTACAGCTGTAGCATTTGTCTTCTACTTTGGTCATGTTTCCGATCGTATGTAATCCTCCCAGATTTCTTAATTCTCATTCTTGCATGCAACCGTCAGTCTGAGATGACAACTTCAGTCTCTTTTGCCCTCTATTGAAGTGAATTGGTAATAACAATTCCCTATAAAATGTGAGCTGCAATATATGAAAGAGGATGTAAATAATTGATCTCAGACCACTGGCGTGCGTAATTACTTTATGTAGAAGTCTCATAAGTGCTGCCAAGTCTTCTGCTGGCTCCTACCTATGTGTTCATTTTACCTTCTTTCACTAGCTGTCCTTATTATGGGATGTGGTAATTATATGGCAAACTTTTGGTCTGATATTTCTAACGTGTTTAATACAAATCTGTTAAATCTTAAGAAAGGTCTATAGATAGTCAATGGTTATCTTAGAATATTAATGACTCAGAGTTCAAGTAGTTTTATTTTTCTAACACAAATGTCTCACCTCAAATAGTTCAGGTTATTTAAATTTCAGGGAGTTAATGGGGTTATTTCACCAGGTATATTACAAACAATTGGAGACAATCATTTCATCTGTAGTGTGCTATGCTAGTTTTATCATATTTTAATTGTGCTTGCAAAAAAACCAATTTAGTTCCACATCTGTCTGGATATCCCAAAGTCACAGGAAATGACTGTAGCACCTCTTACTCATTCTTCAAGAGAGGGCATGTTCTTGGTTATCCTGCCTTACAAAAGTGACTGAAGGTAGTATGGAAGGCAAAGTCACCCGCACGGGTAAATTAGTTCAGGTATGGTACATTACTAACAGGACTACCCCTTTCAAAGCTAGTACTGCTGCGTGTTGCTGCCTCTTGTGTGGGGATACATCAAGCTGCTCCAAATTAGCTGTGGTATTTGAGCATCATGTTTAACTGTTTGAGAAGGCACGTCCCACTCATATGAGTCTGCAAACAGATTTTTGTCTTCATGCTCTGAGAAGATGCAAATTGCTACATTTAGTACTGACCTGAATCCTATGGAAATTTTTAAACTTACTTGAGTAGTGTAATGCAGCATCACCACGTCCAAGTACAGGTACAGTCTGGACAGGAAACTGAAGGAGAGGAGTACACACAACCATACCATGTAACTAAGTGTTCAGACTACACTGGGCAGTGCTAACAGGGGAATATATCTTCTTGGAGTAAAAACCTGAACTTACCATGTAATAAATATGCATATAGGAGCTTATTGATGATAAGGTCAGAAAGGGCTGTCATGACAGTCAGACTAACCTATGCAGGCTGCATCCCCTGTCCTCATTGTCACCATTTTCCCTTACTGCAGTGGCCAATGTATCCCACACTGCATCTAGTCTTCATTCTTACTGTATTTCCAGTTGGATAAGCAAGCAACCCCTCTGCATGCTTTCAGAAAGGCTCTGTGTTTGTGGTAAGCAAACTGCTTTCAGTGGCTGCTGTTGTACATCTCCTCCGCCACTTGCAAGCACAGATTTTCCATTAAAAGTTGGAGAGAAAGAAAGAAAGAAGAATTCTGAAATCAACCTGACAATTACATAAGTGAAGACTTAATATCGAAATATCTCACAGCACTATTAAGGATAATTTGGTTCTATCATTAGGCCATGAAATAATCTTAAAATAACTTGTCAATAGCTGTATCCTGCAGGGATCGAATAAGACCTTCTGACTTTAATGAAAAACATGGCAATCAAGTTTCATAAGGCTTTACTCATAGCTGAAAGCATGAATGTAAACACACAGTAAAATACTTAGTGACAGTTTGATTCATGTTTGCAATTTTGATACTCAGCAGTTCCTCCTGACAGGTAGAGGGAAGCTTCAAACTCCTTTGGCTCCTTCTCTTCCAGCATAAAGGAAACATCTCTCTGCTATTTACAGATCAGACTTTTTATATAAGGATGGGTAACTCTTCTTGTGGGGCTGGTCTTAATTTACAACAGTCCCTCATCTGCTCTTCAGTAACATCCATGTTGCTGGTTTTTTCTGCTGTTAGATGCTATGTCTGTACTTGCTTGTGGTCATGTAACTTGTGTACATCAGCGGAGTCCATAACTCATGATGCGAGATCATTCTGTGACAGGCTTTAATGCTTGCGCAGGAGTTGGAGGAACACATATGTCTGTCTGTATGTGTGTATCAGCTCCCCTCACTCTCTGCTGCAAAAGAAAATGGCCTGTTCACCAGTCCTTCCTTCTTCTTCTCCTTGTGCCATGTTGCACCTCACTGTATTGCACCTGTACTCCATGAAGGAATTTTGCTGATCCTCCTGAAAGATGTGAAAGGAGGGGTTGTGCTGTACTCCGGTTTGGAGCGCCAGGAGAAATACCAATGTGTTCTGCAAAGTCTCCTTGTTGTACTTGAAAGAAAAATTGATCCCTTTTCACACATCTTCCATGCCTTGCAAAATGCAAGATAGAAAAAAAGCTCTTATTTACTACTATGAAGCATTAAAAATATATATATCTACAGATTGTGAGAATTTCCTAACCTCAAGGTATGAGTCGGTTCTAAGCAGCTTCGTTTTTCTTTCACTCTGTCTTTTTTTTTTCCTTTTTATATATCGAAAGTGGGCTTATATAAGCCTTAAGATACTAGTTGGATAAGACTGCTATCAGTCCCCACATAGAAGTAGGAAATGAAACAGATAGATGTGAGAGGAAGCTGGGACCACAGGCTGAATTACCCATCCTTTGCTGTGTGTTTGACACCTGCGGTGATTTTAAAGTGAAGAGTTTGTTCCGTTTGTCTCTGTGTCTTTGGCCTCCTCAGTGCAGGCTGCTGCATCGCCAGGAATGTGGATGCTTTCTGCTGCCCGGGATCCTGTTTTGTTACCACTTCCTCCTTCAGCCACTTGCCAGAAAATCACCTTGGAAACTCAGGCACCAGTTTCCATGGTCACTTGGAGGAGCACATGTTTCCTTCCACTGCGTTGGGTATTAGGAGGAGGAAACCCGCAAGCTTTTTTTGCCAGTGTTAGTTCAGTGGGACTGGACTGAAAGAGATGCATCCTGACCTTATTTCCTCCATCAAACTCCCAGCAAAACCGCTGGAGCTGCAGAGTGTAAGCAAGGGCAGAATGTGGCTTTCTGTGAATATGCTCACAACTGATCTCTGAAATGACGTCTCACAAACAACTTGCCTCTGACTTATTACCAAACCAGAGAAACTCAAGAATGAGAAAAATAGGAACAAAGTGGAATGTTGTTCTCCCCCAAATGCAGGCACATAAAATCCCATGAACAAAAAAATAAAAGTGTTTGAAAACACTCACCTCATGGTTGAGGTCAAGACCAACAGTAGATGGCATGACCGTGCCAGTATCCTATACTCAGAAATGGCCTGGGCCTGGTTGCGGAAAGAAAGTGCAAGAAATAGCATGAGTGGTTTTCCTGACTTCCAGGTTCCTGAAATCAGCTAGTTGGGGTCAAGCACTGTAGGATCAGAGGTTAACCATGCAGATGAGGACCTTTTTGACTTCCCCTAAGGAAAAACAAAAACATTCCTCAGGCTGGTGTGTCAAGACCTGAAGCGTGATCACATAGACTGCAGCAGAAACATCCTAGCTTCAGGTATTATATTCAGGTCAGGGGAAATGCAGCAAATCCATAATTCTCATCTGTGGCTTGAACTTTTTCACGTAAAGGTTATCACCATTCTCCTTTGATCTCAAAGGTAGTTTCCTTCTGAAAGATGCTATATCCATCTAATTCTTTACAGAAGAAAGGTGCCTAAACACAGGGGCCAGGATGCTGATGAATTGGTAGATCACAAAGGAATCACAGCCCTACAGTGAACCTGAAGAGTTCCAGGAGATCTGTTTAACACTTTGCAGCAGTTTTTCAGATCTGCAGTTTGAAGCCATGGTGATTGCTTTGTGAATAGGAACTGCTTGTTGCAATTGGAAATGAATGTTTCAAAGCAAGAAACCTTCCTTCCCGTTTACAGATGTGACTGATCTCAAACACGGGTCTGAGACACCAAATCAGTACAGCTCCTGCTTCTTCAATCTTACTCTTCCTTCCCTTCCATTCCAAAGGAAAAATTATTTGGGAAACAGTAAATCCAAAGTGAAATTCTACAAGAATATTTTCTGTTAGAGCCAATGTTTCAGTATGGGGATGTGAGTGGAGACATACCACTGCCAATACACAGAAGGGTGTGAACAGATTTGAGCTTATTTTGGCCAAGATACAAGTTGACTAGATGCCAGCCATCCAGTCCAGAAGCTACATAAACATGGTAGCATGCCTGATGTGTTGCTATCTCTCTCTAAGCCAATATGCCCTTGCAACCCAATATAGCCCTGCATTATTTTCCACATTATACTGAAGCATGAAGAAACTAAATTTTATGATTGCTGTGGCGGTTTCAAAGCCACTTTAAAGAGAATCACTTCAGTAAATTCAGGTTGTTTGGGCCATGCTTTGTCCATGCTGGATAGCCCATTCAATCATGTGAACTCTCAAAGCATCACATGTGTGGAAGCTACTGCTGAACGATTGGTCTGTTCCCTGTTATGTGATACAGGATGCTTTTGCTGTATTTGTGTTACCATCAGCATCTTTGATTCCCCTGAAAGCAACTGATGGTTTTCAGTAACCACAGCTCAAATGAAGAGTTCACCTCTGCATTGATCAATTTTGTGTGTACCCCAGTCATGGATAGAGTTACAGCCTTTTACTGATAACAAGCAAGAAGAAAATCAACTCTGCTTACATTAGCTTGCAAGTTTACTTCAGAAACATCTATCTGTGCCTTCACTACCTACTTATTTGCAATTTCACCACCATATTTTTGTATTCCATCAATGATGAAGTTCAGATTCTAAACAGATACAGTAAATTCTGTGGAAGTACTGCAGCACAGCCTCCACCTTATCATGGGTAGCGTACAATGAGAATTGTATCCTTCCCTACACCTCAAGACTCCACAAATGGTTGTGTTCACTTTTAGTATTTCTTTGTTGGCCATACACTCCAGTTGCCCTGTACATGGACTGTTCCAGCAAAGTCTAATATTAGGCTTGGCTCACTAACCTTTATTTACTTCCTTGTCAGGAGATTACCTTCTTTCTAATTACTCATGCCTGAACTGCAAACATCAGTTTCTCTTAATCTCCCTCCCTTAACTGGACAAGACTAATATTAATTCTGTTAAAGTTAGTTTCTGCTAAAATTGTTTTCAAAATCCATTATTTTTCTGGTGCTGTTATTTAAGCAGGAGCAACCTGGTTTGGGTTGGAATGTGGCATGTCAAACTACTCTATTTGTCACTCTTTCTAAAATGACATTAAAAATAATTAAACAACATGAAATGGCTACAATATTAATTGAGAAGAATTTAGGAAATACTAAAATGCTGTCTGCACATCCTTAGTGGGTTTACCCAGTGTAAGTACTTTAGTATATGCTCTGTAAACCAGCATCAAGTTACCTTTTTCCCTAAGTCCATTTGGAAAAAAATATAACAACAACTACAATAATAATAATGGCAACAACATCATAATTACACATAATTATTATGTGGACGAAAATGTCCACATAATAACTAGTGCTTTCAGGAATGGAGCCTTAGCTAGCTAAAGTAAGATAATATTAGAGCCCTGCCATGGCAAGCAAAAAAAGCCTTTGCTTGGAGATCCCTGACCTTACATCTTCAAAGTTTTTTTCAACAGCAGCCTTTTTGCATGTGTAATACAAACCAGTTTATATTACCCATGCAGTATTTTCATCATTTATAACAGAGAAGGAAACTTCTATGAAGTAATTTCCCTGATTGATTCTGTGAGTGATGTATCTCTGCCACTGAAATGTCACAGAATATATCACACACAATTTTATTCTCAGCCACTGAATATAAGTGTCTTGCTCCATTCTGGACCCAGTTGTCTCTGCATGGTGATTTTTCTGCTTCCAAATGCAACCAGTAGCTCTTGAGAAGTCTCATCAAGCAGCGTGCACATGCTGCAGCTACCTGCCAATGCAGTCCTGTTAACTTCTCTTGCGTTTGCCAGTGCAGGTTTATGTTTTGATGGTAGGTAAGACTTTTTTAACACAAGGTAGTGCATTAGAGAGGACATGGAGGCACATGAAGCAGCAGTGGGATGCCTTCGCAGTGACCTACCCTTTGTGTTTGCAGCAGGAAGCTCCTGCTGAGACCCCATACAGTCTCCAGTTCATCTCAACACAGATAAAATGGATTTTGATTCCATTTTTGGGCTTGGTTTAAGATATGGGAGGTTGTACAAGTGAGAAAGAAAACACCTCATTGCTCTAATCTGGAGGGCTGTGAATTTCAGGGAGGGGATGAGAAGTTTAAACCTTCACAACCCATTCCTGGGGAATGTGGAAATCCATCCACCTCATTGTTAACAGGGGTAGAGAAGGCAGGCAGCCCTTGGTGTGGCTCACCTCTATTCTGGTGTGAGGAATATCTGGTCCCTTTTCATCCCTTCTATGCATGTCTTTCTGCTTAGGGCCCTGGAGACCCACTTTGGCTGGAGATCTTCCTTCACATGTTTGCAGTGCTTCTGCCCTTGGAGACAAACCTCTCCTGGTCCCACAAAGGCATTTTCCCAAATGTTCTTGGGGATCATCCTCCTGGTGTGACCTTCCATGGATAATGAATAGTGATGCTCTGTGATGTTCAAGAGACATCTGAGTGTGCAGATGAGCTGCAAGGGATATCAGACAGCGCTGCTCTTTAACATTCCAGCTAGGCACACGTGGTTGTGAGCTGAGATTGATGCACTGATGGGTCAGTTGATGGTGGAAAGAGCCCATTTTAAGACAACAGTCTTCTGTGGTCATGAAGGGAACAACCTGAGGTGCTAAGCTATCTTCAGCTATATGCTTGGAATCCCAGACCGGCTGTAATGTGTGTCTTATAGTAACATGATACAATATTTTGGTCTGGGTTTATATTTCTTTTTGTTGAAAAAGAACATTTCTGACTGTAGTCTGTAGTTTAAACTTTGATATATCCAACTAGTGTAAGAAGTTTTCTCTAGGAACTTCAGATCTTTGTAAAGGTCAAATCTCAAAGTCAGAATTTCATTCTGAAAGATGGTTTCAGTGAGGGTTAGGGTCATTAGGCTAGGGCTTGGACAAAATCTCCTTGTAGCTGTTGGTCCTAACAGATGTTTTTCATTCAGAATAAAATGTACGGAAGAGCAAAGCTCCTTTGTGAAATTAGGTAGCTGAAACAAAAAGAGCTATTGCCAAGAACATAGCAATATACATCATTGTAAGAATCCCAGATAACAGAGAAGGTTTTATTTGGGCTGAATACAAATGCAGAGGTGTGGGCACTGTTCGATGGAGTTAGATGTGAAGAGACGCAGCAAAACTATCACAGGCTGACACAGAAACATCAGAAAAGTAAGGAGACAATCACAGCAGACATTATCCATGTGGTCTCATGAAAAGTCTACATCCAGAGACGTCTTTCCATGGGAGGTCTGCTGAAAAGATTTTGAAATGGAGAATAAAGTGCTTGCCCTTCTTTGATAACTTTTAGTCTTTGTAAAAAGGACAAAAGTTGGAAAATGATCTGACTTAAACAGGGTTTTTTTTACTTGAAGGAAACTTCCAGTAAGACTCCAAACACCAAGTATCTCTTCCCAGAATCTTGCAACCATTTAAAAACATGCTAAAAAAAAAAAAAAAAAAAATTGTAACCTTTTCAAAAAATGTGAAACTCCTTCAGTGTACCATGCCATGACTACTTAATAGGACAGAAACAAGAGCAACAGATAAACATCATGATAGCCTGTGCTTGTTTTGTACCGCAACTACAATGACTTCATCTCTCCCCCCCCCTACTTGCACACCAAACCAGGAGAGATCAGACAGGCAGTGGTAGCACCTCTCCACAGGACATGCTGTGCCCAGCCAGCACGAGTCGGGTGTCTAGTCTAGGCGCCCCTACCTCAGTCAGCCCAGGGGAACCTCCTTCTGATCCTTTCTGGGAAGAGTAATGATGTTTCCAGACTAACTGGCTTCAAGTAGCTCTTGGAGCCTTGAATGCCAGGAATAGAACTTCATTCTGGTCCCGCAAGGAGCTGTAGTGGGTCATGGAAGCATCATGGAAGACCAGTCACTATGTCTAACTGAGTTTGAGCATTGGTTTATCCTTCTTTGGTGGGTCTCTCGCCTGTACAGTAGCTTGGGCTTCCCTGAGGAAAGCCTTCTCCTACATAATCTGCAAAGCTTCCTCATAGCTTCCTCAGGTGAGCAAAGCCTTTCCTGTAAGGTAAAAGGGCCTGTACCTATGGAGCATCCTTTTGATACAACTGGTCAAAGTTTAAAGAGGCTCCATACACCACAATGTATTAAAAAAAAAAAAAAAAAAACCAAACAAAAAAGGCAAGGGTGGTTATAGCAGAAGACCTTCAGGGGTGTGTGCAGACAAAATGAGTCACCATGGGAAACTGTGTATTAAAGTGAAAGTAGGTAGGAAGCTCAAGCCTGGAAGCACAGACTAGCAGCTCCTGTGAAGTTTGTTTGTGCATTTGTTAGCCTGAGCCTTGTGGGACTAGTTAGTTCTTTAGTGAATTTCCATTTCCTAGAGATCTTTGAAACTTTCTGTAGTTGCACTGTAAATCCAGGCTAAGCTTAGTATTTAAAATGTGTTTATAATTTTTGAAGTGCAGAACACAGGAAGAGGGTGCTGACACCAACAGGGCACAGACAGAAAACAAAGCAAAATTATGATTTTCTAAACATATGCTTTCATTAAGAATGAATTACCAGATGGTTCTGGCTGTTTTAGTTATGGCCAGTGGTGCAATGCACTCACAAATTCAATGCAGAGCTGCTATCTCTTGTGAATAGGAGAACAGCTTAGTGGAGTAAATAGTCTCAGAATTAATACCACCAGTACAAAAGGACAAAAAGGCTGCCTGTTAACTCCTAATAAAATTAGAAAATAGGAGACCATTTTAAAGAAAATAAAAGGGCTCTTGAAATTTGCCTGTTCCCATATACATTTTGAAATAGATATGGCCATAGAAATGATTGGGCCAGTTCAAAATGGGCTATGAATATCTGGAGTTCCTGATTCAGGGGAGGTGCCCATCAAGTAAACCAAACTGCTGGGATCTGTCTGTGTTTTTGGGAAGGGCTCAGGAAGGCAGAGCTATAGGCATAGGCAAACCATGCCTTCTGGCTGCTTTTGGAAGCTTAGGAGCCTTCAGCTGTGCCTGCCAGCAGATAGGAACATTATACAGCTATCCGCATTTCCTGCTGCCACAACAGCCACCTTCAGGTAGTCTCAGTGTACAGTGCTACCTGGTATTATGGATATTTTAGTGTTTTAAGGGGCCATGATGAACCATATTGCTAATCAGGACAAAAAATTAGTCATTTTGCCTGTCATACCCGGTCTGGCTTTTCATGGAAACATAGGTAACTTACTACCTAGTGTTCACTAGGATCTATAAAAAGGGGTGTGCAACAACAGTACTGAGATGGTATGTGTGAAGATGGCACTTGTAAGCTGCTTCACCCCTCTAATGCCACTCACCACTGCCAGAAGTTGTTCCTAGAAAGCCTCAGCAGATGTTATTTCACTCTGCAGGGGAAGGGATGCCTTTACGCACTTTGGCTGGAGGGAAAGGCCATTACACTTTAGAACTTCTTTCCAGTCCCACAGAGGTTAACAATTCCTGATGATTATTTAGTTGATCTTGATGTAAGGATTACAAGACACCACTAGGCTAAGAAACTCTCCCAAGATCACAGGACAAATCACTGATAGAACAAGGACTGGCAATGGAAAGAATCCAGACTCAGACATCAGTGAAGATGAGTACAGTTCATTTACAGAGTACCTGTGCTTGCCCATAAAAATGGATCGTTATGGAAAGGGTTAGCTGAATAGTCCAAGAATGGATAGTTAGATTCTCTAGAAAAAAAAGGAAATTCCTCATTAGCATTGGATGTTTATTATTTTTTAATGTATACATTTTTCCACAAATAACATTAAATATATTATCAGGGACTGTGAGGGCAACATGTAGATGTAGTACTAGCATTTTTCTGCAGAGGAATTCTTAGGGAAAGCTCTTCAACTGATACATACTGAGGCAGCTCCAGTGACTCCAGTTGCATTAGGAGACTTTCCCAGTATGTACTCAAATGTCTGTAATCTAGAAATATATATATCAATTGCTACTGAAAGTAACCGAAAATAAAATCCTAATACAAACATAATGTTTTATTATTAAGATTAACAGTATCAAATGGTCATGATTTTATACGGAAGAGTACATGGTTATTTCACCTGGGAACATCTCGGTTTCCTGCTCGTGGACGCGGGGTGAGGCACTAATAGCCACTTAACTAAAGTCACTTCTGGCCGTAATTTCTATGCAGCCCTAGGGGTAGCTCGTTAGTTCTCTCCCATTGATACGCCCACGAGCCTTGTCAAGGAGCTTGGGACTGTTCATAGCTGGTTCGGCAGCGGGCGGGCAGCGCAAGGCAGCGGGACGGCCTCCGGGGGGCAGCAGCCTCGCGGCTACCAGCGCAGCCCGCACCGGGCTCGCCGGCCGTCCCCTGCCGCTAGCTGTCGGGGGATGAGACAGGGGGGTGAAGAAGGAAAAGGGAAAAAAATAATGAGAAGAGAAGAGAAAAGAGAAGAGAAGAGAGAAGAGAAGAGAAGAGAGAAGAGAAGAGAAAAGAGAAGAGAAAAGAGAAGAGAGAAGAGAAGAGAGAAGAGAAGAGAGAAGAGAAGAGAGAAGAGAAGAGAGAAGAGAAGAGAAAAGAGAAGAGAAAAGAGAAGAGAAAAGAGAAGAGAAAAGAGAAGAGAAGAGAAGAGAAGAGAAGAGAAGAGAAGAGAAGAGAA
>JANVCC010000010.1:31900699-31938478 GCA_025345505.1 Todiramphus chloris collaris | reverse complement strand
GAGAAGAGAAGAGAAGAGAAGAGAAGAGAAGAGAAGAGAAGAGAAGATGGATG
Source organism: Todiramphus chloris collaris (assembly GCA_025345505.1). NCBI lineage: Eukaryota > Metazoa > Chordata > Aves > Coraciiformes > Alcedinidae > Todiramphus > Todiramphus chloris. Next base: position 31,938,425 of record JANVCC010000010.1, on the reverse strand, counting down.
AGGGAAAGGCTGTGGACATTGTCTACCTGGACTTCAGTAAGACCTTTGACACTGTCTCCCACAGCATTCTGCTGGAGAAGTTGGCAGCTCATGGCTTGGATGGGTGTACTCTTTGCTGGGTTAAAAACTGGATCATGACCAAGCCCAGAGAGTTGTAGTGAATAGAGAGAAGAGGAAAAGGAGAAGAGGAAAAGGAGAAGAGGAAAAGCAGAAGAGGAAAAGGAAAATAAAAAATAGAAGAAAAAGAGAAGATGTTAAATAATAACAGGCTGTGACTTAGAAATGTTATCAAACAGAACAGGATAGGTAACATTTCTCTAGTAAAATAAAAATGCATGTCATTATTGTTATAAACTTCTGGAGGCTTTTAAACTATTACAAAATATTAGGCATTTGTTGGCATTTTGCTGTAAATTTAACCACACGCAATGTTAAGGAGGAAAACTTTTTGTATGGTTTATACACTCTGTATTTGAATATACTAATTTATTTCCCCTATAACCAAGTTCCTAGTAAACAGGATGTAACTAATAACTTACACCGAATAAGAATGCTTTGGTATTTTTAACCATCCACAGTTTTAATACATGAGGAAATACACAAGTGCTGGACAGATTTTGCCTCTCAATTACTTATTTCAATGCCGAGTAGATGATTTTTCAAAGGAAAGTAGAGCTTTCACTTTCTCAGAAGAACTTGTAGTACTGAAAATTTAGGTTTGCCAAGCCAGCATGGTGGGTGCAACGTGGAACAGAGTCATGTTCACCTCACAAGAACCTGAGAAAGTTTTGGGTTCTTTTGGTTTCTATTTTCTTTAGAAAGACTTCTGGAAAATTGATCCCCAAAATAGGTGATGTTGGTCCCAGGGACTCATTCCCTAACATCTGTGTACTGGAAGCAAATTTGCAACAAGGAGAAGCTGCCCTGGTGCACTGTACTCATGGAGAGTCCACCCATTCCTCCTCTAGTTCATCATATCAAGAATTTAAAAATAAGCAAAATGTAACAGAGAATATAAAGAGTGAAATCCTGAACATTTCACAGTCAACTGTAAACTTTTTTTTGTTTAGATTTACCATCTTTCCTTTCCACACCATAGCCCACCAAATCCACCTCAACAATGAGAAGGTGGCATTACCTCATGGGTTTTTAAAAAATAAATATTTTTAATTCCCCTGCCCTGTCTGGCTTAAGTTTCATTTGATGCAGATGAGCAGGAGAAGGAGGATAAAGAAGAAGCTGTGAAGGAGCTTGTAATAATTCTTCAAGTTTCTTTCATTGAACGCTGCTAGAAACTCACATTCAGAGACAGGCATGTCCCATCTTGTCCTTTTGAAGCAAGGTCTGTCTGGACCTCCAATTGGTGTAAAACCAAAGTTCTGAAGTTACAGTTTGACATGTCCAGTGGCTTATTGCTCTCTGCAAAACAGCCACCTGAAAGGAGGCTGTAGTGAGGAGCGTGTTGGTCTCTTCTCCCAGGTGACTAGTGATAGGAGAGGAGGAAATGGGCTTAAGTTGTGCCAGAGGAGGTTTAAGTAGGATATTAGGAATTTTTTTTTTTTTTTACTGAGTGGTGAGGCATTGGAACAGGCTTTCCAGGGAGGTTGTGGAGTTGCCATCCCTGAAGGTATTTAAAAACTGTCTAGATGTGGCACTTTAGGACATGGTTTAGTGTTCCTGATAATATTTAGGAGACAGTTGGACTTGGTGATCTTGAAGGTTGTTTCCAACCTTAATGATTCTATGACTGTCAGTGACTGGGTGGACCTGGAAGTGTTACGTTAATGGTGCAGACAGAAAAGCAGTGGCTTTCACCAGCTGGATCTTATGGGTGTTGATTTTAGAGAGGGAGGGAACCTTCAGAATAGAGAGCCAGCATGTTAAAGTAATGGCAGATGAACTCTTATAGGAACTTTCCTTTAGGAACTGATAAGGAAGCAGGACTCTGCAATAGTGTTTGGGAGGTTTGCTCATTTGTTTGCTTCCAAATGCAAAAACTAAATTGTGACCATGAGTCCTGTGTGCTATAAGATGCTTTTGTGTTGAGAATGGTGCTTAGAGGCTGTGTGTTCACTACATGGTTTCAGTCTAACATATTTTCCTCTGTCTGCAAGGGGGGCTATTTTTTCTCAAGAAAATAATAATCCCAAATGGCGGTTATCCTTATTTAGCATTCCCATCTTTGCCAAACACCCAAATAGAAGCAGTTGTCTTAACAGAAGAAATGGGGTCCCTGTAGGACTCTATGGGTCTGTTACAGGACCCCATTTCACTGTGAAAATAATCGCCCCAATTTCTGTGTGCTGAAGTAACTGGATTCAAAGTGTTTGCCTTTCTATTTCTTCCTCTACTTGCAGCCATGTGAAGAAGTGCATTATCCCTGTTTTCACTGTGATGGACTGGTACTTAGACTACAAATCTGTTTGTAAATAAAAGGAATTCAGACAAGATACAACTGTTAGGGTGAAGTGATTCAGATGTTTCATTTTGCCTACAAGGGAAATGACGTCTCATAGGCTACAAAAATAGAGGAACGTTACTGGTGCTCACATGTCCTATGTCATCTCTTGGAGTCCTTGCAAGGCCTCTCTCTAGCACAATACAAAACAGAGATGATACATTGATGTGATTCTGCTTTGAGTGTAGAAGAGACCCTTTTGTACTTAACTGAATGGGAAAGTATTTGTTGGTACACATTTTGTACCTTCATGGTAGGAAGAAAAGATCCATTATTCTAATAATCTGAATGTAAAGTTTTGGAGATTTGCCTCGGTTTGAGAATGAAGTATTTATTCTTCACTTTGTCACTGGGTTTGTTTTAATTCTGTCTGAGCAAATAACTGTTAGTTTTTAATCAATGGAGACAATCTCAACCCAGGACACTGTTGAAAAGGCAGGTTTTCCCCTCAGATTACCTACACTCTCAGACATTCTTGTGGGCAGAGCTCTTGCTACCATTGCTATACTGGCAAATGGTATCTTTTCATAATGAAAAAACTGATTCCAGATTTCCAGGGAAGGAATGGTATCCGTAATTTCATTGTTTACACTATAACTTTCAGCAGATGGAAGCCTTTTGATTTGGCGTCACAGGTACTTGTACTCTTGACTATTACAAGTTGAGTTTGAAGTGAGTTGAGTTTGCCCTAAACTTTGACACCTTAACATACCCATTCTTCTCCACCTGGCAGATGCAGTTCAAGACTTCGGTGGCAGTTAGCTGAGAGATCTGGCCACAGCCCTGAATGGTTGCTCTCCAGCTGACCTGTCTGTTGGCATTAGTGCACAGCCTTGTGCGAAGGCTGTTACTGGAAATGCACATACCAAGCTCTGTTGTTGCAAAAGAATCTAATGGGAAAACAGGCTATCACTATATTTTTATTCCATCATATTTGTCAAATTGTACCATGTTTGCTGTCAGGCTTTTGCAAAATGGCATATGTTAGTACTATATTAATATGGTAACATCCATTACACACTACATCACTCCTACGGAAGACTTCCTACAAAGTTAGAATTTTGTGGCAATGGCTTTTGCATCCCCTCTGTGTTCTCTCCATCACCATAAGTGAGATATATCTCCTCTGATAATTTCTGTTCTTGTCAAGGTCAGGGCAGCCTGCTAGATCTATAACAGATGCTCTCTGTTAACCCCCCTCCCTCCCCAAAAGGGAAGAGAAAGGGAATAAGGGAGGAAGACTTACAAATTAGAAAAGGAGACTAGAACAGCTTTAATGAAAATGAAAAATAATAAAATGAAATATATACAAATATATACAAAACCAGTATTGAACCCCACCCCCTGTGATGGCAATTACATCACTGTCACCACTGATGCTGTGGAGCAGGCACCAGGGGAGTCCCAGACTGGAGCCAGTAGCAGGTAGGAACCGGGTTCAGGAGCTGGATTCTGGTACCAGATTCAGGAACAGACAGATCAGGATCAAAGGCAGAACAGACAGAGTTCCCCTCAGATGGTGGCCATTGAAGAAGCGAGGAAGAAACTGGAAGAGGAACCAAGCTGAACCAAGCAGGGGCTTGACCCTCCTAATCCCTCTGCTTTATCCCAAATATGGTATATGGGATAAAATCCCTCCCTGGTCAGTTTAGGGTCATCTGTCTTGTCCGCTTCTCCCTGCAGTTGTAGCCTTTCACTTTCTGCACCCCCTAATGTGATACACAGATTCCATCAGTGGCCTTGGTCTGCACACCAGTCCTTGGTACTAACTGTAAACATGAGGTGTGATGACTGCTAGAAGCAGACACTTCCTGTGAAAACATGCTCTTAACTTCAGACAGTGCAGTCAGAAGAACTGAGCTGAAAAGTAGAATCGCTGAAAAGTAAAATCACTGAACAGAATTAGTTCTGTTCTCACTCAAACCAGGACAGTTATGGATTTTGTGAGCACTTCTATAAGTGTACTGAGAACACTGCTGAGAACTGGTTGCTGAGAGTGAGAAAAATTTCAGCTAAAAACTGAGTGATACATGAAATAATATATTATTGGAGTGAACACTTACAATCTAATACAAGAGACTTCCAAGACTCACGATATGGAGCACTGAATGTTTTGGAGAGTTTGGTCCAGTTGCTCAGAGTTTGCTAGATCTCTCTCATTTATTTGTAAGAGTGTAGGCCCACAAAAAAAAAATAGGGTTTTTTTGGATTTACAGTAAAAGCAAGATGAAGAGGCATCTGGCTAAGTGACTAAATAATAGTAGCAGTAGTATAAATGTTAAAATATGATTCATATTTTATACAGCTCCTAAGAAGCATTATAAAAGCAGATTCCTTGCCTACAAATAGGGAATTCTTTTTTTGTTCCTTAAGATACTCTGACCATGTTTATACTCCTACTTTTCAGAGTCCTGCTTAATACAATAGATTTTCAAAATGACTAGCTCCTTTTCAAAACTTGCACAGACACATAGGTCAAGCCCTTATATCTAGGCAGAGAGATGTAAACTGGAATAAAATTTGATATGTCTAAACTACAGATTCCTGTATTTGCGAGGTTTATTATTTTTTTCTACGTATTTTGTGTTATTTTTTTCTAAACACACACACACACACACACACATATATATATTCTTATTCCTTAGGAGGGATTTCCATTCCTCATAGATAAGATGGGAGACAGACAATTTCTGGAGTCACCTCTTCTGGAGTTCATGATTTTTATATTTATATAGCAAGTCTGCTACATGCTAGACTGATGTCCAGTTGAGTATGCACCTGTGAGTTCTTTCTTATTTACTTTCTTACTTATTTACTTGCTTATTGAGGTAGAAAATGTGGAACACATGTTTTTCTCTGGAAAACACCAATGTCTTCAGGCCAAATGATAACAGCAAGTAGCCACATACCATGATAGCTGGAGGAGCCTGATGATTAAGGTGAACTGCGTGGTGTGAAATGTCAAACAAAAATGAAAATGGATGCCACAGCTCTAATCCTCATGTTCCAAAGAACATCCAGTCTGAAGATGTTGTCTTTTTCCTTACCTACTGCATCATCTACACCACATTTCATGAGACGCATGGTATGAGCCAGATCATCAAAAATCAGAGCATAGGTCCCCATTCAATCAGTGCAAATCTGCTAACTGAAATTACACCTGAAATGTGATCTAGAAAACCTAAATGATGAGCAGGAAAGTGACACCCACTGCTTGCCTCTTTAGCTCAGGCATATTTCATATACTCATATATGCTCATAGTTCAGTACTTCACATACCACTTGTTCAAGAAATGAGAGAGACATTTTCAGGTCTTCCTCTGAGTTACATAAATTCCTGAATTAATGCACATAGTGCTTCCTTGATGATTTCACCCACTGCTCAAAATAATTTGTGACTTCATATAATTTTATTTATACAATAATTACCTTGATTCTCATTAAGCCCGATACAGAACTGGATTGTTTCATTGCCATTAGTTTCCTAAAGTTAGAATAGTTTGGTTCAGATTTTAATTAACTTTGAACTGCTGGTTTCATATTTTTTCAACAAAAAGCTTAAAAACCTGCAGAGTTATTGTTTTCTTTCAAGGCTGCAACATATGTTCACCAACAATGGATGGTATGAAGTAACCTCAGATGATAAACTTAAAAGTTGCTTTGTTCTCCTTCTGATCTGATAGTTTCTAGTTGTTTTGCTCACATTGCAGTGGGGAAAAAGGCACTGACTGTCCTGGATCTCTGAGTACGTCATCACTGACAGATGGAGGACATTGTTTTCTTAAATGCCCAGCTCAGATTCTAAATGGAACAAAGTCCTAAGTCAGGGAAGATGTTTTGAAGATGTTACATTAATTTCACTCGGTATTGATAAAATTTAAGCTCATAATTCATGCAGGAATGCATACCTCTGCACTAGAGCTGCATTTCTATCCAGAATGGTGGTCCAGCAGTGTCTTGCCTTCTTGACTATAATTTCAGTGGCCTTGTTCTTGAGGCAACTTGCAAACAGTTCTACTACTGAAAAGTGACAGGTTCAGCCAGGTAGTGCTTATCCATGCAAAGCTTTGAGCTATACCAAAGTACGGAGTACATTAGAATACATGAGTTCAATGAGCTTTCCTTCCCTACTCATGAACACTGAATTCAAAGTTTTAAACCACAGAGAATTCTTTTTTCAAAAAAAATCTATTAATTTAATAACTTACTAATATTTAAAGGACTATTATGTTTTATGATGCTTTAATAAATTAATTAAATGTTAAACGACTAACTTTCAAAAATGGATGACCATTGAATACTTCTCTGAGAGGCAGCAAATATTAAGATCAGTAATATTAACCCTCTTTGGGTGCCTTGGCAATTATCTTGGTTCCCCATCTTTCTCCAGCAGTCATGAGAGAGAGGTCAGTGAAGCACTTTGTCTCTGCATTTCATGGACTCCTCTTCCATTTACAGCCTGCCTTGCTGTCCAGGCCTGAGAGGTCTGGAAATGTGAACAAGCTCATCAGCTGGCTTTAGAAACACAACTGTTGTGAGCACAGTTTTCATGCTTCACCCAAGTCACCCAGTGAGACAAGCACAGTTTTGTGAAGTTTCTGCTGCCATCTCTGGATGCTGGGCCAATCCAGCTCAGCATCTCTCACCATCTCCCTGTCCAACTCAGAGAAGTCTCAGAAGTGTGCAAGTTTCAACACAAAGTCTCTGTGGGGAAGAAAGGCATCCTCAGAAGAGGATCTGTTCTCCCATCAACCTATCAACCTTTAATTAACTTCAGAAGAAAGAAAAAGTATCTGTATTTTTGATAACCTGTTTGCAGCTGTCCTATGGCAGAGAAGCTGTCAATGCTGCTCCATTATTTTCAGTTGCTCACCAAGAGAAGAGATCAGCACTGCTGTCCCTCTGGCACCTGTCCCTCTGGACCCTGTCTCCCAGGCAGGTTGGGGCCATTCTTTGTTCCTATCACCTGCAAGGACATACTGGTGAATACTAGGTCAGAATAATGTCAGGCAGCTAAACAAATAACTATTTTAGTCAGATTAAATATAATTACTAACTTTGCCCATATTTGTTTTGGTTCATTTTTCCGTTTCCCACTTGAAGCACCATACATCTGTGTGGGACCTTATTTCAAAAGCACAAAACACACTCCTGACAGAGGAGCTGCTTCTTGAAGCATATTATTGGAAAGTATTTTGCTCTCAGTTAGCCATTGTAAGAGAAAGGAAATTCTGCCCAAGGAACAAAGTGTTTTTTAGAAATACCCTTTTGCCACTTTCAGAAAGCTCACCAAATCAGTATTTGTATCTGCTTTTTAATTCCTCTAACAATACAAAGTGGAGACAATAATAAAAGCTCCTTTTCTACAAATACAGTTTAGTATAGGGCTATTTCAAACAGTGTTAAGCAGTTCTGGACTCACAAATATATACCTGTGAAAAGAATTTAAATAATTATTAAATAAGCTGTTGAATTGCTGATCTCTGTTTTTCCTAAATAACTATATTTATTCCTCTGCTTTAAATAGGGCTTTCATTAGCACATGCTACTTTATTGTTTCATATTAAAATTAATGTTGGAGTCAAGAAGGCTCAGGTACCAAGTTGGTTCGTAATTTGCCTGAGTTATCAATTCATTAGTCAGATGAAACATTATTTGCACAAATATGCATTTCAAGGCTAAACTAAAAGTGAGAAATCTCATTCACTTTCCAATAAAACTGCTGATCTGCCAGTACTGGAATCTCAGTCACTGAATGAATAAACTGTTTGCTTCTCATATGCAAATATTCTCTTCCTGCTGATAGATTAGAGAGGTTTTCTGACATGTAGGTTTTCCAAGGTCCAAGACTAACAAGAAATTCTGATGAATATTATTGGCTGAATATGACGTTTAACACACACTCATGTAATTAATCATTTAGGGCATGTAGGTAAATTGTTGTGTTTATAACACAAGGATGCATTGCAAAGTTATTTCGTACATGAGGGATTTTCAAAGTCCCGCATGATGACATTGATATAGTGCTACTACTCTGTTATAATCTTTGTATATTATTTAAGTGTAACAAATACTTCATTCATTGCCTGCCCTAAACTTTGCATTTGGTGACATTCTTGCTGCTGTGTTAATATCGGGTCTATTAAGCTGGACCTCATGGTCCATTACCCTTTCTTTAGGCCTGACCCCATGAAGTTTAAGGGTCTTGAGCACAGTGTGAAAAAGCAAAGGGTTTCACTCTCACCCAAGGAGCTCATTAGGACTTTATAGAAACACAAAAAATACTCACACAGTACCAACATTTGCACTGAGGGGTACTCACCAGACAAACAGCCTGGTGTCAGGAGGTGTTCATTGTTCTCTTTTTCCAGGCCTGCACACCAATTTAGCAGGCTAACTAAAGGGATCGCTCATTTGTAATCCTCCATTTCAGCCTTTGTAGCAGAGATTCATTTGCCAGCATCTTTTAACTTTGCTTCCTTGAAATTCCCGTTTCACTTAGGACAGTGTATTTGAAATGAACTGAAGTACACTGGCTAGGATTACACTTGCCAATTGCTATAGTGGGATTTGGACGTTGTCTTTGTTTGCTGCCTCGAGGCAAGTAAACAGTCATTCACAAGAGGTTTTTAAAAGACCTTTCTGCAAATCACTTACTGACTGAGGGCCAGGTTCTGCTCTGTTTACCTGCCTTGAATAATGCTCATTTTCTTCTGGATTTGCAGTTTAGTAACTGAAGGAGTAAGGCATTACAAAAGCTGTAGAAGGCTGTCAGAGTCTGACCCTAACCAAGATAAGATAAAGAGCTGCCCTTCTGCCATTAACCAAACAAGTTTGCTCTCCGTGGGCTGTAGTCCATCTGTCTACCTGTCTCTGCAAAGTGTCATTTGGCAAATATCCTGTGTGCTGTTAGTGGACGGTAACACTGTTCAACTATGGCTTTGTGTTCGGTGTAAAACATCTCCCTGTGTAAGACACTGGATCATTGTGGCTTTTGCCTCTGAGCACAACATTGTAGACAGTGGCTCAACCATTTTTTAAAGTGCTGGGGTTTGGTTTTGTGTTTTATATTTAAGACGCTGACATGAAAACCCAAAGTAGTGATTTTTAAATCTTTTTGCTTTCTTCAAATTCTGGTGCTTATTGCCTTGGGCAGCGGCAGACAGCTCGCCCGGCAGCAGCCTTCACTGTCATTGTCAGGATTTCCACACTTTCTGTGAACACGGTAACAACAGATTTGCAAACCAAAGGGACTCACTTTACATCAAACCCTAAGAGACTTTTCTTTTTCAGGGAAACAGGGAAATTGTGTAGATATTTTTTTTTCCTGGCAAAGATTCCTTTCAATATTTCATAATAAGGTATCTTTTCATCGGGAGATTCCTGGCTGTTTCCCACATTCACTGAGTGAGGTTTAGCTCTAAGAAAGAACAACTGACATTAAAATAACCAGACCTTTGGGTTTGGCCAGGTGTGGGAAGTTGAAGTAAGAAAACAGTTTGCACATAAATGGCATCTAGGTGGGGTATTACTCTTATTCTCTTACAGTGATATATATTATGCTATGAAATCAGTGGAGAAACGCATGGCAAGTATTTGTTATTCTGGTTTAATATAACAGCAACACAGAGGTAGCACTGCATGACACCTGAATAACTTCACTGGGAGCAAAATTAGTTTTGTTAGTCAACGTGGAATTTTTCTACTTTAAAAGGAGCTACCATTTGTCAATTGGGTGTCATAAGTGGATACAATATAAAAAAAAAAAAAAAAAAAAAAAAGTCTGCTAAGGAAATACTGTATCCCTTCAGACTCACCAGAATGGATCGGGTCACTGGTATAATGCAGGAATGCTGTACATTTGGTCACAAATAAGTTCATAGTCAATTCTTGGACAATGAAACCTGCTTGGCAGATCAGGTGTGATGTATTCATGATCACTGCCTAACACAGAAAAGCCTGTGCCCTGTTTGTCTGAGAGCCATTACAAAGTAAAGTCCTGGGATTTCCCCAGCCACAGTTTGGTTGCTTTTTAGTTACCGTGCTATCTTTGTATAATTGCCTTGATTCATAAGATTACAGCTCTCAGAGTTCCACAGCTACAGCCCCAACTGTTTCATTTCACCTTACCTGTAACTAAGCCAAAGTAGTTAATGTAATTTTGAAAGAAATTACAGGGGGGAAGAGGCCAGTGGAAAAGTCTGTGCCTCCTTCAAAGGCAGTTAAAAGAGTGAAGGGAGATGCTGAAAAGGGTGAAGTTAGGTGAGGTGGTAGAAGAGGAAAGGAACCACTGGTTGTCTGGGTCTCATGCAGTATGAACAGGAATTTTTGAAGATAGCGGCCACCTGCAACTTCACAGTGACTTCATCAAGTGGGAGGAGGCCAAAGAACAGAACATGAAACCAGTTAACAGCAATTTCAACAAAACCTCAAACAGCAGGCTCATGTGAAGACTCATAATGTCTTCACTGCAAAGTCACTGTTTATCCTAAACAGCTTTTCAAAACTGATGACGTTTCTCTGATATTGCTGATAGTTGGGCTCAGGAAGATGCAGAGCCACTTACACAATCTATTTCAACATCTCTGCTTTGGGGATGCAGAGAAAAGGGGCATGGTGGGGACAGCAACATTTGAATAAGCACTGTCATTTCTGCAGTGCATGTCTGATTATGACCTAGGATTTTGGCCTTTAGCCTCCAAATATATTTAACTGGAGACATGGTCAAGACACTGTAAACAGGAAGGCTCCTCAAACTATCACATCAATAATCTGGGATTTTCACTTTGTTCTCTCAGAAGCATTACAAACAAATGCAGAAACTGTTCTTCCAGCTGCCGTTCTTTTTAATTACAATACAGAGGAAAAGTTAAGTCAGCAGTTAATTGAACTGAGTCCACTAAAAGTCATTGCTCTTTAACAGTAAAATTATACGGGTTGAAGGCTTCCTAGATAAATCGTAGCACAAAAACCACCAGTAGGTCATGGACGATTTTAATGTTTCCTGTATGGATTTATTTGCATTCTCAAACAGGCAGAGACTGTGAGTAACATTATTCTTTCATCATTTTTCAGGACAATATTTTTATATTAGATGAAATCATTATTTGGAATAAGCTGTGTCTTTACTCCGGGTTCTGTTGCATTCACCAGAATTTCATTCCCAGGTGCCTAGGGACAGGTCCTCGGTGAGACAGGGGACGCTAAAAATAAGCATCTGCTGCACAGCACCTCAGGTGCAAGAAATGAAGAAGAATGTATTAAAATGTTACCAATAGCACAGGACTCACACTGCTGTGTTTCAAGGGTCCATGCTCCATCTGATAGTACTGCTCAACTTAAAAGTTTTCTTCAGACTTACCTGAAACACATGTTGAGGTTTCTAAGTGCTATTGGTGAGCTAAAGCTCAGTGCACAGTGGATCATGGACATCTGATCTCTAGACTTTCCAGTTATACTACCATTAATAATGTAAAAATAATATAATATAGTAAGTATAATATAATAACACTAATTGGGACAACTAATAGAACAACTAGAATAGGTGTAAAATACATTTACTCTTTCCAGTGTTACCTCTGTAAAAAACAAACCAGATGTACAGCTGCTATAAAGGATCAGATGCGAAATTCAAGAGAACCACGTACAATGGTATGAGCCCATACAGGGATGTAAGAGGAGCAGGTCTTCTGAAGTGATATCAAATGGAAAAAAAACCCAAACCTAAGTCATAAAGGCAGGTTTAACTAAGAGCAAAGAAGAGGGTGATTGCATGAGATATGAAAAGAAAGATTTATTGTATGAGGTGCATGAGGCTGGGCAGGGGTCTAATAAGGGCAGTTGATATCAGGGTATTACAAATGTCTCTTCAAGCTGAGTTATGAAAGCATTGTAAAATACAGGTATGGGTTTGATATCTAGAGAAAAAACAAAAAGGTGACAGGACTTTGAATCAAAACAGAGTATCACTTTCATAAATGACACGATAGTAAGAAAACCCCCACATTGTCAGCAGCTGGTGAAGTATTGTCTGTAAGTGTCAAAGAGAAGATCCTGTAGTGGTGACTGGCAATATTATATTTCAAGTAACTTGAGAGAATAAAAAATGGCTTTTCCGTTGAGGCTGGCATGAGGACAGTCAGAAAACCGCATAGCCATAGACCCTGGAAGTAATTTATTTCATGATCACTTCTGACCTTTTGAAATTGCATTCCCAACTGGAGTAATAACTTGGGACATTATCTACAAAGGGAAATTTCAGGTAAGTGTTACCCCTGAAACATGCAGATTACTTGTTTCATTTTGATGAGAGTGATTACTTGGTATTTTAGGATCAAAACCGAGTACCAACAGTAACAAAATAGACATTTTCAGTTTTGTTAATGAATTTCCAGACAAAAATTATTGTGGTATTTTCAGATGAGTGTTTTCCAACCAAAACCATTTTGTCGGCAAGTGTTTGACTAGCTGTAATGACTTTAATAATGAAAAGCGAATGGTTTTTACATGATATCAAGATGTTATTCATTCTTCTGTAGAGTAAAAATATAAGACATTTAAATGATGTGAGTGCATGGGGAAGAGAGAAGAAGTAATTGTATACAAGGAAGTAGGTACTATGCAAACACCTGGCTAGATGACACAATTGAGCAATTGATCACATCCTTTTGACTCCTATTTCAATGACCTAAGAAGAGGGGGTTAAAAAGGGGTTACTGAGTGCAATAATGTGCTCATAGATGGCTAAGGCAGAATCAGAGTTTATGTACGTAGGACAGACAGACTGACAAACAGTGATAGGTTAAGCAACACATGGTAGACATGTCAGAGGGCTGTTCGCTGGCAATCAATCTCTTTGTAATAGTAGGATATCTCCTAACTAATTTCTCCCTGGTGGCCCAGTGTGTCTCAGTTAACTGAGCTCCCAAGCACATGCTATCTAGGTATGATTTGTTGTTTTAAAAAAACCCAAATCGAAGCAAAACACAAAAACTGTTTCAGTAATTACTTTGGAAAGATAACTGGGAAACAAGAACAGATACGTGCTAGTCAGCATGGATATATAAAAGGAAAAATGTGTTTAACTAATGTGATTAACTTCCTCATGGGAAAGACAATGAAAACTGACAGGTGTGAAGTAGGAGACATCTGAAGTTGACTACAAAGAGGCTTTTTGATTTAGCATCACAAAGAAGATTGATATGTAACATCATCAAATGCCGTATTGATGGTGACATTTTACACTGGGGAAAAATGGTTCTCTAAATGAAATAAGAGAGATGTATTAAATGGATATAAATTGAGGGACGTCATGAGAATTGTAATTAGGTATTGCTTTTTATAAAGTAATGTATAAAAACTCTGTAACTGCACATTTCTGCAAAGAAGAAAAAAATTTTAAGACTGAATTTTAGTGAAGAGAAAGAAAATGAATGGTTGAAAGTATTGGAAAAGATATTTTAAAGTAATGAATCCCAGATCACATCTATTTTCAAAATTTATTCTCGCATTTCTGTGACAATAACCAGGAAAAGGTTTTTAGAGTAATAACAGAAATTCAAATACACCACTTGATACTTGTAAAAATCTGGGAAAGGAAATGGCTTCTTTTCTATTTGTTTGCTTGGAGAGCAAAATGTAAATGAACATCTACAGCTTGGTATGCTAATTTGGCAGCACATTAAAAGCAGACAAGTGAAGAATGCAAAAGACACCAAGCACTCAGTAACTCAGAGTATCTCACACCTGAGGAGCTTCTAATCTACAGAAACAATTCCTTTCATGCCAACCTGTAAGGTATGAGAAGGAGAAAAGGAGGATTTTTTTAATATGCAGTCCTGTATTTTCATCACAGCAGTTTTATGCACACAGCCCTGCACCCCATGATACTCTGAATCCCATCACTCTTAAAATATTTTAACGTATAACCTTAATCTTAAGTGAAAGCTTAACAGTATTAACACATGCTTGAAGTAGCATTCCATGGCAGGAAAAGCCATCAGTGCACCAAGACAATGAACACTGTTCTAATTTGAGAAGAAGTATTCCTAAAATAGATAATGATCTTTACACTAATTTTGACTTATGAAATTTCTAAGTCAAATGCCCAAATTGGTAAGACTCAAACCAAAGGTGAGACAGAACTTTCATTTTTATATTTGACTTCATAAACCTTGTGTAACTCTATGGTGAGGACAAAAAATACTAGTGCTGGTTCATACCGCTTATGCAAAAATCTGAGTACCCTCCTACTGACTGTAGCCATTCCAGCTACAATTAGCTCCAATAGAAACCCCTGGAAAATGTAATCATATGGTTTCAACCACATCCTTATCAGATATTACTTTTGAAGTACGATTAGAGGCCCCTGTGTCTATGGCACTGGCCCAACCAGACTTCTCACCAGCTTTTGGGCAACTACAAAACCTGCATTTGCAACAATTAAATGCCCCATGGGGTCCGAGTTCTCCCACAGCCCATGGGATTCAGTCACCCCTCCCCTGGCAGAGACATCCCCCATGCCCAGCCCATGCCTAACCCTGCCCTGGAGCCTTGGTTTTGCTAACATTTCTAGAATGGCCTGTTTTGCTCAGCAGAGTCCAGGTGTGTATAGTGGATGGAAAAGTTTAAAATTAAACAAAATAGTTAAGGTGTCTTTTAGACAAAAGACATTCAGTGACAAAGATGATACCCATTCTTCATGCTTTAGTCAGGTGTATGGCTAGGCAGCCTCAGGCCAGCTGATGCAAAATCTAGAAGTAATCCTGTAGCAGAAGATGAGGACTTGTCCCCAGGTCACAGAGTGCAGCTTTTCCCAACACCTCTCCTGCTCCACAGAGCTCAAGAACCACAGCCTGTGATATACAGCATAAATTTTGTTCTAAAAAAAAATAGTATTTGCAAAATTAGGAGCCTATAATGTTTACCCAGAAGATGCCTAAATATAAAAGGACTTGATGTCTTGTGGATCCCAGTCTCATCCCAGTACAAGGACCTGTAAGTAAGGGCTGTAGAGGTTCTCCAGAAAGATCTAGGAATATTCTTTTTTCGTCACCTTCTCTCAGTTCAGGCAGCTCTCTCTCAAGGTCCAGTATTCATTTTGAAGCCTATTATATGGCAAATCCCCAATTACAACAGTATTAAAAATGGGTTTGATTTGTTAGCCTAGTTTACACTAATCTGTCATCAGGAACCTTGTTCCTGGATATTAGAATAGGCTTATATGATAATTGAGGCTCAAAAGGACCTCAGGAAGTCTCTAGTTCAACCTCCTGCTCAAAGCAGGGTCACTTCTGAGCTCAGAACAGCTTGCTCAGGGCTTAATCCAGATGCGTCTTGAAAACCTTGAGGGTTGGAGACTGTACAACCTCTCTGGGCAACCTGTCTCACTGCCCAACTGTCCTCATGGAAAAAAAGTTTTTCTTTCTTCCAGTCTGAACCACTCTTTGTTTCAGTTTATGCCTGTTGCCTCCTGTTCTCTCTCTGTGCTCTGCTGTGAAAAGCCCGACTCCATCCTCTTGCTAACTTCTCCATAGGTACTAGGGGGCTGTTGGTTGTCCCTTGAAGCTGTGTCTGCTTCAGGGTGAATAAGCCTAGTTCCTTCAGTCTCCCCTCACTGGGCAAGTGCTCCAGTCCCCATCTAGCTTGGGGGCCTCTGCTGAACTCTCTCCAGTTTGTAAATCTTTTTCTTGCACTGGTGCACCCAAAATTGGCCACAGTATGTGGTCTAACAGGTGCTAAGAAATGGGAAGCAATCTGTTCCTTCAGTCCAAAGGCTGCATCCCTGATCGTACAGCCCAGGAGGATGCTGGCCATCCTTGCTGCCAGTGCTCATGCCCAGCTCATACTCAGCTGCTCATTGAGCCCCCAGGGCTTCTCCTCCCAGTCTGGGCTGCTGCCAGGGTGCTTCCCTCCTGGGGATGGCACTTTGCATTTGTCCTTGCTGAATCTCACAAGGTCCTCTTGGTTCTTGTAGTTCCCCAGCTTGTGGGTTTTGGGGATGGGTGCAACATTTGCCATATTCCAGTTGTTGGGGACCTCTGAGTCTCTAGGACCTTTCAAAGATGACAGATAATAATGAATCATGTTTTATACAGGAGGATATAGTTAAATACAATTTGTTGCAGGGGAAAAAAAAAAAAAGTGTTTTAGGGAGACGTCATTTTGTTCCGAGACCTCAAATGCAGTGGGTGATATCTTGGCTTGCTGGAAGCCTCCGGCAAAGTTCCCATTGTGTCCAGAGGGACGTGTAATGGCATTTATAGTTCAGTTAGGACTTGGGTTTCCTTGCTGTGAAGCTGCATTTCTCAAAGTAATAAAAAAGTTAACTTTTATATTCTGAAATATAACAGTGTTTTCTCTAAGCATGACTCAAAGGCCCCCGACAATGGATTTTTTAGTGTACATTAGATTAGATATTTAATACGAAAATTTCTGTAATTAATTAACCTTATTAATCAAGGGAAAAATAAAAAATCTGCAGGGAGCTTCTAGCTGCCATACAAAGTTAGAAGTGCTAGTACTGTTGTACTGTGCTCTATATATCAGTGCTACTTTGCAGTATTTTAATTTCAAGAGCAGGGGAAACTTCCAGAAGAGATTAAATTGATTCAACGGGCCATTTTCTGTAATTAATCTTAGGAAACTATGCAGATTTTATTGCTGCAGGAGCACTTGAGCTAAGTACATTTATTTTACTTCGTCTAAATCTAAAATCTACTTGATCCGAAATTGTCTTTCTACCTAACAAAGAAATTGTGGGTTCCTGTAGGGATTAAGTCAGGAAGCAGTTTTTAACAACAACAAATTGAAATGTTTACACAAGGAAGTGTTGCTTTTATAAGTGATGGGAAACTTCAAATTTGATTACAAGCAACCTTTGGCTTCCTATCTGTTCAACAATAGGCCATGTTGTTAAGGGCAATTTCCATGCACAGCATGTGGGTCCCATTTTTTCATCCTTAGACATGGTTGTTTACTGTTCAGAACTGTTTATGCATTTTAATCAGGCTTATTCAGCAGCCCTTAATAAATCACCACTAAGTGAATGTACCAAAACAAGAACTATTATACAAGATTTGTTCCCCTTATGCAGTATTTGCTGCCCTCAGGTTCCACTGCATATAAAAATAAAGAGTAAATGGGTAATTGAGTCAGAAGAATAATTATGAGACATATGATTTTAATGCCTTTTGCTGAGCCGTTGCCTCCAGCAACTTCCGCTAGCTACAGGAGCCTGCCTTTAAATTCAGCCCGGGCCAGAATGACTTAACAATTGGAACCTGCCTTCAGCTCATGGCACTGGAAGGCTTTTTGATGGGATGAAGCTGACAGCCCAGTTCCTGCCTGGCAGACGTTCACGAGACACAGCTGAAGTCATATAGATAAGCACTTAAACATTCAGGTATCTTGGGCTCTGGAAATAATGGCGGAGAGCACTGTTGGCAAGAAATTGATACACAGAAGTAAATACATCTTTGTGGTTATTCATATTGGGAACAATCAGAAACAATTTTTTTTCCATAGTCTGGTGAATAAAGTTTCCAGAGGATTTTTAATAAATGCTAATAGTTTTCTGTGACTGTTCTAGTTCACAAATACAATTTCCAGAAATTAAGCTGCTTAATTTTCAACAAAGGAGTATTTAATCTTGAAAATATTTTCTAATCCTGCTTTTATTGGATTTTACTGGATTACCGTCCCTTCCTGTGAAAAACAGGGCAATTTTGTGGGAAAGATGTGCCACACATGCCATAGTGCCCTACACATTTCAAATAGTTACACCCGAGAAAAGCAAAGTAAAACACAACAACAAAAAAGGCTTCTGACACATAGGGCAGACATTCCCAGAAACTGCTACTGAAATGAAAAATATCATCTTGGAGATTATTTTGCAGGATCCTTGCCTCAGTCTGACAGTTTGCCCCGCTGAAGACAGTAGGAGAAATTAGGGTGGGTAGATCTGAATTCTATTCTCTTAGCTTGCAGAAATCCTCCTTTCTTTTGGGTCAGGGTGCTCAGTCAGGCTGCCCGGTCTCTATGTTGCTTGTAGCAATAAAAGCTTTGACAGACAGTCAGCAGCCATGCAGGACTCCCCACCTACTCTCCTGCTGGACCATAACCCCTACTGCAGCTTCACAGACCTTTTCTGCACCCCCTGCCCCCCCCCCCCCAAACTATTTGTGAAGAATGTATGCTTGTTTCCTAAGAAGCAGGATATTTGGGGGGTTTTGCATCAATTTGTTATTGTTTACCGTGATAATGAAAGGTTCCTTTGTGAGCCTAAAAATTGCCACAACATAGCAAAATCTGATAGCAAAATAGTGAGATCTTCTTTGTGAAATTGTAAGATCCAGTTGTCCAAACGCTTTAACTAATATGAATGCTTATCTTGACTTTAAAGGTGCTCAGCTACCATGATCAGCACGGTGTGTAAGCTTTCAGGTAGGCTCAAACCTTTCAAGAATACCACACTGAAATAATACTGTTTTCTTCAGTAACACTTTGGCTACACTTAAAAAAAAAGATGGTCCCCTAATTGTCCAGGAAAAGTGATCAATTACTAATATCAAACTGTCAATTGCACCATTCTTCCCTTGAAAATAGATTAGAATTATTCCACATGAAGAAAAAGACGTTGTCCCTGGATAAATGAATAGCTATATTCAACAACAATGTTCTTTCGTTTGTTATTAAGCAAAATGATGTGGCCAAACCCCTGCTTCTTGTGCACTGTTTCCAAAGAATGTCCAGCTCAGACCACGCTGTCCTCTTAGCTCTGAATGTGGATTATTTCTTTCTCTGTTATTCTGGTAACAGACTTGTTTCTCTCGGTGAAAAAAATATCATCTCCATGATGATATGAAGGTGTGCAGTGAAGAGAATCTCCCAGGGGGAACCAGTCCAGTACTTTCTATGCAGTGTTAATCTGAGAGGGACTTTTGCTTGCCTAATGGACCATGTAATTGTATTGTAAATGTTGGGTTGAGACCTAGCTGTCAAGATTTTACTTCTTTCACAACTGCAGAAGCTATTTGTTTTTCTTAGCCTTGAAATTTCATTATACTGTGTAATACTTTGGTTAGGAAGTGCCAGAGTCATCCAAGTTGGCCATTTGGGACCTAACCAAATTCTGAACCTTCACCTTTTCAGGGTAAAATGCTTTTGAATGCAGCAACCCACCTCTTGTGCTCCCTTGAATTATGTTACAAAGTTGAAAAGAAATTAATGATGTCAGTAAGTGGGCAAATACTCTCTTCATACACTTCTGCCAACTAAATTCTCTATTTTTGGGGAAACATTTATTTCTAATGTTTAAGGAACAATGTTTAAAAAAGTAACTGAAGTTGTTCTTTTCAAAGGAACCATGAAGAGGGTATCTACCCTTTGATAATATGATGGTGACTGATATCTCTCTTAATAGTGTTATCTGTCTGTGGGTTTTTTTGCAGTGCTCTTCTAGGTGCAGTAAAGAAATTAGTACAGTAATTCATAGAATCATAGAATCAGAGAATCATTATGGTTGGAAAGGACCTCCAGGGTCATCAAGTCCAACCTTTGTCCTAGCAATTGAAACATATGTCAGGAATAGGAAAAGACTGTCCATCTGTCCCAGTTATTTTGAGACAGACTCACCTGTGCTGGAGCAGTGCAGCAGCAGGCTGGACCCTCTGACCTGAAGATGTCAAAGCTTTGCCAACTGTGGCAGCAGCCATAAAACAGGAAATAGGGTGAAGATGGGCAATGGGAGAGCATGGACAGCAGAAGCCTCTTGGGAAGAGGGGGGAACTAAAACTGACCTTCTCACCTTCTTTAAACTACTTAAATGTACACATTGTTAGGACATTTAATAATTTAGTGTTCTGCTAAAAATACAGTCTGAAACTATAATCTGTGAGAAGACCACAGTGCTCTGATCACAGAAATAGCTGGTACTTTTGAGCACTAGATGGATTTCAGCTGGCTAATCCAATATTGATAAACATTCTTTAAAACAATTACCCAAGTCTCTAACACCATCACTTTCCCAAGAGGAGAAAGGTACACGATAGAAGTTGTGTGAAATACCCAAGACACTCAGAAAACACCTTTTTTATATCACCAGATGCCTCGAGTATCAACACTGCTGTAAATCAAGGCATGGAAGACAATCCCGGACAGCCTGTTGGATAAGCTCTATATTTCACATCAGCAGTTGTAAATATGATTTATTCTTAGGAATATAAGCCATCTTCTGAGAAATCACTGTACATTTTATATACTGCCTTCTGAATCCTTTATATCAGCGTGGGAGTAGTAGAACTTGCTACTGGCTAGTTAAATGTGAATTACAAGTTCCATTATATAGGGTCTCTTTCACACACTCCGCTTTATTCCCAAGATGTCACAGAGGTGAAAAAAAATCCAAACTATGAAAATAAAATTTCCAAGTAAAATCCTGTAGGACTAAAGTTTTCCATGTGTGGTTTCTTCAGGGAGAAGCATAGTTTTAAAAGTTTAAGACACATTGAGATAGGTAGCTTTCAACATGTGTTAAAATGATACACAAAAGTCAGGGTGCATGCTGCAGTAAGATTTTGTGCACATCTGCAACGTAACTTGACAGGGAATCAATTTCTTTTCACACTTCAACATTTCACTTCTGTGTATTTTTTTGCAACTTGCTGAGATCTAATGCCAAGCCAGATTTGACGGAAATGACTTCAGTCATTTGAAACTGAGCTCTTGAAGCTTTTTATGGAACAGGATTGAAAGAATGCTAATTCCATCTGTGTTTGTTCAGAATGATGGTGATTCCTAAGCACAGCGGAGTTTCCTGGTGAATGGTTAAGTTCAGCCGGGAGTACTGTGAAATGCTTTAGCTAAAATCTAGACTTCTCAAAAGCCTGACTAACCTGGCAAAGTTTATATTGCTTTCTGGATGTCAGGACTAAAAAAAAAAAAAAAAATTAAAAAATAACACAGCAGGAGGTAGGAAGAGAAGTTAAATGTCAAGGCAAACTGCCTCCTCAGAAATTAAAATGGCAACAACAGGGTGCCCCAAATCTTCTAATGTTGTGGGCTGGATGCCAGTTTTGCTCCTCCCTCACAAGGCAGCTGCTTCTTGCAAGGTTTGGGAGGCTGGCAAGTGGCTTGTGTGGGCAGCTACAGTGGAAGCCCATATCCAACACCAGCCCACCCAGGCTCTCCTTGAGGCTGCCCCTTGCTGCCACACACAGAGCAAGACAGCAGCTTATCTTCCTACTCTGTTTTCTGAACACTGCCTGTGTCTCCCAATGCACAGAACATATTTCCAAGCCAAATGGAGAAACTGCTCTTTTCTCTCCGTCCACACCCCGCCCTTTCCTGGGAAGAGGTACCAAAGGCTTCCCCAGGCTGCCTGTGGGAGACCTAATCATGAAGTGGTACAGGTAACATTCATCCTGCAAGTCACTGCAACATTTTTGGGGTAAGCTATGCTTGTAACAGGTTTGTGCCTCACATCACGCATGTGAGATAGATACTTTTTATATGAACTGTGTCCTAAGCTTCACCGTACACAAAGCAGGTGTAAACCAGAATAGTTTGGGGATTGTACAAGCACACAGAAAAAAACTTATGGTCAAAACTTTCATCCTCCTGCAGCGCTGGAGCTTTATTCCTAGTTTGCTGAGTACCTACACTACCTCTGTCGCTGCTGTTCTGTGGTGTCTCCGAGTTGGAGATAACTAGAGTGGTTTGCACTCAGGTTAGCATCATCTGACAGCGAGGTGCTTTCTCAGGCCAGGGCACTCAATATCCCCATACATGATCATTACCAAAATGTCAAGGAAGGGATTTTTGAGTGGGGAGGGGAAATTTAGAGCAAAATCTGCTTACAAGTCTACAGCAGCTCTGCAGTGATGACACCACCCAGCCTGAGCTTGCCAAGCTTGGTATTTTGAAGACTGTACTTTTGCAGGCTGTTGCCTGCTGTGGTTAGGTTAGATGACACAGTGTGAGACACTTATCTCCAGAAGTGTAGAACATGCATCTAACTTAGAAAACGGCAGATAATTATGTTATTAGAAGTGCACTTTGGTGCCTAGGTCCAGGGCATTTTTTGCCAGATATTCCGGATCAATCTTAAGATGAGCATGTACACTCTGGCAGAATTTGTGTATTACTCCTTTAGCTCAAGTACGTTACTCCATAGCTTGCAAGCAGAAGAGTAGAGAGAGTATAAGTGAATTCAAACAGAGGTGTCATACACAGAACCCAGTAAAATTATTGACAGGGTAGAGCTGCCTTTATCATGCCTAAGCAAACAGAGCATTAGAAAAGACCTGTATTGAATTACCTCATCTCTGTCTCCTGCAAGCATGCATCTGTGTCTATATCCAGACCCTCATTCTTGGCTATATGGAACAAAAAGGCAGTAACACAGCTCAAGCATCTCAACCTGCCAAAGAGGAACATTATTTGGAAGGACAGCAGCAGACGGCTCACACCATGTGAGGTCTTCAAACCCAGAAATGGTAAGTGTGCTGAAGTGTTTTTGTATCCAATTTTAATAGAATTTAAAGAGATTTAAATGACTAATTTTTTTTTCTTAAATCAATTTTAGGCATGTTTTCCATGCTGTTTGGAGATGCCTTTGGGAAAACTCATAGTCAGGAACAGGACAGTGTGAATTTGCCCTGGGCTAAGTAGGATTTGTCCTCTATTTAGATGCTTTTTTTTTTTTAATTATAGGGCTTTTCAGCTGCTGCTGTCACAAGGACCTGGAAAATACACCTGCTCCTGAGATACCTATGCTACTGGTTCCCAACATAGCCTGTGCCGCAAAATGAAGGAGCCTCCCCATTATCCTTTGGATATCTTGGAGTAATTTACTGGAGCGCAGACCAAAATCTTAGCTTCTGAAACCTTCAGCAGCTGTCTTAAGTCAGGGAGGTTTTCCTTTCACAGAAAAATTACATGTAAATCTGGCAAATCATGTAGATTATGAATGAATTTGGTAGAGTGCAAAACAAAAGAAAAAAGATTAAATTCATAAAGCATCATTTCTATTATTTTGTGTTTGACTGCTACAGTTTAAGACTAGCTATATATTTGTCAGCTTTAGAAGAAAATAAGTAAAACATCAACAAGTAAGTAAAAAATTGCTGGAAAGAAAGTTAAGAGGAACACCTGATGGCTACTACGCATGTTTCCCATTTAGCGATGGGAAGGTTTGTAAGAAAAGTTTGAATTAATGTCAGGATTCAGCTTAACATGAATTGCTACAGGGAAATGCTGCAAGGGAGAGATCCCTCAGCTCAGGGATGGAAATGCCAGCTGAGAAGGGGCAGAGCTGATGTAGAAGAAGGATCATTAAGGAGACTCTGATTTAGTTGCACAGATTTTGTGCTTGCTATGTTTAAAATAAACTGTCTTGGCAGCAAGACTGTGCCCAGGATACCCAGTGGGGAAGGCATGACGGAGGGTGCTGAGCATTTCACCTACGTTCCAGGTAACCCAGTTTTTAAGTTCTGCAACCCGAGAAGTGTATGTTCGTGTTTTCCAATCACCTAATGCAAGCCAAGGTATCCAGTTAAAGCAAACTTTCTTCTCCTTTAATCTGGTTAAGGTAAAAGTAAATTAATAAATTGTCAAAATTGAAATAAAGAGTGTGTTCCAAGTTTGCAGAACCAAATGAGATGAGAGCTATTCACCATGTGAATACCATCTCTACTTACTCTGTATATCCAGGTGTCGCTGTTTATACCGGGAGCAAACAGACGCAGCAACACAAAATCAGTAGAGAGCCAGGAGAGGAAGAAGACGACGACACTTTATTGATTTATAACCCCATTTTATAAACCCTAGCCCCATAGGGCGATTAGTCAGTGATCACCCATCTCCTAGGGTGATTGGCTAAAGTCCTACAACACCCATTTCAAAATATTTTTCCAATGTACCATAAACAGAACTTAGCAAAACACCAGGTGTTGGTCTAGCTTACAAAAAACATCCTACTGTTTTTCATAACATGAATGAGAAAGGCAGGATTCTCACCGAATATTGTGAGAACCTGAGAAAATCCCTCTGCTAGCAGCTTTTCAGCATCCACATCCAGGTAATACACAGGCAATGGCTTTCCAGGTCCTTGACCTTTCCCTAATGACTTTCCAGGTCCTTGCATTCACCAGGAAGGATCTGGATTTAAGGATGCCACTTGTTTTTTACACTTAAATGAGTTCATACTCTAGATGTGAATGAGGAACGTATACTTTCTTGTACTGTGCTCTCCAGTTTTTGACAGGTAGTATCTCTTGGGCCTAGTCAGTCATCGGGTACAGTCGTACCCGATGCCCATCACATGCCCAGAGGACAATCAAAATTTGCTAGCTACTGCTCAGCAGGGAACAGACACATGTCCCAGAAACAAAGTGCTGGTTTAATGACTTCATTCAACGTTTCTTCTCTACCACCTTTATGTCAGCTCACACAACTGGTTTTAGGTCTGCACTGGGAATCTCTTGAAAAATAGTGTTTTCTGACCGTACTATTTAAAACCTGGATGAGTTCTCTGATCTGATCCACAGTACTTTGCTGGTACAGCTATGACAGTGGAGCCAGAATACAAGTGAGAGGCCGCTGAGATATGAAAATGGGAGAGAGGAAAGGAACTGCTTACATACACATTTCAATGAACGGGTTGAACCCTGGAACTACAGATGAAACCTGACATCAATTGTTAACCCATCATGTGTCAATCAATCACTCTTCCATGGAGCAAATGCCACATTTTGGGCTTACATTTCACAGAAATGTGCATCTTGTTAACCATACTTTACCAAGTCTAACCATACTACACAGCTGAGATTAACACAAGAGTAGCCACTTTGTCATGAGAAATGGCTTTGGAGGACACCAAACCCCAAGCCTGTCTTTGAAGGCTACTGTCTTTGACAACCATCATGTCGGTGAATACCTTTTATTCATGCAGCACAGCTGGATGGACTAACTTCACTTTCCAAAGAGTTGAATTATGTTTTTCGGTGTCTCAGGCCCTTGGGAACCCTGTAAGAACCTGGTCAGTGTAAGGAAAAACAAAATAAATCCTTAAGTGTGAATAAATGTATGAAGGGTAATTGGGAAGGCAGCTACTTGCAATGCTCAAAAGCAGGCACCCTCCTGGGAAGACTCACTTCCTTCCCTTAGAAATGTGATAAATGTGTATTTCTGCATCTTAACATTGCAACAGTGGATATTTCTGTCAGATGTATTCTGGGATCCAACGGACTAGATTCTGCCTTTTTCTGTGGCAAGATGCAACTCCAGTCTCAACATGCTCACAGGTAAAAATACCTGCATTAATAACTTGAGTTTAGAAAGATGAAGGCCTTCAGATCTGTAAATGTAAGTGCTGAAGCTGTGGAAATCCTTTGGGCTGAGAACTGTTAAAGAATGGGAAAGTATCAGGGCAAAAGCATCAGATACATTTGTCTTGGTCTTATTCTTCCTCATACTTACAGCCACTACTGAAGACAGAAGGTCAGAACACATGGGCCCCTGGCACAAAGCATCTTTATCAACTCCCAGGTTCCCGCTCACCATAGGTAACAACACCTTGGTGCCAAAGGAGTAAGTGCCCAAACTCTAACAGGGCCAATCTACCCAAAGACCTGAAGAGATGCTTGGGACATTTGAATGCTTAATTCACTTCTCCCAAGGTATTATTTAGTATCACAGCAGTTAAACCATCCTTCCTGTTTGCTATCTGAGGACATGGATGATTCCATTTCTCCAGCTGGTTTAGGTATAAGCTACCCTGAGTTCTCAAGGGGTTATATTCCTACTGCTATACAAAAATAAGGGACACACCTGCTCCAGGGGATTTTGCAGGGAGAGATTAGACTGGTGAACAGCTCCTTTGAAATAAAAGGATCTCTTTGCAAAACGGGGAGATGCTTTCATGTTTTTGGGAATGGCATCCAACTTTAAACTTTCTGCCTGTGTGTTCGAACTGGAAAATGAGACATCTTTTGCCCCAGTGCGTGGCTTGTAAGAAAATAAATAAAACACACAAGGAAATAGATAGACGGAGCCACCCTTGCGAAAGAATGTTTATGCCCACAGAAAGCATCATCCCATATCTCAAGGAAAATATGATTAACAGCACTGTGCTGATCTTAATTAGATTTATTAAGACAAATGTTGAAAAACCAGTGGGGGGATGGGGGGGTGTAACTAAAGGAAATAAAAAAAAAAAGCCAGATAAAAATGCCCAGGGGGAGTGAGCTAATGACTATCTTCCCATTACCTCATGGGATCATTAGGTCGACATGATCTCGCCGTGGCCCGCACCGGAGCCACCTCCCCGCTGGGACGGAGGCCAGAGGCCTTTCCCGTCCCCTCCACACAGGTGCAGACCCGCAGCGGGAGGCGCGGACCCGCCGCCATGTCGGGAGGCCAGGGGTGTCCGTCTCGGGGGGGGGCCTCCCGACATGGCGGCGGACCCGGGGGCCTGGCGGGTAAAGCGGGACAGCCACCCCCGCGCCAGAACGCGGCCGGGGCCGCTCATCTCCCCGCCCTACCCCCCTTTTCTCTGGGGGGGGGGGCGGCTGCCGGGCAAGGCGGCATTGTTGGCCGCGTCCATCACTCCCCGTCCCCGGCTGACATAATGAATGCTCTTGGACACACCTTCCAGCCGGCCGAAGAGGCGCGCCGCGTCTCCGCGGAGAGCCCCGCCGAGCTCTCCGCTCCGTTCCCCTCAGCCCTCGGGGAGGCGCCCCGCGAGCCCGCCCAGCCCCATTGCCCGGCGCCCCGTCCCAGCCCAGTGAGGGGCCGCGGCGGCCGGGCCGGGCTGGGCTGGGCCGGGCCAGGCAGGGTGAGGCGGGGTGAAAGCCCTCGCTATGCTGCCCAGCGCCCTGTACTGGGACCTGGTGGGCTCCTCGGCTCTCCTCAACCTGCCGGCGGCGCCGGGCTTCGGCAACCTGGGCAAAAGTTTCCTCATCGAGAACTTGCTGCGAGCCGGGGCGCCGCCGAGCCCTGCCCTGCTCCGTCCCCTCCCCGCCAACCCCGTCCCCGTCAAGCTGTGCCCCGCGGCGGAACAAATCAACCTCTCAGGGGGTCCCTACCCGACAAGATGGGCTTTTCAAGTGCTTAACCCCTCTGCAGCAGACGGCGGCCGCCTGCCAGCGCGGGCTCCGGCGGCGGAGAGAGGCGGCGTCTTCCCGCCGGCAGCCACAGGTGAGCGCCGGCCCCTTACCGCGTCCCGCCGCCGGGGAGACGGGACGCAAGGGGCTTCGCGAGGGTTTGGCCCCGCGCCTCCGCACGGCGGGGACGGCGGCAGGGAGAGGCGCCGCCGCTCCCCTCACGCCAGCCGCTCCGACGAGCCCGCAGGTGGCGGCGGCGGCGGGACGCCGCGTCCCGCTGGGTGTCGTACCTCCGGGCTGACCTCCCCATGCTGGGGTGCTGCCGGCAGCGCTCGGAGGCGGGTCTCGCCCTACCGCTGGCGACGGGACCCCGAGGAGAGGGCGAGAGGGTTCGGTTGTGAGGGCGACCGGACGGCGGCTTAAAACTGCGCGGGCCGGCGCACCTGTGGGTGCGGCGAGTGCGGTAGAGCCTTGTGCGGGGAGGGCTTTGCACTGCCCTTAATCGCGATTCCCTCAGGTCTGCTAGTTCTTCGCAGCCCGAAGGGATATCAGTAAAAGAACTTCGCCGTTAACTGGCGCTCCGGGAAGGGCTACAGTTCCTAGCTGTGGGAGAAAGACGAGCCGTCCCGTGCCTCTCGGTCGCGATAGCTCGGGAGGCAGAAGGCAGCAGCCTCCTCCGGAGGTGCCCTGTCCCTGGGGGACAACGACGGCTGAAGAACTCGGTTCTGCCGACCAAAAAGAAAATTCATTCAGGCGAAGCAGGATTTTTTTTTTTCTGGAAGTTTTAACAAAACCGGGGCGGAGGTGGGGGGGGGGGGGCGGCCGAGAAAAGCTTTAAAGCGATGTAAAAAGTCTGCAGTTAGCCACAGGGGCCGGTGCTGAAGCACAAGCCAGCGCTGGACGGGGCGGTGAGAGTCGCGTCGCTTGTGCCGGGCTGAGCCGTTCTCCGGCCGGGCTGAGCCGTTCTCGGCCGGGCTGAGCCGTTCTGGGCCGCCCCGCGGTGCCGGTGCTGGGGCGGCGGCGGCGGCGGCTGTCCGTGGAACAGGGCCGCACTTACCTCTGCCACCGAACTGGCAGCGCACACGTTGCACAAAACGCGCTTCGTGCCGATTTCCCTATAAATATAGTTCGTCTGGGCATGAACGATGTTTTAAAGTGCTTTTAGAAACGCGCACTTCTGTCAGTCGTGGAGCTGCTTGAAGCTGAATTCAAAGTTAATTCGTAAAATTCGGTACTAGACTTACCATCTATATTGTGTGCCGCCTTTCCGTTAAAATATATCCATTTATTTCAGTCTTGTGTCGTGTTTTTAGAATTTTTGTTTATAATCATGCAGTCTTAAATGTACTTAAAATCAGACAAGCAAAAATCATGTTTACTGAAGTAAGGCTGTAAGGTATGAAACCAAAAGGCTCGTTTTAGGAACAGAATTAATGACAGTTGTTTTCAAGCATAATTTTACTAAAATTAAATCCTACAAACTCTTCTGCAAAATCCAAACCAGTTTTTAATCCTTTAGCATGATGTACTTTAGGCAGGAGAGAGCCAGAGAAGAGTACCTTAACATTTCTGAATAGTCCAGACCTCAGCTGCTGTGTTATCTTAAGCATAACAGTTATTTAAACATCTTTTTTTTAACCATTTATAGGCCAGGTCAGGGAACAAAACAAGTATCATCTTCCTGGCATTAGGTGCATATTCTGCCCCATCCTCCCCCCCCTCTTTCCCCAAGCCCTAGAGAAAAAGCTGTATTTATATGTACAGAACACATGTAAAAGAGGAGATAGCAAATGCCCCAACACTCATCTCTACAGGTAAACTTTTCGTAAGTATTACGTAAGTTCTTGAATGCTGAATGTTTCAAACACTTCCTTCCAGGATTCTTTCTTTCTTTGATCAGCCTACAGTGGTACTTGAGAATTTAGCAAAGTGTGAGAGATCTGCCTAGAGATACGGAGTCCGATCCTACGTTTCTTCTGATTCCACAGCTCCCAGGGATTTCACGGGGAGCTTTGGGCAAAAGCATCAGGCTCTTATTTTGAGCAGTGAGAAATCCTGGGTTTGCTCACACATTATGCACTCAGAAAAAAGTCTCCTGCGAACATGTAAGACGTACAACAAAGATGTATATATTCTAGCAGTTGATTCTGATTAGACTTACTGGTCTTAAAGTGATGAGGGCTCTTAGGTGTCTGAACTTTCATAAATGTAAATTATCTTGGAACTGTCCTGCTGAGACAGATTTTGTGGTTTCTAAGGAGTGTCTTCCTTCTAGTGTAGGCGTCCGCTGGGGGAACTGGTCAGACTGGGCACTTGTGTTTGTGAATAAGGCTGGGATGGTCAGGCTGTGTGTTACGTTTCTTGTTTATGCAGTGACAGGGCAACAGAGTGTTTTGCCAGAATAAGAATTTTAGCCTTCAGGGACTAATGAAACTCTTTTAACTAAGGAATTCATACAAGGCAGGGTTTTAAAATTTTTGTCAGTGTTTTGAGGAATAAACTATTTCCTATTTGGAGCCCCCAAATCACGTGGCATTTTGGAAAATCTTGGTCTAAGTCTTTAATAAGACTATTGAACATGGTGAAGCAAAACAGTTTTTTAATCTTTCTGAACTAGCAAGTGCTTTATAGATAATGCAGGTACTAAAAGTCCTCTAACATACTAGCTTGGCATAATCCAGAGGGTTTAAAATAAATTAAAAAAAAATGCTTTAGAAAAGAGAATTAAAAAAAATACCAGACTTTTTTGAATCAGTAATCTGTATTACTCATGTAGTTGCAAATTCTGGTGAGGTCACCAAAAGTTCTCAGAAAGGAAGGAATATAAAATCACACCAGGGACTGAACTGAATAAACTGAGCCTTTTTACAGCTCCAAAACCAACATGTATCACAGCACCTACCGCAGAAAGACATGAAGCAAGCGCTCCATTTTAGAGTATGTTTTAACACTCTGTAAAAGTGCTTAAGAATGAAAATCCTGTATTCTTTCTGTAAACTGGAAAATTCTTATGCATGGTGGCAAAGGAGACCAGGTGGGATGGCACTCTTGATCTATTTGATCTGGTCGTGGTAGCTTTTCCCTTTGTAACTCCTCAGAAGCAGAGTTTTATCAGTCAGTTTCCATTTCCATAATTCACAAGTGTCAAGGGAGTTAGTTTGACTTTTCAGGTGCTTATCTGTATGTATATTTTGAGTTTTCCTCCAAAATTACCCTAAGTGAAAATCTGAACAAGTACTCAAAGTGTCACATCCTAGATGCATCATCTAATGAGCGGGCTTGAAATAAATCTCTGTGTTATCTGTAAATTAAAATCATCACTTCCCATTGTTACACTGATTTAAAAAAATATAATGAAATAGTAGGTTTTAAAATTAGTTTATTTCGACTTAAGAATACAAGCACATGAAGAAGCAGCATGTTACATAAAACTTGAGAAGGAAAAGCAGAAGGAGCTATATGATAAGCTCACTTGCCTTCTGCAGTGGTATGCCAGTTTATACCAGCTTGGGAGTCCTGCAGGCTTTCTTTCACCTTTCTCTTGAAGCCTCAGTGCTGACAGTAGAACACTGAACTGGGCCCACCACCTTCAGCAGGTGTGGAAGCACTGTGTTTCTCTAGCTGAACTGAACTGAATTTCTCCTAACCTGTTCGCTATGGGCCTGGTTCTTCTCTTCTAAGACCTTTTGCCATGATAAAATAAATACATAATGCTGTCTTCTGCTTTCTCAGAACTTTGCATGCTCTGTGTATCCATAGCCCTGACTAGTTAAAGCAGCGCAGAATCTGATTCTGGTTTTTAAGCAGTGGATGCCCAGACTGTATTCTTCCTGGCTAAAACCTTTTTAAATGTGTTGTTGTGAAGCAGTATTTCTCAGGGAAACATATTACATTATATATAAGATATTACATACATGTAAGCTGTGCTGCTTATACTTGTGCTGCCTCTTAAAGGACGAGCAAAGCTCCAGATAAAAGTTCTGAACAAACTAATGGAGTCTTAAGTGTGTAGGAAGTCCTCAATTTCTGTTTACTAATCTGGGATTTGGTCCCTGTTCTCCAGACCTGTCATTATCTTCTGGATAAATCAGAAGACTTGACAGTTTTCCTCAGTGTTTTCTGACACAGAATTATCCAGAGGATGCTGAGATGCACTCTGTTGTAGCACAGGTGCTTTAAAGAGGTCCACCCCACATCTTTCC
The DNA here is from genome assembly GCA_025345505.1 of Todiramphus chloris collaris. Lineage (NCBI taxonomy): Eukaryota > Metazoa > Chordata > Aves > Coraciiformes > Alcedinidae > Todiramphus > Todiramphus chloris. The sequence goes on along the minus strand of JANVCC010000010.1, from coordinate 31,906,662 downwards.
TCATGACTTGGCTTCCAGAAGTATTGGCTGACACCAGGGCAGTGACTTCCTCTTACTCTGCTACCTGAAATTACTTTCTGAAAATCTCTGCTCTTCTCAAGTAATTTGTCCTGAAGGAGGATGACAACAAGCACTTTACAGCCTGAACATGGTCATATGTGGCCAGAATCTGCTTTTCTGCTTTAATCTTGGCATTTTGATGGATTAAGAGAAAGGAAACTGAAAAATTGCGGTGAAACAAATAAATAGTGAGATAGTTCCATTACAAAACCTGCAGGAAAATTAAGTTGATAGGATTTTTGCCTAAAGCATTGGAATACAGTACAGTACATATAACACAGAAGAAAGCAATTAGAACATAAACATAAATTTGACTTTCAATAATAAACATCTATTCTTTGATACAGATATAGTTTTCTATAATATTTGAGTACTTTTCATTTTAATGCAGTTATTATCACAGTGTTCCAGTGAGATAGAAGGGACTTCTACTGTGTAGAGGAGATGGTGGAGCAAAAAGAAATGACGTGACTTGTCTAAGGTAATACAGAAGTCTGGTAGCATTGCAAGGAAACAAACCCAAGCTTCCTCTGCAGGCAAACTCTGTGGACCAGTGCCAGTTTTTTCCCCCTCAGGTGATGACAGCAATTTTATCCTGCAACACTCTTTAGTTTAATCAGTATACCTTATTGCCCATTTTTAGCAAAATCTCTTGTGTTCCTTTATGACAACCAGGAGATACTTGAATTGCTGAAATTGATTTTTTCCCCCCTTCATTTTGTACCCTCTTCTAGTGAGTGAATACTTATTAATTACAGATTTCAAACCAACTGGCAGCCAGAGTGTGTCCTCAAGAGACAAGTAATACTAACTTTCAGGAAAATAAAAGGCAGGAAAGAGCAGAGTGTTTTATCTCGGCTCCCCTGAGACTTGCACTAGCATCTAGAAAGTTCTACCCTTACTCAGGCAACATGCTGACTAACAAGTCTTGGGGATTTTCTTGTTTTGTAGGTGTTTTCTAGGGACAGAAACTTTCTTTAGTGTGGGGAGATCTATTTGGTATCTTTTCATATGCCCTGATTGACAGGAGCACAGAGACATCTTCATGGTTTTTAAAGTTTGTCTTTGGAGGCAGAGAAGTTTCTGTAAGTATCAGAAATCATGGACTGTGTGCACATCTTACCCTGTTTCCAGGTGACTTTGCTAGCCATGTACTGGAATCAGTTTGGGGTGCCCAGCATACCTTAAGAGTGGATGCAAAATGCCTTTTAAAGGACATATCTTTGTCCTCATTGTAAGGTTGCCAGAGCTAGACTCGTGCCAGCTACTTGCCTACCCAGACGCCGGTCTGGCAGTCTGGGCTCAGCAGGGAATATGACTATTGGTTGGGCAGTGCTCTTGCCTCTGGCAGCTCTTGCTGTGCTGCCTCTGAGAAAGGAAGAGGAAAGGAAGATCCCAAGTTTGGTCCGTCGTAAGATTCAAGCACTGCCAGAGGAAACATCGCAGGGACACACTAGGAGGAGAGGTGGTGGGGTTTGTAGAAAAGCAATTAACTGAGTGGAAAACATGGAATCAATTGTGCCTACAGTTAGCGAATTAACTTCTGTAAAATACATTTTGTGTTTCAGAATGAGCTGGTCTTCTGAAGTCTTGTAGTATATTCTTCATGCTTTTAGAAGACACATGAGTGTGATAAGGATTAATCTTTACAGGCAAGTTCTGTACTTCAGTACAGATTTCAGATTTCATTGTACTGTGATTTGTTTGCATTAACAAATTCCCCTGAACTTTGGAAGGCAAGTTCTCTGCCTCTGTTGCCCTCCGAAGCTGTTGGGCATTCTTGTATAATGCAGCTCTGCCAAATAACTCTTAAACTTTTTTTTTGTAAATGGTACTTTTATGGTCAGTCATGACCCATAGCGGAATTGGGAAGGTAATTTTTTCAAAATGAAAACAAGTGTAGGTATACACAGCAGGAGGTGGCTGTTTCAAATGTCAGCTTTGTAGACCCTGATTACTTTTAAGTTAGGCATCTACATATTTTCAGTAACCTGGGTTGTGTTTCTTTGAGGTGAGTCATCACGTTGGAGAAGTGGCCTTTGCTTTGTGCTGAAAAGCTTATGAAAATTTCCCTCGAGGCTGCCTTTGCTGAACTTAGAGCACATAGTTCGCTTGAGGTATTTTGTATGTACGTGGAGGATTTTGCCTTCTCCTCTTGGACAGTTTGGCATTGTTCATTACAGTCCCCACCCCTGGAATCTTGTGACTGTGTGAGTATCTCAGATTTCAACTTGAAAAAGTACTTCCTTTTACAGTTGTAAAAAGACTAAAAACCTCAGGTGTTTTAAAAAGAGGTAAAAAAAAATCACCTTCTTTTTTTTTCTTCCTCCCCCCAACATTGTTTGGCTGTTCTTGAGACTTGTCTGTTTTGAGCTGGCAATACTGCGACAAGGAAAGACTGGTACAGGTAGGAAATTTTAGCTAATCGGTGCATACCACTGGAATAAATGGTGCATTTTGGGCCCATTATAAGATTTCACATTAGGGCTGAAACAGTGAAAAAAACGTGAATTGTCCTTTTGCATCATATGACCCTAATTTTGCCTTGCTTGGGGAAATTATTTCTAAACAAATTGTAATATGTTGAAAAATCAAAGAAAACAATTTTAGTGCCTTTATGGCTGAATTTGGTAATTTTTTACAGTGTGTATGGCTGTACAGATGATTGCATTTTTTTGACATTGCCTATGCAGGATAAGAAGCAGCTTAATAAAAAATAGGTGTCTTGTCTAATGTAGTTGTCTACATACCTTGTCTAATCCATAGTCAATACAGGGAGACACCTCCAAAGAATGACACAATTTACCTTCTTAGATGTCTGTTTTAAGGTGATAAAATCATTATATAGAGCTACTTAACTCTTCTCATTGACTACACAGGAGGCCCAGACAAGGAGCTTAGATAATACACTGAACTTTTAGACAGAGAAGTGACAGTAACGGCCCTTTTGGCAAAAAACTGGTAAGCAAAAGGTGCTGGGGCACACTAATGCATGGGCATCTTGTAGAAGAATGACAAAGCCAAAGCTGGTAAATCCACAGCTTTCCAGAGCCCCATCTCTCCTCTCAATAGCAAGTCTGTGTGAAGAGGGTGAAAGCCACCTTTACTGCTGACACCAGAGACCCGTGGAGTCTTTGGCAAATGGTGTGGAGTTTGGTTGTTGCTTTGAGTTGTCACAGAGGCACAATCTGACCTTGCACTGTCACCAGCCTGAAGCGCCTGTGTTTCCTTATGTAGAGAAAACCACCTATAGCAAATCATGCCCTAATAAGAAGGCATGTGAACGATGACTCTGAAAATTGTCAGTGATTCATGTGACCTTAGCTAATCTGCAGCGTGACTCTGTCAGCTAATACGTTGCTGTAGATGTAAGGAAATGATGATCATGCTGTTAGCGTATTTCAGGACCTTTCTGGTGTGACTCCTCTGATAATTTTTGAAAGTCCCACCAAGATGTAACATAAAAATGCAAGCTCACTTCCCACATCTGCCTTTTGTGGAGGATTTAAAAATATATGTTTAGAACTTTAAAACCCCTTGCTATGAACAATTTCCAATATATTAAAACTGATCTTGACTGGTCTGCCCTTTTGATTTGTCTTCCTTTGAACATTCATGCAGTTGTGTCTTACAGGAATGAATGGGAAGCGAATAGACAGTGGCTTTGGGAGTGCAGGAAAGCTAGTTGTGGGGGATGCTGTACCACAGGCTCTTGCAGTAAGGTTTGCCAGGTCCGTGTGGTGCTGACTGACTTGGGTCACATATGGCGGTGGTTACTGCTCCCTTCTCATGGCCAGGGGCTCACCTTCAGCTGGCTGAAATGCTTTGGGTGTGCACAGCTGCTGCTGGGACATTGCACTCTAAATGCAGTAACTGCTGGGAACTGAGCCATGGTTTCTTGTGAAGCCCAGAGCTTGTGGTTCAGTAGCATAAATGTTGCCATGTGGCTCCAACCTGGCAGAGATACTGCTGGATTCTTGCAGGTAGCTCTTGAGGACCTGAAACTTCCCTGCAGCTCTGCAAAAGCCTGCTGTAATTGTTGCCAAGAATGAGTGCAGGTACAAAACTGCAGTTTGCTTGTGCACACTTCATGGACATAAACCGTCCAAGGTTCTGAGATGAAATGGGATCTTTTTACTGATAATACTTTCTTAATTTGCCTGCCAAAGCTGGGCATCTCTGTGGAAACCAATTCATGTGGGTTTACCAATACTTGGAGAATTAAAGTGTTCATGAGGTCTCTCTGTTCCTTTGCTTAATGTTTCCTGTTAGCTGGCTCTAGGAAGCTTTCTGAACCAAAAGCTTTGAGGTGTTTCAGCTCTCTTCACATTTTTGTACCACATTTTTATCAGTTGGCTTTAAAAAAATTCAACATACTGACAGCATGTACAGTGAAGGAGCCTTGTATAGGTAATACCAGAAGTTTACCATCAGTTCACTTTTCCTCAATAGCCATTTTTCCTTCCCTCCTTCCCCACTTCCTGCTGGCTAATGGCGCACACTATTTTCTGAGTCCTTGCACAACACTAGGATTAAGAAAAGCAAACAGTGCCTTTAATAATAAGCCATTTTAAAAGTACATACCCATTTGAACTGAATTGTACGTAGGGACCTTACTCTCAGAATGGTGGGTGGTTGGAAGGAAAACTCCTGGTCCCACTGTCAGCGTGACTTTTTAGTATGGGAGGCCTTTTGAATTTAGAGTATCTTTAGAGCTGGCAATTTTAAAATATCAGTATCTGAACTAATCTCAGAGTTTTAGCACTAGATAAGCTTGACGTTTAGTATAATTTTATTGTCTGTTTGTAAAGTGCTTTTTATTCACAAAGCTGAATGTAAATGAGCATTATTGCTGAAATTTTGTATGCATCAACAGGGTCAAAAGAATTTATCTTCTGTGAAAAAAAAATATAAACTATTTAATTTTAAATACTTAATCCTTTTATATGTATGATGCACTAAATTTTCCTTTATAGCATATAGCACAGTTTTTGGAATGTCAAAATGCACTCATACCATACTCTGATACTTCATTTTCATACATCTGTGAAGCTAAACCTCTAACGTCTGGCTGTTGTGCAAAGCTTAGTTCTACACAATCTCTGCTTTTATGATATCATAATGCAAAGCAGAAAAAGAATTATCTAGAATTTGAATTATTAGCATTTGGCCCCTGGTTAATGTGTACTTCACATGGCTGGAAGCAGCAGCTACTTTTTGGTTACTGTGTACTCCATTCTGGCCAAGGAATACGGAATTAATATTCTGACATTTCAGCAATTTTCAGCCTTATGTGAACAGCAAACGATGTCTGCTTCAGATTGTTTCACCAACAAATATTGATAGACTTGCCATGATATATGTGAAACAGAAAATAAAAGCTTAAGCAATGCTTTCTGTATACTGTGCTTAGCACTGGTAGGTATTGTGTCATTCCTACAAGTACTATCGCAGCATAATTCTGAAAAACATATGCATTAAATATATAATTTTTCTCTGAGCAATTTTCATTCAGTTGATGCAGTTTCACGCAGACAGTGGAAGCTATGTAATGCGATGAAGAGTCTCTATTGTTTCCATCAGAGATTAAAAAACCCAATTGCACGTGTTGGGCTGACGCCTTAGCCTTTTTCCCTACATAGAGCTCCCAAGGCAGAGTTGAGTATCCCTGTGTTATGCCAGATTTTTTTACCGATCTAGATGCGTGTAACTGCAACACATTGGTGTCGCTGCTTATACCGGGAGCGGAGAGATGCAGCAACATATAAATTCAGCAAGAGCAGGCAAAAGAAGCAACTTTATTAATTTACAACCCCATTTTCTATACCCTAGCCCCATAGGGCGACTGGTCAGTGATCACCCATCTCCTAGGGTGATTGGCTAAAGTCCTACAACACCTATTT
>JANVCC010000010.1:31597367-31900599 GCA_025345505.1 Todiramphus chloris collaris | reverse complement strand
TCGGAGAGATGCAGCAACATATAAATTCAGCAAGAGCAGGCAAAAGAAGCAACTTTATTAATTTACAACCCCATTTTCTATACCCTAGCCCCATAGGGCGACTGGTCAGTGATCACCCATCTCCTAGGGTGATTGGCTAAAGTCCTACAACACCTATTTCAAAATATTTTTCCAATGTACCATAAACAGAACTTAGCAAAACACCAGGTGTTGGTCCAGCTTACAAAAACCATCCTACTGTTTGTCATAACATGTGTGAGAAAGGCAGGATTCTCACCGAATATTGTGAGAACCTGAGAAAATCCCTCTGCTAGCAGCTTTTCAGCATCCACATGTTTGTTTGAGTGCAAGAGCTTCAGTAGACGTGACCTGGAGATGTGGTTTGACATGTTTAATGTAGAATGCACTTGTTCATCCGTGCATGTAGTTGGAGCACATTCAAGAAGTGCATGAACATGACATATTGCCTATAGGCTTAGGGAGACGTAATGCCATGGTTTATTCCACACAATCTAGAATAAATCAGTCTTGAGAAATGGTCTCAGGAACCACTTGGTTCAGAGTTATATGAGGATATCACCTGCATCTTATTTCTGAAGCAAATGTTCGGCCTTGGAGGGATAGGCACTGTGCAGGCAGAAAAGGCAGCAGCTGGCTGAGGGAATTGAGTAAAGCCAGGAACATGATTTCCATTGACTTGAGCAGAATTAGTGCCAAGATCTCTACTGTTTGCATCATGATGCTGTCCTAGTGCATTAAATCATTGTCAGCAACACCCATAGAAATATGTGGTTTGTTTGGAGTTTCCTTAAGTGAAATGTCTCAAATTTTGACCCTGATCCATCTCCTGACCTTTTATGCTTGCAGCTTGCTTGTTGAGAGATTTAGTGAATGGAGAAAACCTAACATTCCCTGTTCCCGTCTCTTTATTTGTAGGAGCTTGCTATCTATCTGAAGCGATAGCTTATTCAATTCTGATTTATGCAGCTATCTCCTGGCTGTATCACATATCAGTATGAACAGCACATTATCCAAAAAGAGCAAGGAACTGGAGAGAGTTAAGAAACTATAACAGAGAATACCAGGACAGGCCAACATGCCTGACAAAAACTGTGTGGCATGAATAAGGTGCTGGAGCAATGATTAAAGGGAAGAGGACATTACAGCAGCCAAGGAATATTTGAGATGTGTGAAAAGGAAGCCAAGGAATTGAGTGTAGCACCTTCTGTATACTAAGTTTTATTTTTAGCAGTGGAAAGTTTTGTCTGACTGTAAGGGAAACTTGATAATGGCATGAGGAATGTGTCTCCAAAGGAAGGGAGGAAAAGCTTTTCACCTGGCAGTTTGGGAACCACAGCAGATAAAACATTAGCAGCAGATTAAAAAATATTGTTAAGAACAAGTTCTCATGTTCAGGAGGATGGCTGAGATTATCTGGAAGGTCTTTGCCTTTTCTTTCTCCAGTGCTGTTTCAGTTAATCAAATCCTTTCCAACTTGCACACAACACCAGCTGCACTGAAGGCCCCGGGATACATAAGATAGGTAACATTTGGCTGCACGTTCTCAGCTGTTTAAAGCTCCTTAGGACAGTTTCACATTTGACATTCTTGTGTGGAAGAGAAGCTTTAGAATACTAACGCCTGATGTAAATAATTCCTTTTTGTAAATGCTTTACAAGCATAAACCTCCAATAAGGGCAATTAGTTCCTCTTGGAGCGTATGTACATTTAATTAGAAACAGCAAAGTGTCAATGAAAAGTTCTAGCAGTAAAATAATTATCAACTTGTAAATATAGTTGAAAAAATTTTCACGTAAGCTTGTATAAATTCAGGTAAAAAACAGGTAAGTATTTTTAAATTGTTTAGAATTAGGCTTCTACAGCAATAGTTTATTGCTTGGGAAGATCAACAGATTTAGCTGTCACAAAACTTACCGTGATGTCCTAATATGTACTTGGAACCTAATTTTGAGTGATCTTCGTTTTCAATTCCAGCGGAAAAACCTTTAAAAATTAACAACATGGCTTAGATACATTAATCTATTTCTCAGTCTTTCTTCCTGATTATTGATTTCTTACTTTTTTATCTGTTACTCTTTTTTTAATTAATCATGTTATTTATAGAGAGTTGGACAAGCTACAATACAGAGTATAGAGTAATTTATTTTCTGCCTAAACCACAACAGGAAAGTGACATAGATGTTGCATTGCTGATCACATTTTACAAGCTTACAGTTCTAGCAAGCATGATATATTCTGGTTTATAGTGAACTAGTATTAATGAAAATATTAATAATATTAATGGAAAAGGCCATAAGCTTTATTGGGAAAAAAAAAAAAAGATTATTAGATAGAGAAGACCTTTCCAAGATTTGGAAGCACCTTTTAAACATAACATTAGACTTTTGATTCACTGGTTCAAAAAATTCTACAGAAATTTTACCAAATATCACCTACTTCTGTGGGTTAATTTTGTGATTAATGTTTCTATTGTGTTAAGCAGAGCCTTCTTCAACAACTGGTTTCTTTCAATTTAGAGCACTTTCTTGGTAAGAATGAGATTACCATCAGGATACCAGAATCGGGCACTGTAATTTGTGCCTGCAGAGCTCAGCTGGATTGTCTCATTGCATTTTTTAGAATATATTCATAAAGGTTTCTTATTTATTGAAGACCTTACTGGTGTGAGTGCTAATAACAGCATTGGAGTACAAGGAGAAGAGACAGTATTCACTTTCAGATTCTGTTTTTCTAGGGTATCAAGCTTACTAGGTTTATGTAAAATACCTTTCAGATGCATTACACTCATTACTTCAACAATATATTATTGAAACAATGTGTTCGATACCAATATTTAGGAAAAAACCCTCCATAATAATAGAAATTACAGAAGTAAATTTCAAATCTGTGGAGTCTTGTTCTTATTAGTAATATATTGAGAGTTTTGCGTAGCGTAATTAAGCTACACAGGTAAAATAACCTTGCTAAATTGAAGAGCAATTACTTGGTTTATCATTGTTTGCCTTAAAAATATCACCATCTTGAAAAAAAAAAAAGGAAAAAGAAGTTGTGGGGCAGGACTTTACACACTGACTTTTTGGAGGACTGTTGTTATGAATATCACCTAAGCTCAATGGATAATCAATTAGATCTATGCTTTCTTTGCAGCTCTTTCCAAACACTTTTTTCTCCGAGCCCCGCCATTCTACTCAGCGTGCTGTGGTGGGTCCTGTCAGCACCCTGCATCCCCCACTGCTTTTCCAAGTAAGTTTTTATGCTTCATCAGTAATGCTTGAGTTAGTCTGTAAACCAAAGCAGCAGGATTTAATGTGTTCTGGAAAACTAATTGGTGATGCAATGGCAGCAGCTAATTCCTTAGTAAAATCACAGCAATCCTATTCAGACGGTTTGCAAAGATTTATCAAACTTAAGTACACTGAGCAATTGAGACAGCCAGGCAGAGCTAACCTAGGAAAGCTCCTTGTTTTCAGTGCACGAGAAAAGATTCTTTAAAATTAGTAACTCTTTTAAAAATCTGTTTCAATAAACATTTGCAAATAAGAAAAGTGCCGAAAGATCTTAAAATGCATGCTGCATTTTAATGTCTCTTAGGGATAAATTATGATTCAGGAAGCCCTAGCATTATTTAAATAAAACAGTGATTCTTTTTGTAGCAGTCAAATGCTTGCACACGTTTAACTTCTTTTTATTTTTGGCTGGTATACACTATACGTTCAGGATTAAGATCTGGAACACACTTCAATTTAACCCAAATCTAAATTTAACTTTGATTGAGAAGTTTGTGTGCCGTACTACAAGAATGGATATTCATAATTTTATATGCTTATGGTTCAAGAATATGATTATGGCTCAAGAAGAATTTTTCCAGAGAAAAAGCACAAATCACACATCAAATCCAAATGAAAATTGGAGCTTACGCACGCTCTACCATATACTTTTTTATCACAGTTACATTCAAACCCTTCCTGTCTCCGTGCATGCGTTTTATGAATGTTTCAGAAGGGCAGTTGCTAAGTTGAATGATTCTTGACAAGTGAGGCAGCAAATGCTGCCAGTTTAATGAGCTGCAAGTTTCTGAGCACCTCTTTAGGGGGCTGACACTTTCCCACAGAGCGTTTTACATGGCCCTGGCTCTCCCACAATGGCTGACAGCACCATGACCAATCACCACTTTCACTTTACTCATCCACACGCGACCTCACCACAATTTTTCACTGTGCAGATGAACTTTAGGAACCATTTCACATTGAAAAGGCCTGGGCAAGGGTCAGTTGCCCTTTTGTATGGCCATAAAGCAATACTCTATGTGCCAGTCTTTTCTCCTGTCTCACATTCCAAGAGATTTTCTGGACATCATTTAAAGCACTTGACTGAAAAATAAAGCAGTGAATGAAACTGACTTTTATAGACTCATTCTAGCTCATCTTCCCATATAACCCTGTCTACCTGAAAAGGGATTTAGTGGATGAGCTGAGTGTATACAGGGACTTGCTGAATACATAGGCCCATTATCAACTGTGGGGATTGTTTATTAACCAGGACTGATACACTACTATTTTGGAAGTGACCTATTAATTGTCCATTTAACTAGGATGTATTGAATTCAAATGAAAAAATGGAAACCATGACTAAAGCTTTTACTTGCTCCTTCAAGGTGGTCTCTGCCATGAAGGCAAATGAAGATTGTTCCACAGATTAAGAGGACATTTATCACTATATATTAGGACACAAAGGAAAGACTTAAAAAAACGCAAAGCAAAACAAAAATCAAACCAGCAACACAGGAAATAGTTGGTAACAGATTCGCATTTATGTCAGCTGAACACTAAACCTTTTGATGCGTGTTCAGAGTGACAGGCTGCAAAAGGACTTATTTCATTTTGATGGAATTGTTGAAATGTATGAACAACTGCCTACCCCGCTGTATTGAAAAATCCTTTAATCCGCAACCCAAAATTTAGATTTTTTGTGACCAGTCAGAATACATTTTGGAATATGGGGTATTCTTAAAAAAAATCTCTAGGCTAGTCAATTGAGGATGAGTATTCATTATCCCAGATGTGAGTTTCAACTTTTTTGTACCAGTGGCTGTTTGCTAATGCTTGTGAGCATTACATTTTGTTTAGTTATCTTTTAAAAGCAGTCTCAAACCGTGCCTTAGAGTGTCTAGATTCTTCACTATTAACTTAGTCTAATAGAGGTGTTAAGCTGTACTTTACACACTGCTTGTACGGGAATTAGTTGGCACCTCGGGGCTGTTTCTTTGCCGATTGACTGTTAACAACCAGCCAGGCAAGACAGATCTTAAGGGGTCACATAATCTGGCATCCTCTGTCCTTGTCTGACAACTCCATTGTGGAATGGAGGCCAGGAGGCAAGGACCAGTCCTTTTATGACTCTTCCCTCGCTGGTGTCTCTTGTCCCTCAATGGGGATGAGAGAAGGTACCAGCTGTTCTGCTGTCAGACTGCACCTTCCAGTAAACTTGAGAGTGGCTGATGATTCATCAGAAACTACTCAGAAGCTACCTGGAAAAAGGTACCTAAAACCACCAAATTTGACCAAGAAGGAGAGAACACATGGTTGTGGAAGAAGGGCCAGTGTTTGCCCTCAGCATCGTGGCTGGGATGGAAACTATGGTTGGGGGTTGTTCCTCAGAGAGACCTGGGATCTGGCTTGTCCTTTGTAGAAACCTCCATTGTGGCATTTTGACTTTGGTTCTGTGGATTGTTTATTTGGTTTGGATGGATTCTGACTGTGTCTCTGTGTAATGATTATCTGGTCTCAGATATAGTTTTAAAAATTGAAATACATCTGTATAAATTTAGACTTAGTTATACTGTAACATTTTAAATTGTAATAATGACTTTTTTTTTTTGCCACAGGCTGTTGTGAGGGACAAATATAAAGATGGGTTCTTAAAGAGCAGAAAAAAACTCAAGAAAGGCATATCTAGCAGAATGCAGTGGTCCCCTAATCAGTAATGTGTCACAGTGGCAGTGTATTTTAAGGAACGATCATTGGATCATTGTACACTTGCTCTGCTTCTGATATTCTTCCTCTGCTGGTCACAGCTGGAGGCAGGATACAGGGGTAATTAATGGATGTAATAGCAAACCAGTCACACATGCAACACAAAAGCATTGAGTCAAATTTGCAAGACATACACGTATACACTTTAGTTTCTCATCATGATACATCCAGAGTTCTACAGTATCCTCAGTATATGTGTGTTTGTTTCTCTGTGGGTGTTTAAAGATACACATGCCTATGTATTTATGTATGTATAATACACAGGAGTTGAAATGTGGTGTAGCCCCAAGGAACAGTTTGTGGAAACTGCATCTGGATTTGATTAGTATTTTCAAGAGCACTATATCTATTGAACAAATGCATTTAATCCTCCCCCACTGTTACAGCTGACTAGAAAGACTATTTCATGCAAAAAATGTGCAGTCTTTTAGAGAATCTGCTTTACATGGGGAATTTGCCTTTGTCTTTGATATGAAAATGATCAGGTCCCTGATAGAAATCAAACAGCAGCACACCTTTGCAGCTGCTGTGAAGACAAACCAGGACAACAATCTTGGCCCGTGTACCTGGGAAGTTGGACAGCAGGAGGACAGCTTGCACCTTAGAGTCTGAATTGCACCAGTACAAACTAAAACCACCTTCATGGCTGCCCTTCTGCAGAAAGATCGTAGGTGTCAGTGGCTACATAGCCATGACACCGGTTTCTGAGTCAAAGTGCAGCTCTTTCCTGCCTTGCTTGAAACTGCCCTGTGCCATTATTACATCCAGTTCTTGGTGATGGGCAGTATTCAACTAGCCTCTGGTACTGTTTATGTGGCGAGGATCCGCAGGAGCTGGGGCTCACCAGGGACTGCTTCCCAGAAACTACATCCTTCTACAGTAGAGGGACCATGGCAAAGCACTACAGCTTTAGGCGTTATTGGGCATGAGGAAGGCAAGAGATTTATCTAGATTTGGGGTTTCTGTGCTCTTTGTGAGGCCAGTGAAGGGACAACATGAACTTGAACACTTCTGCTTCTCCATTGCAGCTCTGGCCCCAGCTTTGAGGCTCTTTTCCAGGGTAGGGTTCCTTCTAGGCATGGATCAAGGAGATGTGATTGGATTCATTGAAAACTGGCCTCCCAGGACTTGTTATGAGATGTCAAAGGATTAGAAATGAGGCTGAAAGGAGTAAGTCCAAGCACTCCCCAAATCCTCTAATAAAGAAATTGATGTAGTTTCCAGAATAAGTAAGCGAATGGCCATAGATTTTCTGGTAAATAGTTCACTGAAAGCCTTTTGATAGTAAACAAAACTAAAAAAAGCCTATTTAGTTTCTTCAAATCAGCATTACAGACCACTTTTATCTGGTTCTACACTTCACACAAGGAGAAAATAAGCTCCTAGGAAAACTTACTGCAGTTTTCTCAGTGACAGCGATGGGCAAAGGAAAGTGGAGGTTTTTCCCTGACTGTATTTGAATTTTGCAAGTAGCATGGTGCTCATGTTTGTGTTCCTCTATGAACTCATCTGATTTACTTTTTACCGTGTCAAGGGGAGACTCTTGACCACTGACAACACCTCTAGATCCAAATGAGGATTTAGTCCTTAATGAAGATTACTGAAGCATTACGACACACTTAAAACACCAACAAATCAAAAGTGGCACAGTAGTCTGCTAGCATTATAATGAACAGCACTAAATATTTCTTTGATATGTGTTAGATATCATGTGCAACTCTCATCCATTTCCACTAGGAGATGAAAGTGTGCTGCCTCTTCTGACCCAGGAGTCTAACTCCAAAGCCCGGAGAGGTATATTAAGAAGAGCTGTCTTTTCCGAAGACCAGAGGAAAGCTTTGGAGAAAATGTTTCAGAAGCAGAAGTATATTAGTAAAACAGACAGGAAGAAACTGGCCATTAACCTGGGTCTAAAGGAATCTCAGGTAAGGAACGACAGAACATCTGTGACTTTCTGTCTTTTTGAGGAAAAAATCTTTAAAAGGGCTTTGAAAGAGGAAAACTGAACAGCACAGGGGCAGCCATGAGCTCCGTCACTGAACAAAGACCTGAGTAAATCAATGGCAGTTTTAACCATGGAAAGCTTGAACAGCTTCCTGGTTTATTTCCTGAAGGTGTGCATTTTCACACCAAGTGGGAGCAACTGTGACTTTTGCATTTCAATTCCAACTCTCATTTTGCTGTCTGACAAAGCCTCCTTAGGAGCATTGGGGTAGGAAACATGCTCCATCCCCCTGCTGATAGGCAGTGATCCAGGCAGACAACAGCAGAGCACAGAGCCCACCTGCATTCCCCTGAGCACCCTTTGCACTCTCAGGTGAACAGCCAGTGAGGATGCAATCAACAGCACTTGCTCTGAAACCATTTTGCCCCAAGAGACAGGCAACGAAGAGATCCTTGGAGCTGCGAGAAAGCGTACAAGGAAAAATTTTGCAGGGTGACCTTCTAGAATGCTCCCGCTTTACTTAGTGATTTGCATTTCATGGGATTTTTCACATGAGCCTGATTTGGCCTACTGCAGGACTTGCGAGTTTAGGTGAGGGTCTAATGCCTCCAGTTAGTTGTTCTAACTGGACAAGTACATTAATAGTGCTGCTGAGTGGCAGTAGCCCAGGGGCCTGACCTAGCCATAGATGAAGTGCCTGGCCTGAAGAGCACAAAGTCTGAAAGAAACTGGAAAAAATGTTCGTGGGGGCATTAACAACCGAAAATGAACATGGTAGCCACTGGCAGGTGGGTGGATTAGATGAAGGTGCTGGATTAGATGCAGATCTCTAGAGTACAGCTGAAAGAGTATGAGAGAGTAAAAGCACAAATTTATTTGTTTGTGTGCAGCAGGAGTGAAAGTTCTTAAGATAGGTATGGCAGAAGCTGTCTAGGGGGCAGAAAAACCTGTGAATGGTACTGGAATTTCTCATCATCTTTACCTTGGAGATTTCCCAAACTTGACAAGGCCCTCAATAATTTGTTCTAACTTTGCAATTGCTCCACTTTGCACAGGCTGTTAAATCTTGGGGTCTGGAGTGGTTCCTTGCAACCTGAATGACTCTGATGCTCTTAGAAGCGCTGCAGCTATAAACAAGAATCAAGCAGCAGAGTGTGGTGCTTGGTGTGATGAACAGAGCTGTAATCTCTGAAGCATAAACCACTTCAGTGAAAGCGCACAATTGCGCTCCCCAGTGAGCTGCCTAAAAATTGCCAAATGTGTAGTCAGATTCCCAATATGACCATTTTTTCCTTCAGCTTTTCTTCTGTGTAAAAAGAAAATAATGAAACAACACTTAGATCACAACTACCACTACTAGGAAAATAATTTTATGATAATGATAGACTATATGATATCTATGTTTTGTTGTTTGGTTTGTTTTTTTTTTCCTCATGAAAGGAAGAGCAATTGCCATGAAGTTACTTCTTCAATTTTCTGACCAGTTGTGCTGGAGGAAGAGTACCTGGCCATCAAGACAACATTCTCAAACCTTTGAAAGCATAGCCCCTTTATCATCATATCAAGTATCTGAATACTAAAACTAAATGCAAATATTTAAGGAAAAATAGAACACAATCTGAATAATTTGATTGATTCCCCCCCATTTTTTTCTCTTTATGTAAAACCAGTTCCCAGATTTATATTTCCCCAGGCTTTTCCCAGCAATTCATAAATGCCTTTGAAAGCTCACGATAAAGCTTTGCAACTCCAAGTTTTTGAAAAATTGCTTTTATCTCAAAAGCACATGGATTCCAGGCAACTCCTGGAAAACTGTAGTCAGGCAGAAAAATTGTCTTTTAAATGCTCACTGCTGTAGTATCATATGTCATAACGGTCATTCTGAAGCTGTATGGCCAAGCTGGTTTTAGCTATGTTTGCGACAGTCTTAGTTCTTAGAGCCTCTTTGAAATAGAGGGCTTCACATCACAAGTAGCAACACTTAGTTTTGCTAATGACGATGCTAATTTACTCTGAGAATCCTTTTCTCTCTAGAAGGATGTTGCTGTAGGGAGTTGCTCTATCCCTATCCACTGTGATGTCCTTTTCCCAATCTAAGCCAAATAATCACCCGTTTGAGGTGGTGAAAGTCAGGGGGAGTATTTGGCTCAGCTGTAATAGTGATGGGGAGATCCTCAGATAATGTCAATCAGACAGCTTCACTGGATCTGCTGTAGCAATGAATAAGGAAGGAACATGACATTAAGGGAACAGAAAGACAAGAAACACCTTGTTAGGGCAAAGTTATTTAAGGAAAAGAATTATAATAAACTCTCACTAACTTGCAAACAGGTGAAAATTTGGTTTCAGAATCGAAGAATGAAATGGCGAAACTCCAAAGAAAAAGAAGTGCTTTCAAACAGGTGCCTCCAAGAAGAAGGTCTTCAGGAGAACTACCTCTCACGATCCACCATGAATTTTACCTCCCCATGCCCATCTGTGTGGGAAGTGTCTCAGGAGCAGGCAAGTCCAAGGTGGAGGGAGAATTCTCCAGGAAATTCTGAAAGACTGACTACTATCCAACCACCTCCAAGAGCAAATTCATCATCACAGAGCCCACTGTATTTGTATCCTGACCAAGACACGGCAAATAGGGCAGTTACATCATCAGCCTGAGAAAACAGGGGCAGTCTGTAAATTGAGTGGAGAGCACAGGCTTCAAATGAGCGGTCATCTAAGACTAACAATATTTGGACATTGTAAAGCTAACTAGTTTATGCCTCATAAATTTGCTAAAGTCTAACACCATTAAAATGACAAACAACTAATGATTTAAGAAGTATTCTTCAATACTCAGTCTTTTCTTGTGTCTTTTTCAGTCTTGTACTGACCTTAAAAATGAAATAGGAACTGATGGTAAGTAAAATGACGTGAAGAGCATGAAGCTGAAGTTGTTCTCTGATTTATACATCTGTGCTGTATACAATATTCATTAAAAACACACTGCTAGAGAAACACTTTTATCTCTCATTGCAGTCAGACCAATTAATTTCTTTTGTGCACGAGATAAGAATAACCCATCTTCCCTCAAAGTAGTAAGTTGCTTTGGGTTCTTTTTTGAAATTCATTGAATGACACAATAGGTTCATATTAAACAAATATAAGCATTTTTAGTATGTTTTCTCTGTCTGTCCTCACCTATATTAGTATGCAGTTAGTTTTAAATAGCATGGTTGCAGGTCAGCTGATAACCTTGGTAAAGTATGCAATACTAAAAGATAACCAACCAATGCTATAAAATACTCTGTATTGAAATCACTTTGGTGTGAATACGTACTGAGAAACACAGTTTATTAATTCCTGTCTTTTCTCCTGTGGATGAACCTTCCAGCATTCTTAACTCTGAATTTCAGTGGTGCTTGTCAGACTGTTAGTGTAATCTCTTGTAATCTCTTCTGTATTTCAAAACTGTAATGGCAATATGCAGAATTGTAGCCCAAATGCACTAAGCAACAGAACTAAAATTGGAAAAACACCCACTACAGCCATCTCAGAGAAGTCCTTAAGGAGCTGTCATACCATAGTAGCCTTATTCTGATTTATTTAAACTGGTGCCAATAAGTACACATGAGCATATGTCTATATCAAAGACATGACAGTATTCTGTGTAATACAGGTAGCCTCAAATAATCTCATTAAAACTGCTTTACTTGAAGTTATTTGCTTACTTCATCCATTTTAGGGAAATCACTTTATGAATTTAAGTATAATTTTTTGTTTATTTACAAGGCTTTATAGCTCAAAACGGGAGAAGATTTTTTTAATCATATGACTGCATTTGTTGAGAAGAAAGACTAAAGGTATTGTATGTTACAGGCAAAACCTTCTGGACAACTTCATGGTTTTGTAGGGACTATTTCATTTCTGTCAGATTCATGTATTTTTTTGTCAAAAGAGGTGACTATGATAATCTAGTCCAGCTTTCCTCCTCATGCATGCCATGAATGTTTGTAATTATTCATGCCTTGAGCTCCAAAGCTTTTTGAACTGTATTGTACATCTTGCAAAAAGCCATGCTATTATTACTTAACATTTTACCTTTTGGTGGATGTTCTGCTAGTTCCCATCTATTATCTGTGAGGTGAAGTTTAGATACATTTGCAGCTAAAAAACCCAAGATTGCAGTGATGAAGCTTGTACCATAACCTTCATGCATGATCAGGTGAGTTTTACATCCTGCCTTGTGCATGTCCTGACTTCTAAGTGTGCAGTCACCTGTGCAGCCCTAGTCTTGTACTGTATGTCAGTCTTTGCATGTGATTTCCTATACTTCCTTTACAGAAAAAAGAAATTACAGAAAAATTAGAAAGTAATCTCTTTTTGTGGTTAGAAACCCTCATTAGCGTAAACTGAGATACCTACTCTCAGAAGGCCCTAGAAATCATTTAAGATGCCACGTGTTATATACTCTCCAGTAACATGAGTACTTTATTCCTATTTTGCAATTGAAATCCCAGAACCAGCTCATATTCTGTCTAAAGCCTTTAGGGATGGACATACAGATTGTGCACAATTTACTGTCCAGTTTTCCCATTGAAGTCATAGTCCTGCCCTGTTTGACTGGCTCCTACCTGAAGGACCAGCAGCTGTTGGTGGCCCAGATTCTTCTGAAATGGTGTTTGCTAATGTCTGCCTACAATGACAGGCATGGCAGGTATTTCCAAATTACCATCAAATGATCAATTGGAGGTACGCATGTCTGTGGGTATTCATCAGTGCTTCCCATCTTGGAGGAAATGAATGTATGGTGGGGTTGATTGGGGTTTTCCAATCCCACCTTTCAGGAAGAGAGTCTTCACAGCCACTCATATTCTTTTTCTGCAAGTCAATCAAGCATAAGCATTAAAAGCAGCACTTCTGGACAGAGGAGATGAGATTCAGAGTGCTCCCTGGGAAATTCTTTCAGTTGATGGTGTTGCAAGCACCGAATGTGAACTGCAGTCAAAACTCTGAGCTGATGTGCTAAACAGAACACATCTGAAGGATGCCTCACTACAGCAAAGATCAATCAAGGCTCTTGCAGAACTGGTTTCACAGTTATAATGTTATACGTGTTTTAAATTGAGTAAGTTCTGGTTTCACTGTAGCCTATTAAAACTCACACCGTTTCACAGCGCTCCAAATCTCTTAACACCTTCTACCAGTATTCTTATTCCACAGCTAGAA
This sequence comes from Todiramphus chloris collaris, assembly GCA_025345505.1. NCBI lineage: Eukaryota > Metazoa > Chordata > Aves > Coraciiformes > Alcedinidae > Todiramphus > Todiramphus chloris. Next base: position 31,887,396 of record JANVCC010000010.1, on the reverse strand, counting down.
TAAAGTTCCAGTATGCCAGATAAAACATTCTTTACTTGAAAATGCTGATCAAGCTTTCTTAAAAACCATAAAAGTATACATGTGAATTTTGAATTGTACCTAAAATAGTCTGATTCAATTAGTCAGGATGGATTTAGGCTCATAACTCATACAACCTTGATTCCGCTCATTTTAAACTATTTTTAAAAGTGTTCCTTCAGTCCATACCGTAAAAACTTGGTAAATGAGGAACAGCAACCAGTACAAATACAAAAATATGATGTATTTACAATGCCAGTCTTTACTGTGTGAAGAATCAAGTAGTAAGTATTCATTTTATTTAAATATTGTATACACACTAATGAAAAAAAACCAAAGAAAGCAAAGATTATATGCAAACTCCCCAGCAGATGTTTAAAGTGCTTTGTAACAAGCACATTGCAGAGGTGTAAGGCATAGAATGTGTGGTATTGTGGAGGGATGTGATAGATAACTGATGGCACCTCACAGTTAAACCAGCAACATTTTACTTTGACTTATAGATTTGACCTTGCAGGATGGTTGTAGGATATCTGAGGTATTTCCTATGTGTGGCATTTTGAGCCTATAGTTCCAGTCTTTAGAAGTCTTATGAAGGATATTTGTCGGGGTTCTGGGGCTGGGCAGAGTTTAGGTACCTCAAATTGCAAACCACGGTTGAAAAAAATCAGCTCTTCAGAGGCCACAAACAAAGCAGATACTTATACTAGCTAGGCACTTCTCTGTTTAGTCTGGCAACTTATCAATGCTAATGTAACACAGAATACAAGAGGGAAAGGCAGAAAGGGCTGAGGCTCAGTGCTCCCTTTGTTACCCAAGCTGCAGACTCCCGTGCCCTCAGGCTGTGCTGCTGACATAGGGATCTTACTGCCCAACCGAGCAGCTGCAGGAACAGGAGAGGCTTTTCTCACCCCACCTATTGGAGATCCTCCAGATTGGTTTGAATACAGATCTTGAAAGTCTGTTCTTAATGTCAGGCACTCAGAGGAGTTTCTCTGATACCTAACAAGAAGATGTTGATTTCCTTTTCTAGGTCTGGCTCTTGGTCTTTTAAATGGTATCCCAAATGATGCAGGTTATGCCAGGTTACATCATGCACAGCCACAGTCACATTTTATTGCATGTAAACAACTGTGAGACTATGAATGTGAGAGGCCAGCTAGCTCTGCCATGAACCTCCTGTAACATTGCTAAAAGCTGGATTTGCTGACCACGCCTGTGTCAGCACTTACACCTCGTTGTACAGATTTATAGTATGGAATCATTTTCTAAAGTTCTCTTGGTTTTATTGATTCTTTGCCAAACAGGAATTCATTGTTACGATCTGCTGAGGAGAACAAGATTGCTTTAAGGCACAAACTCTATTACTGACTTCAGTGTCAGAACAATTGTACTACGGTCAAATGTCACTCCTGGGCTGCAGTAATATATCAGATTTGTTTTATCCACTGTGATTTACTAGTACTGGGTTTTAAATACCAGTTGCCATCACTGTAGCCACACAGCTGCTCTGACGAATATATCTTCCACAGTCAAAAGACGGACATAAATTAAGTACATTCACATGCTTCAGCACCCTCTATGAACGAGACTGATTCTCACAAACTAGAAGGAAAGACAAACTGATTTCAAGCAAGTTAGCTCTAAATTTAGTGCCTTAAGAAAGGCTGGAGAGGAGTCAGGGTCCAATTAACTTGAGACTTAACTTTGGACCAAGAGGAGACCAAAAAGCCCCTGCAGAGGAAGGTTCACAGTGGATTGATATGGCACCGACTGTAGAAACTAATGACTGTGATTCTAAGTTACGTGCCTGAGAACTGCAGCTCTGTATGATAAACTGGGGGATGTAAACCTGTATCTGAGATGCTCCACGTGTGAGCTTGCACCTAAATTAATGGCCAGAAAATGGCAACTCCACTTCTTGGTACTGGTTGTAATTCTAAGCAATGAAGCTGGACATGGTGGACGGGGATGTCACAAGGCCACATCTCAACAGTGATCAACAGTACTCATCCAAGCACAGAAATCTCGCCTTTTAGAAACTTCCAGCCCTTGAGGAATTCTTTTTTTCAAGTAATTTTTTCTTTGCATGTCAACATTTCAATGTAATACAAGGTAGCTGAATGTTAACTCATAGCGTTCAAAGAAGACTGTTTCCATTTGGTTTTACTTTGCTATCATATGGGCTGAGATAAGAGTTTAAATTTAAATGATGGCAATCTGTCATGCAAACATCAGCATATATTAGATTCTGTCTAAATTTAAGCTACCAAAACCATTTAGCACATTATGAGAGGAGCAAAATGAATTTTCAGTCACTGAGAGTGTCTTTGTCATCCTTCATCATTCTGAAAAAATGGAAAACTTACGACAAAATCTCTAACATACAAAAGCAACTATACAAAAATGTCAGTATTCTGGGGCTATCCTGCAATGTTTCATGGAATAAGGTCTGAAGAACAGTGGAGATGTTTTTAATCCTTAAATTTATTTGACTGACAGGTACAGTCAGTGGCAACAGGTTATTCCACAAACTGAAAGTACACTGTGATTTACCTATAATATACATTGTTACAGGGTGTTGCACATGAGACCAGCACAAAACTGAAAGCCAATCCTGATTTTCTATTAATTTGCGAAGTTGTTTCTCTTCAGTTAATATTCTCAGATGCAAATGATTCATTCTCAAAAGCATTTGGTTGTAGCACACTATTTTACATTTTCAAATATCCCTAACTAGTTTCACTGCTGTCTTGGAGAGAAATCATGCAGGAAACGAAATACCCCCCTGTGTAAAAAGCAACCATCACTGGTATTTGTTGGAGCCATCAGTGGCCCCAGAGAAAAACAAGCCCTTTTCTGCCCATTGCTCGGTTGTTTTCTCCATCAGAAGAGGAAGCAAGGAAATTTCGGCAAGCTGGGAAAGCTGTTGTTTTACCAACATGCCTGGCTTCAGCCAAAGGCAAGTCTTGAAATACAACACTAATGAATAGGAGTGATTATGGGTAATACTTGGGTGCATTGTTGTACCTCCTGTGGCACCTGCTTCCTCATTTTCTGTATTTTCGCGTTTCTCTACAGCAAAGCATTGCCAAGGTTTTTCTCTTTGAAAGAGAGGAGAATTATTTTTATCATCTGCTCCATTTACAACGTGTTTTCCACCTGCCCCTCTGCCGCAAACCCTTGAGGTGTTTTCCCAGCCGTGGATATTCCTAGTAGCTGTTACGGTTGATTTCCGAGCCACCTTGTAACTTTCTCTGAGAGCCACCGAGCCCCCGCCTGCGGGGACACGGCCACAGCCCTCGGGAGCACGGCCCCCGCCTGCGGGGACACGGCCCCCATCTGCGGGGACACGGCCCCCACCCGCCCGCCGTGCCCCGCGGCTCCCCCCCTGTGGCAACGCGGGGCGCAGCCCGACAGCGCCGGCCGCGGGGCCCCGGCGAGTGGGCCGGGATGGGGCGGGACGGAGGCAGTCCGGGAGGGACGGAGGGAGCTTCCTTCCGTCAGCCTCGTTTGTCCCGGTGCTCCCTCCCGTGTCTGTCACCTTTCGGTTCTGATGGAAGATCGCTGCTGCGGATCTGCTGCGCGCAACGCCGCCTCCGCCGGGATGCGGAGGGGTTGCACCCCAACACCATTTTTCTCCTTAAGGAACGCGCGCTGGCCGGGCTTCAACATTCCAGAGGCAGCGACAATCCCTTGCTGGCACAGGAGACAGACAACGCCAGCACGCTGCTGTATTCTGGGGCTGCGGCTACACCAGGTGACGGGATAAATGCTGTAACTATCAATTGCTACTACATCTTCTGAGATTGTGGATAGATGCAGGCGCAGCGGGCATCCCTCTCTGATTCCGTCTGCCCAGAGGAGCCTTCCTTTACTCTCTTTGGACCTGTGTTTTGTATCCAGAATTTATTCAAAATTTGCACATGAATGCTGTTGTTTTGTAAACGTGTTTGTAGTAGCTTATTGTTTGTAGTATCTCACTTCAGCAAGTAACTTCCTCAGGGCAGGCACTATATAAGCCTTTGCATTTCTAACACACCTGGCACAACAGGGACCAGATGTGAATTGTGAACACTTGCAGTTTCTAGCTGAGAAATTACATCATCTGTCTACTAGATAGTAGGCATCTGAGGAGACTGGCAGCAATGGAGATGTAATTGAAAAGGTTATGCCTCTGTTCTGCATAAATGTTTCTCTAAAAGGTTTTCCCGGTGAGTTTCTCAAGCCCAAATCCAGTATTGTTATTAAATAATCATCAGCATTTTACTCTCTGTTCTTGGCAGCCTAAGCTCCAGCTACTGTCAACAACCATCAAGATCAGGGGAGCCAGAAAAGAACATTCAGGGATGAAACAGTCAAGTATAGTAAAGATAAATCCATATTGATTATAAAAGCCTGTTCAAATTGTTCATTTAGGATCTGAATGCAAAGATATTTTGTTCTACAAACAGCCACCAGCACCACCCCACTGCTAGGAAAATGGGATTGCTATGAAATATCTGACAGCTTTCAGATTTTCATTTGCTATGGAGTTTGTCACCGTTACTGTAAAACCCACACCCTACGTCAGCACGTTCTGGGAAAGAGACTTACTGCTAGTACATCTGCTGTGCTCATTCCTTGGGCTGAGGTGCTATTTGGACAAGAATTCTGACTTAACCTTTCATACAGAAACTTCAGGAGTTTCCATGGAAATAAGCAAAGCCATTACAGATATAAAAGAGCATTCAAGATGAATAAAAGTGCTAGGAACTCGATCTTATGGGGCACATGTGGAGGCCCACAGAAATTAGTAAGAAGTATGATGTGAACATAAAAATCTGCTATGGGTCCTGCAGTTACATGAACGGATCGACAGCAATACCTCTCTTCAGTGTTAAGCAATATTCTACATATGTAGAGATGGGGGAAACTTTACATAAAAATATACTTTATTGAGATGATATTTGTACCAAGGTTTAACAAACTGAATTTCATTTTCAACTATGTATCTATCTAAAGTGTGTGAATTACCCATAATACAGTCTGTCACGGTGTAATGTTCAAGGACATTTATTTATCTACTGCTAGAGTACTTTTTTTTTTAGGTGGTGCCTTAACCCACATACACACATGATGATTTATTTAATATTTTATCTGCACAGGTCGACTGTGTCAAGTAGCTGACAATCTCAAAACCACTTTCCTATTAAATTATTACTGTAAATGTGGTAATTTATAAATTCTGTTTCTTCATATTTATATACAACATGCTGAAGACTACTTGTCAAGAGATTACAAACTCAACAACTATTTTCTGGCATAATCCTACATTTAAGAATTTTTAAGTAGCTTTGTACTTTATTGGAGTCTCTCCTGAAACAGTGAATAAAGTCAGAGTCACTCATCACGTTTGCTTCATTACTAATTGATAAACCAGCAGCTTCAGATGATGCTATTCCATTTAATGAATTGCTGATGATCCCCATTGACTGCATCTGTGTTGAAAACAGGAAAAGAAGTACAACTCATAACTACACATATCACATATCTTTAAAATACTATTGCAGCAGTCAGCCAAGGCATCACTATGTCGGGCTGTTTGACTCCAGACCTCTCACATACTTATTGAAGATATATGTAAAGCTGCTTACATAGGATGACATTGTCTTTTTATCTTAACAGTAGCTGTACAACATTTAGACTAGCCTAAAATGATCTGATATAGTAGTAATGCAAGAATACTGGTGTATAACTCCAGCTGAGTTTAAGTTAGAAGAATTCCTGTTTGGTAATCGCTATTACCTCTTGAAGCAATAAAATAAATCAGTTTTGAGATGATTTTTTTTTTTAGCCATGTATTTTAATGAGTTTTGTGAAAGGAAGCTTCTAACCAGTGCTGTTTAGCCTGGTCAACTGCAGATTGTTATCACCTCTCAAGGTAGGAGCTTCTCAGAAGAACCAAGGTTAGGATTAGTGTCTTTAAGAAAAACACAGCTGCAAAATATTGGAATGCATTTGCATTGTTTTGCTTCATTTTTAAATTATATTCCTACCTTGTGATATGTCCATAGTACAGAGGTCAAGACTTGAAAGCCTTCCTTCTTACTAATTCCTTCAAAGGTGTTTTAGAAAAACGAAGTCAGGTAAATATACCAGAAGTATGTAGCTGGTTTAGACGGCTAGCTTCAGTTGCAGATTGAGGCAAACAAAGGTCAAGCTTTGAGGTTGAAGACCTCTGAACTTTAAATCCATTTTAACCCAAAACCATGGTTGCACTTGGGAGATGGACTTCCCATTTCTAACTCAGAGTCACCCTAATCAGGACTGCATTTTAGAGCGATTCCTCCTGCAGAAATTCCTCCTAGTCTAGTGATGAGCTGCTTATCATTTTAAAACTTGTATCCCCCACCTGTGTTCATAAAGCTGAAAGTTGATTTACTAGTTCTAAGATACTAATTTGTTATTCAGTTTTCAGTGAAACAGGCACCTTGGCAGTGTTGTAGTTTCGGAGAACGGACACACAGTCCTCATTTGTTTAGCCTACAAACAAGTTTAGATATGAATGCACAAGAAATAGATCAGGGTGTCTAGCTAGTAGCGAGAAGACGGGAAAGGAAATAACAAAAAATTAGATAAAATTGCTGCCTGAGGAAGGACCATTTTAAAGCAGACAGCAGAGATACTGGAATTACTTAGAATGCGAATCGAAATAAAACTGAAAGCAATAATTATTTGTCACAGTCTGCCCACATCTCCTTTACTGCTCTAGAAAAGTCAACTCATGACTGGCTTATGTGAAGTTGTAAATGGCTCTAGTCTTTCTACTTGTGTCTTTCTTTCACATGTCATATTATTAAAATACCACTTTACATATATGGACATACGTAATGTCACCTATGTGTCTGCCAATCCATAAACTTAAGTCACATCCTTCAATTAAAAATTCCTGTATCTGTAACATAGTCCAGCACTGCTGGATCAGAGTCTCTGTCAATATTAAGGCTATAGTCCCAGTGGGAGCAGACATTGCCTCCCCCCACCCCCCCGAAGTCACTCACACTACATGACTGATAGAAATAAAAGCTATATTGAAAATCTTGCCTTTTCTGTTACTTTCTCAACTCCAGTCTTCAGCTCATGTACCATATTGCTGATTTGCTTAGCTTTGCTAAGGCTGTCATCAGGCAGCTCTTGATGGTGCTCAATATGCTGGTTAAAGTGGGAAAGTGGTTCCTTCCAGGCTTGCAAAAGTTTCAGTATCAAGTGAGTTAGTTCTTCTCTCTTATAAATTAAAACAGTAAAGAATTTCTCTGTTAGTTTGCAGAAGGTCATACGAACACTGTTAGACATTCTTGCTGTGAAATCTCAGCAAGATCAATACTTACATCTGCAATTCAGTACTTTTCAAATATTCAGAACTCAAGAGACACTCTGTCTCTGTTTATTTGCTTATATATAAGCAACACCCAGAAGTTGTATTTGTCTTGTGTTCAGCTTTCTTAGATTTCCAAGCTCTGTAATACCTGAAACTGTGAACGCAGCACTAGCAAAACGGTGGCATTCCTGTCAAACTTACTTGGTACTGAAAAAGTTTTCAGGAACTCCTAGATGTCTCAAGAGCCCAAGAAGCCTCATCTAGACATCTGTTTTTGCTGGTATGGAAGTGCAGGTGTTTCCTTACACTTGCCATGGTTATAGCTGTGTCAGTTAGATGCTGGCCACAGGCACACTTCCTAGAGGGTGCCTGGTGGTCAGAACGGTTGCTTTTCCAAAAGAATCTCGGTGGCCATAAGACCTGTCTTGAAATGTAAATTCAGAAATTAGATTGTCTGGTTAAAACTTTCTAAAGCAGACAGGTCCTCATTTCCTACTGCCCTTCAAGGGCAGCTTCTGAACCCCTTGGGGGAATCTCCTCACTCCATCACAACCAAAGATCAAAATGTTAACACTTGTTTCTTCTGCTGCTGTATCCACAACTTTACAAACTGCTTTTTTTCTCTGTCTGAAGAAACTCTTCCTGCTCTTCTCTAAACTAATAATGATTTTTTGTCTTTGCCGTTACATCTGTCAAAAACAATTTGCTGCTCTTTTCCCCTTACCTAACTACTGATTCAGAGATAGTGACTGTTAACTTCTTTCTCCTGACTGCTTTTTGTACTTTGCAGTACCAGTGATCAATGTGTCTGTCACCCGCACAGGCTACCAAGTTTCTGTTCCACAGAGACTGCCACAACAAAATCAAAGGGATGGATGTCTGTCTGTCTGTCAGTCATTTGGATTAAATACTACTTCAATACCTCTGTTACAACAAATAAATATGATTTAAGCATATGGAACCATAAGCAGCTTTTTAAACAGAACAATCTAATGATTCACATACAATAGTTCTGTGATGTGCACCTCTTTGGGGTCAAAACTTATCAGCTTCTTCAATCCCAACTGTTGAATCACTGGAGGCATAAAAATCTCTCTGCCTATCTCCAACACGACAGGGGTGGGGGGCCACCGCAGCATGATGTCTGAGACATGTGGGGGCTCTGATGGGACGAGGGGTATTTTCTCCTTTCTTCAGTGGGAAGAAAGGAAGTGGTATGACCCGCGGAGCCCGCTTCCAAACCCCCAGCTCCGCAGGGACCGCGGTGCCCCTTGCCCGTCCATCTCTGCCCGCCGCCGCCATTGCCCCTTACCGGGATTTTCTGGGCGTATTCTTTGCCGTTGGGGGTCAGCATCCCAGACGTGTGGCACTTCCGAGCGGGATTCCCCAGCTCGTTGTCACGGGCAGGAAAGTGTTTCTCCTACGGAGGAAGAAAACGTGAAGAGCCACCGAGAGCCGCCACCCCCGGCCCCGCCCTCCGGCAGCCTCTCCCAGGCCGTTCGGAGCCCGGTCCGCGGCGGCGGAGCCGGCCCGGCACTCACCAGCTCGGCGTAGAGCGCCGTGGAGAGGCTGTGGATCCTGCCCGAGTGCCGGATCACCCGGTCGAAGAGATCGGCCACGGTCAGGAGACGGCAGCCAGCGTCCCCCGGTGCGCAGACCAACAGCCACAGCAGCGCCAGCGCCGCGGCGGCACCTGCGGAGAGCCCGGCGGCGTCGGGGGAGCGGGGCAGTGGGGAAGCCGCCCTGCCCTGCCCTGCCCTGCCCTGCCCTGCCCTGCCCTGCCCTGCCCGGCCCGGCCCTCTCCGCCCAGCTCCGCTCCGCTCCACTCCCCTCCGTCCCGCTCCGCTCCGCCCGCCGCGCTTACCTGCTCGTCCCGCTGCCCCGGAGAGGGCCATGGCGCCGTGGAGCCCGCTTGCCCGGCACGGAGCGGTTGGGATTGAACGGCGACGGCGTTGCCCCCGCGTCTCCTATATATGCCGAGCGGGGATGTGCGTGGCATGGGGGAGATCTCTCGGTCATGACGGGCCCCTCCCTGACTTGCACAGCCCGCGGCCACCGTGAGCAAGCTGAGCAGAGCCGGCCTCCCGGCTCGGCCGGCAGACGGGAGCATCCCTCGCACCGACGGCCCCAGCCCCCACCACCCCACCACCCCCCAGGACCCAGCAGAAATGGGTCTCCTGGGCTCTCTGATGGGGCTTCTACTGACCCCCGCAACGACCGTCCACTGTGGGGCCAGGGCTGCCCTGGGAGCGGTGTCACAGCATCCCCCCGAGGACTCGGGGGCAGCTTCTGCGCCTGCACAGATGGTGTGACTGGCTCTGCACCAACATGGCCACAGCCATCGAGGGGTTAAGGATGTAAGAAGTGAGATCAGGCAAATAAACTGCTCTTGTCAGTGCTAACGGGTGATTTATATGAGGACAGTTACAGGCCACATGAGTGGGAGAAACGCCTGGCCTGATGACATTCATCTCTTAACCTTCTTTTCTAATCACACAGTTAAGATCAGATCTGCTTTCCTTGCTGCCTTGCAGGTGGTCAGAGGTAAGTTAGGCCACTGAAGGTGTGAGAGCTGGTGACTGCACGCTTGGTGCTGCAAGTGTGCCTGAAGATGATTGGTGATGTCCCATACAGCTAAAAGATTAACGGAATAACACAGCAAAGCACTCAGATCAGAATCCCCAAAGAGGCGCAAGTCCTGTGGATTCAGCTGTTCTCCTCAATTTTCTGGGCGTGAGACCTTGAGCAACCCTGCAAGACACAGAAGGAAAGTTGAGACATTTGTCACAAGGCTCACAACTGCTGCCATGTCAAACTAGGGGCTGCTTCAAGCTAAGCATTGGGGAAACCTGAGCACAGGATTTTACTGTTGTGTTTTCTGGGCTTTGGCACCCTACCTCCTTGAAATCCAATGAGAACAGCTCAGGGTCTGGGAGAGCTGGAATCAGGCGCCTTTTCTGCCTGTGGGTATTTAAGTTGAGGTTGGTCAGAGGACTGCTGTAACTGGTGGCTCTTGCGTTGTGGAGAATGAGTCAGCTCTGCCATCCTATTGGAAGTTTGTTGCTGCCAAGGGAGCAGTCTGACTAGAAATGAGGACACATCTGACATGAAATTGTCATCTTCCTTCTGTTGCTACGCCATCCACTATGCTTAGAGTCATGTATCTGTCCTCTAGCCCCAGAATTTCAATTTTCTTTATGGAAAATGGAAGGACCATACCTCTACGAGAATGATGAAATTCATCCCTCTCCCCCCACCTTTTAAGGAAAGCTGGGTGACTAGGACCCCTTCTAGAGGTGGAAGAGGTGGGTTTGGCTACCTCTTGGCCAAGGAGGAAATTACCTTAGTTACTTATACTCTGTGTGGATGCTAAAAAATTGTTAGAAAACAAGTAGAGGCAGCTACTTCTCCAGCCTAATCTGAAAAGTAATTGTCCTCTGTCATTGCATTCTGCATGAAGTCAAGTGGCATTTCCAAAGGAGTCACATTTTGAAAATAAGAGCTTCTCCAAGGAGTTAGGTGTCAGTTTCTAGGCTCAGAGTAGGTGCCTGCATGGCTATCCACTGAGTTCCAAAGCCTGTCAAAGCTGACAGAATCTGGGACATGCAGAGGTGCAAAACATTGAGAGGTGAAGACCTCCAGTACTGAAAATGCCAGCAGAAATTACTGCTAAGTAAGAGCCTCTCTTTGCATGTTTGTGTTCTCTGCCTGCGTTCAGTTTTCCTTGTTTGCATCTATTTAAGGATTTGGTTCTTCATTAAGAAGACAAATTATTAAGTAGGAAAAAAAAGAAATTTGCATTTCCTTTTGCCCAAAGGAATGTTGTAAAGATAGTACTTGAGAAGGCATATTGAGATGTCTTTGTCACAAAATCTACATTGCCTTCATTTGTACAAACATGTCAAAGGAAGGTTACTTTGCTCTGAGAGCTACCCACAAATCATGTGTCCTTCCAGGGAACTTGGCTTGCTGTGATATGTGGTGAGCTGGCTTCATTTGATTTAGTCGGGTAACTGCAATCACTGAAAAGAATATACCTTTTTCCTGACAGAGTTTGATCAATATAAGCAAATACCAGAAATTTCACTACTGGACTAGTTCATGTGCTCCTCAGCCTCTACCAGCAATGCAGCTTAGCCAGCCCTCCAAAACAATACAGCTCTGAACCCAATAGACCAAACTCACTGTTCTAAAATGCTACAGTCATTTCTAAAGGTCAACAGCACGATGGGTCCATAAGATACTTTACTGCATCTTTTTTTATTTTCTAAAATTAGTTCTGTGCCTTAAGATGTGCTTAATGATCTACACTATTCACCAGAGGTTATTCTCTTACCTCTGCTTTATCTCTAATGAATAAAACAATGCAGTTATTTCAGCGGTTAGAGATGCTGAGTCAGTTTTTAATCATACAGTGAGCTTTGGCAGTAGCTGACCATTTTGGTAGCTGATAAAATACTTGGGCTTAGTGGTCCACCTGAAGGCTATGAATATTAGTATCATTTCTGATAACTGTCAGAAAATGAGCCATCATCCATATGACAGGAGCAGAAAAACAGATAGGAAGCACATGGATCAACGACATTTTTTTAGCAAATAGTAATTTCCTTTTGATTTTCTCTTGTCTTGGAGAAATCCTGACATACACAAATCTTATCCTAGGACAGGTTTCTTAAAATGTTAAGACAATTTTTGAGTTTTGAAGGAGCTGCAAACTTGCACTGCAGAAAATGTAAATGACATGCAATGCAAAAAATGCAATACAGATGAAAAAATCCATAGTAAATGTTGAAGTTTTAGGGTTCCAGTTTCTAAAATGAATTATTTTTTCTTAATGAAAAATATGTCAATGTTTAAGAATTGTTTTTCCTGGCTCTTCACTGACATTTTAAGTTTGTAGATGACACCTGAGGACACCTGATGTGGATGACAACCAGAAGAAGTCACTGGCATTTTAGAATTCAACATGATCTTGAAAATTTGTGAAATGGCCTGAAGAAAGTAAGGTACAGTTCGGTAAAGACAAATGCAAATGACTATGCTTAGACAGGAGATTAGACTGCCCAAATACAAAATGAGGCAGCAGTCAAACAGAAGGGGATCATGACCTGCACAGAATAACAAGCTGAACTTAAGTCAGTAGTATTTTACAGTTGCTTTGCATGTTTTATGTATTTATTTATTGATTTGATTTCCAGTCTGAGGTACGTCCTTTGAAATGCTGCCTGTGAGACATGCAAAATTCTTCAAATGGCTTCTGCAAATATATTGCAGGAAAAGCTAAGGTTAGAGGCAACGTAGGCTCTCTGCTGAATGAGATTGGTTCCCTGGTGACAGTGGACACAAAGAAGGCAGAGTTACTAAATGCCTTCTTTGTCTCTGTCTATACTGCTGGAGAGTGTCCTCAGGAGCCCCCGACACCTGAGTCACCATAGGATAGCATGACAAAGGAGTCTTTCCTGGTTGATGAGGACTGGGTGGAAGAACAGTTGAGTAATCTGGACATCCATAAGTCCATGGGTCCTGATGGTATGCACCCACAGGTGCTGAGGGAGCTGGCACGGGTCATTGGCCAGACCACACTCCACCATCTTCAGTAAGTCATGGCAGACAGGAGAGGTGCCTGGGGACTGCAGGAGGGCAAACATCACTCCAATCTTCAAAAGGGGTAAGAAGGAAGACTCAGGCAACTATAGACTGGTCAGCCTCACCTAAATCCCCAGAAAGGTAATGGAATAACTTGTCCTCGGTGCTATCCTTAGGCATATCAAGCTCTCATTAAGAGCTGTCAACATGGTTTTACCAAGGGGAGGTCATGTTTGACCAACCTGATAACCTTTTGAGGACATAACCAGGTGGATAGATGATGGTAGAGCAATGGATGTGGTTTATCTTGATTTCAGTAAGGCATTTGACACTGTCTCCCACAGCATCCTTCTGACTAAACTGAGGCAGTGTGGTCTGGATGATCAGGTAATGAGGTGGATTGGTAATTGGTTGAAGGAAAGAAGCCAGGTTGCTGTGGTCAATGGGATGGAGTCTAGTTGGAGGCCTGCAACTAGTGGGGTCCCACAGGGGTTGGTGCTGGGACCAGTTCTGTTCAACATAGTCATCAATGACTTGGATGAGGGCACAGAGTGCACTGTCAGCAAGTTTGCTGATGACTCCAAACTGTTTGACACACCAGCAGGCTGTGCTGCCATTCAGCGAGACTTGGACAGGCTGGAGGGTTGGTCAGGAAGAAATGTAATGAAATTCAACAAGGGCAAATGTAGAGTCTTGCACTTGGGAAAGAACAACTCCAGGCATCAGTACAGGAAGGCAGTGAAGGGGAAAAGGATCTGGGGGTCCTAGTTGATGGAAGGCTGACCATGGGCCAGCAATATACTCTTGTGGCCAACAGGGCCAATGCCATTCTGGGGTGTATTAAAAGGAGTGTGGCTAGTAGGTTGAGAGGGGTTCTCCTGCCCCTCTAACTCTGCCCTGGTAAGGCCGCATCTGGAGTACTCTGTCCAGTTCTGGGCCTCTCAGTTCAAGAGGGGCATAAAATTGATTGAGAGAGTCCAGCACAGAGCCACAAAGATGAATATGGGAGTGGAGCATCTCTCTTATGAGGAAAGACTGAGGGAGCTGGGGCTCTTTAGCTTGGAGAAAAGGAGCTTGGAGAAAGGAGCTTGGAGCTTGGAGAAAAGGAGCTTGGAGAAAGGAGGGTTGACCTCATCAATGTTTATAAATATATAAAGGATAAGTGTCAGGAGGATGGAGCCAGGATCTTCTTGGTGATACCTGATGATAGGACAAGGGGCAATGGGTTGAAGCTGAGGCATAGGAAGTTTCATGCAAACATGAGGAGGAATTTTTTCACTGTGAGGGTGACTGAGCTCTGGAACAGGCTGCCCGGGGGGGTTGTGGAGTCTCCCTCTCTGGAGATATTCAAAACTCGCCTGGATGCCTTCCTGTGTGATCTGGTATAGGTGATCCTGCTCTGGCAGGGGGGTTGGACTAGATGATCTTTTGAGATCCCTTACAGCCCCTGACATTCTGTGATTCTGTGATTCTTCTGCCATACCTTGTGTTTGTATGGCCTCTGCTAGAATACTGTATTCAGTGTTGGACATCCCATTTCAAGAGAGGTATGATCCAGATGGAAAGAGATCAGAGAAGATAAGCAAGAATGATCACAGGTTAAAAAAACCCATGGCCTCCAAGGAAAGACTGAAGGAAGTGGGTTTATTTATTCTCTAGCTGGGAAAGACAAGGGCTATAATTTTCATATGTGCAGAAGGTAGCAGCAAAGAGGAAGAGAATCAATTATTCACTGCATTCATTATGGATACAAGATATAACGGGATTAAACTGCAGTAAGGGAGTTTTAAATTAGACATTAGAAAGAACTTCATAATGGTTAGGAGAGTTAAGGACTGGAACAGATTGCTCAGGGACACCGTGAAAGCTCCATCATTATCTAAACTTTCTTATAAGCTTTTGAACAGTTTTCAGACAGTCAGCAGTGGTGTTCATTCTGCTGTGGGCAGGAGGGCAAGTGGGTGACATCAAACCTCTCCCCCTTCCAGCCTGCCAGTCGTATAGTGTAAGACAAACTGGAGTTCATCATGTATTCAAAATCACTCCAAACTTTACATCATGAAGGAGTAAAAGCTGCAATGAAAAGGTTTGTTTCAACAAAATTCTATCCACTATTGATTTGCCCTTTTCCTGAAGTACAGCAACAGGCACATTTTGCAGCTCAAGAAGGGAAAACATCAGCACACTTTTACTCTGAAAGTTGCCAATATGAGTTCTCAAATTGCACAATATGGAAATTATGTAAGCTGGATCTTAAAAGTGAGATGAAAAAGAGCTGACTACCCACTTAAAGGTCCTGGCCATTTTCTGAAGGCTAGATCTCAGATCTATGGTTTTTCTTAGTTCTGTAAACAAAAAGGCATACTTCTGCTTTTACTACTTCATGTACAAGTGTTTGGCTTTTGTCTTCCAACTTCTCTGTTCTCTCTCCTTTTACAAAAAGAGATGTGTTCAGTCCAGTGTCTCCCATCCTGCATTCAAATACTAGTTACTTAACTCCCTGGTTTTGTCATGATTTGTATTGCTCTTGATTGTTGCAGTCTCGAAAATCCAAAGACATAGACAATACAAGGTAAGCAAGAACAGACAGTATTTTTCATTGGATCCATTGATACAGCTGGAATAAATGGAAAGAAGATGTTGGAAAAACATGAACTTTTTCAGTGTGAATCAGAAAAATTGCTTATTTGCCCAACTCTCCATTTTAAAGAATGAATTGTTAGCAAATCTCATCTTGCTCTTGGTTGCATATTTCTTTATATCTTTCTTCTCCTCCTTCCTTTCACTCTTCACAATATAAAAATTCTTTAGTCCTCTCATCTTAAAACAACAGTTCTTGATTCTATTTGTCTCTCTGGTTAAAATCCTTCCCCACCCTCCCTCCTTCTCTTTTAGTAATTCTCCACTCACAGAAAAATAGTTTACATTCGTCAGATTTCTCTCCATGTTACGCTCTCTTCAGTCATGTTTTCTGTTTTTGTCTTCACTGAATCTGCTTTTGTTTGTATCTATAATGACTAACCAAAGCTCAACACTGTCATCTTCTATAAAGCCTCCTGCTTTCCTTGTCCTCTCTTGGCTTCTACAATGACACTCTTTACTGTTTCTCCTGCTGCTTGTCTAATCTCTTACACAGATTCTCCACCTCTTCTCCAGTTTTATGTGAAGGCTTTACAGGAGTCTGTCTCGCATTTTACAATCTCACCAGCAAAAGCTAAAATTCAGCTACTGCTTCTTACTGCCGTTTGGAGGCCTGCCTTCCTGCTCCATATTAGTCTCCTTATGTCCAAACAGAAATCTGATTGCCTCTTCAACATGTGCTTTTATGTGTTTGGCTTCTAGCTCAAACATAAAAATGCTGAAAGAAACCACAGCTCCTCTTTTTTGACCTATAGGAATCATTTTATTTTGAGTTTTTGTGCTTCTCAGA
This sequence comes from Todiramphus chloris collaris, assembly GCA_025345505.1. NCBI lineage: Eukaryota > Metazoa > Chordata > Aves > Coraciiformes > Alcedinidae > Todiramphus > Todiramphus chloris. The sequence goes on along the minus strand of JANVCC010000010.1, from coordinate 31,871,002 downwards.
AAGCTTGAACTGAAGATGTGCATGTGTTTGGTATGTATGCTGATGAGGGGTTGCCCCAGATCCAAAAAGAGTTTTGTTGAAGATGGACCTAGGCTAGTGGAGCTACTTTCTGCATTCATCATGTTACTTTGGGGAAGATGGTTCAACAGAATAAAGTGTAGCACCCTCAGCTCTCCTTCCACAGTCCCACCTTGTTCTCTCCTGCGTTCTCTTGCTTATGCCCTTACTCTGACTCAAGGAATAATGTCCATAAAAGATCTGATCCTCTGTTCAGCACTCTGGAAAACCAGGTATTGAAATAAAAATTTTTCCTGAGGAAGGCCAAGTTTTTATGGGACAAATGTCTAAAGGGGAGGATCTTGTCATCCTTCATTTGCGAAGTACTGAAGAGAAATGGACGTTTGGAGCACACAATGCTATTCTCTTCCTGTCATTCAGGATAGGATTTCTCTATAAAGAGGTGTGTGAAATTTTAAAGATGAACTTGAATTTGGAGCAACTGTTTTTGAACATGAAGATAAAATTATACCTTTAATGTTTGTGAGCAATAATGCATTCTTTAGCTCATGATCAGAAATTATTTAGAGATAAATTTCAGACAATTCTCATTACCCCAGTTCTGAGTATTTTAAGGAAATAAAGGTGTCTCCATCACACACTGGAGGCAATCTCAAGGCAGTGCCCTAGTGCCCACTGGAATGTCTCATCTGCTTTGACTGACTTTGATAAACACTGGCTAGACCATCATGCCGGTATAGCTCCACTAACATTGGTCATTTTACTTTTGGTTCACATTGGTGTCACAGAGACAGTTCTCAGGTTCTGAGGCTGTATTATTGATAAGCATGCACAGTTGAAAATGGTCTGTAACCCCAGGGGTTAGTTCTGTAATACCCATCTAGAAAAAATATATGGTATGCCCTCTGTTTAGGGTATCTAATTATTTACAGCATTTAGTGAAGTAGAGAAGAAGACACTAGCATTACCCTATGCACATTTTGTTGGGTTTTTTTCAGGACTGTTCACAGAATTGAAGTGATGCTTCATTTAAATTGTGACTTCCCATCTGCCATCATATTGAAATCATCATTGTAGAAGAGAAGCATGTCAGAGGTACCAAAGGTCCAAGTTTTTTATGAGTATAGTATGGACATAAGTTAACTGCAGTTCATTTAACATCTGGCTAGTGACAGGTGTTGCCAAGTTGTGTCTTCCCCACTGGCATAATAATATTTTACAGCATAGAGTATCTGGCAAGATCTCAAGCTTTGCTCTTTTTATAGTAGGACTCATGGGCAAAATGACATAAATACATGAGTTCTCCGTTTTGTCAAGTACTTTGTAATTTCTGCTACATTATTTTCATACTCCAAAATATTATAAAGAAATCTGTTATTACAAAATGCTTCTTATTGTAGTTGAAAATACTAAGTATGCTGTGGAATCTTCCTTTGCACTCCTCGTACATAGAAATGTAATAGCCTTTAATGACATGACTAGATGGTATTTTTTTTACACTGTTTCTGCTTGGTTTAGTATACTGTATTCAGCTGAATAAGTAGTTACTGAGATTTGTTTTTCTTTTGTTGTTCACTGTGCACTCCCATGCCTTATTTACTGCACACTGTTCAAACCCATTCTGAATACATAATAATTTTCTTCCTGGATTCTTTCTATTGGTCTTGAACGTCTGTCTGTTCACAAGCATTATTTAATTTATATCGCAGCATGTTTCTGAGGTGAGGCGGTGCTATCATACCCATTTTACAGGCAAGGAAAGAGGCACAGTGAAATTACATACTCATTTGTATAGTCAGTTTGTGATGCAAAGGATATGAATAGTACTTGAGGAATAGCCTCACATCAGATTATGAAAAACTTCTTAAGTACTACCTTTACTGAATTCAGATACAAAAATCTTTTGTTTAGGTCCCACTTCTGCTGTCTCAAGATACCTTTCCCCTATCACCACCATAGGTAAGAAAAAAAGTTTCACCCAGGTGTGCTTTCAACCCTGAGGTCTGTTTTCAGACTTTTATCTTTAAGAAATTGATAGCATTGGTAAAGATACCTGCTGACACTAAAGTGATGTTAAATGGGACCTGGGAACACTTTGTTTCACCTCAAGTTGTAAAGAAGCTGTGCTGTAGTTGGATACAATTGATCTCCATTTCATTCTTGTCTCTTTGGTACACAAGGGTAAGTGTTCCCTTCACAAAATATGCTTAGTATCTGGATAGTTTCCCCTGACTTCTTATTTTAAAATACCTGTTCAACATAGTCCATTCTTTCTTCCTACCTCTTCTATCAGTCTTTGTCCTCAAACTTAGCTTCTCATTATCCTCTCTGCCCCACAACCTGTCTTCATTAATCCCTTATCTTTATTCTCTTCCTTGCACCAGACTTTATGCCCCATTCTACTTGCCTTCTCAGTAGTCAGGGCTTCACCTTAATAGGACATACTTGTAGTTTGGCAGGAAAAATTCATGTTCTGCATTCCTCCACCTGTGCTTCTGAAACTGTTCTACACATGACCAGTCAATATCCTCCCTCTATTTGAATTGGGCAGATTCCTCTTCCAGGGTTTCAGAGCACAGCATGGAAGCAGAGGAAATGCAGATGAGTTATTGCATACTTGGAATTCAAGTGTCATGGCCAGTATCTTCAATCCTGTAGTAGTTTAGAGCTGCATCATCTCTGAGTGGGATTGTTTGTAGCTAATAGCAAGAAGGGTATATTATGTGTGTACAGTGTTTTTTGCTTTTCAAAAGATTATGATTTGACCATATGAGGATGGATTTGCACAAGAATGAAAAATAGCTATTCTAGATATGAAAACAACCTCTGATACCACTACTTTGAAACAGGAGGGTGAAAAGAGAGTACTAGAATTTTATAAAGCAAATGTTGCCTGGTCGCCTTGGAACCTAAACACACCCACCCACCCCCCTTCACTTGGAAACAGCACCAATGATTCAGGATGAAGTTTTTCAGAAAATCAATAAACCTTCACTAGATCCTGCATTTCTGTCATTTCAATCTGAAAAAGCAAGGCTTGGGAAATTGTAAGGAATCAGGAACCAGGAAAGTAGACAACCTCCTTTGTGATAGACACTGTTATCTGCCTGGATTTCAACTAAAAATAACAGAAAAACATGAGAACTAATTTTTAATATGCAGCTCCTTAATCATCTTTGAAGGCTGTTTATCCAAGATGCTCTTCAGTCACGACACCTTCCCTATTTTTCCTTTGTTTAAGGGACAGTGTCTGAGGATTTTCTGAGCTGCTTCAATAAGCAGTATTTTCTTAATTAGCCCCACTAAGATGCCAGTATGTGGGTCAGTGAGCATGGGGGGAGGGGAAACAAAGTGTAGAAATTATTTCCTCTCATTAGTTCTCTAGTTCTTTCATTTCAAGGAGGAATGCAAGTGAGCTAGCAGGCAACAGGCCCAATATACCTACAGAATGAAAAGCAAAGAGAAAATTTACTTTCTCTTTTTTTTTTTTTTTTTTTTTTAAGGTTTTCCTCAACGTGGGTAGACTAGCCAGGACTAGCCACCTCTATACGTGACAGGAATCATCTTTTCTATTTTCCTTGACAAATATTTTTCCTGGATTTGTACCACTGCTAAGATTCCCTTCCCTAAAGCTTACAGGACAACTGTGTAGGAGAGCTTATGGCTCATAGCTGTCCTGTATGTGACTTCTGCTGACAAACTCTGTTCTCTTAGCTCAAAGGCTTTTCTAGTCTCTGATCACCACACCAGCAGTACTCAGGGGTCAGGGGAGGCAGAGAAACAGGTCTCTTTCTCATTGGAAGTACTAACATTATGCACTATGCCACTTAGGGGTTAGGGGGTGTTTTTCAGTTATTCATAGATGGAAGAAATACTGAGTGGAAAAGTGACTTATCTGAGGTGGTGCAAGGATTTTTTGTGGCTAGGAATAAAACCCTACCTTCTGTTCCTCTGCTCTAACCTCAGGAATCCTCCCGAGAGCAGACTAGGTGATCCTTGCTGGGGCAGGGCTGGTACTCATGCTTCTGACATTTATGTTTTGTGATCTGTAGGAAGTTCCAAATTACATTCTTGTAGCTTTTTAATAAATATTGTGTAAAGTGACAAATTATTTGGAACCAGAAAAGAAAAATTACTCCCTCTTGTTCTCTTAATGTTGTTTTTCTAGAGTTTTTTCTGTGTGTTTCCAAATCACTGACTTGTACTTCCATTTATATTCACATGCTTATGGGCTTTATTCTTCTGTCATTCCCTGACTGCAGCCACGTGACAGTATAACGATAGTGAGGAAGCCTGCAGGTTTTCTTACCAAACTGCTGCAAACCATTTAATAGATTGGAATAAGTGGCTAACCTTCCACTTTCTTATGTAAGATGATGAACACAGATTATTTATAGAGGCTGCTGTTTCTAAATTTGTTTACTGTCACATGGAATGTGTGTCTGTCATTCACGTGTCTCTGACAAAATTCCTTGGAAAAAAAATTAACCTACCACCAAATGTTAAAAACCCACTGGTCGCGAGTGAGCATTGTAGTTGACAAGGATGAAAAATAGCACACTTAAAATAAAACATATTGAAATGAGTAATTGTGTTTATATATATATAAAATTATAATGCTCATATATTTACATCTAACTCACGCCAAAGAAAATCATTAAATACCAAATTACTGTAATATAACTTAAGGCTTCGTTTCAGTATTTCCTAATAATATATTGTGTTCCCATGATGGGAGTTATTTAAAGTGGGTGGCCAGAATATCCTTCCAAAAAGGAGAAGCAGTCACGCAACTTAAAAATTTGCTTTCCCCTGTGTATGTGCTGTAACTGACCTTTGTGTGAAAGAAGTGTGGAGAAGTAAAAAACATCCTACCCTGAACCAAGTATAATCAGTCTGAAATACAAGATCCTTCCAGCCTACTCTCCTCAACTTGTAGTATTTATGAGAGAAAGAACAATAATCTTTACTACACTCCATACTGGAACCACAGGATCTGTGCAACCACAGGGTTCTCCTGGACTGTGCTGCAGGGACCAGTGTGTCACCTACCAAGATCTCCACAGCTCTTGGGAGCGGCCCTTCTTGCTCCAGCAAAGCCCAGGATGTGAAAGGGAGCAAGAGGCCAAGCACTGCTCTTTCTTGAGCACTGGTCCTTCTATGGTGCTCCTCATGCTTCATTGGTGCTACGGCCCTGTGCATATTGATGTACCTGGTCATATCAGGAGCCAGTGCTATGTGAATGACAGAATTTAAATCACAAATGATGGCAAGAGTTCTAACCCAGAAAATGTTTATGAAAATGCCTGCTGACATCCCTGATATATATACCAGCCACCATATCACCTCTTAGTCCATATCTGCTGCCAGGATTAAGTTGTTCCAGATGCAAGTAGGTAGTGTAGAGACTGTTAGAAGGAAGGGGAATTGCAGCTTCAAGCAGTCCACAGCCAAGTGCAACACTGGCATGGAAAATACTTTTCCTCCTCCTGACTTGTCTCTGATCTCCCTTACCACAAGACAGAATAGAAGGAAGTATGATGTGGGCAGAGACAAAGTGACCAAGGAAAGGCCTGCTATGGAGTGTACGTGTTTGTGTTTCTGATAAACTCTGTGATAAGAATCTAAGCCTAACTGGTCTTGTGGTGTCGTGGGGCTTGTGGCCTGACTTCCCCATTCAACTGCATCCCTTTCTGAGTGCTTCAGAAGTCTCTCCAAAGAGTGGGTTACTGGCTGTTCAGTAGCCTTAAGACATATTTGAGTAACATCCAACTTTCTTCTTACTGGATGTTCAACATGGTAAAGTATATGGTGTTGAAAGAAGGAAAAAACTGGAAACAAACGGTCTGGAAAAAATTGGCTTTCACTAAGAGAAAATCTGAGAAGGAAAAAGTAAACTGTTTAAGACAATGCCTGTGTGCAGTGCAACCTGATGAATGATCTGCCTTAACCTGGTGGCTGAGCTGGAGGAGGGAGTAGAAAGAATAAGGTGTATAAGGGAGTGTGAGAGGGAGATAAATTGGTGGAGTCAGACCCTACTTTCCTTGAAAGAGGCCCAACAGTCAGACAGAGCTCAGGACACAGAGGGCTCCCTATCCTCTCTTCATCTTGCTGAAAGTGATGACTTAGAGGATAAGGAGCAGTGGCAACAAGTTCCTGTCAGGTGCAGCAGGTGTGTCACCCCAGAATCTACCACACCTCCTCAGGCGCCCTTGAGAAACAGATATGCCACTCTGCAGGGAGAATCAAATAATGATGAGGTTGAGAGGTGTCACTGAGGCTGTTGAACTATGCCCTGTATCAAAACAACTTCAGTAAAGAAAAAAAGATGTGTCCTTGTCATAGGGGACTCACTTTTGAAGGGAGTGGAAGGCCCTATCTGCAAACCACACCCACTCCTTAAGGAAGTCTGCTGCCTCCCTGGGGCCATGGTTAAGGAGATAAAGAGAAAACTTCCTACCATAGTTCAAGCCCTCAGAGTACTACCTGTTAATAGTTTTTCAAATAGGCAGTGATGAACTTAAATCAAGAAGTCCACAGGAAATGAAGAGAGACTTCAGGGTGCTGGGATGGCTGGTTAAGGGATCAGAAACAGAAGTAATGTTCTCTTCTATCCCACCAGCTGCAGGGAACGATGAGGGTTTAGACAGGAAGAGACGCCAGATGAATTCCTGGCCTCAAGCCTAGTGTTACCAGCAGGACTTTGGGTTTTTTGACCATGGGTTGGTCTATAAGACACCAGGCCTGCTGGCAACAGATGGGGTAAACTTCTCACAAAGCGGGAAATGGATCCTGGGACAAGAATTAGTGGGCCTCATTGAAGGAGCTTTAAACTGGATGATAGGGTTGAGTCCCTATGGGTAAAAATCAGGGGGAAGGCCAACAAGGCTGATATCATGATGGGAGTCTGTTACACACAACCCAACCAGGATGAAGAGGTGGATGAAATATTCTATAATCAGTTGGGAGAGGTTTACTAATTGCTATCCCTTGTTCTGATGGGGGACTTCAACTTCCCAAATGTCTGCTGGCAATACAATACAGCAGAGAGAGAACAGTCCTGGAGGTTCCTGGAGTGTGTAGAAGAGAAATTCCTGACACAGTTGGTGAGGGAGCCAGTGAAGGAAGGTGCCTTCCTGGACCTGGCAGCTTGTGAACAGAGCAGGACTTGTGGGGGAAGTAACGGTTGGAGATGGTCTTGGTCACAGTGATCTTGAAATGATGGAGTTTTCAGTTCTTGGGGAAGTAAAGGGGCGGGCTGGGTGTGGGGGTCAGTAAAAATGCCACCTTGGACTTCCAATGGGCAAACTTTGACCTGTTCAGGAGACGACTGACAAAGTCCCTTCGGAGACATTCCTGAAGGGCAAAGGAGTCCAGGAAGGCTGGACATTCTTCAAGAAGGAAGTTGTAAAGGCACAGGAGCAGCTGTCCCAGTGCGCTGAAAGATGAGCCAGCGAGGAAGAGACTGACCTGGCTGAACAGAGAGCTTTGGATGGAACTCGGAAACAAAAGGAGAGTTTATGGCCTTGGGAATAGGGGACAGGCCTCTATGCAGAGAGAAAATTAGGAGAGCCAAAGCCCCACTAGAACTCAGCTTGGCTACTGCTGTTAAAGACAATAAAAAATGTTTCCTTAAATACATTAGCAACAAAAGGAGGACCAAGGAGATTCTCCACCCTTTATTGGATACAGGGGGAAACACAGTGACAAGGGATAAGGAAAAGTCTGAGGTGCTTAAAGCCTTCTTTGCCTCAGTCTTTAGCAGTAGAACTAGTCGTTCCCTAGACACATAGCCCACTGAGCTGGAAGACTGGGGGCAGGGGGCAGAATGAGACCTTCACAGTCCAAGAGGAAATAGTCAGTGACCTGCTACACCACATAAACATATGCAAGTCTATGGGGCTGGATGGGTTACACACAAGAGTACTTTAGGAATCATCAGATGTGCTCACCAAGCCTTTCTGCATCATTTACCAGCAGTCACAGAATCATAGAATGTTAGGGGTTGGAAGGGACCTCTGAAGATCATCAAGTACAACCCCTCCTGCCAAAGCAGGAGTGAGCTAGAGCAGATCACTCAGAAATACATCCAGACAGGTCTTAAAAGTCTCCAGAGAAGGAGACTCCACAATCGCTCTGGGGAGTCTGTTCAAATGCTCTGTAACCCTTACAGTAAAGAAGTTCTTCTTCATGTTGAGGTGGAGCTTCCTGTATTCAAGCTTGAATCCATTGACCCTAGTCCTATCACAAGGCATGAGTGAAAAGAGGTTGTTCCTGCCTTCTTGATGCCCAGCCCTTGTGTATTTATAGACATTAATTAGATCCTCTCTCAGTCTTCTTTTCTCCAAAATAAAAGCCCCACGTCTCTCAGCCTTTCCTCATAAGGCAGGTATTCCTGTCCCTTCATCGTCCTCATAGCCCCCCGTCGGACTGTCTCAAGCAGTTCTCCGTCTTTTTTGAACTGGGGAGCCCAGAACTAGATGCAATACTCCAGGTGAGGTCTCACTAGGGCAGAGTAGAGGGGGAGAAGAATCTCCCTTGATCTGCTGGACACACTCTTCTTAATGCACCCCAGGATACCATTGGTCTTCTTGGCCACAAGGGCACATTTCTCTCCCATAGGTAACTTGTTGTCTATCAGGACTCCAAGGTCCTTTTCCATGGAGCTACTCTCCAGCAGATCACTTCCTAACCTGTACTGGTGCATTTTATTGTTGCTTCCCAGGCACAGGACTCTGCACTCGCTCTTGTTAAACCTCATTAGGTTCCTATTTGCCCACCTCTTCAGTCTGTCCAAATCTTTCTGAATGGCCACACAGCCTTCAGGTTTATCATCCAATCCTCCCAGTTTTGTGTCATTAGCAAACTTGCTGAGAAGGCATTCTGTCCCATCATCAAGGTCATTGATAAAGATGTTGAACAGGACTGAACGCTGATCCCTGGGGGGCTCCACTAGTTATGTGTCTCCAGCTAGACTCTGCACCATTTATCACCACTCTTTGGGCTCTATTGTGTAGCCAGTTCTTAATCCATTCCACTGTCCATTCTTCTATCCCACAGTTCCTGAGCTTGCTCACCAGGATGTTACAGGAGACTGTCAAAAGCCTTATTAAGGTCAAGGTAGACTACATCAGCTAGTCTCCCTGCATCTACCCATTTAGTCACAACATCATAGAAGGCTATTAGATTAGTCAAGCATGATTCCCCCTTGGTAAATCCATGCTGACTACTCCTGATAGCCCTGGCTAACTGGGGAGGTCCCAATGGACTGGAGAGCAGTAAATGTGACTCCCATCTATAAGAAAGGCTGAAAGGAGGATCTGGGGAACTACAGACCTGTCATTCAGACCTTGGTGACAGGGAAGGTCATGGAGCAGATCATATTGAGTGCTATTATGTACCATATATAGGATGACCAGGTGATCAGGCCCAGTCAACATGGGATCGTGAAAGGCAGGTCCTGCTCGACCAACCCAATCTCCTTCTATGACAAGATGAGCTGCCTAGATGAGGAAAAGGCTGTGGATGTTGTCTACCTGGACTTCCATAAAGCCTTCAGCACTGTTCCCCACAGACTACTCATTAAAAAACTATCTGCCCTAGGCCTGGACGGGTGTACACTCTTCTGGGTGAAACACTGTCTGGGCATCTGGGCCCGGAGGGTGCTGGTGAATGGACATAAATCCAGCTGGTGGCTGGTCATAAGTGGTGTTCCTCAGGGCTCAGTATTGGGACCACTTCTCTTTAACATCTTTATCAATGATCTTGAAGAGGAGATAGGATGCACCCTCGGTAAGTTTGCAGACACCACCAAGTTGGGTGGGAATGCTGATCTGCTTGAGAGTAGGGAGGCTCTGCAGAGGGAGCTGGACAGGCTGGATCAATGTGCTGAGGACAATGGCATGGGGTTTAACAAGGACAAGTGCTGGGTCCTGCACTTTGGTCACAGCAACCTCAGCTAATGCTGCAGGCTTAGGGAAGAGTGTCTGGAAAGCTGCCTGGCAGAAAAGGACCTGGGGTGCTGGTTGACACTTGGCTGAATATGAGTCAGCAGTGTGCCCAGGTGGCCAAGAGGACCAACGGAATCCTGGCCTGTGTCAGAATGTGGCTAGAAGAACCAGGGAGGTGATTGTTCTTATGCACTCGGCATTGGTGAGGCCACACCTTGAGTACTATGTTCTGTTCTGGGCACCTCAATACAAGAAAGATATTGTTCTGGAGTGAGTTCAGAAAAGGGCAACCAAGCTGGTGAAAGGTCTGGAGAACAAGTCTTATAAGGAGCAGCTGAGGGAACAGATGCTATTTAGTCTGAAGGAGGCTGAGGGGAGAACTGATTACTCTCTACAACTACCTAAAAGGATGTTGGTAGGTGCTGGTCTCTTCTCACAGGTAGCTAGTGATGGAACAAGAGGGAATGGTCTCACGCTGCACCAAGGGAGTTTTAAACTGGACATTAGGAAAAATTATGCCACTGAAAGGGTAGTCAAGCATTGGAACAGACTGCCCAGGAAAGAGTCACCATTCCTGGATGTGTTTAAAAGCCATATAGATGTGGTGCTTGAGGATATAGCTTAGTGGTGGGCTTTGCGGAGAAGGGCTAATAGTTGGACTCAATGATCTTAAAGGTCTTTTCCAACCTAGATGATTCTATGAAATCTTGGAAACAAGACTTTCCTGAAAAAATGTCTCTAATTGCTTTTCCCTTCAATGACAAAGAAAAAAATGTGAAGCCTGGAAGGAATGGGGGAAATAGGAAGGGAAGCAATTTTGAGGGCTAGCTTCCATGGTGAAAGGAAAAGGATCCCAAGGGGACCAAAATACTCAGCATTTGAAGATCACCGACCAGATTAGGTAGCAAGTGAGAAGAGTAAGCAAAGTTTTTCTCTTCTCTGACACAAGCTGGAGAGTTTTGTGTTTCCATCCCTTCTGATTCATGTATCCCATTTACTTGACAAGTAGACTGTTAATAGTGTTGATTTAAAAGGAAAAATCTGTAGGAAGTAAAGAAGCTCAAGACTGTGCTTTTCTCTGTGTTATCTAATGGATGTGTTGTTGGAGATTTCAGTTGTTCTTAGGTATGCAGGTATTTTGGTTGATATTTGTACAAAAATGAATGAACCATCACATGGAAAACTATATGTGGCATTAAGAAATAAGCTGTAAATATGTGTCACAAGCTGTCAATGGTCTTTAAGAACTGACAATTCTTATCAGTAAAAAATTGTCCTAGACCTTGTAGCAGAACATGTGAACCCTGAAGGAACTGTTACAGGCAGACTCATTAGCAAATGCTCATTTCTTTAAACTACAGACAGGGTATGTTGACAGTGAAACTTAATTGCCAAGAATGTATTTGGTTTAGAATTACTGAACCACATACTGGGAGACTTTTACAGGGAAGTACATTGTCACACTGTCTTTCTTATTTAAATGGGGCCATTAATCATCATGCTAAAAATACAAAGCTTACCAAGAACAGGTTTTTTTTTTTTTTTTTTTTTTTGTAATGTATATAAATTTTGAACGATAGCAATTTCATCATTCTCTCCTAATGTGTGGCAGTAAGACTATCCTCTATCTCCCACTGTCAGGTCTATCATGTAAGTGTATGTAAATATACAAGTCACTAAGTGTGAATTTAAGTAGCCATACTGAGTTATAATAACTATTTGCTTGAATCACAGTACAGGTAAGCCTGAAGCAATGTAATTAAAATGGTGTGGTTGTCTGTTTCTTTGACAGTGGCAGACTGTCTTTAGAAGTGAAAAACTGCCAAAGAAAATGAATATAAAGACATCAGCTCTGCATAGTATGAAAGCCTACATGTGACTATGAGCGTGTGCTAGTTGGGCTGATAGGCTGTAGGATTGCTCAAACTTACACCTGAATACCCCTTTGAACTAAAGCCTGAAATCTTAAGGAGTAGATTCAGGTAAGAGCTTCTGCAGCTCTGGGGAATCCAGGCCCAAAACAGTGCTGTGAAGGGCACCAAGGAAGCTCTGCAGAACCACCATATTTTAGGAAATGGCAGCTGAAATTAAATACTTGCTGATGTGATTTTCCTTTTAGCTGAGGTTCTCATTCACATGCAGAGCTAACATAAACCTAACTCCAGGTGATATTTTAAAGGAGTTCTTGATGTGAAATACTGTTTATAATACCAGAAATGTGACAAATAATATTCACTAGCATGGGTATTAGTGAAGCCTACAGTGTTAATGAATAGGTTGATTTGCTGTTTTCTCTGTAGTTTTCATTGTATGTTCTTTAATCAAAGAGATGTGTTTTTTGGAGTCACAGTGTTACCTAAGTAGTCTCACATTTGCTGGGTGATTTTTCAAAGGGAAAATTCAGAAAAACAGAAGAGCAAAGAGATTGGAAAGTCAGTGGGAGTTGGAGTAAGGGTCTTTGAAACTGTTCTCTTTAATTGTTCTTGAGATAATATGTAAATATTGTCTGAGAAGTTCAGTCTATTGTTTAACAAGTTAATATTTTGTCTTTGCCCATTAGCAAATATTTGACTCATACAATCTAAATAATTAAAAGTATGCTTCAAGCATGAACATGTGTGGAACTAATTTTTGACTGGTGTCCTTATCATGTGGTAGATTTTCAATGATTAGGAGGCATCAAATGAGTCACTTCATAACACAAGGTTAAATAAGGATAATCTTTACTAGGGTTTATTCTGTCTTGAAGGCAAGGAGGTCACAACATGGGTTTTTCTCCATTTCTCTGTAAATTCACCTTAATTTTGGCCTGCAGCAGTAGCCTCTAGTTAGGCAATAGGGAATTTTAGTTTTATACTTAATTAATTTTTACTCATCCTTTGACATTGGATGTTGGTCTCACTGCTTTTTTTGTAATTTGTGGTATTTGTCAGTTACATGACAAAGTGAAGTTGATTTGAATTAAAGGCTACCAAAGGCCACCAAACTCAAGTCAATTATAAGCAATAAATCCAAAGACTGTATAGTATTAGTGGTTTAACTTGTTGTAACTAGATTGTTTTTTTTTTCCCAAAAGCAAACATATTTTATATTTATTTCACGTGGCATCTGTTGCCTTAACCATTAGTTCATTTTTTTATCATAGTTAACTGACCTCCATGGGGCTACTTTTGCTTATAGCACTGGATATTCCAGCTCTAACAGGAAGTTTGATATTTTTGCCTTGCAGATTAGACTTTCTTTCTCTCTTCTGTGTATAAGTACTCCATGAGACTTCTGAAAAGAGAAAATCAAGGAGATCAGTGACCTGAGCAGAGGTGAGTGTTGGGCAGCAGAAGTAGTACTTCTGAAGAGCTATGTCTAGGTATTAGATAGCAGCTAAATACTAGCCTCTTGTTATCCACACCCCAGCCAACCCTTGCCTCTGGGTGCAAAAAGTGGTGGCATATAAATTTGCACTCAATTTGAAGGGCTTAAGGAGGATCAAGGGCCAGGATGGCAAGGCTGAAGTTGATGACAAAGTGTCTCTGGTGAATCTGGTGATAGTATTGAGGAACTTAATAGATACAGTGACACTGAAGCTGATGAACAATAACAGATGAAAAAAAATATAGTGGAAATGGGAAGGGATGGTGACAAAGTATAATCAACCCTGAGGAACAGTGTGACTATCTGTCCTGTGGCACCATTCAGCATTCAGGATGCTCTGACACAGAACAGGAGTACAGGCAGATCTCTTCAGTATGGTCTCTGGGAAGCTGATGAAAGGACATAATTCAATGGAAACCCAAGGGGGAAAGATGAGGCCATTCAGTCAGTTTGTGAAGATATTTGTGGACCAGGTTGGAGAGAATATTACTATTAAGAGAGAAAACACAGAAGTAAAGCACAGAGCTGGCTCACTTATGAGCAGAGTGGGTCACTGAAGGTGGCAGGATTACATCTTCTTGGTGATGCCCAATGATAGGACAAGGGGTAATGGGTTGAAGCTGAGGCACAGGAAGTTTCATGTAAACATAAGGAAAAATTTTTTCACAGTGAGAGTGATGGTACACTGGAACAGGCTGCCCAGGGGGGTTGTGGAGTCTCCCTCTCCGGAGATATTCAAGTCCCGCCTGGATGCCTTCCTGTGTGATCTGGTCTAGGTGATCCTGCTCTGGCAGGGGGGTTGGACTAGATGATCTCTCAAGGTCCCTTCCAGCCCTTGACATTCTATGATACTAGAGATGGACAGATAATGTTTGTTTTGGCTTGCTGAAGTCAGTAGACCATCTGCTTTGATGAAAGTTGCATGGTATTTTAATACAAATGTAAAGCTAACTGAATTTACATGGAATTCAACATCTGAAAGCTAAATCATTTTTCTGTCTTTCTCTGAGGAATAAATCAAACCCAAATAAATGTGGTGGTTTACTGATGCAGAGGAAAGAATAGGTCAGCATGATTTCTAAACATCCAAAGATTCATCTGGCCAAAGCAAAAAGCCATTCAAGCAATGGGCCCTCAATTGAATATAGACATGCCAAGCCTCCATGATAATTGGAGATGTTGTTTTAGTTTAATGTGTGTCTATATATATATATAGCCTTTTCTTTCATAGAAATGTAAAAAAGCACAGAGACGAAGAATTACTTCAAAATAAGCAGTTTTATTGTTAGGACAGTTTAGCATTTATTCAATTAGGAAAAATATGTAAAATTATGTTCACAGTCATAAGGCAGTTACCGAAGAAAATATCTTGCACCTTCCTAAAAGCTTCCCAAAACCCAACACTTTCTTCCCTTAACAATGCTATAGTGTGTCATTCACTGGAAAATGTCAGACTTTGGGGCGCAGGTTTTCTAGCATCATGTGTAATAAGGAAAATAACCTGAAACACATGAAAACATTTGTAGGCATTATTATTACAAGCTGTAAATTGTGTGAAATGTTTCTAAAGGAAAAAAAATCTGAAACAGTTCAGTGCTCTTGTTTCTCTTCAGCCGAATGGCAAAAGAAACAACGTTTTGATATCTAACTCTGCATTGTGGTCACAGGCAGCACTTGTGTTTGCAATCAAGGAGCTAAATGTCAGCACTCTGCTTTTTATTCAGATACGAACACAGAGGTCCTAGTGAGGGCTCTTCAGAGATGTGACCTACATGTCTAGTGTGTTACTGATAATACATTTTTAAAGACAGAAAGGTAAAGGAGAAATTGAGATTCAAACCTAGCTATAGCAGTTAAAGCCAAATGGCTGCTGGGAAAAAAAAGGGTCATGGCTTCAGGAGTTGCTTCACTGCAAATTTATGCATCCTGCCTGTAAAGACACATGTAGACAGCTAACAATGAATTGGTAAAAGTACAGTATATCCCAGAGTAAAGGAAAAACCAAACAGCTGAACAAGCAAACTAATATATTGTGTAATGTTTTTATCTGTTTGTGAGCATGATGGAATTAGATCTGACAGCAATTAAACATTCTCAGATTATCACATATGTGAGTTGAACCTGATCTGCTCCACGTACTTTGTCTCTGCTGTCAAAAATTGGTTGATACTGACTGTAATGGGCTGGGCTATTCCTATTCCTACTGGTTGGAATGCTCAAAAAAAGCATGGTGTCTCCAGCTACCTGAATAATAGCCACTCAATATGGAAAGACCATTTATAATACTCTAAACCAAAGGATTCAACTGTTTAATCATTTTTCCACTTTATGCATCAGAACTACCTGTCTGAAAACAAAAAAGAGTTTTGTTTTCTTTCACTTTCATTGGGACTGACTCTTGTTGAGAATATCTGCAGCATGATGACTACTTTATCAAAGCACTGATGCAGCACACCAGTATAAATGAGATTTTCTAGCCCATTATGATTAGGTATGGGAACATGCTAGGGGAGATCAGCAGGGATTTCCAGGGCCTGATTCTATTCATGAGAGGGATGGGAGATACTCTAATGATTCACAGAGAAAGATTTCCATATTTCTTCCTAGTGCCAGGATAGGTTCAAGTGGTAGCTGTTGTAGCAGTATTTCTTGAACAGATGAAAAGCTTGTTCAGCAAAACTAAAAATTCTTAGTAGCAGGAAATGTCTCAGTGCAACTACAATTTTTCATGGTTCTTCACATAACATTTTGTGCAAGCAGCTCTATGAGATGTACATTATGGCACTATCAGGGAGCTTAAGCTTATTATCAACATAGTCTACCTAAACCAATGCATATATCTGCATCTGTGTGAGAGAAAGAGATGTGAAAATGCTGGACTAAGGTGTGTAGACAGGCTGCTCTCAGGATCATCACAGAGAATAAGAT
This sequence comes from Todiramphus chloris collaris, assembly GCA_025345505.1. NCBI lineage: Eukaryota > Metazoa > Chordata > Aves > Coraciiformes > Alcedinidae > Todiramphus > Todiramphus chloris. The sequence continues at coordinate 31,854,737 of JANVCC010000010.1, read as the reverse complement.
GCTGAGGAGTCTCTGATCTGGTGTCAGGGACAGATATCAGATGTTGCACACATATGGGGTTGCCTATGGGGCTTTGAAAGCAGCCAGGCTTTTTGAGAGTGCCACAGGTGCCAAAAGCATGCTGAAGATGTAAAGTTGGGACTGTTGGTTTAGAGGACGGTACCTAAAACTACAAATATTGTCAAAAAGTTTGTGTGTTTCCACTGCTTAAATTATTGAAGACCTTTTATTGGTGGTTTTGACAGCACAACTCAATGGAAGATGCTCTTGCCAAGAAGAAACCACCTCTAAGCACTTGGGAAACCCTTAGTGGAGATGTGATGTAGAGAGAATTACTACCTTTTACTCCTTTTTACAAAACCTCTAGCATAGGATAGTTATTCCTTAATTTATCTCCTCTATTTAATTTTTAAGGCTTTTTTGTTTCATTTCCCTCTTAGCCACAAACAGTACCCAATGGCAAGTCAAATGGATTTTTCCTGCCACGAGATGGCACTGCAATCCTTTAGATGACAACAGGGGACAGTGGCAAACCTTTTCTCTCTGGCCATACTTTCAGAACATTCCCACAGACCAACGCTTTGAAGAGACTGTTCCCAGCAGCTTTTAGAGTTTAAGGAAAAAGGGCATGATAGTTGTTTAAACTGTTATTATTCACAACTATGGCCAAAATAATTCATCCTATTCCTGAACATGTGCAACTGCTGTTTAATTATTGAACACATAATACTAGCTCAATTAAATAGTACAGCAAATGGGGGATTTTGTGGTGATACACTTCATATGCATCCCAGATGGCTGCAATATAGGGATGGCTTATTATAGTACATTTCTTTTGGATGTACCTAAATGCACTCTCCTGCTGCCTGGAAGAAAGTTGGATCTCAGAGTGTGCCTAAGTGCTTTGCAGAAACAAGATCCTCGACCACTTTCTGGCTTGATGTCTGGCACTCCCTTAGCTTCCCCAACCTCCCTGCCGCAGTGTAAAATTAACTGCAAGAGCATTGTTGCATTTTATTTTTCTTTTGTCAGTGGCTCAGAAGTTTCCATCTAGGTACTAGCTGGGATAAATTCTGTGAAGAAAAGAATTCCAGCCCAGAGAATGAATCAAAGGTGGCAAGGTAAGAACATAAGATGTGCCAAGGACCACAGTTCAGTCCTCCAAATGCTTCCTTTGTAGTGCTCTAGTAAGCTGTATGATCTGTAAAGCTGATTGGAGAAGTTTTCTATTCTTTTTACACACAGCCATAGACTATTCAAAGATAGTTTGAACATGTTAAATTAGAAATATGCTTTATTCTTAAGGAATTAAAGCACATCTGCCATCAGTATGTAATCAGCATATAATACAGGAATTGAAGAAGACACAAATTTATCTAATTAAGTATAATAAGATATGTCAAAATGTCTCATTTTTGTTGTTGCATTGACTTGCAAACACTGCTTTAGGTAGGACATGGTTAACGTCTGGGCTTGGCACTCAAAAGCAGCTGAGCGCAATTCTGCTCACTGCCATGCTTCTGCATGACCTTGGAGTCAAGGAGATGCAGAGAAGAACCAGGAGGGTAGTTTTGGTGTCTCAGTCTTAAAGCAGAATTACAATTCATCCCTGCTTTCTCATCTGAATGTCCCACCTATTTTGAACATAAGTGCTTCAAATGCTTCTGTTTCTGTACATTTGCAAAATTTACTCAACTGTATTGTATCTTTCAGCTGCTACTGCAATAATGTTAACACTGCAATTATCATATCATGCTGACTTGGAAATCTTGTGTTAGATAAGACATTTTCTCATGGATTTATTATATGAGTTCAGTGTTATACACTATCCTTACTTAGGTGGGGGATTTTTTTTTTTTTCCCCTCTCAAGACACTTCAACTCACCAATTTACTCTAACAACAGCACATTTCACTGGAAGTATAAAGTGTTACAAATAGGATTTTTATTTAGCTGAATTACTATCAACATTCAGGACAGGTGTAAGTGAGGTTAACAGCAGCTACAGTGACGTGCATGGAGGATTGCAGTCTACTACATGCTCTAAAATTAATAAAACAGTTCAGCTTCTGGGGAATAGCTTTCATAAAGTTTATCTTTGTTCATAAAAATAATGCACTGTTGATGCAGGAGAGCCACATTTTTTTCTAGTTTAAACCTTTCTAGGCAGCAGGCCACAAAGCTTTCTTTAGTGGCTGTCAAGGACCAAATGCTGAAGTCCCTGCCTCATGGTCTGCCCCCATCTCCTTGACATATGCCCTACATCTTCCCAGTGCAGCGTTCACTGCTTCTGGATCCACTAAGGGTATGTGCAGGTAAACCCAAGCTACTGCCATAGATTGACCCTGGCAAAGGAGGCAGGCAGCAGTGACCTGTTAATATCAGAATAATCATACGGTTCCTTCTCAGTTGTCCCCAATCCAACAGTTTGGGCAGGTTGGATGTCGTGGGCTGGTTGAGTTGTTTTGGCCATGCCTTTCTGGGACCCCATGCCACAACAGGAGATGGACAGGACACAGGGCAGCCAAGCCTCAGGAGAAGCAGCCACCCAGTGCCACCTCCAGGACAAGGTGTTTGCTTTGGGACAGCTGTTTGGGAGCATCCAAGGAGAGCCTAGAAAGAGTGGGAATGTTGCTGCTGGACATGCTGGGTTGGTTGGTTCTGTGCAGGTAACCACAGTCACATCAGGGTAATTGCAAAGTTGGAAATGGTTTGTAAATAGAAACTAAAAATTCTTGGGCTTACAAGTAACAGATGATGCTCCGTTTTTCTTAATACTCACCTTGTCCTCCCATTTTCCACTGTATGAGGAAGAACATGAATGCATGAGACCTAGTTGGAATGAGCTGAGTTAGTGGCAAGAACACCTACACTCGTTAATGAAGCATGAAATAAAACTGTGTATTGTAGAAAAGAAAATTAATATTGGCCATGAACGTTTCTGTTTTATAAATTGGAGTAAGTGTATCTGGTGCAGTATATCAGTTTTAATAGATTACTTTGCTTCAGTAATCTTAAGGAACTGACTCTTCAGTATACCCGAGGCCTGTAGCACTACATACCACAGAAGCCTGCCTGATTAAAAAGACCATTTTAACCAATTTTTGTGATCAAGCTAAAGTTCGTTCTGCTTGAAATTCTCCATACTGAGATTATAGCCTGAGCAAAATTATTTTAACAGTTTCAGCTAAAGCAGCCCAGCCATTTATTGAGAAAGAGATTGTTTTGCACAGCAGCCTAGGGAAGGAGGCCAGAGACTGGGGAGGAAGCAAGGACATGATGAAAGTTTGGATGATTCTAATGTGGAGATCGAGGCTGAGAATTACTTGGCAGGAAGAAACAGACTGGAGAGAAACTGAAGGGAGGAAAGGACTCTTCTGAAAGGAGAATTAGCACCGAGATAGGAAACTTGAGATGCGGAAATACAGATTTTTGATTAAAAACCCCACAATTGTACTGAATGGAGAGGAAAGAGACTTGACAAAGAATCTTGAAAGCAAATTAGAAAGAGCTACAGAAATAGTAAAAGCACTTCTCAGTGAAGAAATAGTCTGTGGGTAAGGACAGGAAAGCAACTGCTCAGAAGCAAGTTTGGAGGAAATAGTGAATGAAGTTCACATATCCCTCTGTGCTGGCCATGGAACCCTAAGATTAACAGCAAGCATCTTTAGACTATGTGTGTATGTCACCTGAAACTTATTACTAATTTTATAATGCACGGATTTCTGTTACACAATATTAATTTCCTTCTTTGGTTTTTTTTAAAAACAAGAACATAAATACCATACTCCAAAGGAGAGGTTTCTCAGTAATCTGAGAATAATTCTGGGAAGGAATTATTGATCAGGGAGGAAGAAATGCATTCGTGCAGATGAGGTTTAATGCCTGATTTCCTGCACACTCTGAACCCTTCTTGGACAACAATTATTCATTTCCATCTTGGCTTTTATTATCACATCAGAACATCCCATATATGCAAAGCAATTGTCGTGTGAAAGGGTAAAGCAGTTTGGCAGAAAAGAAACCCCCTTGCATTCCAGCTGGTCCTTAGATATCAGAGGTGCTGGGTGCAGCTAGGTTTAGATTCTGAGTGATGTCCAGTTGGGCACTATTAGTCCAGTTGAGTTCAGTCTGGCTGAACTATCACGGCTCAGATTCACTAATAGTGCACTGTTGATTTGGCACAATTAGTCCAGTTGTGTTCAGTGCATCTGAACTGTCACGGCTTGTATCCCAGTCCAGACGTGTTCAGTGCATCTGAACTCTTCTGTCTCTGGATTCACTGCTAGCCCCTGCACTCCCATCTAGTCGCTCTCCATGGTCTCACGCAGCCAGTGAGGAGCTGAGGGCACCCAATGAGAGAACTTCTGCGACCAGCAGCATGAAAAGTGCAGTTTATTGAGAGCAACAGGAATACAAGTTCTTATAGATTGCCAGTGATAAATACACTGTCTGCAAAGCATATATACAAAGGTATACCAAACACATTAAATCAAAGAGCAGCTCAGGAAGATTTCTACATTTAGGAGTCTGAATCTTACGCAAAGGTGTCCCTAAGGGGGGGAAGCAAGGTTCAGCCCGTCAACTGATCCCTGGAGTCAGAGATGGTCAGTGATAGTATCTGCCCTGACTTGTCCACTATGATGTCTTCCCCAACATCCCCCCTTACTTAAACCATTTTTATAATAATTTTTACCTTCAAGGTGGAGCTTGAGTGACTCTAGTCATAAATACCTTTATTCTGATGGGTGTAAATTTGTCTTGCTTCTCTTTTAAAGATACCGCTCAAGAAAATTCACAGCGCAGGCTCAGTGAGGGCTGGTCGCACTTTGGAGGTGGGTAGCCTTTGGGACAGAGGTGTGTTTTGATATTATAATGAGCAAAGTTCACACAAGGACAGTGCTTTGTTAAAAACTGTCAGACTGCTGGCACAGGGTCGCAAGCAGGCAGCTTATCAGTCATGTAGTAGCATCAAGTTTCCATCTCTGCTGTGATTTCACAGGGCCTGGCCATGGAATCTTCACTCCACTCCATCCCCCTTGCTGCTTGCAAGCAGTATTGCTTAGGGAACTGTTGTGAAATGGATTCCTTGCATACCAGTTGCACTCTACCCTGAAAGTTTCTCTGGTGTTATACCTTTCCTTAATCTGTGAACAATGCTGCACCTTAAAAATTATTCTAATTCCTATCTCACCTCCAGTTGTTATTCCACAGCGATTGTCACAAAAGTCCCATGAGATGTGTGTATACAGGGTAATCGGGACCCTCTTCCTCAGATGAAGCCTTTAAGCCTGAAAGCTTAAGACTAAAGTACTCACTGTTTCTAAGAAGTTTAGGAACTGGTTTTCAGAGCACAAGCTTTTTTCACAGCACTCTGTCTAGCAGTTGCCACTCCAGAATCTGCCTTATGTTCTGGGTGGGGCATCAAGAAGTTCCCTGATGAATCTTATTTTTATCCAAGCATGCTTCACAATACACAGTTCTGCCCCTACCAGAACTAGAAACCTTGGTTTTTGGTGAAGCCACAAATCATCATACCTGTCAGAAAAACTTGGATCCAAGCTCTAGGAGTCTGGCCCAAACATAGGAGGTTGTTCATGTTGTTTTGTTGGGCGTTGGTTTCTTCTTCCAAGAACAAGCAATAGGACAAGAGGAAATGGCCTCAAGTTTCACCAGAGGAGGTTTAGACTGGACATTAGGAAAAATTTATTCACTGAGAGCTCTGGAACTGGCTGCCCAGGGAAGTCATGGATTCACCATTCCTGGAGGTATTTAAAAGATGTGTAGACATGGTGCTTAGGGACATAATTTAGTGTTGGACTTGGCAGTGCTGCGTTAATGGTTGGATTTGATAATCTTAAAGGTATTTTCCAACCTGAGCAATTCTATGATTCTATGATCTCTTAATCTTCATAGTTTTCTCTGTGGTTTCTTCACTCTGGAGGTACTTTGACTTTTTCTGTTCCTGAAGTATTAGTTGCTACAGATCACTGCAAGATGGTGTTACTTGTGTTTTCTGAGACTTGTTCCCCCTTTCTGACATTTCCATGTACAGGATTTGTCAGATGCACAGAGCAGTGCATGGTGCATATGAACTGCAGCACCTCATGCCCCTTCAACCAACCCAAAGTTCCTTGTCAGGCACTTGGCTAAACATCCAGGCATCCCAAATACACCTCTCCTCAAATTGCTCTGTGCTTTTCTTAAAAAACCCCTGTGTATACACACATGCAGAAGATTGAGTCTAAGTAGGTGTAAAGAACTGTCATATTCAGAAACTTACTGAGCTTTGAAAATATCTGTTTACTGTGCATGAAAACACCTGCAGAGAAGAGCACTGGATTTAAATAACATGCATTTGTTTTCATTAATGACTTTTCTTCCCTTACACTTCTACTAAATATTTACCAAGCAATAATGATGTGTGTGCCAGGGCCCAGACCACCGCCATGCTTGTGATATGATGGTCCTTGCTAGACATTTGCCTTCTCCTTTATTGGCCAGCCCAGGCTGTAAGCTGTGATGCCACCCATCAAACATTCTTTTCCAAGGAGGCTCTGTGCCACCAAAGCAACACAGATTAAGAGGCACCTGAAAAGCTCTTATTTATTTTTTTCTTGTCAATCCCTGCTTAAAAAAAAAAACGAACAAAACATAGTTTCTGTAGCCCTAAACGTACATTAAACAAGTTTATTATGACTGGAGGCTAAAAATTCACACTCAGTGACTTGAGTCAGGTTGTTATTTCTTCTCTCACCTCTGAACACCTCCCATGCTAGCAGATGAACTTTCTACCAGATAGAATCTGGTACTATGATACAAAAATGCAGAAACAGTAAGTAAATGTTTCTAAATCTGCAAGAGTGTTTTATTGTGTGTCCAGTCATAAAATAGCTTCAACAATTAACAGCTGTGTTTGCATAATTTAGACAGATTTTTCAGGAAACGGTTAATTCTTGCTTTAATTTTTCTTCGCATTGTTTCTGATTAGGTCCAGGAAGGTCATTAATTCAGTGTACCCAATTAAATTCCAAGGAATTGCATTTTTCCTCCCTGAACTGGAGTAATTACACCACTGCAGCACTGGCTGTGGTCACCCCTGCTAATAAAAGCCTGAAAAATGCAGCCACAAGCCCCTTGTTGATTATACAATACGTAGGGATCCAGGAATTTACACACACAGCTTTTTTTAAGGAGGAGGGAGTTGTAAAGAAGAGCATATTCACCAGCATAATGGAGAAACACGTACTGACTTCTGCTTTGTTTTTGCTGAAGTTATTTTTTAAAAAAAAAGCAAACCCCAGATCTACCAGCTCTCCCCACGCATCGGGGCAGCAGAACAAAACTAGGCTTAACCATAGGAATAGTTTATGGCAAAAGCTAAAAGCTGAAGAAAAGACATCTGACCACTTTACTTTTCCTTTTCTGCACCACTTCAATGTTTCTTTTTTCAACTACTCTTTTCCTGCATCCCCATTTGGGATGCATTGGAAAAAGCATAAACCCCCAAATGACTGAAAGGAACACAAGTATAGTATGAAAAGGCAGCTGCAAGAGGACAAATCAGTCAAAGTAAGTACACCAAAAGGAAAAGAATTCAAAAAGCATATTAGAAATTATGACATGAATTCAGCTGATGCAATTTATCATTTGGGACATTTCACCATTGCAGCTGAGAGTCCTTCACTGAATGAATTATAAGTGTTTGGGTACAGTATCTGTTACCATTTCTATGGTAAAGGAGATCTCCTGAAAATGGGCCTAGTTAGTTCACAGCTGATATTTTCAGTGGAATAAAAATAGCTGGTGTGGGGGAAGGGATCAAGGAGAGCGGCAAAAAGCAGGGACTTGTGGGTGTAAGCCTGAAGGACTGGTGGAGAAGCTGCTCTCTCTGCTGCAGCAACCTCCTTCCAAGGTGAACATATGCTGTGCAGCCCCCAGAAAAGCAAACAGTTTGTGGGAGGTGGTTTTTAAGTCAGATTAAAAGAAGCTTTAGCAACCTTCCCTGAAAGAAGTATGGTGCACAAACTCCCTATTGGTTTATGGCCCAAAAGACTCCTCAGTGAATCACCACTCAGGGCTAAGAGAAGCTGCAGGCTCTGGCTGAACTTTTAGCATGTTAGATTAGAGGAAAGTGACATCTCTAAATGACCACTCTTTAAAATGCAGTGTGAATGTGCTTGAGTTTACTGCAGGGTTTGATTTTCTCACCTTTTTTGGTTTTTTTTGCTGAGCCCTGCTTCTACTGGTGCTCCGTGTAGTCACGGAGTTTAGCGTAGTTTAGTTCAACTAAACATCCTACCATTTCATCTCTGACATACCATGGACATAACATTTTGCCAGATATGATTTCCTATTTATTTCTAAGAGGACTTCTTAGGGAACATTGAGCTTTCAGAAACTGATCAGTGTCTAGCAAGAGAAATCTAGTTTCACTGTATCTTCTCTAGGCTTCTTTAGTTTTCCTGGAAAACTTTGGCGATTTTATGGTAAGAAAGACAGAATGTTTCACAAAGGTAACTGGGCTGCAGAAGTGACTGTCCAGATCATGTGTCAAAACTGAACAGAATAAGCTCTTATACAGGATCTTTTTGAACTATCACTTATTACCCGAACTCCAGAGAGAGAACAGATGTTGGCACTTGGAAATGGAACTTAGTATTATACTGCTTGTTGACCTGAGTTTAAGGAAATACCATTTCTTAAGACAATTCATTGTTCTTAATAAAAGCTCCATTTAAGCCCTTTAAAATAACTAAGTCTTTCAGAACAGACCCATACATCTCTGGCAAATACAAATGTCTCATTGCACGAGGCAAAGCTGGTGGTAGAACCTGGATCAATTTTCTAATTTGCTTTATGCTGTGAAAAACTTGCTCTGCCTGATGATGAATTGGTACACATCTGTGTCTGAGCTGGTCATCTTGACTTTCTGTATATAGAGAAATGGGGTCTTCCCTGCTATTATTATCTTACCCTGAAGCGTATAACTAAAATGGGTCGGATGAATCAACACCTAGAAGCATCTCCTTCAGATGAAGGGAATTTAGCATGCTAACCTCAGATGGAAGCACTTGTATTGCAAATGTCTCAAGCGAGGTGCAATGAATCTATCTATCCACCTTTCTTTCTTGGACTGTCCTGTAGAAGACCTAGAATCTTTCTCGAGCAGAACTCAATCCCTACCTTACTTCAAATTTATTTAATTCTATTGGGCCATGGTTCCTGGACTATCTGTTTGAGATCATTGGTTGTCAAAGCAGTAATATCTTAATTCTCCAGAGTGCTCAAATGCTCAAATATCAGATATTTTCTGCAAGGAACACAGTATGGTTTATCTTGGACAATACCTTGTTGAATTGTTAATGGTGGTCTATATTAACAAAAAAATATTCACTTTATCAGATCTTTTGTGACAAAAGAAGTACCAAAATAATTTTTTTTTTTTTTTTCATAGGAAGATAAAGCCACAATCCTATCAAGTGCAGGCAGGAAGGTTGTGTTATGTCACAAGATCTTATGTCCTGAGATGAGGCACATTATGTGCCATTGTAGGTCATGCTGATGGTGGAGTTGTTACAGCCCCTCTGAACTTTCCCTTATCTTCAGCTAATAAAACTATATACCTGCTTTACTGTCATCAATGGAATTCAATCTGAATGAGAGCTGACATCAAGATACAGCATCCTATTCATCAATTGCCTTGGTGGAAATACTTCTTTCAGGGAAGGAATAATGTCTGCCACCCCCTTGTCTTCCTATGTAACCTATTAAACCCATACTCATAGAAATGAAATGTCAGTCTACCTGTTTCAGGTTCCAAGATGTGCCACTATGGCACTCTGGTACCTATCACCCCATTTCATACAGTGATTATAATATTCCAGAGGAACACCAACTTCCCCCAGGTTTTTAATCAGTTCTGTGTCATTTTCCAAGGCACATACTTGTTCTCTTTTCACACAAGCAGCATTTGTATGACACAGAAGTCTAAGCAGGTAGAAAGCTGGCACAAATAATGGGTAATTGTAGAGACACTTAGCTGTCAGACAGAAGATCTGAGATGCAAAACTCTGGACATTCAGTTGATACTCTGATGTGGTTTTCTTAATATTTTTAGAAACAAGTGTACAGTGTGGAGAATAAATACTAGAAGATGAAACAAAGCTCTGCCTTCCTGAAGAAAATAGAAGTCATGTGGAATGTTACTTAAATTGTTTTTGCTTGCTTTTTTGGTTTTTTTTCTCTTCTGCAAAGGAAAAGAGAGCTTTTTTTGCTTCCCTCCTAAAAATAAAAGATTGATGAAAACAATGCATGACATGCACATCAGGAAAATGCACCCTGACATTTTTGCACAGAATATGCATTGCATGTTGACAGATTTTTGCTACAAAACTGACAGTTTTGGTGCAAGCTGTTCCTGCCATGACTATAGGGAATAGATAGCAAAAGGGAAAAGTATAATTTACACTATGCACACTTGAAATGAACCTGACAGGCTACAAGGTGGCTCAGTTATTCTATATAAAGGTACCATAAGGTAAAAAACCCCTAAAACTAGTTCCCACGCCCTTTATAGAACAACATCCCTAAACATTATGCTTAGAATGTGGTAAACTGATTACAGGAAAATCATAGGTCTTTAAAAATTTTCACATGCATTTTAAAAGAACTGATGTGGACCAACTGAATTGTGAGGCTCCATCTCTTCCCCCAAACACTTGTAGTGCAAGACCAATTTTCCTTTGAAAATTTGCATTAAACAGGACTGCTTATTTATGAAAAGATCAACAAAGGTGACCATGCTGTGTCTGCGTAGTTCTAAAGACTTTTTTTCAGAAGAAATGAAAACGGTGGAAGTACTTGTAGCAAATTAAACATTCAGCTGCACAGAAAGTATATCTATTAATTTTAAACGAGAGCGCACCCAAAAAAATCTTTCTTGTTGTATAAAGGTTATCATCAAAGCTATAATATATTCAAATTCAATACAAAATGTCATTTTACTAATAAATTCCTTATGCTTTGAAATTTCAAAGTGGAAAGATCTTTAAAAAAGTGATGATTAAACATGCAAATGCAATCCTTGCAGCCTTTTTTTTTGGGGGGGAGGGAGGAAATGTACCTTTTAGAAACCTATCTGCAGATCTTACTTTTTTCCTCATCTTATTTTTCTTCTCCGCCTCTTCTATTTTTAATGATGGATTGCTGTACAGTAGGCTGAACACCACACAGCTTCAGTCTTCCCTATTTAGATTAATCTAGAGAGAACATTAGATTTCTAATCTTGGACAGTCTCACTTCCATTCTCCTATTGCTTGAGGGCTTACCTGCTGTCACCTCAAGCTAAATCTTTCTTATTTATTCACATGACCCATCAACTTTCATGAGAGTGCCAAAATAAATAAGACCAGCAGGATACGGTCCCATATTTATTTCAGGAACAGCATTCTTCAGTGTAGTTACTACACACAATGACAGTAGGGCTTTGCTCTTTACACCCACTAGTTTCTAGGAAAATTACTTGATTTTTTGTTTTCTTACAGCATGAGCTATTTAGTAAAGCTGTAAGAAATGGGTAAGTTACCCATATCCTCCAAACCCAAAACATTTTTGAGGTGCATTTGTTTTTCTTGGCATTATAGTCTGCTACTATTCTGCTCAGTACCACTTGAGGATGTCTTTTTTGTCTTTAAAATTGATATGCCTGTTCTAGGTTTAGCTCCTTTCTAAGCTCTCTCGACGGGCTGTTTGAAAAGACACATGATCGATACAGCTAATTTGATGAAGTACTGGGGGGGATCAAGGCTGAAATATTAAAGCTCACCCAGAAGGTGAATGAATATGATTTTTCATATAAAAAAAAAAGAAGATGAGGAAGAAGAAGAATCCTTCATATTTAGAGTAACTGCTTCATACCAACTAGTGTTAGAGACCTGGAGCTCAGCTGCATCCCTCGGTGCTGATCCTGCCTGAGTGCAGGAAATGAGTCCTGGAATTCCGTAGGAGAAAGATGAGATTAGAGACATAAAATAATTGAAATGCCCCTGTTATGGCATGGGATCCTCAAGACCTCACATTTTGAGGACTTTTTATTGGAAATTAACATTTCTCTGGACTCTGACCTCTGCGTGTACTCTACTAATCCAGAAGTCCTCCTGTACCTATGTGTCCCAGAAGACTACTGGTATCACTGCATGTGATTGTGAGCAGCACCATTGAAAGAAATTATGTGGCTGGCATTATGTCTGGCCACCTTTCACTTTCCACCTTTAAAGACCCTAAGTCTAAATAGTAAAGGCAGCTACAGCTAAGGGCATGAGGGAGGGCTGAATTATGGCAGAAAGATATTACAGAATCACACAATGGTAGGGGTTGGAAGGGATCTCTGGAGATCATCTATTCCAACCCCCCCGACAAAGCATGTTCACCTAGAGCACATTGCATAGGAACATGTCCAGGTGAGTTTTGAAAGTGTCCAGAGAAGGTCCCTCCACAACCCCTTTGGGCAGCCTAGTCCAGGGCTCCATTACCCTCCCAGTAAACAAGTTTCTCCTAATTTTTAGACGGAACTTCCTGTGTTCCTGTTTGTGTCCATTGTCCCTTGTCCTATCACCGGGCGCCAGTGAAAAGACGCTGGCCCCATCCTCTTGACCCTCACCCTTTAGCCTTTTTTAAGTATTGATAAGATCCCCTCTCAGTCTTCTCTTCTCCAGACTAAACAGCCCCATGTGTCTCAGCCTTTCCTCCTAAGTTAGATGCTCCAGTCCCCTCATCATCTTTGTAGACCTTTGGACTCTCTCCAATTCTGGGCCAAGCAATAGCAGAGAGTCCTGGCACCTCATCCAGTTGCTTCGATCAATCATAAAGCAGTGGCTATCCATTTTCTTGAAACAGACCACATGGGGTCTGCTCCTCCTTGATAAAAGGGACATAGGGCAAAATTAGTCTCCCTATGCTCTCTCTCCTTTGCCTTTGCAATTTATTGGAGCTGCCGTGCTAAGGCTCCCAGTATTGATGCTGTGTGATCAGCAGTGGAGCAACTGGGCCCAGGCTGCAAGACAGGGACACAGCAGAGGAGGGAGGAGGTGGGGAAGAGAATGCAGCTGGCCCACGGTGTGCATAGAGACTTACACTGAGCAAAACACATCTCTTGACTTTTGCCTTTTCCTCATGTATCTGGTCACTGTGCAGTGCTGCATCTTGTTAAAAAGGCAGTACAGCTGGAAAAGCTGCTGCTGCTGCCTATCCCCATTTCTGCATTCATTGTCAGGGTGTCTCACTTTCCTCTGCCAAGGAAGCTGCTGCTAGCTTCGAACAAGCAACAGCAGTGGGAATGCAAATTCTTTCCCTGTCTATCCCTCTCCCACAGGAGAAGATACATTTTAGGAACAGCTGAAACTTTAGATCTACCGTCTGCTTCCACAGAGCTGCAAGAAAGAGAATACTGCTGGTCAAAAACACAGATGACAGATCAGTACAAGACAGAAATGTGCTGAGCAATCCGAAAGAAGACAAGTTTTTCTCTTAGAACCAGAATGCAATAATGATTCTGGAGAAAGCAAGGCTGTGTAGTGAGCTGTTCAAAACTGATATTCCAAATGATATTGAAATATGGGATAGTTATGAGTTGGAGAGCTAGAAGTTCATTCCCCGCTTTTCTGAGCTCAACCATTACATCAGTTTCATCTCGTCTGCCTTCTCCAAGAGGACTAGAGATCCTCCATGGTCACCTACTTCCCCTACAGCATGTCACCCAGAGAGCAGAGCTATCATCTCATATGCTAGTATCCAAAAGCATCTTCAATATGCTACTGATTTGTTGAAGAGCAATCTATCAGGAATGCAAGCCAGGAGGAGGTAAGAAGAAGTAGGAGTGCAGGGGAGAGAAAGGAGCGATGCTTATTGTCATGGAAACATTTCCCTGCTGTATTGTTGGCCGGCACTTCCAGATGTGGTTTATCAAACAGTGAGGCAGACCTACAGAATCCATCAGCAGTGGTACAAGTGACCCCGTGTATGGTGGATGTGGTATTTGCAGTTTTGCTACCATTGCATAGCTACTTGTACATGACGATCAATAAACTACTTGAGCCCAGTACTCCAAGACACTTGCAGTAACCTGGATACTCTGCTACTGATGAAGACAAATGTAGGATATCTGCAGACAGCAAGATCTGCTATGGGGCTGTTCTGCATTCTAATGGTTGACTAAGTAACGTATTTTCTGACCTTGAGCTCTGCATTTATTTTTGAAGGAGCTTGAGAATCAGTTTCAAATTATTGGAGGAATAGTTGTAATCTCCATTTTCTTTCAAGTACATTGCTTTAAATTCCCATCTGTCCTTTCAGACACCTCCTCTATTAAATGGTCACAGAAGATGAATAACAGTGGTGTGAATTCTTCAAAATTGCATTACATGTTATTCTGCACTTTATTAATGTTCTATGTTGTTTTATTTATGATAACCTTGTGAACAGTAAGATGAGATGGCATCCACATGGTCTCTACATCCGTCCGAAAAATGGCACAAGCATATTATTAGCAACCAAGGATGTGAAAAATAATAAAAAGCAGGAACAAAGGAGAGAAAGTACGCTTTCAAAATTAGGTCAGAAATTAAAGGAAGACTGTTACTGCTATGTGTTTGGATGAACTCTTCCTTAGTTGCCAAGGTTTTAAGGATCTATCTGTGCAATTCATTTAATTGTCATAAGTTCACATGCTTCTCTGGCAACACCTACTGTATGCTAATGTGCCTTTTTCTAATGGATTTTGTTCAGAGTTATTTAATACACGCAAAAATGAACACTGCAATTTTTGTATTGCCTTTTCTGGCTCCAAATACAGTGTATCACAGAGAGCTTTGAGATCAAGGGAAGAAAGGTCTTCTTTCTACAATATATTTGCTTCATATATTGGACTATTCCAGCATTTTCACTATTGGGATGACATGGTCCATGTTACTTATTTGAAGTATCTCAACAGTATGGTAAACATTCCCTAGATAAGGGGAATATAGGAGTTGATTAAACCATTATCTAATCACTGCATCTGTAATAAAATATTTTTAAGTAAGTCTCTTACAAGTGAAACTATGTTCTGTACCACTTTCCTGGCTACTTGAGAAGACTTTCAGTTTATGAAACCTGCTTCACCTCACAGTTCCTGGTGGCAATGACAGAAGGATGTTTGCAATTTTATCATAAGAATTGTGATTCTGCAGGTGTGTTCTGTGAGCAGGTTCCCTTTTCCTTTTCCACAGCACATAGGCATCAAGCCAGCTCCAGTTGTCTCTCTCTCCATTTAGCACAATATTGCCACCAAGCTCAATGTCCAAAAACCTCAATTCACACCCTAATGCTCTTGACATTTCTTACATTGGGATTTTTTTTTTCATACCTTTGTTTTATTATTTCAGGTATCTCCTCATTTCCTTTTTTGCTTTGGAGTGTTTAGGTGCACCTGAGTCATATATTCAAGCTTTCATCTATAAGTGATAAATGAGTGATCAATGCTTTTCTTTTTGTCTTTACTGAAAGCCAGTAGTCTCATGCAATTGTTAGCTGCTAGCTGTGGTGTTCAGAAAAACAGCAAACATCCCAAGAGTCAAAGTAAAATATGAGTGCTGCCAAGAGAGCCATCAAAACTTCTCTGCTTTTTAGGCTTTTTATGGGGAAACTGCATAATCATGAAGGGCAAGAAAAGGTGTTAGTAAGTCATGCAGGGTTTTATGGTGGGAATAAGAGGTACAAGAGCAGAAGCTTTCCAATGAACAGAAGGCACAGAGTAGAAAATATGTTTCTGTCGGAGCCATCTGTTGTAGATCTCTCTAGGCTCAGCTGTGGATACGGGTGCAGATCTCTGTAAGATGATAGAAGAATTATCTATTTGTAGGAGTGTTTAACTTGTACACATGGATTGAAAAGTTACGCTACCAATAATTTTAAAGTGCTTGTATTCTTGGTTGAGAAGGTCTACATGTTCTACTATAGGGTTGCTGTATCAACCAGAAATCATTCTGCCTTAAACACAGATCCTTACAAAGTTACAAAGGAACTGGTTGTCAAAAATCACCTTTGATCAGATGATTATAAATCAGTCAAACCAGGTCTGTAACTAATGTTTTGGATTCAGAATGGCAGTTTTTTGTGTGTGTGAAATGAGGCTTCAGTGGAGTGAAGAGCTCAAGAATTCTAATGTGAAGGAGGTGTGGAGTTAATTTAAGTCAGAAGTGTGTATTATTTAAGAGTTTTCTTGTGTATAGAAGGCAAACGGGAAAAATGGTACAAAAGGAAGCTTGACCCTCCTGGCAAAAATAAGCACCCGCAGAATGTGTTTAAGAGTGAGAAGAAACCTGCCTCTGATGGAGAAGGAACTGACAGTTACGAGAGCTAGGTCTCAAAGGTCAGAAAATGTAGAGAAAAATAAAAAAAATTCAAAAGCCTCACTGAGCTGCTGCTCATGAAGAAAATTAAAATAAATAGCAAGAGAGCCTATATCCTCTGAAATAAAAAGACAACAAACAAGAAGGCAAGAAGTGTGAGAACTGCTGACTGACAGATAGAAATGAAAGGTTAATCCAGGTATGGCCAAACAGTGAATGAATCCTGTTCCCAGAGTCTGGGAAGGGGACAATGCTGGCATAAGAATGAAGATGGTGGGGTGATGGAAGTCAACCTCTCCTGAGGCAAAAGCAAAAGGGAGGGTGCATTTGCACAACATGTTGCAGTCAGGCATGAACCAGCTCTGTCGCTGCTGTGGCCTGGCCAGGTGGGAGCCAGCTCTGGACTAGGCGCTGCCGAGCTGCATCAGTGAGGCGTGGGCAGTGAGCAAACCCACCCCGCTGCCAAGGCTTGAGACTGGGGAAAAGCAAACGTAGCTCACACCCAGCCCTTCCACCCAGCACTGACTGGCAGCTCGAAAGGCCTCATCCAGTTTCAAGCCGTCTTTAATAAAAGTCTGAAGTAAGGCTGGCTTCATCGCCCACTCAGGAATGGGGGAAACTTGGTTCCTTGCTGGGAAACCAGCAAGCTATTCTTTCCCACTCTGAAACTGGGAGTTAGGCAGATGGCCTTAAGCAGACAGAATTTTCATTCTAGGATTTAAATTTTTTGAGAGGGGAAACCTGAGCAATCTGCCACAAGCAGGGCAAACACTTCAAATAATTTACTGGCAATAATCTTCACCAAACTTCTCCTCCACCACTGAGTGCTGGGTGGTGTGGGAAGTGCTCACTGGTTGCCAGGCTGATGCATAAAATGGTGTAGTGAGGGGCCAGGAGGGCTGATGCTTCCCTGCTGTATAGAAACTATATATAAACAGGCAGCTGTGTATATATTAAACACTCTGCAAGTTCTGAGCTGTCAGAGCCCTGCATGTGAATCTAAAAGGCAAAACCCTGTCGACTCCTTCACCCAGCTGAGAAGCCTATAGCTATGTGAGCTGCCCCCTTTCAGCTGCCCCTGGTCATTTTTTGGTGGATGAGCGTATCTGTTGTAGTTGCTCAGCAGTCCTGCCTTCTCTGCTCTCCAAGTCCACCCTCAGGCTACAGGTTTACCTTGCTTCTCACCTGGCCTGGCTTTCAGCCCTGACTTTCCCAAGAACCCTCCCCTCCGTGCCCCAGCATTCATTTGTTTTAGAAAAGCTGCAAGGACATCCAGGATCTATATGGACTCTCTCTCAGTGTTTTTGAAAGAAATTCCTCCAAAACTATTGAAATTGCATGCTTGTTAAACCTACTGAAGATTCAGTGAAAACAGAACAAAACAAAACAAAGTATAACTTGATAATGTCTCAAAAATTACTTCTCTCTATCCTGACACTTCACCTACTCCTCAGGAGATGCTGTCAGAGTGTTTGTCTTCTGCTGGCACTTCTCCTCCTGCCACCTCCAGGGAGAAACATGCTGCTTCATGGTATGAACAAAATAATAAAAGAAAAAAATAGAGTGGAGGAGGGAGATACAGATAATCATAACTCAGTTGGATCTTGTCCTATATGAACACCAGAAAATATTTTAGGGAATAAATAAGAATGAAAAAGCAAATAAAAAGTGGATTGAATCTATCTAGATATAAGGGAAGTATTGAGACAGGGTGTGCCTTAGAGGAAATAATATTTGATTAAGAGATAACAGAGGATTAATTCTCACACTGTAGAACAGAGGAGTCTGCTGGATTACAGGAGTAGAGAGCAATAGTTACATTCCTTGTGAGGGCAGCCTTGCCCCCATCTGGTTTGATGTTTTCCTTTGTGACCTTGGTGCAAGAACTAGACGTGCACTTACAAAATCTGCAGCTGACACAAAGCTGGTATGTACAGCTAATACAGACCAGAGGAAGACCTGATTATTATGCAGAAAAAATTAGATGACCTTGTGAAACAGCAGAATAGAAACAGCATGAAATTTAATAATCCAAAGTGCAAAATCATGCCCTTGAAGACTAATGACCAGAACTTTTGCTGTAGGAAAAGGGTTCATGAACCAGAGGAAGGAGAGATGAGCAAACTGATTGACCATAGGATGGCCATGAGGCCCTCTGTGCTATATGGCTGTGAAAACAGCTAATGATACTCCAAAATGTAAATGGTGAGAATCTGCAGCAGAGTTGGGAAGGAATTAGTAGCAGGGTAAAAGGTATTTGGCTCAGAAGATCATACGCATTTCTGCTCACCTGTGTTCAAAAGATACTTTAAACTGCAATAAATGTGGAGAAAGGCAGGTATGTACATGTAGGAAAAGTCAGAAGGGGTAGCAGTGATTATAATTTCTGTGTTGTGGGCTTTTTTTTCTCCTTCCTCCCCCAAGCTTTCATACAAGACTTGATACTCTGTGTTTACGTTGTCCTTATTGAGTTATTCATATCCCCTAAGGGATATTCCAGTCACCTGAATAGGTGAAGAAGTGAATTCCCCTTTCCACTGATGTATAACTTTGTTATGGGGGAAGGGGAAATATTTACCTTTCTTCATTCATCAGAAGCTGGCTACAGTAGAATATTAAGGCTAGCATGTAGAGTTTTCTTGTAGTCATGGGAAACCATTTTGGCCCGTCAGCTGTATCCTCTTCACCTGCTCAAGGCTGAACTGACCCACAAGGCTAACCAAGAGTGATGGGGATGCCAGCAGCATCCATGCTGTGGGGCTGAGTACCAGCAATGACAGCTTGGCACCCAAGTGCTGGTCCATCCATATGCTGCGTCTCATTGCTGGACTTTGCTGAGCTACTCCGCATTCACATCAGTGCAAGGAAAAAGAGGCTTGAGCCCAGTGTAATGTTTTCAGTGCACCCCTGGCATTTTCCTCCTCTGTCTTCTGCCTTTCATGTTTTTGGGACCCCTTTGGGGTCAGAAGAAGGGAAGGAAATTCTTCAGTGGACTGTTCAATGGAAGCTTTCATCAAACCCCCTTCCATCAGCACTGTAATCTGTGAAAAATATCTTGCAATAAGGACAGGCTGTTCATTTTCCTCTATGCACAGTTTGGCTCTCCGCGTTCAAGCAGAGGCTATCTTTAGCATGTTGTCGGTCTTTTTCATGAAGAGATATAAAAGCTCCCGCAGCAGTCCTCTGGCTCTGAGACTGGGTGAAGGAATGAGGCTGTGACAGACTGCTTAGCTGGCCCCACCATCCAGAGCCATCTGCTTGCCAAGATTTCTCAGCTTTGAAGAAAGAGGCAGACACTGCCCTTCTCAGCAGTGGTATGTCACCGTATGTATTGAGCACTACTCAGAGATTAGGAAGGGTTCAGATAAAATGAAACCCAAACAGTTTAAATAAAAGAAGAGAAGACACTTTGTACTATCTGCTGTTTTAAAATAATCCCTCTAGTTGTAAATAAGCAACAAAATGTAGTAGGTCTCTCCCAAATGCAAATCAGCAAGGCTCTCTCATAATTTGCTCAGATCCCAGTAATGAATATAAGCACTTGAAGCAGTTTGTTTTATGGCCGTATCCTTGAAGTTGCTTATGCCAAACATCATTTCTTTTCCTGTTGCTAGCTTTGCAACAAGTCCCAAGAGTTATTTATGGACACCTTAGTTTTATCTAATTTAACAACTGTGTGTTGTCAGCAATTTTGCCATCTCATTGTATTCCTTCTCTTCCCGGTCATTAATAAATAGATGGGGCCGGAGAAAGAGTGGAATTAATCCTAGCAGTGATCCTCTGGTACAGTCCCTGTGGCATTACACTCCTACCACCTTTTCATCCCAACCATCTGCCATTCATCCCCATCCTTTTCTCTCTCTTTAACCTGTAACAAAGCCCTTATCTCCTACCTCAGGGTTGCTGAGTTTCCTTGAAAGACTCGTGTGAATATTATCAAATGTCTCTGTAAATGCTCATCCCGTGATTCTCTTTTAGTCAATATTTTGCTAACTCTTTGTAACATTTGAACAGGGTAGGAAAGTACAATTTATCCTTACCGATAAGTATACCAATTTATCTCTGCTGATCGGTGCTGACTTGCAATTTATTCATCCTGATTTTTTCTCTCTCTCCTACACGTCACCTGTAGGTGTTTTATAGCTATGTAAAATTACTTTCTCAACTATTTTCCCCCTTAATGAATGAAGATTCTCTAGATTTCAGTTTTGAGGGTCACTTCTAAGAGCTATTTTAAAGATTGCTACAGTGTTGGCCATTTTCCAGTTACCCAGCAAAGTGGCTGTTTTAATGATGCATTACATATCTTTAATGATAAATTATGGTAGGCTGAAATCGTACTTCATTCTTAGGATTTCTTCAGAATCTCCAATTAATTTAATTTGGTACCACAAATCGTTGGAACATATATTTCTGGAGTTGTTACACCACTGATATTTTTAATAACTTTTATCCAGCAGGGCTTTCACATCACTACAGGTAACTTCAGAGTAAATATTTACCCCCAGCCCTTATTTTCTGATACCTAAATAAATCATTTATCTTCACTGCAAACTTTTCTCACCCTGTGCTTTCTTCCTTTACACTTAGCAGTCTAATAAGCCTATGTATAATAGCCAGCTTTTGATATGTGATTTTCTTGCATCATTTATTTGTTGTCATGTATTTGACTGTTTTTGTGTACTTTCTGAGCTTTGTCGTACTATATGACTTGTATCTTGCCTGACATATCTTCAGTTTTATTTGCACAGCTGAAGCAGTGCAAATAAAACTGAAGATATGTCAGGCAAAAAAAAATTTTTCCTTTATTTTTACCTTTTAATTACCTTGTCTTTCACTTGGTTTTGTTGTTGGTGTTTTTTTTGGTGGTTTTTTTGTGGTTTTTGTTTGTTTGGTTTTGTTTTTCATTTTTTGTCCTGAACATTGGAGATCTGCTAAAGCACAGGTTATAAATAGCTTCCACTCTAAAGTTATGAATCACATTATTAAAAAAAAAAAAAAACAAAAAAAAAAAGAAGAAAATCTCTGGAAGAAAAAGCCTTGTTTTAGATGCTGATATTTTACTTAAAAATTACTGATATTTTCCTTAAATTATATAGCCTGAATATGATTCCATTCACCCATACTTATAATTCCATCAGATTCAAGGGAAATACTCATATAAATAGAGAAATACTCATGTAAATGAGGATATCATAATTATTCTTATTGTAATTATTGTACTTGGAACCACACTCTGAACCAAGCCATGTGATTTAGCATGCCTGGTTCCTGAATCCTTCTCCTCATCCAAGAAAGAAACACTGGTGTTATTTTAGATGTTTGATTTAGTTTTCAAGGTTACACTGTTGTTAAAATTCAAAACCAAGAATGCAAGGAATTCCCTGCTTCTAAAATTGTTTTTCTACCAGTTGTTAATTACCAAAGCCATTGACTGCCATCTGTGCCCATTAACAGTCTAACTCCCATAGCCAAGCAGGTAGTTAAAATACAGTATCTCCAGCTTTACTTGTGCTTGAACAAGTAACGAGTAGAACCGCAAGTGATGTTCATGAGAAATGCCTAGTGCTCAGACTTTTGAAAAACAGAGCACTTACATTAGGACTAATCAAGCTTTTATGGTGAAATAATTTTCTTCTAGGAATAACTCAAGAGTTGTGTGCTCGCTAGCAAGAAATAAGCCAGGATGAAGCATATGTTATAATCAGATGAAGCAGGTACTTGAACCTAGTCCTCCCAGCGATATGTGCATTTTTGCTACAAAGGGGACAAGGGGTGTGATTTAAAATATGTGTTAGAATTCCTCTATAGGTGATAATTTTAAAGAAAATATGTGCCCAAATCTTTCTCTTCCTTTTGTTTATTCAAAAAAGGGAATAATGAAATTTATTTAGTATCATGTCCTGTAATGATTGAACTATGTTATTTAGCAATTATTTAAAAAAACCAAACAAACAAAACAAAAAACCACCAAACATTGCTAAAGCCATATAAATTTTGAGGTGCAGAGTGTATATTTCCACTCTGGAATTGCTGATCAAATTTATTACCACACTGTCAGTTCAAGCTCATCAGAATTGTTCTTGTTGTTTATTTATTTATTTATTTATTTTTGTGATTGGGTTTTTTAATTACATCTGTAGGACTAACACAAGGAAGTGTGTCCAAGGCATAGCATGTATTTCTTCCTGATGGTGAGTAAGATCTCTCTTCACCTGCAAGATTTGGTGAGACTGGCACCATGTATGTTTAGTCTCTGCAGTGAAGTGGGGTTCAGAAATCCCCAGATTTTGCCATGCCAGAGTGCAGCGCTGCTCAAACTTGCTTCTTCAGATGCAGAAACCACCCGCCATGTCCCAGTAGCACAACATGTAACCTAACAAGTCTTTACAGATCTCCCAGCAGAAGAGGCTAATATGGCTTAGGTGTCTGCACCTAAGTGCAGACAGGCGCCTCATCACCCAGGTTGTTGCCTTTCTTCTACATTTTTCTCTCTAGGCAGTAGAAATCCAAGGTCCCTTAGGAACTGGAATTTGATGATTGTGCTACTACACAATACTACACTACTTAAAGACCTTCTTAATTATCTGATAGACCGATAGAATCATTGAAGCTATTCCAGTTTTCCCAGTAAATATGCCTTTGGGTATGAAAACTGTACAGATCAAGTTTGAAAAGCCTATTATTGTCAGGCAGTGTAAGAGATCCTGTGATACTTTCTCTCCAGATATTGCAGAAGTAATTAGACTATACTAGGAGCTGTTAAATTTGTACCTTTGGGGTCACAACCAGTTTTTAAACTAATTTTTTCTTCTCTCTATAATGCAAGAGCTGAAATCTGGCTTTGCTCAATCTGGAAACTAAATGGATGTATGACTGGTATAATACTGTGTTCCACTGCAGTCCCACTCATGACACACCAGACAGACTGGATTTCTTTGAAATTATCTATACTAGATTTGGGGAATTTGTTGATATGGCAGTTTGTGCCCACGAGGAGGAAAGCAGAGCCCAGTACCAAAAGTGTTTGCTGTTCTTTCTGACTGAGCGGGGTCTGGGGATGGGGTCTGGGTCAGGTACTCATTCAAAGTTGACTGAAATCTCTCCACTGACTCCAACCGCCACAGAAAGCTGTAAATGTCATCCCCTACTGTCTGTGTCAAACCTCTTAGAACAGCATGTTCTGTAAATAAAAAACATGTTCTTTTAATGAAAATAAAGCCCGGAGAATTCAGTGAGTCTCTTGCGGTCATTAATAAATTCTGCTGTCAAGTATGGATTTATTCTGATTTGACTCTCAGCTGCTGGATTTTGTTTTCCCTTTGTTTTCTGCAGCAGAGAGTCTTCTACTATGAAAAATCCTCTCTCCGCTTTGGTCCTTGCAGATGGAATTACCATATTGCATTAGGTGGTGGAAGAAGGAAAAACTAGCACCCATCTCTTTCAGGGACTTGTACTTCAGCCAGTGTTTGGCTCCAGTGAGGGCTGTGTAGAAGAATAAAACATACCACATTAAAGTCTTTCCATGCCATCTCTGTTATCATAAATATTTGTGATGGATATGCTGATCCATTTTTTAACAGGGGATAATACTTGAGATGGCAAAATGATCAAAACACAGAGCACACTTAGGTCAGGGTAATTTCTTTCTAATCTTGCCTAATTGTTGTTGCTGTCTGCACTGACAGCACTGAGATAATTAAATCCTGATCATGAACTACCTTCTTCTTACTTCACATGGTTCCATACACCAAACACAACACCAGCACTCCTAGCTGACATTTTCTGTGAAAAGACATTTTTAGGCATCATAACGTGTGAAGGCTGCCAGCAGGGCAGTCTATCACTTCTACCTTACATCAAAGGGATGCGCACCCTCTTGGAGGAAGAAAATAAAGCTAGTATCAAAAAGAAGACTCTAGCAAGGAAGGTTAATGTGGGCACCTTGAAACTCTGAAGATTCTAAGTTCAAATTTGGGAAAGAGAGCACAGCTTGCACTTCCCGCCTTTCTTCCTTGCCCTTGAATCAAACAAGAATCTTTGGGAAAACTTCTGTAAAATACCTTCATCTCTACCTCTCATTAATGTAATTGCCTCCATTTCTTTTTCTGTGCTCAGAAGAATGTGACCATAACAACAACCTAGTAATTTCCACCACTCCTGGAGCAGCTGCTCCACTGCTGACTGCACCACTCCACTTGACAAAGCTGGTGCAAGACGTGAAGTAACCTCAAGTGAAGAAGGCATAAAGAAAAAGGAAGACATGACACTTTAACAGACATAGAGCGTGCTCCTTAAAATAGCTATAGCCTTTGTTTCACAGCTCTGTTTTCTGATGGTAGGTAATTTTTTGCAATTACAAGTGGGGCAATATCGGATCTCTATGAAACATTCATAACTGATCTAAAATGAGTGATGTCTCCTCAGCTGATGTGTGCTTGAGAGGAATGCCTTTGATGCCAAAGCTTTTTAACAGGGCTGGTACTGTCATGGTCGGCTGTGTAGCTTAGTCAGTTTGACAGTCTCTGCTGGATCTTTGCCAAATGCTGTATTTAAGTCCCAAGTTCTCCGAGGCTTTTCTGGTCAGAAAGGCAGAGTGCATTTCTGATATGGGAAACCTGCAGCGTGCAGGATGTTAATACAAATACCAGCTCTCACCTTGAGGAGGCTGCGAGACTGACAAATTGCAAAGAGAAGATGCGCAAAGGAGTGGGTGTGCATGTACGTTTGTGTGTGAGAAAGTGGGGAGAGAGAGAGAGCACCTGTGTGAAGGAAAGCTGCTGAAGGGCAGAAAGCACTTGGGGATTCAGGAAGAGAAGGCTATGCTGTGAGCTGTGAGGAGGCTAACAAAGCAGCAGAAGTACATTGCCTGCTTTATAAGAACAAATAGAGGTATGTATGTGTTGAAGGGAGAGGGTGCCACAGAAGTTCCCAGATCTGTTCACAAAGACGGCAAGAACAAAACTATCTAATAAACACCTGAGGTTTATTCAAGAACAGCATCTGAGCTTTGTTCTCACTGCTAAATCCATCATTTAGAAAACAAGTGAAATAGCTGTTTTCATAGGTGGGAAATCTGGATCAAAATGATGTAATGGTGCAGGCAGAAGTCTACACTGAAGGGTATTAACAGAAACTGCTGCAGCGTAATTTGCCTGCATTTTCCCTGACTTGTGACAGGAGCAGCTGCCCCCAGCAGACAAAACAGACAAAGCAAACAGACCGTGCTGGAGCAGTTTGGTGCCTCGGACAGAGCAGTTTGATGCCACCTCAGGGTCTGGATCCCTTAGTAAACAAGCTTGGGGTCTGTGCTTGTCCATGTTTTGTCTGGGCTGGACCCCTCAACAAATCGGAATCACCGCAGGACACCCTCGACTGGGGTATAAACGGGGTGCTGCCTAAGAGCCAGGTGAGTTGGTTCTTTGCAGAGCAGGTGGTCTGGCAGCCAGACCCTCCCCTTGGACAGGCCATCCAAGGAGCCTTCCATGGATTGAGCGATCTCCGTGGATTGAGGGAGCCTCACCCCGCCCCAACTTTGTGTGAGTGGTGTCTTGGGCACCCTGGTGTGGGAGGTTTCCCCTTGATGGGTGAGCGTGTGCCCATTTTGGTTCATCTCTCCTTCAGGTTTAAGAATTAATTGTGTGATAGTTAATTCCCAACAGACATCTGAACTCGTATTTAGTCAGAAAGAGTGCTTGGCAGTTTTGGTTGCAATAAACCCCATTTTGGACAGTGGTTGCTGTTTGGTTTGTGGGTGTCTTCGTGACATGAGTGTAACTAATTAAAGCCCTCATCCCCAGCAGTATCAAATTTACTCAAATTAAAAAGCTGCTTCTCTATGACAACAGACTATTCTCCTTGTTCCACTTCAAGAAATATTAGTTATGGAACATCATGTTTTACAAATATTTTTCTGTATAATGCTGCATTAAAGCACTATAATGTTAAGTAAACAAATATGTGTGTTTTGCAATATAAGGAGGACTGTTTTCTATACTCTTAGGAAAAAAAACAGTTGCATCAGTTTTTTATAAGTAGGTCAGTAACAATTCCTTATGTATTTCTCAAATTCAGATGGACTGTCCAGGTTCTAGCATAGGAATACATGGGTAAAACTACTGTGAATAAAATATTCATGTTTTTCTTTAAAAATAAATAGACCCACATAAGCTTCAGTAAGAGAGGTAATGCTTTCCCAGTGCAGGATTGTCATCTTCATGCTTTAAGAGCTTTACTTGGTTCAGTTCATTAGCATATAATTAATATGAGTGCAATTAATATGAGATTCCCTTTGCAGTGAAATCATTCATGAATTTGGGGCTTGTAACACATCCCTTAACTCTTCATTTGGCAAGAAAATTGCTGTATTAGTCATTAGTCAGACCTACTTATTTTTTAGGATCTAGAAGGGGTTTTGGTGAGGGGGGATGTTAATATCATGGTACATATTTAATCCAAAAATCTCACTGAAATTGAAAAATTTACAGCCAGAAGACTGTAACTCAGTTATATTACAGAGCATCAAATCTGTGTCACACAGTGCACTCCTGCAGTGTAACTAAAGCACGGCAGGCTCACCTGCCTGACAGGCAGGGACCTCACTACTGGGGACATTTCCCCCTTCCAGGAGATTTGGTGGCTGAGTCAGCTCCTCAGAAAGGCTTTTCACTTGGACAAGCTGTATGTGTGGTACTGTTAACCTGTCCATTGCTGTGGAATTACAGGGTGTCATTACATCCTAGAGGCTTCATATGCAGAAGGTTGTTTCACTGTAGATGCAGTAATACCTATGGCCAGGTGGTATTCTAAAGAAAGTCATAGAAGTTCCATGGCCAGTAAAAAAGAACAGCCTTATCTCCCACAGATGTTTCCTTGAGTAATTCCACCTCTAGTGTTTGCAGGAATCGCAACTATTTTATCTCATAAAAGAACCATCCAACCAAACAAACAAAAAAATCAAACCTCTGAGACATCTAGAGTCTGGAGAGCCTTGAAAAATGATGAGAAATCTACAGGATAAAGGTTAATATCTAAAATGGGCTTCTTTATACAGATACCTCTCTTAATATAGAAAGCACTGGAATATTGTGCTTTCATCAATGCACGGTTATTATAAATATGTATCCACTGTACAATTTTTTTAGGTTTGTCACCCTTTGCCATGTGTGGAGTAGATTATAATGAGCCTCAATATGAAGTTGCATGTAGATGTCTTGGCTAAAAGACATAGTTTCCATGAAGAGCATTCAAGCCAGCTGAAGGGGTGAAACAAATTTTCTCTTGGGTATTTCCATAATATTCAGATTTAAGAAGGGTATGCCCAGTATGCCCAGAAAGACTACAAAACTATATGTTTTGAAAGTGATTCCATGGGGAGAAATATGTATTAGGTTTAGCCAACTATTTGAAAGATCTAATCAATATTATATTCCTTGTATTGGTAGAATTCTCGTTTTGCTGTTCACTTCTCAGATAGCTGAATTATGTTACTATTGACATCTCACATAGCAGAAACACAGCTGTGTAATGTGTATAATGTCTGCCCTAGGCTCCACATAGATAAGAGGGAATAGATAAGGCAGGTTGGATGGCGTTTTGAGCGATTTTTCATGTATGTGACATGAAGATGAGTGGCCACTCCCTGGAGATCTATTGAGAGAGAAATGGATTATCAAAGGGGTGGACACCACTTAATTTACATGCTTGCTCCACTCTAGCAGCTCCAGCTAATGGAAAATGTCAGTGGCTGCTGCCAGATGCAAAGAATTCAAGGCAGATGTTTGCCTCTTCTGGTTTGTTCACTTGCATGCCTGACTCAACTGTCAGTGAGGTTCATTATGCACCATTATTCCTCTAGATTTTGAACCTATTTCTTCTCAAATTAATTGCTTCTGGTTCAGTTATCTGTAACCAATGTGACTGAAAGAGCATGAAAACAATCACCGACGTGTGGCTGCTGTCCATTAACTCCCCCAAGGAAATGCATCATTTGTTAGAATGCTCTAGCAGCCAGCGGATTTCATGAATTCAGAAGCACCGTTCCACCTCACCAACAGGCTGGAGACAAAGCTGTGGTACAGAAGAGGTGCCAGGCTGTTTAGGATTGGGGTGGGATGTCACTATCTCCTCTGCTTATGCAAGACAAAACATCAGGGACACCGCATGACCAATTACACAGCTGGTACCAGCAGCAGGCTTCCTTTTTTTGGTTTTCAGACCTGTTGCAAAGGAAAATGGCTGTAGAAGCATCTCTCACAGGGCTTTACTGACTCCACCAGCTGGAGAAGAAGCCTGTAGCTCTTCCAAGGGTGACATGGGTGTTGGGGCACACTGGAACAGTGTTCTGATGCCTGCACTGTGGATTTGGGTTGAAGGATAGATTGCATTTTCCCATGTTCATCTTTAGACACTCCTCTCACCTTTTTTTTTCTTACAGGAAAGAAGGTGTTTGCTTTGTATGTTGCTTAGCATCTCAGTTGGTTAGTCTGTGCTGGAAGGGAGATTTTCCATCTACTCCTATGGTTGGCTTTGAAAAAACAAAACAAAACCAAATACTTTTCCTTTTAGCCTTTGGAATTATTATCGGGAAAGATTTGTAAAGGTTACTTGTAAAGATCTGATTATTGGTGAAGATCATAGGGGAGATGAATATGGGGGAGGTCAATAAACAATGCTGGAATCACCAGCTGACATCAGGGTCTTACTGACATGCATGTGAAAGTAGAAAAAAAAAAATTAAAACCCAATCCTTTATTCCATAGACTTTGACAAACTGGCAACAAGGTATTTCTGCCTTGCACATTGGGAGTCTATGAAAGGGAAGAATAAGGCTATTCTTAGCCCCCTTTAAAAGACACACAAAGTAAAGGCACGGAAATGTCATTTGCTAGGCGGGAGGAGGCTTTGTTAAGGAACCGAGGACAGGAGCGCTGTCCTTTGCGACAGGGCAACCGGGAGCCTGCGGCGGGCAGCCCTGGGCTGGCTCTGCACACTCCCTTCTAAGTCAACTACTGCAAAAGTCCTGGTTTCTTTTTATCCCCGAATTATTTTCATTCGTGCTCAAAGATGAGGTTGAGGTTTCACTGCAGCGTGGACGTCCCGTCCCATTACCTCAGGACGGGAATTGAAGCGGGGACTTCAACCCAGGCGGACGACCACAAAGCGCAGAGGACGTACGGCCGGCAGGCAGGGGAGCGCCCCGAGGGCTCGCTGCAAGAGCCGCCCGGCCACTGCCTCGCGTGGGGCAGCCCGGCCCTTCCCGCCGCCCCCTGCTCTCTCCCCCGGCCCCGGCGACGCTCCCCTCAAACTTCCCGGAGGCGCCTCCGGCTGTGCGGGAGGGGCTGCCCCAGAGCCCCCCGACGCCGGCTCGCTGTCCGCTCTCCCCCGGCGGACGGGGCGGTGCCTCCCCCCAGCCCGGCCCTGCCCGGCCCGGCGGAGGCGGTGGGCGGCTCCTGCGGCCGCAGCATAAACCGTCGGCCCCTCCCGCTGGTCCCGCTGGACGGCGGGGTGGAGACCGGCGGTCCCGCGGGAGCCGGGCGGAGGCTGCGGCGGTTCTCTAACCGAGGGGCTGCGCCCGGTGGCGGCGGGGCGGGGAGCTGCGGGGCACGGGTGCGCCGCCTCCGCCTCCCGACTGCCGCGGCCTCTCTCGCGCGGCGGCAGGCGCCGGCGGGCTCCCCCCGACTCCCCGGCACTCCCCCCCATCTCCTCCCGCTGCCTGCCCGCGGGCGGAGGGCTGCGCTGCCCGCCCGCCCCCGCTCTCGCCTTTGTGTGTGTGCTCCGGCCGGCGGCGGGGCGGCGCGGCGCCCGCCGTGATGCGCGCTGCGGGGTGGCGGGGGGTCCGCTCCTCCCGGTGAGAGGCGGGGAGGGACCCAGCCTCTGCCCCGGAGGTTTTTCACCCGCAGCAGCCGGAGGAAGGGGACTATGGACTGAGCGCATCGGTGTACCATGGAGTCCGGCATCCGCTTGAGCACGCTCTGCTTTCTTCTTTGCCTGGGGCCAGGTAGGCGTATGCCGGACCCACTGGGAAGGCACCCGGGAGCGGGGCCGGAGGAGCTTCGCGGCGGCTATACCCTGGCCACCGGGCGGCCGCAGGCGTGGGGAGCAGCGGCAGGAGCGGAGGGGCAGGGGGGGCACTCGGAAAGTTGCAGCGTCGGCGGGTGGGGTGACGGCACTTTCTGGGTCAGTTGCAGGCTTTGGCGTGGACCCCTCGCTGCAGATCGACGTGCTGTCCGAGCTACAGCTGGGAGGCTCCGCGGAGGGTGTGCGCCAGGTGCCGGGGCTGCACAACGGAAGCAAAGCCTTCCTCTTCCCAGGTACGGCCGCCCCAGCCCGCCCGGCTTTGCTCAACTTCGGCCGCCGCGGCCAAGCCCCTGCGCCGCGCACGGGGGTCACCCGCCCCCACGCTGGGGGGTTTGCCCGCATCTGAAGCACCCGGGGTCCTTTCCCTTTCAGCCCACTTTTTTTTCTACTCTTCTTTTTCCCCACACCCCCTCTTTTCTTTTTTCTCCCTCACCCCCCTTTTTTTCCTTTCTTTTTCTTTGACTGGTAGACGCTTAATTAAAATATAGCAGGAACGGGAATGGCAGATGGCTGATTTTGTGAGTCGTGGGGTGCAGTGATGAATAATGGCACCACCCACTCTTCTGCTATACTTGGGAAACGCTAAACATACCCCAGTTCCAGCTAAGGAAAAGCTCACTGAAAGTTTCATGTGAATCGAGCAAAATACTGAAATAAATGGAAGTGCCCCAGAGGAGCGAGGCAGATGGCTGGAAATAAGAATACCCTTTTTACCGAGGGAAAGTGGCCCCTGTGAGTTTCTACGTCATACCTCTTGTGAGAAACAATGAGTTTTAGTCTCTTTCAGTGCTTGTGCTTGGTTTTTTGTTCATATAGGATATAGAAATTAAATAGTCTTGTTCCATCTTTCAAAAATACATTTAGGAGGTTTATTAAAAAATAATTAAAACTTTCTTATATTGTAATTCATAAAGGACTGTAAAATAACTCTCAATGGCTGGTTGAGTTTATTGGCATAGGTTGTATTGCTTACACTGGCTCATTATCAGTGTATTTTTTAATTACACTTTAATAATGTACTGATACATTAAATGAAGCTGGAGTCAAGAACATTTTCAGGAAAAAAACCCCTTCTATTGTCATCATAATAATAAAAGCCTAAAACTGGCCTTTAGAAACAAGTATCTTCTCTGAAGGATGACGAAATTCTCCTTGGAAACATGACTAAACAAGAACAAGGAGTATTTCTCAACACCTGGGGAAGCAGGAGCAAATCTCAGTATCGGTCTGTAGTTTTAAAACCGGGGGACTAGATTGCTGGCTCCTTGTGTCATGACTGGAGTTTCAGCTCAGATCTGAAAGCATTTCTACTGCAACAGGCAGAAGGCTGTGTTTCCCCTACAGAAGAGTTATAATTCAAGGGAGATAAGATCTGGAGAGGGAATTTCTTTTTCATGTTTGCATTAATGAGATAATTTATCAGAAGCTAATAGCTGCCAAAGGCTGCTATATATATATTTTAAGGTTATCTCTCTAGCGGTGTTCTTCCCCAGTACAGCCAGTGTGTGTCACTATGGACATGAATGTGGAGACACAGGAGCATATGCCTTCAGGAACATTGACACATGCCCGTTTTAAACAGCTGTGATGGGCTTGCGGCTGCAGAGCAGAGCCCTCTGCATAGGGGGTGACTGCTGACAATGGCAACACGTTTCTGTGACTGTGGGGTTTGTGTTCTGTAATAGCTGTATGGTTCTGAGTTGCAGCTTCATAATCAGAACACCCTTTGACTTCATTGGAAATGGGATTAAAAGTTTTGTAATAAGTTTTTTATTATTATTAATATGTATTTTTCCTAGTGTCAGAAAAAAAAAAAATTACTGGGTAAAAGATTTTTTTCAAGCTGTTCCTCTTTCTTTGTAATGATGAGTGTGTGTAGTCCCTAAATGAATTACCTGTTTAGTCATAGCAAAAAGAGTTTAAATTTTCAGACCCGCCTTTTTACTTTGTAGTGGGAAAGCAGGGGCATAATAAACACAAAAACACTTGGAATTTCAGTGGTGGCTGAAGTCACTCAGTGTCCCTTGGGAAGCCTTCAGTGTCCTGCAGGACTGGAGATACTTTTCCTGCTACTGCATAAGACAACTGCTGATTTTCTTATAGTAAATGGGGTCATTACTGAGCAGATTTTCATTTTCTATCTTGCATTTAGAAAGAGAAATTTCCTTCTGTTGCTTCAGACCACTGGGTCCACTTAGTCATTTTTGCTCTGCTCTTAGAGCTCACACTGTGGGAATATTGCTGCAATGTATGCCTCTTAACATATGTATTTGCGGTGTGTGAATTTCAAATATATGTGCTGCTGACTTTAAAATTGGTTTGGGTTTTTTGCCTATCTGTTTATTCCTTATCCCAGCTAAAGCTTTAGTCATAGACTCAAATGATTTTGTGAAAAGGACACAGATGCCTTTGAATGATCTGTGAACTTCCGCAGCTTTAACTTATGATCCTTTGGCTTTTGGTTTCTTCAGATAGTGAATCTTTTCTATCATATACATATTTATGACATTATAGTATGTTGCCTTTTTTGATAGACCACATGCTCAACTGGTGTAAAGTCTTACTTCACATATGCATAAACATACAGAAAGCCTAGATGCTGTTCTTTATTTTAGAAAGCAACTATAAAAGTGGCAGGTTGAACTGCCAACAGGTAACAGACAATTAAAGATATATGATGGGAAAATTGTACATGCAGTTGAAGCAGAATAGTCTTTTCTTCTGTTTCTAGGCAAAAAGTCAGTTTTGACTGCTTAATTAGATGTGGCATCAATTTTCAATACAAGGGTTTTAGCATCTAATTGGCTGTTCTGACAAATTCTTCTTTGCATAATTGATTTCAAAGGTACTTCTATTTCTAGGCCATATAACACAGTAAGCAGTATCTCTGAAGACAGTTTTAGTCATGTTATAGTCCATTCAAGAGTATTTAGATTGCTCCTTATGCAGTTCCTGATTTAGAAATAATTATAGCCATTTGAAATTTGCAGTCACCTAGAATTTATCTTTATCTACCAATCTGCTCTGTCACTGTACAAATCTTACAGGAATTGTCAGTCTTGGGAACTCTTCCCAGTGACTTCAGCAGGATTAGATGCTGTGGTCTTGAATTCTAAAGCTTTTTAGTTGCTTGATGCTCCTTGGTTGCAGTGGATGGTAGCACTTGAATGCCACTGTAATCTGGATCTAGTTAGCTTCAGGGATTTTTCTTTCTGGAAATGTGATTTTCTAAGTAATTGTAAAACATTCCAGTGTAGCTTGTGGGAAGATACAATTCTGAATAGAAAACAGGAGGAAACATTACAAAATGTTAGTGTTGCTATATGTGAGCATCTGCCAGAACTTCCTAGCCAACAGCAGATAGGATGTCAGAATACGTTAAGAAGAAAATGATTCCTCTTCTGGTCAAGAGCAGCAGTACAGAAGTCAGAAAATCTACACCACAAACTTCTCAGTTGATGACTGTTTATAGAAGTCAGTGAAATTTTCAATACCTTCATTTTCCCTTTGCAAAGCAGGTATGACAGTAAAGCCCAGATCAGGTGAATGGTTTGAAGTGTGAGTAATGTAGTTGAAGGCTTTTGGAGAAATACCAATTGTTGCTCTTACAATTCTTACCTTGTAGATATATGCTGCATTAATACAATTTGAGGATGCCGGTGGAGATGAAAGCCAGTGTAGCCATTTTCCATCATAATGCTGCAAGAGCATTTGTTGCTTATGTAAGTGCAGGGAAACTTGAAAAGGTGGACAAAACCACAACAACAGAGGCTGGAGGGGGCTGAGGGTTTTGGAGGGGCCACACATACCTGACTTAAGTCTGTGCTCAGGATGTTTAATGTTAAGCACATGCAAGGTGCCAAGGAAGCTAGATATTTCAACTTGTGATAGGAAATAGTGTTCTGAGGTGTGAGATTATAAATAAGGTCTGCAAGAGTAACTTGGTCTCTTCTGGCACTCCTCTAGGCAGTAACCTATTGTCAGCCTCCTTCACTTTAAACTCTGCATTATATTTTACAGATATAGTATTTTGATAGTCTTTCTGGATCTTACTTTGCTGTTGAGAGCAAGTATTATGCATCAGACTATCTTTGTCCAAAGAGTGTGTGCAGTACTGGAAACACTTTCCAAGTGCTTCCAGCGACAGTGGAGAGAGGTGGATAGTACACTGTAGATCAAGCAATGAGAGGCACCAAAAATGAAAGCCAAGTGATGTGTAAGGAAAGTATATGCCCAGCAAAAGGTTGTGTGTAATCCTCAAAGAGTAGCCTAAAGAGTGGACAGAAGAGTGCAGTCAGATGGCTACAAGCTCAGGAACATATACTTAAGGAAAAGCTGAAAAGGACATGGCAGTCATGAAAACGTGAGAGCTTGTGTATCTGAATGCAGAACTTGGAACTCATTCAGAGGATGAGCTTTTTCTCTGCCAGTTAGGATATGTAAATCTTAATATGGTTATAAATAATACTTAGATACTTCCGATGAGGAGGGACAGTTCTAGAAGCAAGATATGGTATATTCTGATGGGAAACAAGGTATGCTATAAAACACCAAAGAAATTATTTAATCTGTTGGTGGAATGCATGAAAGGACTCACCACTACTGTTCTGTTGTAGCTTGCTGGCACAAAATGCTGGCAGAAAAAACCCCACCTTAAAATAGACCTTTTGGTGTAAATGAACTATTACCTATTGCTGCATGACTCGATCATTAGCCCATTATTTTAAAATGCTAGCAAGACAATAATACTATATGTATAATACATGCCTTATCTTTGGGGAAAGATCACTGGTTTTGGTTCATGACATTGTCTCTGGCCATTACTAAATAAAGGAGCTAAAAAAGCTTTAAAACTAGATGCAACTGAACTTTCTCTCATAGAAACTGGACTTACATTGCCTATGCACTTCACGCGCACTTTGTTCCTTGCCACCTGTCATTGAAACTACGGACAGATGCTTTTTCCAGGTTCCAGCTGAGCCTGTTGAAAATATTACTGTTCCCAGCTGTTTGTCACTACCCAGGAGCTAGAGGTTACTGTCCTCACAAGTTTTCCAAAGCAAGAGATTGTATGTGTGTTCCTGTGTCTTCTGATGGCAAAGTTGGCCAGCTTCAGGAGTGAACCTGTCTGACTGTAGTGACATGGATTATAGAGTCCCATAAAATCCCTGTTCTCCATCTGTACTCATCTCCCAGAGGAGCAGTAACTGACAGCTGGGGGAGAGGATACTAATATTGCCAAATGGCATGTCTGACAGAAGAGTGAATACCGCTCTGAAGATTTTTTTTTTTGTCTTGGAAGCTGGCTGGTTTCTTTCAGATTCCCTGACTCTTCAAAATCTGGGACCTCCAGCATAGAGATCATCTGTAAATAATAAAGTTTCCCAGAATTTTTCAGAGAGACAAAGGAAACACACACCCCTTATTCAGAAAGACTGAAATAATTGAGTTTAACTTACACTAAGTACTGGAGTGTTTTTCAATGTTAGAAATGCCTAGTGTAAGCGATTGCTCTGTGACAACACAGTAGCCAGACATCTGGATTTTGGCATATCTGGAACAACAGCCTACACTTGCCCCCACTGCCCCTCAACCCGTCCATCCTTGGCATGTTCTGAAGTCATATCTGCACCTATGCAAACAGTAACCAGAGTAGTATGGAACTGCTGGGGCTGTGATTGGTGCTGGTGGGGAGCTGGGATGGATGCTGAAGAGAGCCTGAAAGAGCTGGGCTGCCTCTGCCTGGCCCTGCAGAGCAGGCACTGCTGTCCTGAGGCACCCCCTCACCCCATAAGAGCTGAGTATTCAGCATCCTCTTCCTCCTGTTAGCAGTGGTAGCAAGAGGTGGTGTTTGGGAAGCATCTGCTGCTGTCCGAAAGTACATGAGAATTCTGCATCCCGGTCCCATTCCAAACCATGCTGAGATACCATTCATGGAGAACTAGGCTGCATTTAACCACTGTATAGGCATACACACACTGCAAGTGTGTTGCTTGCTAACTACTGCTGTGCTGTCTGTAAAATAGAAAAGGAAAATGTTATGGGAAGAAAAAAACTTGAATATTGTGGATGTGTGATTGGTGCTTGTAATGGTACAGCAGGGGGTAGGACTGAGAAATGGAAAGTGAATGGTGACCTAATATATAGCAGATACCAAGGAAACCCAGGTTTCCAGAGAAGAAAATCTTGTAATCCCTGTATGTAGTCATTAGTACAAAATAATGTTAAGGAATGACAGAAAACTTGGCCTGTAGCATTTGGGGATAGCAGCTGTCTTCATGCTGAAAGTTTCAAATAAATAATGTTTCTGAGAGTGTGTAGTAGGCATATAAAGCATCACAAAGGTATAAGTGTAGAGCAATAAAGTTGTTTTAAGTACGCCTCTAAAAATTTTGTTATTGCTCATTGAAAGAAAAGGTATTTTACACAAAGTTTGCTTTTTTGTCTGTTAGTTTTAAATTATTTTATTTTTTTATTCCTCTCTACAGTGGACTTTTTAGGGGGAAGGAAGCGAAAGAAGCAGAAAGTAATTATTGCCTACATAGCTTTGGGGATTTTTTGTTATTTGTTTTTTTGTTATTGCCATGTGTCTTGATATGGGCTCTTGTCACCTTTCAGTCTGTTAAATTTTTAAGAGCATTCTGGAAGAAGCTACAGTGTGGGGAAAGAAATGATACTGGCTTGCTCATGTAGGCACTGTACTTTACCTGCCCAGATCTCCTTAGGAGACAGTGTCAGGCAGCATGGCTTTGCCTTGGCATGGTGGGACAGCTGACATCTCCAACATCAGCTACTTCAGCGTTTAGAGTGGCATTTATTAATCAGCCAGGGTGTGACTTCATTTGGAGGAATGGCATATTTTATTGTGTTCTCATGGCCTTGACCTGGTGCTTTTGACAGACAGGTTACATCTACTATCTGCAATAAATTGAAGTCCCTGGGGGTCTGTTTTCTGTCGGGACAATGCTGATTATCCAAAACTTTTTCTTTTTTAAATGAGTGTTTGGTTGTTCAGGTTAGTTCAAATAACCGTGTTCTGTTTATACACTCAGTATTGCCTAAACCAGTTCATACTGATTAATAACAGACAGATTGGCATTTGCTTCTTCCTACCTTTACAATGAGGCATCTTCTAAAATACTGCAAGTATAAAACTCTAGTTGAGTCTAGTATTATCTGAAAGCTGAATATGAATACGATGTGCAGTTCTGGGACATGTATGGAAGGAAAACACGTGAAGGAAGTGTTATTGTGGTGATGGGAAGCAGCACCCTGGTTGGTGCTGTGAGAAGGGGCTGGAAGGTTGGGGGAGTGGTGGCCTAGGAGGCTTCTCTCTGTGTCCATGTCCCCATCAGGGGCAGTCAAATGCAGGTGGCTACTCATCAGGCAGCCTCTCCTGGCAGTGTAGCAGGGGGCATTGGTCTTGCCATCTGCCCTGTGTGCCAGAGAGAACCCAGCACCTGCAGCACGTGTGCCCTGAGAGGGAGGACAGTGACTCTTCTGGGTAGCTGTCAAGCATGTCTTCCCATATTGCTGGGGGAGGATTGCATTAGCAAGGGGTAGTGATGTGGGAAAACAAGGTCTTGCTACCCTTATGTAATTGCTTTTTCTGTGACATAGTTCTGTAGTCACGAAGTGTGGCTGAGACTAGCTAGGTTAATGGTTTTTTTATGGTTTCTCCCCCCACTGCAGCACCGTTCATCCTCCAGTGAGGTTTCACAGAGGACAGCAGCATTTCCTATACATGCTTTCATCTGGATCAGTTGTAATGTCTGTTTTTACCCTACTGTTTGCTTATAAGAGCTGGGAAATAGGTTTCCTACTCACCCCCTCTTGCTGATGTTCTTCTAGTCTGTATCCTCCAGGGCATATAGATGCCAGCTTGGGAAAATAACTCCGAGAATGGTTAACTTCACTGCTTCCACTGAGTCTTAAGGGAGGTACAGAACTGAGCTCGTAAGTTATTTAAAACCAGTGGATAAGAGCTGGAGATTATATATAGCTGTCACGGGAAACTGTACTTCCATGTAGCTGCTCTTCAGTTCCTTATATTTTGTCCTGTTTGGTTGTGTGCCAAGGTGCAGATCCACAGAGCAGCTGTATTCTCTTACCTGCACTGATAAGGTACAACTGAATAAGGGGTGAAATATGACTTTTCACTGATTTTTTTTTTCTCTCCATCTGTTTTGGCTAAATTCCTCTATATTTTGTGTCAATGTTTAAGAAAGAAATGCTAATTTTACTGTCTTGCTGTTGTCCAGAAGATTTCATCTCGGGAAAATAAAAGAAGAAATATAGTAAGAAAAGATGCTTTAGCTTTTAATTTTATTTTTGCCTGGTCATGTTTTCCATGGTAAATACTCATTATGAATGTTCACTCAGATATTTCAGGTAGCTGTTACTAAACTTTAAAACCTTAAACTTGCAACAAATATGTTATTTAAGTCATAGTCCTATTTAGGGAGTAAACTTTTTTTCCCCCCTCCTTTACTTTAAACCATGTTTGGGTGGAAAAAAATGCTGTAGCCATTTTCAACATGGGAGAATTTTACAGCAAAAATTTCTCATTATTTTTTATGTTAAACAACATTTTGTTTGCCTTTCTTTTTTTGGTGTGTACCTTTTTGGGTATGTGTGATCCTGATGACTTCAGAGGGAAATGCAAGCCTAGAAAACTGACTTTTGTGTTGAGCCATCTCGGGAGTTGCTACTCACAGTTCTGTGCTGTTGCAAGGTGCTAAAGCCATGGTCTAAAAGGATGAGGAGTCTAAAAGGGACTTCTGAAGACGGTGTTCAAAAGGCTTTTAGCAGCTTAACATATTTGCAGCATCAACAGCATTGCTATGATAGACTGTAATGTTTCCAAAGGAGCCATTACAATCAATATTGCTAGTGATCCATAACTGAGAACTCTTTTAGTGAAATCTGAGCAGCAGTTTCCCCTCTGAAAACATAGAGGGAGTATAATCAGAAAAAGACCTCCAGTTGTAAAGTTTTTATATGGGTACCTCAATAAAGAAAGACATTGAGGTGCTGGAGCAGGTCCAGAGAAGAGCAACTAAGCTGGTGAAGGGCCTGAAGAACAAGTCCTGTGAGGAGAGACTGAGGTAATTGGGATTGTTTAGTTTGGAGAAGAGTGGAGACTTTGTCACTTTCTACAACTACCTGAAAGGATGCTATAGAGAGGTAGGTGCTGGTCTCTTGTCAAAAGTAACCAGTGATAGACAAGAGGGAATGGCCTCAAGCTGTACCAAGGGAGGTTTAAACTGGACATTAGGAAAAATTTTTTCACTGAACATGTTGTCAGTCATTGGAACAGGCTGCCCAGGGAAGTGTTTGAGTCACCATCCCAGGATGTGTTTAAAAGCTTTATAGGTGGGGTGCTTGTGGGGGGATATGGCTTAGTGGTGGGCTTGTTAGAGTAGTGTTAATGGTTGGTCCCAGTTATCTTAAAAGATCTTTTCCAACCTAGATGATTCTATGGTGTCCTGGTTTGAGTGAGAACAGAACTGATTCTGTTTAGTAATTTTACTTTTAAGCTGAGTTCTTCTAACTAACTGCACTTTCTGAAGTTAGCAGCCTGTTCTCACATACAGTGTCTGCTTCTATCAGTGATAACACCTTATGTTTAGAGTTACTACCAAGGATTGGTTTGCAGACCAAGGCCACTGCTGGGTCTTGTGTGCCACATTGGGGGGTGCAGAAAGTGAAAGGCTGCACCTTCAGGGAGGAGCGGACAGGACGGGTGACTCTAAACTGACCAGCGAGGTATTCCATCCCATATACGCCATATTTGGTCTAGAGCTGAGTGACCCGAAGGGTCTCTGGGCTCTTCTCTCCCCTCTTGGACTGCTTTGCCAGCTTTTGCTTGGCTTGGCTTGGGTCCTCTTTCGGTTCCTTTCTCGGAGCACCCAAGGAAGACTCTGTCCATTCTGTCTTCGGTTGTGGTCTGTGTGTTCCTGAACCCAGTACCAGAATCCAGCTCCTGAACACAGCTCCCGTCTGCTGCAGGGCCCAGTCTGGAACTCCCCTGGTGCCTGCTCCACAGCATCAGTGGTGATGGTGATGTAGTTACCATCAGGGGGGTTGGGTTCCATGCTGGTTTTGTATATATTTGCATATATTCCATTTTTATAATTATTAATTTCATTTTCATTAAATCTGTTCTAGTTTCCTTTTCTAATCGCTACATCTCTGTCCCTTATTCCCTTTCTCTTCCCCCTCTGGGGAGGGAGGGGAGTTAACAGGGAGCATCTGTTATAGGTCTAAGGGGCTGCCCTGATCCTAAACCATGACATATGGTTTCCCCAGCATAAATGCTTATTTAAGTATAATTAGATGGTGGTCACATCCATATTGTTTGTCCTGTCAAGAGAAGAATATATGTGCCAGCCTTGACTCCATGTCTGAAAGTCCACCAGTCTCTAAATACAGCTATGTAATGATCCAGAAGGGTTCCAAAGGAGTTTTTGTGGTTTTGAGGTCAATAATCTGTGTTTTGATAACTTCCTAAGCATGCATTGGCACTGCAGCTGTTTCAAAGGCACTCTTGTAATTTCTTGTAAGATTGGCTAATATCTCTGGAACTTTAAACAATAACCATATTTGCTCAGTACTCATTCAAGGAGAAGAGTAGACTTGAGGAGAACCTTGTGTACCTTTTTTGGTGATGCTCTTTTTAAGAATCCCTGCATATACTATTAGCATTTGAAGTAGAAGAACACATACTGTAGTAAAAGATCTGGGAACTTGCTTTTTTTTTTAACTGAGATTGCATCTGGGTTATTGCATTCACTCTGGGTTTCCCCATTTCAAAACAATATATCAATGAATTGCAGGGAGTGAAGAGAACAACCGCAAACCTGATTATTCAGTAGAAGGACTGGCTTACTGAGAAAGCTTTTGAAAGGACTTGAGTATGTATGGCTTGTCCAGGCAATGACAAAAGTGTTGTATGATAAGTGTCTAGTATTAGAAGATTCTTCGAGGTTTAAAAAGAAGAAATTATTTAGTATTCAAAGAGCTAGAGGTAAGAATAATGTAATGATATAAATGGAGAGGATTTAAGATAAAAGGAGACTTTCACAGTGAAATAGTTGAGACTGTGGAATAGCTATGGAAGGGAAGTGGTGGTAATCTCCAGACTTGTGATGTTGTAGAAGATAGATAGTATTTCCTCTATTTTTTATTTCATGCAATGTTGTAGTCATTCTGTGACATTCAGTTAATATGCTAAGGATGGGGTGGATGACCCTGCAAGTCTTTTCTGTACTCTGTAAAGCTGGAGCGTTGGTGCAATTTTTCTAGTAAAACGAGAGATTTTCAAAGACACAATGGGTTATCAAACACCTGATACTCATTGTCTCATCCCACTCAGAGGACAATGAGGGAGGTGAATCTCTGTGATCCCCTGAAAGAGGCTGTCCCTGCATGGCAGGGCTGCTGGGGCTGCAGAGTCATGACAATGACTCTGAGGAACAATAACAAAACAATGTATTAGTTCTCCCTAATGAAACAATCAACAAACGGTACAGAGAAAGGTGTTATTTTCATAGACAGTTATTTTACAGTGTGACTAAATTTTGAGGAAAAGGAAGAAATAGTTATTAGAAAAGAGGAAAAGATAGGGGGAGTGAGAGAGTGAGTCAGAGAGAGTAAGATAAAAAGTTAGCACCACCCGTGGTCAGTCCAAGTCTTCAGTTCTTTGGTGGTGGGTGCATACTGATCAATCTTTTCCTGTCCCTTTATACCCTTAAGATTTCTGAGTGGCATTCCCAATTTCCACAGGAAGTGGTGTTGATTTGCATGCACCCCATGAGCTAGAAGTAGTGTGGCTCCTGCCATCTACCTCCGTCATGGTGCAGTCAGCAGGAGCACTTAACTAAAGAAAAGACAGAGAACACCTATGCAGAGTTTATCTCTTCTTTTGTTAAAGCATGTCTGCAAGGAGCCAAAGGGGGAGCACAGAGGCATTGGGAGCAATCAACACTTCTCCCTTCCAGACAGGTCTTTCCAGATCTTACCACAACACAAGGTTTGAGGCACACTATAGCCAGGCTCTTACACTCATTAAAATCAGACTGGTGCCTCTGAATTCCCACTAAAACTGTTCTTTGGTACACGTAAGTATATTTTAATGGTACTTGGTTAAAACAATCCCACAAAGGTAAGGAAATACAGGTTTGTAAGCATTTCTAGTTTTAACTCATCCAAACTTATAAATTGTCTATGTGTTTAAACCTGTACCTGATACACTGGGGCTAGCAGGCTCATTCATAGAAGTGTGGACTCTATTAATACCTGATTTAAAAGAAAAATTTTTGCAGGAGAGTCCAAACCCTGCTCCTCCTGAGCTTCCTAGGGACCTCTAGCAATGGTAGCTTGAGTCCCCCATGTACTTTCTGTCTGTCTGCCCTGCTCATAGCTGTGCAGTGTGTATGGTATTCCTTGATATCCCTTTTCTTTTACGTTCCTGATTCAAAAACCTTCTAATGTTTCCTTTTTCTGGCGCCAAAACAGGTATCAATTGAGTAGACATTTTTTCTGAGAATGCAAGTAAGGATGATAGCTTAGATGTCCCTCTACCAGTAAGGATGGTGGTTGAGATGTCCCCTCAGAGGTCGTCCCTCTTCCACTTCCCTCTCGTTTTGCTGGTACCCGAATTCTCTTTAAGGTTCAGTCTCCTGCCTTCTCCTCCCATCTGCTGCTGTTTGCTCAGCCTGCTGCCAGGGACCTGTAGCTAGCAACAGAGTTGTTAGTTGTGTCTGGCATGCTTCAGATGTAAGTTTTATTCCAGTGGTGACCTTCATCCCCCTGCCTTTCTGAACTATTTTTGCTTGTTAGGATGAAGGTTTGGGTTTTCTGGAGCTCTCTAAGTTGATGGCTCTGGACCATTCTCTTGTATCAGAAGTTAATCCTTCTCATACACCACATCATTGTGGTCATCTGGGAAATTAC
Organism: Todiramphus chloris collaris; assembly: GCA_025345505.1. Classification (NCBI taxonomy): domain Eukaryota; kingdom Metazoa; phylum Chordata; class Aves; order Coraciiformes; family Alcedinidae; genus Todiramphus; species Todiramphus chloris. Next base: position 31,811,314 of record JANVCC010000010.1, on the reverse strand, counting down.
AACAGATCTCATATTAATGCTCCCTTAAGATCACCATTCTGTTGTATGGAAAAAAAAAAAAAATCGGCCTTAACACTTAGAAGTTTGTTGAGGCAAAGACAATTAACCCTGATGTGGGTAAAACCCAATTATACCTCAGAAAACCAGAGGTGAAGGAAAACTGGGATGAGAGATCCAATCCAGAGAAACAGAGTCTTAATGGGAAAAAAAGCCTTCCAGGGCATCTACAAATTATTTGGGTTGGGCTAGATGATCTCAGGAGGTCTCTTACAGCCTAAATGATTCTGTGAAACATAGGCTGAAGGTGGTAAGTCCTTGGGAGCAGCATGCTGGTCACAGGGAAAGGAGGTTTTGGGAGAAAATGACCAAGTAGAGAACATGAGTAGGTCTTACTGACACTTGCTCAGTGAGACCCAGGTGAGGGATAGATGCGGTCTCTGTATCAGAAATAGTGTGGCCAGCAGGAGAAGGGAAGGGATCGTGCCCCTGTACTCGGTGCTGGTGAGGCCACACTTTGAGTACTGTGTTCTGTTCTGGGGCTCTCACCACCATGAAGACATTGAGTTGCTGGAGTGACTTCAGAGAAGGGCAACAAAGCTGGTGAAGGGCCTGGAGAGCAAGGCCTGTGAGGAGAATCTGAGGGAATTATTTAGTTTGGATACGAGGAGGCTGAGGGAAGACCTTATCGCTCTCTACAACTACCTGGAAGGACATTGTAGTGAGGTGGGTGCCGCCTCTTCTGTCAAGTAAATCATGACAGGAGTAGAGGAAATGGCCTGAAGTCGCATCAAGGGCAGTTTACATCAGATATTTGGAAGACCTTCTTTACTGAAAGAGTAGTCAGATGCTGGAACAGACCGCCCAAGGAAGTGGTGGAGTCACCATCCCTGGAGATATTAAAAAAATGTGTAAATGAGGCACTACAGGACACGCTCTAGTGGGATGGTGAGGTGTTTTGTTTGTTTGTTTGTTTTAGTTTTATTTTTAATTTTTGCTTTGTTTTTTTGTTGTTGTTGTTGACAGTTGGACACAGTGATCTTAGAGGTGTTTTCCAACCACGACAATTCTGTGATTCTGTAGTCTGTTATTCAGAGGGTATAGGAGTGTGCACATGAAGTATAATCCTAACCTGGAGGGCCCATGGTGGGTGCTGATCTTCTGCACTCTGTCATCGTATGCCCCTGTTCGCCACTTGAATATGACATATTTGAGAAGCTTGAATTGTGTCATACCTTTTGGGAGAAAGTTACTTCATATAATCTAGCTTGATCTACAGCTAGCATAATCTTCTTGCATGGTTTATTATTGCTGTTAAGTTTGTACGTTGTTGTTTTTAATTGATTAGGCTTTGTTTCCCTTTGGTAGCCTGCTTTTTCATTTGGAAAAGGCTGACAACACTGCTTCCTCCTGCTATCCTCAGTGTGACTTGCATAACTTTAAAAATCCTGACTGTGCTATACAACTAGGGACTGGAAATAAATTCAGCTTTTTAGCAGTTCTCATGTGTGTCATGCCCTTATTACCAGTACCAGTAAGGCTGGAAGGCGATGCATTATTTTTCTTATGCTTTTCAGTCTGTGTCCCAGTGTTAACAGCATTTCTTAGTGTGATATTTTTTGTTTGTTGTTAGGTCAGTTTGACACAAAGTGCTCATATGACAGTATGCAGCCAAGCATAACTAGGTGCATATGCCACAGATGGCAGCAGCAAGGAAAACAAGACAGGCTTGATTTTCTCCACAGGCTTCAAGGTGTTCTCAGAGCAGCTTCTAGAAAACTGCTTTGTGCCGAAAGGCATGTGAGTGTGTGCATGTATACATAAACATATATATTTATAAAGCTATAGTAGCTGTAACCTTTTGAATGTAGCTGGAACTTGTCTTGACATGAAGAAGCAGACAGAATTCCTGCTTTACGCTACCTCTGTGTCCTTGTTCAAACATAATAGGTTTTATAGTGCTTTTGGCCATGAAAAACAGAAACAACATCATCATAAGTAGCACTACTTGATACTACCTACGAGAAAGCATATACAAAGAATCTTCAGAATTTAAAGAGGAATTGAGAATGGTGTTGGAATACAGACTAGGGAAAACTGGTAATCAAAAAAACCCCACCACACTATTGCATCATATAATTGATATAACCCAGAACCTATAAATCACCAGAAAGTGTTACAATAATAAATACCTGGGGCAGAGCATACCATACCACACACATTTTAATTTCCTAGGAGTGGAATTTCTGTAACAAGAACAGAAGTCATCTTACATCTTCATTACTTTGTTGTCATGTAATAGGTCCCCAACGAGTAGCACCCTCTCTCCTGGTGACAGTATCAACCATGATGACATAGTTACAGTGAAAGGGATAGTATTTCTCATGGGTAAGGAACAGTGGTTATCTATATCAGGCACAAGTTTAAAAGTTCCTAATAGTACTTTTGTACGGTGTTCTACCCTGCACTGATGTGCACATTCCTTATATTCCTTTCAGAAATGTTGAGGAGCACACATTCACATTTTCTTTGGCAGTTTGGTGGGAGTTGTTTTAGTAACAACCTATCATGGTAGGAGATTTGTAGTGCTTGTTAAGCAAATGAGCTGTTTCAGCCGTCTGTGCTAGGAATACAGACTTCTGATCTGCAGCCCTACACATTTAAAGTTCAAGTTTTCTTACAATTAGGTTTCTTATCCTTGCATTTGCTAAAGGTTTGAAAAATTGTCAGAAGTTATTGCAGATATACTCGCTAGAACCTTTACGGTATTTATTGACCTCTTTACTTACTTAGTTTTTGTCTACTGAGTCCAGAAGTCATAAACCCATTGGTAATGGACACTACTACATATTTTTGAAGAGCTTGCCTGACTTGTTGCAGCGCAGTCGATCTGCTTACATTACAATAAAAGGTTCTGACTTGTAATCCTGGTGCAAATTCCTTCTTGGCCAAAAGAACCATAGCCAAAGGGAGGATGAGAGATGTCTAAGTGTCTTAGCACTGTGCTCTAGCAAATTAAGCCTGAGACCAAGAGAGGTGTGATACTTAGTCCTCATGCTCAAATGAGTGTTTATAGTGGTGTAAGTCTGCCACTTGTTCTCTCTGCATCTATTTCCCTGTGTTGTACTAATCTGCTATCCAAGCAAAGGTGCTGCCAGTGTCTGTTTGTATTGTGCTGCTGACACACAGAGACACATCACCGTCAAAAGGACATTTTCCTGGTCTGTAACCCAGGAAGGGAATAATGCTGAGCAGTTGCATCTTCTGTTCTACAGCTTTACTGGAGCACTTGGGTTCTGCTTGTGCAGTAGGCCCCTGATCTGGAAGAAAAGATCCATTTTCCCCATTTCACACAGTGTGGTCTGGTTAAGTATGCATGTGCCACAAGGAATGATTTCATAGCCCCAGTGTCAGGGTTTTGGTCATGTTTTGAAAGAACTTGATTCTATTTTAGCGGCTAGTGCCTGAATAATTGTTTTATAGACTCAGAGGGACACAAAAGAAGATGCTTCAGCAGACTAAGTCAGTAGTAGGGCTGTGGGGAGGTAAGCTTAGCATTACAGAAAGATTCAGCTTGATGTGTCTTTCCGTGGTTTCTAGAAGCAGCGCACAAGCTCAGAGGCTTAACCCAGCCACTAGTATAATCGCTCTCAAACTAGCGTTGTATCATCTGTTTTGCACAGTGCTTCTAGACACGTTTTGCTGGTATTATTGTCAATTTACAGTGAATGCCTAATATATTACAGCTGTAGTTTGCCCCAGACAGTCTTGTATTTGCAAACTCTTTCCTAAAGAGTCATCCAAGTCAGTGCCAGGAGCTGGCAGAAGTGGTTGAGGTCTTGATACTACTTGATTATCTCATTCTGTCATGTCGGGTAAGAGGTTTTCCCCCCATTAGTATGTTCTATTCCATTTGCATAGTTGTCAATTTTTAGTGTTGCTGTAGCTTAAAAAGCCCCAGAGTTAAAACAGCAAACAAGTTTAACAAACCAAACACAAATTCCCTGGGGACTTTGACCATGGAGAAGAAAACATTACAAACAAAGCACTTTGAATTAAATCATGATTACTTATGCAAATGCATAAACTACTCCTGATTACACAAGTGAGTTAGGTCTTTTATAATGATTTGGTTGTTTCAGATCAGAAACGTTGCAGCTCTATTCATGCATGTGTCCAGCCTCTCAGTACCTTTTACCCCTCTTGTCACAGTGGATTTGTGTTCTCAGCTGTGCTAAAATGACTTCAAAGTATGCAGCTTGTAGGCGAGACAGAGTATTGGCCATTAGTGATACGGTTGACATTTTTTTGAGGATATAAGTATGAACAGTCAATATAATTGGGGTAAAAACGTGTGTGTGTGTGTGTTCAGAGACAGGTCCTTCTTCTAGGCTCCTGTGTCAGTTCCCTGTGACTTGTGGGACGTTGCATATGATTTGAGCTGGATGAAAGCCCTTGCTGGATGACACACCAAAGCTGTAGTTGACATTCAGTATAGAGAAATCTACAAAGGAAAAGGAATTGGAATTTCCCCAAATGCGACAAGAACAAACTGTGACATTTCCCCCCTTGTTTTTATATGATTTAATGATTTGGCTTCAGGTCAGTTTTTATTTCGATTGTTTAGTTTCAGCTGAAGTGCATTTTGCCTTACTCCTTTTCACCTTCCCATCCATTGCAGTTCTCTCTGCATACATCCCTACCGAGGCATTCCTTAATGGAAGTAAGAAGGGAGACACACAGCAACTGGTGGTCACTCTGGTGGTGTTTAAACTACAAGAGCAGTTTGTGGGGTATCCCCCCTCAACAGTGTGTAGGGTATCCCAAGGTCTTGATCATTGAAACTGGGAGATTCATTAGAGTCCTTGCTCCTGGAATTTGTGAGTTTTTGTTCTGGTGAGGCCAGGCTGTACCCTGTTTATAAGGAGCACTTCTGTGCATACAGGTCTAGATGTACCTGATTGAATCATGACATATGATTAGATTATAGTCCCAGTGTTTACCCAGTCTCGGGAACTGGGCAGTGACCCTGGGCCCTGCAGCTCATGCACCCCCTTTGGCTCCAGCAGGAGTCTTCCAGGGTCAGTGTTTACCCCATATCTTGCAGTCTTCTAAACTGAACAGCAACACTTTCCCTCAGGGTCCTGCAGAACTCCTTCCTACAGCCTTGGAGAAACCAATTTAGGTTCATGTGTGTTTGGAAAACTGTAGATGCTCCTGTTTCTGTATTCTCTGAAACAACTGGGAATCTGTGAGAAGGCAATGAACAAATGTATAGGAAAAGTAGTTAAAAATGTTTTATCAAGCAGTATGTATCAGTTCAAATAAAGGGTCAGGTGTATTTAAAAAAAAAAAAAAGGCACACAATCAACCTTCCCACTAAAGTATTTAAAGTTATCAGGGGTTTGGTCTAATAGAGGTTGTTCTGCTTCTTACTATCTTCAGTTTTCACTACAGGAATGCAACTCCTGAATTTGAATGCACCATGCTCCTCTTAAAAACCCATTGTACCCTTTCAACCTTGTAGAGATTCTGCTATGGATTGGCTTTGCATGCTGCCCTGTTTGCTGGGAGCAGCTTAGCCCACATTAGTTACTTAAATAAAAGAACAATATAAAGTAAACAGTTTCAAATATTGTTGCCCTTTGTAGGCTGTGTGAAATCCTTAGTTAAGAAAAAGATTAGCCAGAAATTTAATACAGGGAAGTGACATGATGTGAATATATGCTTGTGACACTGATCCTGACTAGTGTAGGAAAATGGAAACAAAATTGAGTTAGCCTGATTATATTTTCAGACTCTTTTTAGCCTGCAGTCCTTCTTCTTTTTCTCACAAACCACTAAAATTTAATTTGGGTGGTTCAGCAAACCTACAGTCAGATGCAGAATTGATTTATAGATGCTGCTATTAAAAGCTGATTATGTGCACACGAAACAAACTGTGGAGCTCAATTAATTAGAATGCCTCCTTCAAAGACTCTTCTGCAGGAGTTTTTTTTCTTATTCAGTTCATAGTGTATGTTTAGCTTCAGATGCGCTTCAGATGCACTTCAGAAACTCTTCAGAGCACACCCTTTTGTAAGACAAGTTATCCCTTCCATTTAATAATTGTTTGTTTTTATTGTGGGCTTGAAAATACCTGTAATGAATGGCTTGTCCTAAACTGCATTTGCATGTAGTCTTTCCACTCTGTGATTTAGTACCCTCTGGTGCTGTGTATTATGGAAAATTTCCTGCTTACCTACAGTTACTTATGGCTGTTTCCAACTGTTTTTTTTTTTTTTATTGGGGGGGGGGGTGATGGAAGGCTGGGTTAGTTAAATCTGGATCAGTTGCCTGACATGGTTCTTAATATGTTTGCATGGATGCAGTTGTCACTATAGGGATGAGGAAAATTAACTAAAGGCTGGTGGCAGAGTAAAGGGTAGAACTGCCTCTTTCTGCAGCACCAGTTTAGACTGCTGGAAGTGCTTTTGAACCTGTTGAAAGTTAGACTTACTGTCTTGGTTACAGTGAAGTAATTATCATCTCATGAGCATGTCTGAAATGACAACGTCTGTACTTAGCACCTCCAGGAAACAGTTGCATGGTTTTGGTGTTTGCTGCAAAGCTCTGACTGCAGATAGTCTCTGAGAGGGGAAGATGGATCCTAGTTGTGAGGGCTGTTGCAAATGCAGGTTTAAGGCAGCCACTTAGTTTGTCCTTTGAAGGGTTGAGCTCCTGCAAGTCTTACAGTTAGAGGTTTTCTTCACTGGGTTTTCAGGTTGCTTTGCTGTGTTAGATCTTAAAAGACCTGGTTTTCTGCACCTGTGACCAGCTATCACCTCATAACTAGGTGTTGCAGCTGAAGGTTGACCACCACCTACAGTTTGTGTCCTTGTAAATCATTGTCATTGCCAACCATGGTATGAGTTAATTCTCCCTTCTACAAAACTCCTTCCCCCAGTCTGTTGTGTTCTTTTCCATACTTTTGCCAATGTGCATGTCTCAAACCAGCTGCATGTCCTACCACATGAGTGTTATTCCTTATAAAGGTGTTTCCGTGCTATAACCTTTGACTTGAATGAGGAGTGCGACATGCTTTGTGTTTAGATTTTTGTTTTTTCCATTGTCAATTTGAACTTTGTTCTTTTATAAATGAAAGATGGTGGGATTGTGAGCTGTCATGGTGTGGTCAAGCCAAACACATGCAATATTATAGGAAAGTAAACCCAATATATACGTCACAGATAGAGACAAATTTCTTATTCAAAATAATAATTCTCTTCTTACTTTTGCACTCTAATATAAAAAGATTTATGCCTTTGGTTTTGTGTATTAGAAATGTTCACAATGTGAGGTTTTTATGTAACTGTTGAGAAACCACAAATTATTATCTGCAATATACCGGTTTGATTTTTCCAAGCTATTACAAAGAAGTCCAGTTCCAGTAAAGTGTTTTCCTTGGGTCTTAAAATGATTACCTGAAGCCAAATGTCAAGAATAACCCTGGATCAGTATTTATTTAGCACAGCTGGTGATCTATCAAGCACCGGCTGCTGGTGTTCAAAGGCAATTGGAATGAGGGATTTGCACTGTTGTGTTAGTGTGAAGAATGGATCTAATGGATCAAGGACCTTTCAGTGGTTTTTCCTCAAGAAATCCACCTGGTGTCTGCCCTCACCGAAAGGTGCTGTGCTTCATCAGAGCAGTAAAAGCTCTGCAGCTGTGTAGCTTTTTGGTACAGCAAATATGAACTGTCCTGTTTGCACTACCAAACCCAGACAGCCATGTGTTTTGTCAGTTTAATACCCAAGCAGTTAATGTGATGATAATCTTAATATACTGGCTTCCAGCATGATCTAATCAGGTCTTGATATTTTTGTTTGTATTCAAGAAGATAGTCTAAGGCCATGATGAATGATTACAAGGTTTTATAGATAAAAGGATGGAAAACTCTCATCCAACATAGTGATCAGGTAATGATTCACAGGGGTGATACAAGTAGACCTCAAAAAAGATTCCTTTCTTGTGGGCTTAGAAGCAGGTCTGTGTTTCCCCCACCTGTCAGTGTAGCAAGAAGGTCTGTAAGAGCTCTGGAAAGCTTCTGACAAGGGTGACGGTGAGGGTTTTGTTTCCTTGCTAAAGCACAGGCCATCTGTAGTGTAGTGTTTGCATCCCAATAGCTCCAGTTAGAATAAAAGTGCTTGTAGGAGAGGGAAGATAATTAATTATTTATGTGTGATTGCAAATGGCCTTGTATGAATATGGTAGGGTTGTTAGCTGTATCCTTTCTTCCATCAGTTGCTAGTGAGAGTATAATAGGAATTTGATAGAAATTAATATTTCTTTTTAATAGAAAATTGTGGATTTTGTTTTTGTGAAGTAAGCATAGTCTCCGTGACTCTTACCTACTTCTAGCATAGAATATGATTTCCACTGTTTGGGTGTGATAGTAGTTAAAAATAGGAACAATGTAGAGGGATAAACCAGAGACTAACTGGGACATAGAGGCACCCTAGCATCTTCCACGGTTCAGAGCTGCACCGAGAAAATCTGGTTTCTTGGCAAAAGGTAGTTGTTCTGCATTTCTGATCTTCCTTCTTACTACCATTTCATTGTCTTGAGGGAAACCTGAAAGAAATCTGTTGGAGACAGTAGGAACAGAACAACAGTGGCCATGGGATTTTCTGCAATTCTGCTATTTCCCATAATTCTGACATGGCTTTCTCTTTTTTTGTCTTGATTGAATTCTTTTCCCCTCCAGCCATCTTCCTGCCTCCTATTTCCCCATCAAATTCACATATGTATATGTATATTGATATATATAACTCCTGTCTTTTCCTGCTGCCATGTAAAACTGTAAATATTCTGTAAATATTGTGCGTCCAACTCCAATATACCTCCATGGAAATTGATAGCATCAGTTCAGTACTTCAATGCCTCTATAGATTTCTGTGTGCTCACTCCCTAAATCAGAGTGAGACTGAAGTGACCAGACATAGAAACTGTTGGATGCAGCTTCTTCACTATTGAGTTCATGTGGATGCGTGCGTGTATCAGCCCTGTATAAATGGTAGGGAGCTCAGAGATGATGTGGAAATCATCTTCGTAGGCCTTTTTCTCTGCCCTTCCCTTTCCTCCTAGCAACTTATGCAGTGTTGTAGGTGAGGGGGTATCAGTCTGAACTAACATGTCTGAGAAAACAAGGGTGGTTCATGGTGTATACTCTGTAGGCTTGCTGGTCTATTGAAGTCAAAGTGGAATACCTCTGCCAAGAAAGTTTTAAAAGAAATATAAAAGGTTGTTGGAGGGACAAGGGTGTTGTCACAAAGCAGTAACAATTACTAAGGTGTAAGCAAGAAGATTTCTGACATTCCAGTGGTCTCAGCTTGCTCTGGGTTTTGTTCTCCCACTTTTATTTAAAGTTGCCTTGCTCATCTTGACCGAGGCTTCTGAGGCTGCAAGCCCTTCAGGGCAGGGGAGAGCTACACCTTGGGGCAGACGCTTTTTTGACGACTGAAAAAAAACATGGGAATTCAGTTTGATGATACTTTGTCATAACTTCTGCCATTAATCACAATGAGATTTCAGTGTAAACATGTCAAGTGTAAGCATGTTTCAGTGTAAACTTTTGTGGGCCCAAAACCAGCCTCTGGAAACGCTCTGGAAATGCAGGATAATGAACCTGCAGTAGGAAAGGATGTTGGCTGAGAAACTCAGCTCCCTCCACCACTGCGAACAGGGTTGCAGGATATGCTTTGCATCTTGGAATCAGACTCTATAGGCTTTTAAGTGGCTTCCATGTCTGTATTTTCCTGTGTTCTTTTGTATCTTGGTAGGAAAGCTGCTGCTGAGAACTGCAGTGCATGAGGATACTGGGATCGTGATTAGAGAATATGTTCCTTGTGTGTCCTTCCTCTGCTCTGTCTCTTGGGAATGGATTGTTTATATTGCTAGAAATTGTTAATGCAGTTAAACTATCTTCCAGCATGCAAACCTATGTCATTCCACTCTTTTAGTGTCCCTTGGCTAAAAATGAATGCTTTGATGTAATTGTATTTGAGTTGCTTTATGATTTATTAACGATTCCATTAAAATACCATGGATGTCTGCTACAATGAGGGAGTTATGCAATGCACAGTAGAAAAGATGAATAAAGCTTTAAGTAATCTTTTCTTTCCCATTTTTTTCCCCCTACTTCTTTTTTTTTTTTTTTAATATATATATTTTTTTCCTTTTGTATTCCCCTTTGTAAAAAATGAATCAAATTCAACTTGGTGTGATACTGTGTGGGTGGCCACAGGGCCTTAGTTTGGACTTCAGGGTTCTACAGGCTGTTGTATTTCTTAAACACATTAAAAAATACTCCTGGTCCATAAACCATGATAAACTGTTTGCTGTTTAATTCAGAGCAGCATCTTCATCAGCATGGCTTAAGAATAAACCTGGCTTTAAGAACTACCATGTAAACTTACTTGAGAGTTCAGCTCCAGCACTTCCAAAACAAAATCACTGGTTTTGTTGCAATTAGCTCTCTACTGCTGTTGCTGTCCCTGAATTAGTGTCCCTGAGTTAGAGCAGGATGGTCAAATTGCATTGACAAGAAGCTTGTGAATTGATTTAGTTCTTACACAGTTGATTACACATGCTAATGAATTGATTTTGTGCATTAAAAATGTATATTAATTTTTTCTAGCATAATGTATTATGGAAAATCTTGGGAATTGTTTTTCGAGCATTTGACATCTTATTTTGTAAATGATTTCTCTAGAGGGCTTAAGGTTGGCCTTTTTATTTTCTATGCATGTTCCATGCAAATTCAGCAGAAACATTGCTTAAGTCTTGGTTGTGTATGGGTTTTTAAAAGCCAAGTCTTTATTGAGTGTGTGCAGTTACTCTAACAAATGTTCATGACATCCTGTGCAAGAAACAGCAGCAACATACTGCACAACTGGAGTATATAGTGATTAATTAACCACAATATATTTTGAAAGATGGTAACTTTTTAAGTTAATTTGTAACTATTACTTAAATCTCAGTAAATTATCCTTAAAGAGATTCAGCTTATTTTTTTTAAAATTATTTTTTGTTTGTTTGTTTGTGGTTGTTTTAAAATGAATTGTACATAGCTAGTAGGCATAACATTTCTGTAGAAGTCATTTAAAAGTTGCTCAGGTTGTGCTTCACAGCTTAGGCTCATATCCAGTGTTGTCACTCTGTGCTTCACTGCTACTGAATCCACATTTTGGACGAGATAGTAAAGGTACCATCTGGCCATCTGTGGAGAAAGTAAAAGAGTTAGGACTCGATCTTAAAACCAAACAAAACCTCTGCCCCAGAGTAGAATGGGTGTCCTAGGAAATGTGTTCTCTTCCGTTGAAATGGCTCCCATTGCATGTAAAAGATGGTGTTTAGAATACTTTGGTCCCTGCTTTTTCCTGTCTGTTCAATTGTGCTACTTAGGAGTAGCTTGTCATTTTGTAAGCTCTTTGAGTTGGGGTTGTAGAATAAAATAAGACTTTATACTGAGTGTTTTTTTCTGTTATTATTTTTTTTTTAAGATACTTCAAGAAGTGTCAAGGCATCTCCAGAAACAGCTGAAATATTTTTTCAGAAATTAAGAAATAAATATGAATTCACAATCCTGGTGACCTTAAAACAAGCCCATTTGAATTCAGGGGTTATTCTCTCTATTCATCATTTAGATCACAGGTAAGTGCTGCTACCTGTATGCTAGTTAATGAAAGTGGATGTATTTATGCAGTAAAAAATTGATCATAAACTAGGGCAAAATTGTTGTGTAGTGGGTCATTTGCAAGTATTTATATTGTTTGGGTAGACATACTGTCCAGATTCATAAAAAAATCACAAATCCAAATCAGCCAAGGGATGGTGGAACAGCTGTTACTCTTTAAACATCTCTTGCTACCAAGGGCATGAAAAGCCAGTTCTCTTTTGTTGTTCATAACCCTAAGGACCAGATGCTCAGCTGGTGCTAAACTGTCTTGTCAATGTAGCTACACAGATTCACAAAACCTGTTCCTGGATGTCTACCTCTTCACCAGTTGGTTTTTAACACTTCAAGCAGTTAAAAAAAAGCAAAAAATATCCTTCAGATATGGGCTTACACCTCCCATGAATAGCAGAGCACTTTACACAAAATGTTGTCAACCTTAAAAAAACTAAAGTGAATGACAGAGCATTTAAGGATTATCCCTTTGATCGGATAATGACTGCTAAAGAAATAAGATATTCTTTATATATCTGTCTGAGTAATAGCTATTCAAGATAACTGCCCTATGATTCTGTGATGGAATAAAAAGGAGTTTTAAAATGTGCACTTTCTAAGCAGTCATTAGTACAAGCAACAGGTGATCTCTGCTTTAGATTCATAGGCCTTTTTCTTTTCCTGTGTACAATCCCATAATTCTTTCTTGATAGTTTCACTGCAAAATGGAAAGAAAAAAACCCAAAAGGTAAAGACAATTGTTCAAGCAAAGCAGAGTGTCTCTTTTACGTGGGTGTACAAATTTTCATTAGCAGGTATGGTGACAATTATTTTGTACTGGAAGATGCTCTAATTCCACTTATATTCTGTTTCCCAGAAGCCCCAGCTTCTGCATTTCACCTATTGAAACAAAAACCGCAACAAACAAACTACAAAACAAACGAGAGAAGAAAATAAAAAAGGGGAAACATTCCCAAGGATCATTATGCCAAGTTTCTAAAAGCATCTTTGCATTTTTGGTTGAATGCCTCGTGGATGATGTTTACAGATGTTCTACCATAGAAGATATGAAGGGGCTTCTCTGTTAACTGTTACCTACTTCTCATCTGCAGGAGCAAGCAATTTACAAGGGACAAAACTGGGCAGCTGTCATTGTTGAATTTTGAACTCAGACTGTACCACCATATGTGCACATCATCCCAGATGGAAAAGTTTATTCTGTCTCTAATGAGAGAGTCAGTCTGCAGAGCCAGCTGTGCCCTGACAAAGCTTGTTTCTAAATTTGTAGGAAGAACATGGATCGGTTGGGCTGCTGCTAGGGCTAATGCAACTGTATTTGAAATGTCAAAATTCGAGATGAAACTTCCAGGTGCCAAAATAGCTGCAGAGGTGGGCAAAGAGATAACCAATGTGAAACTCTCTGACTTTGGAAAAGAGAATAACCATAGCCGTTCTGAAAGGAGGAAACGTTTGTTACAAAAACTTTCCTGGCCTCAGGAATGGTGTAAGGAAAGAGACATGCCATAGAAGGCTCCAAAAATGTGTAGTGTACAACTGAGCAAACCTCAGCAAGCATTAACTTGGAGAGTGGCCAACTGGGAGAAAACACTGAGTGTTACTAGTACAAAGAATAATGTGCAGTGAATTTTCTTTGGAGGATTGCAGAAGAATTTGAGATATTATTGGGGAAAATAATTAATTCTTGAAGTGAGTAAAGCTGGGCAAGTAGACTCACCATTGGTCTTACAAACAAGAATGTATTACATTGATTCTATCCAGCCACAGCGCAGAAAAGGAAAGGGTAGAGCAGTGCCTGGTGTCCAAGTCATGTGAACATACAAACATAATGCTGCTTATCTCATTTGGACCTGGTTCCTGTGCCAGTGCCTATAATATATGGTTGTAAAAGGGTGATAAACAGGACTCTGAAAATCCTATTATTTTATATTAGTGTATTTTTAAGGATGGATGATTAGATTTTTAACAATATATTGGTAACATTTATACTTTTAAAAGAAATTTCCCTCATACCTTAAGTATTTACAGGTTTTATTATTATGCTTTCACCACCTTCTGTTTATCTGCGTATCAGAATTTGAACTGTGTAACTGCAATGGAAAACATTTGTCAAGGTTTCTAGCTGAATTAAAGTCAGTGTTACATGTGTGGGTATTTTAACTGTGGATGCCTAGCAGTGGTATTGCTGAGCATTTTTGAGGCTCTTTTTTTATTAACTGTAGTACTGTTTAATACTTTTGTTCTAATGTAATGTTAGAGGTGTGAGAAATGAGGATAATACTGAGTTCACACTTTGCTGAAAAAAATTTCCACAGTTTTAGGCAGTGTGACTTCTTTATCTTAGTATGTCCTCTTAAGTGATGCCTATTGTTTACAGTTTTTCTATAGGGATATATGCTTTATGTTTGTTTTTGGGGTCTCCTTGTAAGCCTATGGATAATCAAAGAGGAAATTTAAAAGCCTTCTAGGTTATTTAGGCAAATGGAGTCACTCATCAGGTCAGCTTTGGATGAAGCAGCTACAGAGCAGTCTACTTGTGAATATTTCATTGCTTTCTTTGGGAGAATATTAGGTAATCTATTTAAAAAGAATCTTGAAGAATTTAAAAAATGTTAGGCCTAATCTGATCTACTTTCAGTCAGCGGAAATCTTTGTTATCTTCAGCAGGTTTAAAATCACTCAACAAAAGTATGGTGAGAAGGTATTTGTGCCTGCTAAACTAGCTGTGCCCTTAAGCTTTTATTAAACGCATTTTGGTCTGTTCTGTGCTGGGATGTGCAGAAAAACGTCTGTGTGCCATAGTAGTGTTGATTCAGTTCAACTGTGCTAAAATGAGGACTGACTTAGGTGTGGATAATACTGGAATTAGGTTAGCATCTCTGAGTCTCCTATAGTATCTTTTTTTCATTTTATTTTGTGATGAATGACAATAAAGACAAGAGAATGTAGAAGTTAAAAGGAAGCATTTGGATGGGTTACATTAAATAACTGCTTCTTCAGTGCTGAATTTTCCATTTCTCTGACTTTACCCACATCTGACCAGGGGCTTGTCTGTAATAGTCCCTTAGTTCTTAACTTACTGTGAACTAATTGTCTCAACAGTCATCGTAGCTGGTAGGAGAAGAAGGAATGCCAGACCTGTCTCCACTCATTTGCACCAGCTTTAGCCTTGCATAGCTTCTCTGATGTGAAAAAAGTTGTGCTAGTATTGAACCGCTGCCTTGTGGGATAGAATTACATGTGGCTCTAGTCTTTATTTACAGAAGTCAGGGCTAGCTCTGACTTTTCTGCAGTGTGGAGTGGAAGATGGTGAGGAGGGCTGTCAGAGGCAGTAACTGAAGGACATAATCAGTTACCACACAAGTAACTTTTCATATGTTTTATTTTGCAGAGGTTTCATCAATAGTTCTAGGGTGAAAGAATTTCTAGGATACAAGAAAATATATTTTTTTTTAAAGTGGAAAAAGATATATTCAGTGTCTTGGGAAATAATTTTATGTGTTTTTGAAAATTAATCAGAGTAAAATCTCAAATCTCACCTTCTCTTTGCATGGGTCTAGGCACCTTGGTGAAAATATGCTAATTTACAACAACTGAGAATATTGCCTAAGTTGCAGTTACATTTTTAATTTTAAAATTTTCTTTAAAACTGTATAGTGAAAATAGTTTACATGATTCAGAGTTTACTGATTCAGTCTCTATTGTCCAGTTTTATGGGTTTCTTTTTTGGTGTTCTTTTTTTTTACTGATTACCTCTAGAGGAACATAAAAAATGAATACTTCCACTGAAATATGGTCACTCAGCTACTTAAGACTTTATAAAGTTGCCAGGACTGCCCTCACGGCTTCCCCTCTAACATGTGGTGAATGCTGTCCTTGGGCTATCAGATAGATGCATTTCTCAATGTAAAATGGAGTCTTGGTTGTTTGCTGAGGCTGGGCTGTTGCTGTCACCACAAAAAACAGCTCCTGAAAGGATTTTCTGCAGAATGTAATATCTTTTTCTATTCCATTAAATGTTTTTCTTTTTTTTTTTTTTCTAGTTGAGTATCAAAACTGTCTTCCCCTTCTATAGTGATTATGTTTTTCTCTAGCATTTAATATATTCAAATCTTTTAAAGTGAAAACTTGAAATGATACCTCTACCCCTTTCTAATTCGCTCATATTTTTCCACAAAGATTGGATTTTTTTTCCTTACTGACTAGAGCAGCCAAGGAGTTCAGACAGTGTTAGTTTTGGGTTCAGCTTGGAGGTGATACTTTCAAGAAAACTCTTGTGGTGTTCGAGAATTGAAACTGCACATCAGTACTCATTCAGATGAGTTTCAGGCAGCTGAATGCATCTTGCTGGGGAGCTTTATGTATGGCATATATCTGAAAAAGAGAAGTTACAAATGTTTTCTTAATTTGATAGCACCACCTTGACCAAATAGAGTGCCCTGTCTAAAATGCATTGTAGTTTATAGTAACGAGGTAAATGATGTTATTGAAGTGATGCTTTAAGTTTGAGTAGAAGTGCTGTTGAGCAGTGATTGGTGTGCTTGCTCTCAGCCTTCAGTTTAAGCTGTAATATTCTCCTCATTGTACTTCTGGAGTTGTCTCACTACCTTCTTGATGGAAGAATCAGCAGGGAGATGATTTTAATCTGCGATGGGGTTGTAATATATGCTAGGTCTCACTATTCCATCATATATTTTCATTTAATTGGCAACAGTGAAGAAATGTAATAAAGCTTATTCTTCCCTTCACGGTTAGGTGGCTTTATGCAACTGCTGTTATATTCGTATCTCTTGAGATACTGTGTATTAGGGCCCTTAAAGGGTGAAATCACTGGATTGCAGTTTAATCATTCTTTCCTTCAGTTTATTCTTCTTATATCCTGAAACAGAGCACTGAAATCAATAGAATTTTATGGACAGACATTCCCTACACTTGATTTTGTATCTTGACTAATTTATTCAATTTCTGCTTTACTTAGCATTTGCTCTCACAGCTGTTGGTGTCTTGAGATTGTCTGCTGTCAAATGGGCTGTACTGTACAACAGTTTCAGACCTCTTTTAGTATCTGGGAGGAAATCATCTGTGACAATTTCTCTCTTACGGATTTAGACGTATGAGGAGATCAGTTGTCAGAGGTGAACTCCCCATGCATGAGTTTTGTTCTATCATTTCACCGTTGTATTGAAATAGAGATGGAACTGCATGTTCCCTGCTTTTGATGTATGAGTGTCTGTATTTCTGGACTGCAGTGTAAAGTCTCCTCTCTGACACCACAAAATCTGCTGCAAACACTACACGGAGGAAAACTTTCAATGCTTACCACATAAGCCAATACTCTAGAGTTGTGGGGTTTTGTTTCTTTTTTTTGAGGGGTGCTCTCACCCTGCCCATCAATAACATGCAGAGCAGGGGTTAGGTAAGGAGAACATGTGATTCATTTTCAAAGGTTAAAGCTATATGTGGCTCTTCCTGTGACAAAAGTAGTAGCTCATTTCTGCTTTTTAAACCGTTCCTTACTGTTCTTTGCTGGAAGAGTTCATGGTTGTGATGTTCTGTGTTTTGTTTTTTTGGTAGTAAATCTTAGTTGCTATTTCTTACTGGTCTGACAAGAATTATGAACCTGCTTAAATTTGTTTGTAAAAATTAGTTTTTGAATTGACTTCCTCTAGCGATTCAAAACTCCTCTGGTGTCGGCCTTCTTTTCTTCTGATGCAGTTTGCAAGTTTCAAAGGTGCCAAAGGTATTTTGTTTCATTCATTCACTGTTTTTCCAGTGTACAGGAAGATTCTGTGGGATAAAGGATTCTCTGTGTAGCCACTGACAGCCTGATGAGACTCTTGCCTCTACCCAAAGAGAAAGGTTCCTTGTTTCTGCTGGTTTGGGAGATAAACTTCTGTCCCCAAGTGTGTGGTTGGAGGGAGGTATTTGTAAAGCAGCAATTTTGTGTTTCACTCAGTTTAATGTCTTCTAAACACTGGGGATGACTTGTTTCTTTAAGTATTTGGATTAAGAGATGTTATTAAATGGATTGATGTCTTGTCACTGTTGCCTGGACTTTTTTGCTTCAGTTTAGTTTACACTTTGTGACCAAGAAGAAAAAGCAAAAGCCAATAGGATGTAAATTCTTGTAATGCACTCACCTTAAAACGACTTTCCTGTAACTTTTGTTAAATCAAGTGAGGCCATCCTGTCTGCTGATGGAAATCGTTGCAGTGCCAACTAATTCAAGGTGATTTTGTTGAGAACTGGTTACAAAATGCTCATATGAGCCTGGATCCTGTAGTTTGGACTGAGTCAAGTGACAGACTTACTTGAATAAGATAAAAAAGATTTGTTTCTGCCTATGACACTGAAAACCACCACTGAAATAGTTGAAACATGAGTTTTGACAGAAATTGTTATTCTTCTGCTTCTGTTTGAAAGGGTTTCTATTAAAAAGTAAATAACAAAGAAATCTGTGTTCTGTCAGAGTATGAAATGGAAGGAGCTAAGCTGAAACTGGCTTTTGCTTTTACTAATACATATATTGGAAAGTTGTTTATTGTATTTGTAACCCTATTGCTCTCTGTGGAGAAACTTTGTCAAGAAAGGCAGTGAGATTGTTTATGCTGTTTGGTTTTACAGTGTTTGACCTGAGAAAGTTCTTCCTTCCTTGATTTTTACTAGAAGTGGAAGCTTCAGACAGGCAAGATTGATATTAGTGGGACTGTGTGATAGTGATAAATGGGGTTAGAGAGAGAGATGGAAGGAATGAGAACAATCGTTCAAAGGCAAGAATTGTGTTTCAATAAGTATTTCCTAGTTCAGGAACTTGATTTTGTATTCACAGCTCGAACAGGGATGGCGTGGATAATGTTCCCGAATACCAGGTCTGAATTTTTCCGAGACCAAGCCAGCACCTTTTGGGAGAATAGCTCTTCTCAGAGTGCTTCAAGGAGATTGATGGGACCTTAGCTCCTACATCTAGCTCCTGCTGAGCTCCTGCAAGTACTTACTGTGGAAAGGCTGACTGGGAGCCTTGCCTTGTCATCAGCAGTAACATTAGAGAGTCCAGGATATCTTGCCTCTGTGATGACCAGAGGCTCTTGGATCATAGAGCTAAACTCAGCAGAAGTTATGCAGGCTCTGCAGGTTGGGAAGGCAAGATTTTGCCTCCCAGATTCAGGGGCATGGCTGAGCTCAAAGTCTGAGAGATGGGCAGACAGATCTTTCAGGTGAGATGCAAGTTCTTGCCTTCAAAGCCAGCAAAGTCTCTTCCACTTCACAGCAGCCACACTGAAGTAAGATGAAGGCTGCAAGATGTTAACAGAAACAAGATCTTGTTGAGATGTATTTTTCTTCCACATGCTTTATTATTTTGAGTTGGGTACAGGCATGGTGTCTCTATGCCTTTCTAGTCATCTGTCACCTGGCAGTTCTCTCCCATGAACATCCCAACATGGAAGGTGTTCCTTGCTAAATGTCCCAGCATGGGGCTCTGTCTCCTGTGTACATCAGGAATGCACCTTCCTCTGCCCTGAGCTCCAGCAGTTGTGCTGGAACAAAGCTGAAATGGTTGACCTTTTTTTGTGATAGTAGAAAATAAACAGAAGAGATGTAAATGCTCCCTGGCTGGGATTCTTCAGAGGCATTTTCCTTGCATTGTTAATCTCTGCTCTGCCTGATTTGGCACAGGGAGTTGAACTTGGTTCATTTTCATCTGACAAGTGTCCTGAGGAGTGTCATTCTCTTATTTTTTCTGCCAACTCAATGCAGTAAAAAGCCTGACCAGGGCTATGTTAGTAAACCAAACAGTGCATAGGCCCAGGATGGAGCACTGGCCTGCTGTTGTTCATTCTGCATAATTGTTGTCATCTTTCATGGCATGCTTTTGTAAATAATATCAGGGCATAATTTGTGGGGTAGTATTGCCCAGGGACTCTTCCCAAAAGGCAGTGTGGAAAAAAACACCCATTTCAGGTAAAAAGTGGGAGAGCACACACATGGGTATGAGTTCCAGTGGAGCACCACTGTTAATATTTGTCTTCAGGGCTGGGGAACTGTCCTTGCTGGCTTTATTTGTTAGTACAGACTTAGGGCTTGAGATAAACTTAATGAATTTAGGTCGATGTCATACCTGACTTACTCTTTTTGACTGGTGAATTCTGTATATAGTGGATATATCAAGTGGACCTGAGAGACTGGTTTTGCTGTCCTGTTGTTTCTGCACTCCGTTTCAATATGGGAAATACCCTTTTCTGATTTTGAACTCACTTCACTTGGGATCTCTGCTTTCAAATAGGTAATAGCTGTGGCATTAAAGAGTATTTGAGAAGTCTTTTAGGGACTCTCAGATTTGCTCTCTGTCTTTCCTTTCAACAAGCATTTCATCCTGGAGTGTTCAAGCCTTACTGAGAGAATATTTGTCCCTATCAAAAGGTTTGGTTTTAATGAATGGTTCAGCGTTTTTGAATAGAAGTATCCTATATCAGAAAATTCTTATCTGGCTCTAAAACTCTATTCAGAAAAACAAAGGGACAGAAACTGAATTTGTGGCTTTCTTGCCCACTGTACAATTGCACTAAGTGCTACTGAATTATCCAGAGAAGTGAAAACTGTTTTGTATTCAACACTCCCTGTCTAAACCACCAGTCATCTCTTGCCTAGGTAGAACTCTAGGTAGTCAAGGAACAGGCAAAGCCAAAAAGGCCAAGCAGTAGTGTGAATGAGTGACGGAGACTGGGTTTTTACAGCTATAGTGCAGGTGTCACTTGGCATTTAGAATCCATCTGGGGAGATTTTGATGCCCTATTGTTCCAGGGAATGCATCAAGCAGTAAAAACTCTGAGTTAACGTTTCAGAATGCTTGTGTTACTTCCAAATAGAAAAATAAGGCTCACACTCCTGACTGCCCAATTGTCACACTATGGAAAATAGCAAGGAAGGCATTGCTAATTGTGGTGGCTGTGTGGTGTGAATTGCTTTTACATCTTCATAATCTACACCCAGCAGAATTGCTTACTGCTACGGTAGCCGTCATTTGCACTGAATAAGGTCTACTAAGTAGGATCTCTTTTTTGTTTGTTTTATGTAATTATGTAATTATACCTAACAAAAGAGCCAAAACTTTTGTATCAAAAATCTTCAGATAAAA
This sequence comes from Todiramphus chloris collaris, assembly GCA_025345505.1. NCBI lineage: Eukaryota > Metazoa > Chordata > Aves > Coraciiformes > Alcedinidae > Todiramphus > Todiramphus chloris. Next base: position 31,790,456 of record JANVCC010000010.1, on the reverse strand, counting down.
ATTTTTGTAAGTAATGGAGATAAGAATTTTCTTTTTTTTTTCCTTAAGTACATATTCTTTTTAAATTTTATTAGTTTCCTTTTCTTCTTAGTGTAGATCAAAGAGCTCTTCTAACACTATACCTATAAATGTGAGTAGTAAAGTTATTTTTTTTTAAAGTGGTATCTTATCTTTAGCTTCTAAAATATTTGTCTGCATGCTATAAATTGAAGTTGAAATTATTAGTTGCCTGGGGCAAGAGTGAGCAGCTACAGTGTGTGTTTACTGTGTGAGCAGGGATGCCAAATGAGCGAGTGAGCCATCAAAAGCTTGGCATTACCAGTACTGGCCGTTAGCTGGAAGGGCTGTACCTCCTTCTTCTCAAAGACTGCTGGCATGTACACCAGGACTACCTGGTGTTTCAGCTCCTGAATCTTCAGCTTTTTACTGTCCATCCTGACTTCTACTTAAACAGTCTCCTCTGTCCCGGTCTGCTGCAGCCTGAAGAGCAGGTCCTGTGTAGGCTTGTGTCCTCCAGCGTGGCCAGTAGCTGAGCAAATCTGCTGACTGGCAGGCATTATCCAGCAGTTAAAATAGATCAGTGCTGGGCAGCAGAGAAAACATCACTGTTCTCTGTCTCAAATTGCTCTGGGGCATTTGAGACAAATTTCTTCCTCTTACGAAGATAAGTTCAGCCTTAGTCAGTCCATAACAGATCTCTGTTTGGTTTCCAAGCAGAGCGGCTGATCTTATGGTGGCCTTGGCAGTTGCTGTTGTAATAATTGTGCATGCACGGAGTGATCTATGGAGATGTAACTACCTTTTTCAGGTTGGCATTTTCTTCTTTGTATGTCTAAACATAAGTAAATCTAAGCACGTATCATCTCCCTGCGCAGTTAAATCCATTTGACCCGAAGAGTGTGTGGTTTTTGGGGAGTTAAAATCAAGTAGTCTTACATTGATTAAACAACCGCAGAGATCACAGACGTTAGTGAAGGAGGCAGCAGGTTCTGCTGTTGAACTGTGTTTCTCACTGTAGTTAGTTTTTCACTCCAAGCACCATTTGCCTGTTGCAGCATAGAAGAGTGCCTTGGAGGTGTTGGGAGAAGCAGCAGTGATGTTAGTAATGGGACTTCTCTGGCTGCCGCTCTGCCTGCAATGGGTGGGCTGGGCTGGTGCGGACAAGAAACCAGTGATTCAGGTGATGAGGTTCCCCTAAAACTTTCCAGTAATGAGGTTCTGGGTTAGAAGACTGCTTTATGATGCACTTACTGTTTCCTTTGGGAATAAGTCTTTTAGGAACCAAGATCACCCTCTTTTCTCTCTCAAAAGATTAGTAATTCTGAGTGTCAGACAAGTGCAGTGTATTTATGTCAGTATAGACGAATTTTTAAGATCCAGATGTATTTGTTAACACTTAGCTTACTTTCTCAAAGACTCTTCCAAACCTTTGAAAAGCACGTACCCAACTGTTACAGACTCGCAGACAGTTCAAGAATCCTCACTGCAGGCAGACTTCGCATTTCCACCCGTATCTGTTCGTCAGTGCTGAGGTTTGTCCTATTGTCTGAAGCTCATGAGACTGAGCCAGAGCCGTTTAAGTCCTGGCAGTTAAACAAATCTAGAAAAGAGAAATAGCAAGCACAATATTTTGGGAAAAATGAAGTGAACATGATTCACTTTCACTTCCCTGTGTTTCAGTGTCATGGCATGCATTCAAGATGAAGGCAGTATTGTTCTGACTGCCATTCCACTTGCTTTTCTGATTGTGTTTCACTGCTACATCTACAGATTATTAGTAAACCATGAATTATTCTCCTAATAATTCTCCTAATGGCTATTATTTTCATTTTCATTTTGATGAACGCTTTCTCTGACAATCATCAAGCCTGTAGAAGGTAGATGCCTCTGATAGTTTATCAAATGGAAGAACAAAAGAGATTGCCTGTGGACCTCAAACCCTTGCATTAATCACTGTTAAAATCCCAAATGTCCACAATTTTTGCACAGAGTTGTCTAGAAAGATTTGCTTGCTTATTGCATTGTCATTGAATGTTACCATCTTCTCTCAGCAGTTCTTAATTCCTGAAATTTTTACAGTGATGTCTTTTTTTCATTGAGAAATTTCTCAGAGATGTCATTATGTCACCTGAATAAGGGGCAATATATGTGTTCATTTTATACATTTTGTACTGACAGTATGTCTACTGGTGTAGCTTTTTGCCTGCCTGCCTGCATCTTTGTGTGCTGGCATCAGTTCTGCCATTGACTTTGAATAGAGTGGGAACTAGCTGTGGGTTCTACCAGGAGATAATGTTTCACCATATCCATACCTTTCTTTTTCCAGAATGTATCTGCAGCTGGGTGGAGAAACCTGGAAGTTGCTGGGAGGAGTCCAGTTCTGTAATATTCCCTTTCTCTGTTAGCTTGACACTGACCTTATTTTTATCCTTAAATCTTGAGTTATGAAGGAGGTTATTAAGTTGACTGATGTCTTGCCACTGTTGCCCATTTTCCTTCCAGCCAGGCCTTCAATTAGTTTACACTTCTTGCCAATGCAAAAAATATTTTTGGACCATGAGGAGGTAAATGATCTCAGATTATAAAATTTATTGCTGACTGTAGTTAACTTCTTTGTTAATATCGGGGAGGAAGAAGAAATTGTTCTTTGCAAAAGGATAGTTTGTGCTGTTGCTAGGCCTGTTCCACTGTGAAACACCCTGACAGAAAGAGAGAGGTGTTCAGTGAGCCCAGCCTCTTCCTGGGGATAATGATTGTGCAAGATGGTTTTGGTTTGGTCTCATCACCCCTCTTGAAAACCGCAGTCATTGTCTTCTCTGTTCTTTAACACAGATAGACTTAAAGTAATAGTCATCACCCTAAAGCACGTGTGCACTCAGATTACAAACCGCTGTCATGCCTGATTGCAGATGTAGCAGCAAAAATAGACCAAAATGAATTGTGCATTCTCCCAGTTGTGCATCTCACCGCATACTATGTTATTTTCCTTGCTCTTTAGCTGTAGGTTGCGTACAATTATTTGAGAATCTCCATTTCTGTTTCTCTTTCCTGTTTTAAAAGCATTTTGAGGGGAAGATCACTTTAAAATGCGAAACTTAGTGCTTAAAAGACAAATGGTTTGTCAAGCTTGTTCCCAGAAGAGGACTGATATGCCAGAAGTAGACCGATCTGACTAAGTACCAACTTTGATTATGGGGTGCTTATTAAATTGATCTCCTGGAATTTCACTAGCAAAGCTTCTGTTTGCAATCTGCAAATCTGGTGTGTGGTGTACTTGTCTTGGTACAGCTGTTTTTTTCACCTTATATATACATATATATGCATACATGTACATATGTGTATATACACATACCCCCCTCACATATACACATACTTATTTTAAAAAGCAAATCTGTAGACATACACAAATTGTTCTGAAGAATTAGCACTTCTTTTTTTTTTGTATTTTTTTGGGAGAAATTTCATTATGAAAAATGAAAGGAGATGTTAGCAGTACATCTGAAAGGAAACAAAGCAGTGTTCAGTCTCAGTTCTTGGCTTACTTCCCTGGCTGGGAACGGCTAATGATGTCCCTATTGCAAAACTTGATGTTGTCTTTTGTGCATTCACGCCTTCAGAGTATCCTTACTGTGCTTTCAGGATATGAGGCAATTATTCATAATAGGTTTTTTATATTTCCAATCTGATCATGTTATGGAAAACAGTGTTGCTAGAGAAAAAAAAATGTTTGACTTGGGATCTTGTGTACTTATGTGTAAGTTGGAATTATGTGTTACTGAGAAGAACGGTGCAGTGCAAAGCTAAAAGGTGCCTATGTTCATCTTTGTTTCTCCTTGCTTGTCTTTTCCCCTCTTTTACATAGTTTCTACATGATAATAATAATGTTACATAAGATGTTTCTGTGATGATAAGAATGGTTCATGACATGATGATGCATTTATGGTACAGGTACCTGGAGTTGGAAAGCAGTGGTCATCGAAATGAAATCAGGTTGCATTATCGTTCAGGCAGTCATCGCTCCCACACAGAAGTATTCCCATACATTTTGGCAGATGATAAATGGCACAGGCTTTCCTTAGCAATCAGTGCCTCTCACTTGATTTTACATGTGGACTGCAATAAGTAAGTAAAGAGTGGTGTTTTATAAGAAGTTGTTACAATTTGAACATTCCAGCTCTGTGTAAATGAAATGATAACAACTTGGGACTGTATCTTTTCCTTTTCAGAATTTATGAAAGAGTTGTGGAGAAGCCCTTCATGGACTTACCTTTGGGTACAACCTTTTGGCTGGGACAGAGGAATAATGCACATGGCTATTTTAAGGTATGCATTCCCTGAAAGAAAAAGAGTGAGCTTAAATAAATACGATTAAGGGATTGCAGCATCTTTCATATGAGTAGAGTCTGAGAGAGCTGAGATTACTTAGCCTAGAGAAGGGCCAGGGAGGATCTCATCAATGTGTATAAATACCTGAATGTGTGTGAGGAATGAAGATGAGGGATCCAGACTCTTCTTAGTAGTGCCCACTGACAGGCCAAGAAGGAATGGGCAAAAGCTGAAACACCTGAAATTCTAAATGTAAGAAAACTGTTCTAATATGATGCTGGTGAGACTAAGACTGCTATGGAGATGTTAAAAGGTCATTTAGACACAGCCCTGGGCAGCCTGCTGAGGCTGATCCTACTAGAGCCGGGTAGTTGGAGTAGACGATCTCAAGAAGTCTTTGCTTCTGTAATCATAACACAATTCTTATGGCCATGGTGTGTTGTGTATCAGCATATCTGATTCAGTGAATCATGTTTCCATCACACTGGACTTCACTAAACAAAGATGCAGAGCCAGATGCATAGGGCTCAGTGTCAACAAATGACACAGCCAACAGCAGCCTAAGACAGGGAAAGGTAAATGCCTGAGTCCAACAGAATTCCAGGAAATAAATGGTCACATTACTGTCTGTTTCATAGCTAGATTCATTCTTTTTTTTGTGCATGTCATGGAACGCTATGGGCTAGGGAACTCCAGTTTCATTGCCTCTGTAGGATATAGATTTTGTCGCAATATCTTCTTGGCTTAGAAATGCATGAGATGACTGGCATCAGCAAACAGAATGCTTTTTCCCCAGAGGAATAATATTTTTACATGCCTTTTGCTTACTGCTTCTGTGTTAACATGTGTATATAGCAAGCATCTGGTGTATAGCAAGATTGAAGAAGTGAATGCTTCAGTGTTGAACTGGAGTGTAAATTTTTGATTCCTCTGAGTCTGTTAGGTAGCACTCATTGGTCACAGCTGCTATGTGTGGTTTGGCCTCTGTCTTCTCTGGATCTGCTTTAACAAATGATAGCATCCCTGTGGATACCTTCTACACTGCAGTCCTGTTTTCCTCCCAGTAGGCATCTTTTCTACTTGAGCTGCAAAACAGAATTGACTCAATCACTTTTTAAAATATGGCCCACTAAATGTTTGGTTTTCAGTTTGTTTTTCTCTTTGACTTTGTTTTTCACAGTATATTGTCTGCTTTTGTGCTAAAATAATTTTGTGGGTGTTGAAATACTGTTTGTTATAGCTAATTTATATCCTGCTGTATGAAGTATAGAGTCCAGTGGGGCACTCAGATTTGGAAACTGAAGCATGACTTTGGGTTTTTTTTTTTTTCAATTCAATGTGCATTTCCTTTTCCTTCAAAAGACTAAGAAGCTGTCTACTAAACAAGCTGCAAAATTATATTTCTGGCTTAAATAAACAGTTGCCTCCAAGAATAAAATCAGAAAACGTTAATGTATTGCTTAAACTGATCTGAAGATACACTTAATTTGTTCTACATGCTTATAAGTAATACCTTTTTAATATTTCTTATAATTTTTTTGTGCCTTCCCAGTTTTTGAGTTATATTATTCTGCTTGCCAAATCATAGTCAGGGCAAAGAAGCTCATTAGGTGTAGAAAAAGAAATACTCCAGTAGTGGACTCTAATGTTTTCTGTTTCTTTTCAAGAAAGATAAAACTAAGAAAAACTACAGAGAGTTTTGCTTCAGTTACAAACATAAACCAGCTTAACAGAAATACAGAAATTGATGGCTGTTAGAAGAGTACCAATATAGCCAAAATACACTGTGCGAAGTGATATGTGCAGCATAATGTAGTACCAATGGTCAAACAGCTTCTGAAAATGTGACACTGTTGTTCAGAGATTCATTAATTTAGAAGATTAAGAATTTCTGTGCCCCTTAGTGATCTTATCCTGATTTTGAGAGGTCCAAGTGCTTAGCTGTTTCCAAAAAATCCAGGCTGCTTTGAGTGGATTAAATGGATTGTGCAGAAGTGTGAAGGTACTCAAAATCATTAGTCACTTTGAAAAAGATTTTATTTGCCTGTATTTGGTTTTGAACCTAAGATTGCTGCGCTAAACCAGTATGCCAGTAGGCATGTTCACACAGGAATCATTGTACCTAGCATCCATTGGTGCATTAATTTGAACCACTAGGATCTTTAGGAGCCAGTGCAAAATCTCTTCTGTACTGTCAGGAGGTCCTGATTTGGGAGCCCAAGTGGACTAGGTGTCACAGCTCCCTGTTGTTACTTTGGGAGAATGAGACTAACCTGAATTCCTGGTGAGTTGCAGAGTCCAGCTCACATGACAGATGGTGCTTGATGAATAGAGCTGCTAAATTAGTTGGAGGAGCTTTACTGTTGGTTACTAGCAAAATTATTTGAATACTTGCCTATGTGTTCAGTGAAGAGTGTTTTGAATTTGAATGGGTCAGACCCTTCCATTCCTCCTTTTCATGAAAATGCCATAACTTGGGTTAGCATGAGTTTGAACTTGATGGTACTGAGGAACAAAGAGAGGAGAAAATAATACAGTGAGCTTTTTGGTTAGCTCTTCAAAGAGGTTTTTGCTCCTAACTTCCAGAAAACATGCTGTGGGAGGTCCTGACATGAAGGCCTGACTCAGGGCACACCTATTTTTTTCACTCTTAGAAAAAAAGCTTCTTGTACAGGGTAGGGTAGCATCCTCTTACCCTAGATTTTATCTTTGTTGTTCAGCAAGAATGGTAGGCATGGTACTTAGGTACCCTGTTAGTTTTTTCCAGTGACATGTGTTCTTCTCTGTAGGTCACTTAGGTTTCTAAGTCATCCTGAGTGAGGTCAAAATTCTGGTTCTTTGACTTTGCAGCATCTGTACTGAATGCCCTGCTTATGTGGATGAAATGTGGACTTCTGTGTTTAGTTTGTATTATGTTTGTAGTGTTGTGAAACATTCTATTAATAAGCATGCTAAAGCATGTTGTAATTGTTCTGTGTCTCCTCCTAAGAAGGAATTTTGGAGATGCAGGGAGGGAGTTATGGATGAAAGGGTCATCTGGAGTAAATATGATAGGATGTCTCAGTTTGAAATTGCTATTTGGCCTTTGCTTTTGGAGAGCAGAAAGCGGCTACTAGTTATGTCTTAATGGGTGCATGTAGATTCTGCCTGCAAGCATGGAATCTATTCTTCTGGATGAAACCAGCTCTTTCCAGATGGCGTAGCTGAATTTCGTGATAAACTTCCCCCAAGTTCTTGCAAACATGTGACTCTGCATCTGTGTAACAGACACATAGTTTCTTGGCATTCTGCATGCCCTATGGAGAGATCCCCACCAAAATCAGAGTTTGCATGGTTGTGTTTTTCCTGACTCAAGTTTCTTTAATCTTCATTTCTATTTGACAGTTACAGCTTAGTAAAAAAAAATTGCATTTTATTTAAAAGAGTTTTTAAAAGTAACTAGAAACTGCAACTGTTTTTCAAATTACTTTCAAAGGTCATTTTCAAGCTTTTCTGCAGTGGCTAACTAAAAATAGCAATGAATTCAAAACAACCAAACTTTTGCTACATAATTACATCTTGACATTTAATCTTATGCCTTTAAAAATGATTCAGTGTGTCTGTATTTGTACATCTATCTATTTTACTTTCTTTTTATTTTCTATCACTGCATTGGGTCCAGGCAAGAAGCTGTGTATTCATAAGTACTGTTTTTATCAGGCAGTTTTTCTGTGTGGGCTTTAATGTTTTACATGGTGAATGGAAAACATAATTTTGACAGGTAAAAATGATGTATCCTTTTTTTTTTCTCTCTCCTTACACACAGGGCATAATGCAAGATGTGCAATTACTTGTCATGCCTCAAGGATTTATTTCTCAATGCCCAGATCTTAATCGCAGTAAGTCTCTTAATTCTTACACCATAAAACGAAAGGTGTGCTTTGTACCTCCTTTCTCTCTTACAAGATTTCTGAAAGCCTTGAGTTTTGCTATATCTCATCAACTTTGATGTGATTGTGAATTCGTGGTGTATTTTTTTGTTGGGTTTGTTTTTTTGTGATTAATATACGTGTGTGTTATTCTAGCGTGCCCAACTTGTAATGACTTCCATGGACTTGTGCAGAAAATTATGGAGCTGCAAGACATTTTAGCCAAAACATCAGCTAAGGTAATGTTTACATGGGAGAAAAGGGGACTCTAAGGCTTTAATTGCTGTTTTTTAGGTGATTTGTGCATATGTGGGGATCTGCATGCTATGTTTATATGTTTGTATTTATATAGCTGTTCCTACTGTCTATACGTAGAAACACCCATTTCAGAGAGCTTTGTTGTGGTTTTATATTTTTATAGAATCATACTGTTAGTAAATATAATCTAAATCGCTGAGCAAGGAAAGGGCTCATAGATACTCAAGCTCTATCTATTAAGCTAACAAGTCAATAAACCTAGAATGAAATAGGTTACTGTGCTTATAGTACTTATTGCAGCAATACTTACTGGTCCAAGACTTCTAGACCTGAGCTGCCAAAGACGTATTCAGACAAAATACTTGCAGGATAAGGAATTAAGAATCCAAAGCAGCATTTTTATTCTTATTTTTTTGTATTTCCCACCACCCCTAGAACATTGCACCAAATGCACTCATGTCTGCCATTGAACATAGACTAGCCTTCTGGTTTTAAACGTCAGTTCTTTAGATGTCTGCAGGAATGTTGTTACCTGGCTGATTTGATATGCAAATGTTAGTAATGTCTTGGTCAAAGAGGAGAAACAATTGCTAACATGTTGGTTTTGTGCTTTACCTCCAGTTTTGTCTTTCTACTCAGATTAAGGTCTTTTGCACATAACCTAAAATCTGCAAGTAGTTTATGTAAAGCAAGATTCTTGATCAGTTCACACATACAAAGATGAGAAATCAGGGTCCTTACCCATCTTGATCTACTCACTTTTTTTCATGGGAAAGATGAAACACAGTGTGTCTTGCTTCTTAATTTCCATCTCTGAATGACTGATGGTTTAATCATACTGTATTTGACAATAATTGTTCTATTATCTTTGTGTTTTCCTACATGTATTCTCTCATACGGTATGCTTGACCGTAAGGGGGACAGTTTCAATCATGTTTATACTAATGTGGAAACCACTTACAAATTCTGAAGTTTTTTTTTTTTATGAACTGTAAATATAGTTGTCCCAAGCTGAGCAGCGGATGAACAAATTGGATCAATGCTACTGTGAAAGGACTTGCACAATGAAAGGCATGACTTACAGAGAGTTTGAATCCTGGACAGATGGCTGTAAGAACTGCACTTGCATGGTATGGCTACAGCTTGAGTGAAGACTAAGGAACTCTAGTGTTCCCTCTGATTACAGTTTTACATAGGCAAATAATGAGAAAACTTCAGGTTCATGATAGGCAGTAACAACACAATGCTAGAAAACCTGTTCTAAATTTAAGGAATAGTATCAATAAATAGATTTTCCTATCGTTTCAGCAGTGCCAGCATGTGTAGCTCTCCTATATTTCATGTCACCATACACAGATGCTATGCAGTGTACTTAGCTATCACATTATTCCCATGCACTGAGTTGCAAATGGTTTCTCTGGATAGTTAATTCCCTGCTTTTTGTCACTATGAACACAGCCTTTTTCTTAGCAAATAATTTAATAGATCCCTTGCGTCTGATTCCCTTTGGTTATATCTCACTAAGTAAGAAAGAGCGAAATGTCAGGGTCATATGCATGCACTGTTATATCACAAGTGAAGAAGATTTGTTAGGTGGATGGAAGATTCCCAAAGGTACCACAACCTCCAGAAGTGATCACAAGTATCCTTTCAGGTACCAAGCCATGGCATCTTTGTTACTGTCTATTCATGTAAAACTCATTATTTCCATTTGAACTCATTAAATGCCTAATCCAAAGGCCATTAGAAATTGGTGAAAAGACTGCTGTTGTCAGTTTGGCTCCTTAGATTGATTTGCTGCTATCTATAATTTGCTAAGTCGTTCTCCTTAAGCTTGGTATGATTTTGATCTTTGTATTTCTGGAGGGATATTCACTTTGCTTTTGTTGTTTTGTGGTTGATGAGAAGAAAAATTAGCCCATGGTATCAAATCTGTCTTGATAGCTATTGAAAATTGTTTCAATTTAGTCCTAAATGCATTACATATTTTTTTCTCTTTTTTTTTTTTTTTTTTCTCCCTTGCAGCTATGATATTATTACCTTTTAGGAATGCATTGTCTCTTAGGTAAAAATCACAAGGCAGAGTATTGTTCTGTGAGGCTGTTATTTCACACGACTGTGTCAATTTGCTGCTGATTGGCAGAATGTTTTACCTCCAAATAGATTTGCCTCTAAAAGAAAAGTTTATCATTATCCTCTCAAAGAACCCATCATACATGTCTAAAAGATTGTATGCATGATATTCTAAAGGTATAGTTTCTGTTCTTGTAGGTATTAAAAGAACCACGTTAAATTGGTTTTTTGGGTGTTGTTAGGGAGTTCATTGCATTTAAAAATAGATTTTTAAGTTTCCGTGTTTGAGAACATCTCTGCTCTTGCTAAATATAACTGCCAGTTAAGCACCTTTTGTTCTTCTAGAACGGTACCGTGCAGTGCGAGGCTTTGATTTGCCCCCTCTCTGACTGCCCGCCTAACTCTGCCCTGGCTTATGTGGATGGCAAGTGCTGCAAAGAATGTCAATGTAAGTTTTACTGTGGTGCTTCCTTCTACTGAGTATTTTGAAATTTGTAAAGAAAATGAACTGTTCTGTAAAAACATGTCAGTGAAAGGACTGATCAGGGAATGAACTATTTGAGCTGAGGAACTGGGGAACTTAAACTTCTCTGAAATATTTTGGGAAATTGATAACCAGAAAATCTTAATTTCTCAAGTGTGGGTATTTTGTTTTATTGTAGCTGCCTGTGTTGTGGTGGTTTGTTTTTGGTTTTGTGTGGGGCTTTTTTTGTTTGGTTGGGTTTTTGTGTGTGGTTTGTTTGGTTTTTTTTTTTTTTTTTTTTTTTGTAAAGCATAGATATTTCTTATCAATATTTAAAAAGAATAAAAGTTACTTAAAAAACTTTCTGCAGACTTCTGTAGTCTATCTTTTGGACTAAACTGCTAGAAATTAAAGAGCAATTGCCTAGCGTTTGTTTTGACTGGCGTTTCTAACACCTCTGTTGCAAGAAGAATGTACTTTCAACCTTTTGTTGTAGTGGAGGACTGAAGTGCTAGAAATGTAGGTTCAGATTTATGATTCTTGTTCTGTAATTAGAGAAAGGGAAAACTCATACTAGACCCAAGAGACCAGGAAAAACCAGACACCTAGAAATGTTCTTTCACAAAAGGTCAGACAGACTAATACAGGAAACTGAATACAGGTAATTTAATATTGTCATTTAAGATAGTGATTACCTTTTGGTTTTACAGCAAGTTGGCTTTGTTGCAAAGGGACCAGTAAAGGAGTATTTTAGGTAAGGCACTATCTAGGTGTACTATATATAATATTTCATGTTGGACATGTATTGGATGAGTGATGGTTATTTATTTTAGGCTAGAGTGGAATCCATTCTTAAAATTGAGCATGACATGCACACTCTTCACTCTGTAAATGCTGAGATTTTTCTGTGTGGTTTCCTCACTCTTCTACTGCTGTATAAAACTTCTTGCATAGTATAGAGAAATACATAACTGGTTAAAATGACATGCTGTAAGATAAAATTCAGTAAGACGTTTTGTACTCCATTGATCTCGCTCCCACAGGAGTTTATTAATATTTAATTGTGTTAGAAGTTACACAAACCATCCCATTTTATGAAACCTTATTAACTTACTCAAGTAGATTAATTGTAATTGAGAGGAAATGAGAATTCAAATTTTTCTTTTTTTTAATCCAGCTTCACAGAATTTCTATGCATATTAGATGGCCCAGGGAGTTCATAGTTCCAGGGATGTGAAATGTGGGGAGTTCAAGCCTCTGTTTCAATCTGTGACCATGTTGGCAGAGCTGGAAAACCTGATCCTCTGAAGTATGTTTTTGTAAGGTGTTGACCATGAGTTGAGTTGTGAATTCTCCATCCAGATGTTAATGGGGAAACACTCACATCATGTAACTGCTTATAAAGTTGTTTTTATTGCAAATTTTGACGAAAGTCAAGAAATGTGAGTAAGCGTATGGACGCTGACCTTGTCATACATGATTGCTATTTCTCCTTCCAATTAAGACACAGTTCTGGTACAACACACTGTGAAGTTTACTCTGATATTTCCTTTTTGATGTTCTTAGTATTATCAAAAGCCTTTTCATTTCCAGTGTTGATAATTTGATACCAGTACATAATTCAATTTATAACTAATGTGCACATATATATATCTTTTGACAAACTACCAGAAAAATGATTAGATCAAAAAATATAAATAAAAATTGCCTTTGAAAAATTATTCCTAGTTTCATCTAGATTGTTTAAAAGTGCCTTGAAAAAAAACCAAAAAATCAAACAACTCTTTAAGTGGCCAAATCCCTGGAACCAAAGAACAGTGTAAATTGGAGTCCCCTTTACAAGGAAGTTAAATTCCAGTGAAAGAGTGGAAGTTAGAGGCATTGAAGACTGCAGGACCCTCACATATTCTCCAAACCAGTTTAGTGCAAATGCCGAATTGTCACTGAGTTCACACATATGTGCCAGCTGTATCTCATCTTCCCGGTGCCTTCAGCTTGAGGTCTGAGCTGATTGAGGTCAGTGTGCTCAGTGACCATGGTTCTTGCTCGAGGGGTCAAAGCTGAGTTTCTTCATTTGGATAGGTTCTGAGAGTAACTTTTTTTTTGTTTTTTAATTCTCAGAACAGTATCATGGGATGTAGCATCTGACTAGATTATCTAGAGCAAACACAGATGGCTTTTAATTGGGAAAACAGCTAATTAGGGTGTGTTGCTCAAGGAGCCACTATTCTTAGTATAGGACAATCAATCATAAATGCCTAGAAAAAGTAACGCCTAATACACAGTTCTTTAGCTGGGTGTAGTATTTGTTTCAAGACAGGACATATATGGATTCCTTTCTGGTATTTGTGGTGCCTTGTACCAGATGATGGGTTGGTTCTGACAATGTGAGTAGAACTGCCCAGGCAGTGGTAGCTGTGGCAGCCTTGTTGCTGTGTCTCATGCAGGGTTAAGTGCTTCCCTCCACACTTTTTCCTTTCTTCTACTGGTGTTTGAACAAGAACACAAAAAGTTAAAAAGAGTAGGGTCTGATTTAATGACAGCTGGCATAGAAAAGTGTACAGTGCTTAAAGCTTTTACAGTGACCATCAAGCAGGCTTCCTGGGTTATTTTTTTGTTGTTGTTGTTTTGTGTGTTTTGTTGGTGCTTGTTTTTCTTGTTTGTTACTGTTTTTCCCTAAATCATTCAGGATGGAGTCGTTCTACATGGCTTTAGGCATATAGAATTTACAAATATAATCTGAAATGGTTTCACTTACACTAGTAAATAAACTAGAACAGGCACAGTCCTGTGGCCCTGGGGGTAGGTGGTACTTGTGGCTTACATCTGCATGGCTAAATGCTCTTCCAACAGTGTATTGGAATCCAGACAGACTGGGAATGGCCTCTAGTCTAGTATGGCTGCCCCCCCAGCCATACCTGGTGTTGCTTCAGAGCATATTGTCTGGTACAAGCCAAAATGGTGCCATGACATGTGGCAACACTCAGACTTCATGGACCGTTGCAGACTGTTATCAAGGGTTTTCAAGCCTGTTGTCATTTACTTTTTCAGTTACCTGTTGTGTTTTGTTTACTAGTTACGGACATCACTGGTTAGATGATGAGAGACTGGCACCTCCTGAAGGCACTTGGTACTGAGAGGGGTCTGGAAGGGATGGAATGAATTGCCTTCTGAAGGTGGACATCTCTTTACATGAAATGTACAGGGAGACCAGATGATTAGATTAGACTAGATTAGATACGATACGGAATATTTAGACAGCTAAAATTGTGAGGTTAATCTTTCAAGCAGTTGCTGTAATGAATATCAGGTGAGTCAAACAGGAATGGAAAATGCTGGATTTTTAAGCCTGGTCTAACATTAAGCAGTTATGCTGAGAGATTTGTGGGATACTACCACCCTGCCAAGCCCTAGGAATTGAGCTTCAGCCCATCACAGAATTTACATATTGGACAGTGCAGCTTTGTTGCATCTTGTATGATCACATTTTCAACACTTTAGAAATTGCAGCACAACTGACTCTTTACGTTTTTCTTAAGTGTTTAGTTCAGGGAGAACACTTAGTAAGGAATGTTGTGAGTGTGTGTATGTATGTGTGTGTATATATATATATATTTTTTTTTTTTACCAGTATTTCTTTGACTTTGGTGGTTCTTGTGAATCAAAAGAAAAAAATACAACCACCCAAACCCTGACCTTCTCCCCTAACTCTGTACCTTTGTTTGAGGACATTCAGACAACTTGTTCTGTTGTGTCTTGTGTGAAGGTCAATTCTGGTAGCATAAGAAATGGCAGTGCACGCAAATTATCCTTGTGTTTTCTATTTGCCATAATGGGCTAAAAGAAGCAACCATCTTCCAAGGCACATAAATTGGCCATTGTCTTGGATATATGTTTCAGCTGCAGACAAGCTATTCAACACAAAATTCAGTCCAGCTACCAGAGCATACATCTTAGATCAATGGGAGCTTCCTGTGGAGAATTATTTGGAGCTGGAAAGCAGAAGCTACTTTCTTTTCTATTCCCAATGCACTTTTAAACCTATCTGAGAAGGTATGTGCAAGAGGTCATTAAATTCTTTTCTCCTCTGCAGAGACAAATGTATTGTGTGGTGATAGGCAGTGATACAAATCAGGGAAAGATTAAGCTTCCCTACTGACCCTATAAAGTATTGCTTTAGACCATGGACTTGGCTTAGGAAGTACAAGGATGAGTTCATTTATTTTAAGTGAATTGTGGAAGGACTGCCAATCTCTTAGTAGCTGAGAGAATTGGTACTTGGTCAGCAAATCTTTTTATGGTAACATTTTTATTAGTTGGTGTATTTATTAGTCTGTATTAACACTTAAGGCGTCCCTTTCAGTAGCTATGTGATATATGTTTTTTTTTTTTTTTAACGGAGCCAGTGTATTTTTAACGAACTGGATGATTTTCATGTTTTTTTTTAAGGCCAGAAGTGATAATTGTACCGATGTCTGACGCAGTAATAATTCCTATCACCAAAGACTGATCTCCAGGAAGAAATGGCTCTCTCCTCATCTGTGTCCTCCTCCTGGCGACACTACAGATACTTACAAACCTAATCCCAAAATATTTAAATCTATCCCACCAGATTTCAGTGGAGGTTAAAGTCTGAGCTGTTATGTTCAGATCTGCAGGCTATGATTTTTCCATATGCTTTTTTTGATTTTACTGAAACAGGGCATTTGATGGTTTTCGGTGCTTTGTAGTCAAATCCACACTATAGCACAAGTATTGCATATAGCATATGTGGGAAGAGTAGGGCTGTACTGGATCAGCTCACGCTTCTGTTGCTAGCAGCCTAGAGAGTGTGTAAAGGGATTATATAACTTGGAAAGGTTTTTGGACAAAATACTCAAAACTCAAATATGGACCTGATAGCTCTTATAGCATGCATGGGTTCCTGATGCAGTGGTCTGTCTTGCCACCTTAACAGTAAACATTTTTCTAATTAAAGTTAAGGGGATTTCCCCTGTTGCTCTTCACGATGCAGTGATTTTTTTCCTCAAAGCTACACACTATTCTACAAGCTCCAGCACTTGTAGCCTACTAACACAGAGAGAAGCTCTAAAAGCCCATCTGCTTCTCATTTGCACAGCAATTGATCATCAGCAAGAATGCAAAACTTTTATCCAGAAACTTAAGGAATATTGATTAATCTTCCTCTGAAATTCATCATTTATCCAGGTGGATTGAAGCATTAAGGACTTAAGCCTGTGCTGCTCATGAAGTTTTAATTTTTCACAAAAATACCACCTTTTTTCCAGGCTGAAGGAGTGACATCGTCTTGCCTTAGGTGACATCCATCAGTGGCAGGGTGGCACACCAGCCCCCACCTTCACCAAGTGCCAGAAGAGCTTCTCCTGCCTTCACTGTGGCACAGAGAGGAGGCTGCAGCTCAGGGAAATGATTGAATGACAGGATTAGCAAGTGCTGACTGAACAGGCCATCTTGTCCTTGCAGTAAATCAGAAGAAGGGGCAGCCTGGAAACCAAAATGCAGGTCCAGCAGGTTGTCAGGACATGGCATGGGTCTGAGGGCTGCAGGGCAGCCAGCAGGCTCAGGGCAACAGAGCAGGCATTCGTATGGAGGACAAAGAGGCAGTTTTCAGCAGTGAAGCAATGATTAGTCATTTATTGTAGCTTTTTAAAAAAGTATACGCTTTAGAATGCAAAGAAGAAGCAAAATTCTGGCTAATGCAAGAGATTAGTTGCTTTTTGATTATAAATATTTCTGTGTAGCTTTTTAAAGATACAAGTTCTGTTAAATTCTGTTATTTTGGGATTTTTAGGGTTTTTTTTAATATGAAAAATGAGATAAATTAGCCTACTTCAGAATAATACTAAAAGATATCTGGAATATAGCCAGCCCTGGAGTATTTCCTAGAGCTGTGTTATTTAGTATAACTTCCTGTAGTTGGGATGCAGGACTTGAAATGTTATTTAGCATTTAGCAGAATAATGTCCATTCTGCCTGTGCTCTCTGGATTTTCTGTGCTGAGATGATTCACATCAACCTTATTTCTCAGGCTTTTGAGTCACACACAATGATAGCATCACATTATAATGACAGATAAAAAGCATTATATACACTCTTGTACTAGCAAGATGAATTACACTGTACTTTACTCCCCGTTTATACTGTTTTATTACTTCAACAACTCATTGTCTTTAAAAGAAAGGCAGTATTTATCTTAGTTTAGAAATAGGACACAAATAACTTTTCTACAGAAATATTTTTGAAGGGAAAAAATATCCTTGAACTCATGTAGGTCAATAAAATCAGTGGAGCGATTTTAGTTATAGTGGAAAAGCGTAATTGCTTCACGTTATCATTTGTGAATCCAGCACAGCTTCTACCATCTCAGTCTCATAGAATGGCTGAGGTTGGTAGGGACCTCTGGAGGTCATCTGGTATAACTCTTCAGCTCAAGCAGAGCCACCTAGAGTAGGTTGCCCAGGACTGTGTCCAGACAGCTTTTTGAATATCTCCAAGGATGGAGACTCCACAACCTCTCTGGGCAACACTTGCCAATGCTTGGTAAGCCTCACAGTAAAAAAGTGCTTTCATGTGTCCAAATGGATTTTCATGTGTTTTCATTCATGCCAGTTGTGTCTTGTCCTGTCACTGGGCACCACTGAGAACAGTCTGGCTCCCTCTTCTTCATTCCTTTCCATCAGGAGTTTGCGCACCTCAGGAAGATTTCTTCAGAGCCTTCTCTTCTCTGGGTAGTGTAACATCTCAGGAAACAGAGCACTGAGGCACTCCTAAGAATGTTTTGGGGCCCTTTGTGTGCTGAACTCAAAGCCAGCTGAAGACAGTGGAACAAACCCCCTTGGCTTTGGTAGGCAGAGCCAATCCTCACCCTTGACCCTAGCTGCTGAGTCACTGCTATATTTTCCATGGTCGAGATGTAGAAATTTTCAAATTAGTCTTATACCATAGCAATATATTTGGTTTATATCTGTTATACGTCCAGTGGCAGAATTGTCAGGGGCTTTTTGGGGCAGAGCTTGTAGTCTCCAATGACTTCTGTTCTTTGTAAGCTGGGCAACGTACCTCCATCAAAAGGGAAACACTTGAGTTTTTCACTTGCAGTTCCCTTCTGACCAGGAAACTTACCCCTCATATATCTGTTGTTCTGAGCAAATTAAATTGCAGCTTACAGTAATTGGACTCCTCAGAATGTTTTATTCCTATGTTTCCATTCCTCCTTCCCCATGTCCTTTGAATTTCATTGTTCTGCATTAGCAGAGGTGGACTGGGGGAGTCAGTGCACTGTGCCTCAGTCAGAGTTTTACTGAATCAGAGTTCAGCTCCCTCCTAGGTAAGTGGCTTTTTAGCTATTTTGGACCATGTGCATTATGGAACTCCACTGCAAGACTACAGATCTGGAGGCAGTGTATCAGTATATGAGGAGAGTTCCAGTTAGTGGTAAAGTCATCCAGTTTTAGTCTTACTGTGTGCCTGAGGAATGAATTATAAAGTATGCTTAAGAAAATCCTTATTCATTAAAATATATTACAGTGCACTAAAGAAATTGGAAACATAATACTGGTAATTTTATTGGTAGAGAATTAAAAATATTTTTTTTTACATGGAAAATTTTGCTGTAGGCCATTCTCTGCTCTCCCCTGCTCTTCTTATAACTGATTTTGTCGAGGCTGTCTGGGAAAAGAGCCTATTCTGTTCCATTCTTTTTTCATTATATTCTTACCAGGGAGTTTGCAAAATATAAAATACCTGCAGAGTCTTATTGTTTCTTTCTCCTGCAAGTAAAACATTAGCATATGTTAGCTATGAATATGTTGGCTTTCAGACAGCTAGGAGTGGACGGATTGTCAGTGTTCCAGTCTCTTATGAGTTACTACCTTGACTTTAGTAATGCTGTTTTGACCAGAATTTGCTTAGTCAGGTAGCTATGAAATATAATAATAATAGTAATACAAATCTGGTTCTATTTATAATTACAAAACCCATGTAGGATATGTTGGTGTTCACATGGCTATGCATTGATTTCAGCATGTTTGTTCTCTCCATTGGTGTGCTAATGTCACTGTGCACCTGCACTCAATGGAGAATGGTAGGTTGATTTTTTTTTTTCTTTTTGGTCCCACAGTCAGGAGCACATTGCCAAATCAGCAGCTTGTAGCTGATGTTCCAGTTTCTGCCTCTAGATTTTCCACTATAGATCTTGCAATTTGCTGTGGTACCAGTAACAATGATCTTTAATGGGCATGTGTTCTGAAGCAAGCAGAACTTGGCTTTAGCTGGAAAACCCAAAACTGGAGTTTTTGAACAAAGTCACAGAATAGCAACAAGTTGGAGGCAGAGGGCACTTCATGGAGCTGGAGAGAGCAATACCAGAACTCAGACAACCAAATGAGATTCATGGCTTTTTGAGGCCTGTGCAGTTTTGGAAAGAACAGTTTGCACCTGACATATTCCTAACAGGATTGCCATGTTGACAGGGGTCATCTGAGTGGAAAACTGGCCTTGGGGGAGACATTGGTAGGAGCCATGGGAGTGTAAAAGAAGGCACATGTACAGTTTTCTGACAGTCCCTATGTTATGTGAAATGAAAAACTGGGTAGGTTGTGAAAGCTGAAACTCAATAAATAAAATACTACAACAACCCCACCACAAAACTGTCAATAATGTGATGTTATTTCCCTGTCAGTCTAAGGAAGGGATGGTAAAATATGAGTGAAGTTGATTCAGTGAAATTAATATAAAATGATGTATACTGTTCTTTACTTGTCTTTTTGTAAAGATAATGATTTAAACCAGCGGCTTTCAGTCTTTTGGACTGCAGAGGTTTGAATTTTTTTCAGTGGAAACACCTAGTGAATTAAACCTTCTACTGCTTGGGTTACTTCTCTTAACCATCACTTGCAGATATCTGAAGAGTGATGTATAAACCTCTAGGCTGCTATCGAACACTATTTCTACAGCTGTCAGCTCATAAATTATATTCAGCTCCAAATAATGGCCACTCTGTACCGTGTAAGACACAACTTCAAAATTGAAATCTCAACAGATAGAGTGTATCAGTCTTTTCTTATACTTTTCTCATCTGTTCCCTTCAAAACAATTGTTGCAGTCCTCTTTATTTGAAGAGTTTCTGCTCTTTGCTTTCTTCACTGTACCAGGCACAGGGCTGTATCTGTGGTGATTCCTGTGTTTTTGTATCACTGTTTTGCCTCTTTGCCAACATGAGAGTGTTTTTCCCTTCTCCCCCCACCCCCCCCTTTTCCAGGGTTTATCTGATGCCGGTTTCCATTAAGAAAACTGTCCATTTGTTTGGGAGGGTGGTGGAGTATTCTAAGCCTTTCTGTACAGAGTAGTTGACTGGTATATTTTTCCTCCTTCTTGTTGAAATTACTTCAGTAACTTTCTGCTTGTAAATGAAACTTCTGTTACTATTTTGCTTGTTCTTAGAAAAAGTATATGTAAACTGGTTTTGAGTATAATTTTGACTAATTTCCCAGATTTCATTTTGGTTTTAAGTGGTGACATTTGATTAAAATCCCTTAAAATTATTTGGCATCTGGATTCACCCCACCCTCCCAAGATGAATGAAATTTGAAGATATTATTAGGTTTGCTGTTTTGCATTGTCATGAGCTGTTATGGTGAAGAACAGGGTTTTTTTATCTTGCTCATTTCTCATATCCAGTATAGTATTGTTAGAATGATACTACAGTGACATAAATTTGATGTAATAAATGGGGACAGAAAACACCTCATTTCAGTTACCAGATTTAAAAAAAAAAAAATAAATCTCCCTGTCCTGAAGGCAAAGCAAGAAAATACGCTTAACTAGTCTGGAAAATAGACACATATCTGTTTTTTTCCAGTGAGTGAGTGCTTCAAATACTTTGAAGGTAAAGAAGATGAACAGGCATAATTGTCCCTATATTGTTATTACTTTGACAAAAAGATACGAATTCAGGTATTATTTCCTTAAGATGTCTCTTTAGGTTATATTAATGTTCACCAAAGTGCAGCACCCTCTCTAGGCAAATTCTACAGTCTTGTAAAGGGGGAGTTTTGTAGATACTTTCATCATGTTATATCCAGAAACTTTGTAGATGCTTAAGGCACCTAAATGAGAAATCAAATCTGAGTATAGCGTAGAAGAGAACAGTCTCTCATATGGTTGTTGTGAAGTTCTCAGACAGGCTTCTTAATAGTAGTAGTGTATGAGTTCAGAATGCTTAAATTTTGTCCAAGGTATTCTCTGTCTCTGTATGTATAGGGTTGGTAGTATGGTGTAAGCACCTAATCGCAGATTTTTCATTTTACTAAGGTTTTAATATGTTATTATGGAGTTGCTATAAATAAATGTGGAAATAAAGGAATACATTAAGAAGAGAAAGTTAAAATAGACAAATGAGGATGCAACTCCTTTATTTTTATGCATCAGTTCAGCCATCTTGATGCACATATTGCACCTTTGCTCTTGTTTCTAGTGTGACACCTTAAGCTTCATGAAAACTCAAGTGGAAGTATAAGGTTGATTCTTGTGGTGTGAGAAAACATATTAAAAATCCTCACCTTGGCTTCTGCTGTGCTTTGCAAACTGGTCTGAGTGTACCTTGCAATAGTGTTTGATCATCTGGGAAGCAGTTTTTACCAGTACTGTTGAAAGCAAGTCCCAATCATCCTTGCTGACAATTGATAATAGCAAGAGCCCTGTCCTTCCTTCTTTCCAATAAAATGCCATGTTTTGAAGTCTAAGCTCTTCTAAACCTGTCTGGACAGATATCAAGGTCAGTTAAATAAAATCTTAAGGTAGCTGTTGAAATACAATGTTCTGTTGAGCAGAAGAGAATTTCCCTTGGAGAATGGTAGCCCTTGGCTGTTTTGTTTTCCCCCATACTGTTAAGGGCATATTGCAAAACAAATGATATGCTGCCTTTTAGGATGCAGTTCTTAACACACCATGGTTGACTTGCAAGTAGGGAGATGCAGTGAGCAAATTTATTTAAGGAGCTGTACCTGTTATTGCTATTAATTACTTGTATTAAGGTAGCTTTAAAACACTGCTTTTATGAAGGCACATCAGTCTAGTTACTGTACACACAAAAGGCAGTCCTCTCTCTGTTCTTGACAATTTGACAATTTAGAGTGTAAGAGCAAGACAGGATACCAGATACAGAGCCAAAGGTGTGAGGAGAGTGAGGGAAAGCTAAACTAAATGAGTCATTGTCCTGTCAGGCTTCTCTCTCAGGTGTGACTGTGCACTTCTGGCTAGATGTTCATGACCTCTGACTTGGAGCTGTTGGCACACTGGGCTGTGCCTTGTTTTCGTATTCAGGATTGTGTCTGTCTGGAAACGGATGTATTGAGTTACTGATACTTAGTCAAGATTTGAGGGATTCTTTTTTTCCCTTTTTAATTCTCTGAAGATATTTTACTCCCATTGTTTTAGCTCTTAGAACAACAGAATTTAGAGGGAGGGGAAAGGAGAAGGTAATTTGACTTTCTGATATAATTCAGTATTGTAGTAAGGATATGTCACATCTTCAAGGCACAATGGCATTAGGGTTATTTGCTTCTTGCATTTCTCGTGGAAATGCTGAAGTATTTCCCATGTATTGAAGTGATGTGATCACTGGTGGATTCATTTACTCAATCCCAATAACGTTCCCTCTACAAAACCATATTTTTCCACAGGACAGATAGTACCTGTTTTTGACAGGGCAACACCTCAAATTTCTTATCTGTCAAGTCTGATCACCATGAGTCCACTGTTCCTTTATAATTCTATGACATATTCATGCTAGATCTCTGCAGCTAATGAAAAGAAAGGCTTTACTAATAATACATTGATAACAAATTGAAGAATTTAGCAATACAAACTGCTATTTTTCTCGTGTTTGCAAAAAAAAAAAAGAAAAAGAGAACAAGTTTAATGAAATTCATTATTTTGTCTTAATGCTATATAACCCATTCCAATAATTTCTGAGATTATTGGTAATGAAATTAATTACATTAAAAAGTGTATATTTTTCTTTTCTGTGCCATTGAAATTGCAGAACTATACTTTGCCTTGTGCAGGTTTTACGCTAATAGGCATTAATTAAAAATTAAATGCTTTTTTTGCTAACTGTACTTTCTGATTCTTGTTTTCCGTATAACGTAGTGGTAGGCAAAGGAAAAGGAAAAAAGTGAGTTGACTTATGTATCAATAAGATAAAAGCATTGCAACTCTGCTAGAGACTGGGAGTACACTATAACCCCATACAGACAAACACAGCTGCTTGCACAAGCACGTGAAGGCTGAGTCTTATGTCTGGAAAGGTCCCTCTGAAGACCACAGGATAATAACACAGATAGGACTTTTTTCTTTTTCTTTTTTTTTTTTTTTTTTAATTATTGTTGACTTTAAGTCTTTCTTTCATTAATGTAGTTCCTATATATAAAAAAGGAATAGTCACATTAACAGCTGCTATGAACTTCAGCTTACAGTTTTTCTGTGACTGGGTTGGAGAATAAGTGGGTGCACTCTGGAGAAATTAGCTATGACAAAGCAAAATCTGTGAACATCTGCTCCAGCTACTGTTACATTTTTAATTATTTCAATCCTGAACTGACTTGAGACATGAAATACTTTATTGTTTAGGAATATACTAGGGATAATAACTTCTGGCAGCCTTGAGAAACAGGGTCATGATGTTAGCTGTACATAGGTTTCTATTTAAAGTTGTCTTTTGAAAATTTCCAACTCTATTGGCAGCACCTGATTTTTTTTTTTTAGGTTAGTTTTTGATTAAATGCTATTTGATAATGGATGTTGAGAGAGTGTAAATAGCAAAATTGGAAAGTCAATTTGCATAACTGACTTTAATCAAGATTTCAAAAAATGTATTTACCTTGCTGTTTGAGTTAAAAACATTTTGGTGAACTAACGCTAAGGACTTAGCTTAAGAATGTTAAGTAGAGTTCTTTGGAGTTCTTGTGATTATGCCAGCTGATCCTGTCATTCCTGCTGAATTGAGGGAGGAAGGTGATGTATCTCAGAACAGGGACAGGAGCATGGACAGATTCCTTATGTGGGAACAAACAGGGTGGAAGAAGAGTTAAGAGTGTGAAACCCCATTCTGTTTTTGTATGGACATAGATGCAGGTGCCTTGAAAGAACTGAGACCTAGCAACAGCAATAGATCTGGTGCTCCATCTGTGCATTAATCCACTCCTGGGAACGTCTAAACACACTAGACTTTCCTGTGCCATAATGCAAATAAGGCATATGTGATTATTACTGTAATATCCAAGTTAACAAGGGGCTGCCATTTGCAGGGGAAGTGAAAGCACTTGGATTTGGGAGGAAAGTAAATACAGTAAAGCAGAGTTACATGATGCCAGGTCACAAGAAGTCATGCCTTCACCATGGAGGTTCGTGCAGCAAAGTCACGGTGCAGAATTTCTAGCTAAAGCATCTCTGGAATTTTTTTCTGGGACAGGGAGAGTCTGTTTGAGAATGGGAACATCAGGAAGGTCCATGATAGTCACTCAGATATGGGAGCTTAAGTGGCATGGCAAATTTTTGAAGCAGAAGCTGTTTGGAACCTCTATGAACTGGGAGGATGGAAATGTTGCCTCCAAGTTATCTTTACCTAAATAAATGCTGGATTTACTACTTTGTGGTGGACTGAGTAGTTTTGCTTTTTGCATAAGATGTTTTTTAATTCTATCAAATGAAACACTGTCAAAATCTCTGAGGGTGCTGCCACTCAGAGCTACTTGCCTTTTACCAAACATGCTCACGTGATCTCTGTCCACACATCTGCAGAAAGCAACCATCTCACTAGTTGTGCAAAAATGTGTCTTTGAAAGTTATGCATAATTCATGCACACTCTTTTTTTCATGTCAAATCTGAACAAAAATATGAGTAGTATCCCAAAATGTTTTATTTCTCCCCCTGCCCTGCTTGAAGTGTCTGTGGAACAGAGTAACAGTTACCTCGCGTAAGGGCTGTTTCAGGAGTAGGTGTCCTCCCTTGTCGTGTCTGTGGGTTGTCTTAACTCATGGCATGGCAATGGAGAACACAAGCTACTTTTTATATAGTAAATGAATGCTGATGGGTGATAACTACCTCCCACATTTTTAAAATAGCAGCTCAAAAGCATGCAGATCTTTAGCAATTCTTCATTGCTTTCAGAAATTCCCAACAGTCAGTTCTCATCAATTAATCATATTTCGTCTTGCATATGTGACTTGAGGCTTTACGATAGGTGTATGTGCAAGTTTAAGCACGTCATGAAGTATAAGGTCTATTTAGGGAGATGTCTATATTTTTCTACACTGAATCATTTTTCTCTTAACACAGTTTTCAGAAAAGCACTTTTTGCGCTTAGCTCTTTTATGGCAGTTCAGCAGAGGAAAGGTGGAACTGAAACAGAATTTTCCCTGCTGTAGCTGTCAGAATTTGATAAAATATCTATTTGCACCTTTACTAAGATAGAACTGTGCCACTATTATTGTGAATAGCTTACATAAGGAGTCCATGAGATAATGTCTAATCTCACCTTTATGAGGATTAGATGGGCGTGTAATGTTTGCATTGAACTTGCAGACTGTCGTGCTATTTATAAACCTTTAATATAACTGTCACACAATCATCATATAATTAATGTTAACCTTAATTGCTTTTCTTCTTTTGACATCCTCTAAGGCTTTTTTCTTGCCATTTGAGTTTATTGTTTGACATTTTGCTTTGAAAGTTATTTGAGTATGAGATGGCCAACATAGTTAACATAGTTAATTGAGCATAAAATGGATGGGCATTTTGATTGCGTTAGTCATGACCAAGTTTAGAGTCCAAATTATTGCAGTTCCATTTGACAAGCAGAATATGGTCCATTTCTCTAAAAGACAAGGTTATGCATGTCTGTTCATAGAAATATTTTGTCTGCTGTATTTAACTAAGTTAAAGTTGCAGTGTGGGTAGAAGTAATGCCATTTTTAAGAGAAGCTGACATCAAGCATGTTGTCCAGATTGGAACTTTACTTAACTGGAGACAACTTCCTTTGTGCAATGTGGTGTCCTTTGGCTTTGCAAGCTCTTTCCCAGACTCCCTGTCCGGCAGCCTACTTTCATCTGTCATGTCTGTTTGCCTCAGCTGAACTGCTATTAACAGAGTTTTTAGTCATGTTTTGATGTGCTTTTTCAGTGTTCAGATTGCTTTTTTAGTCTTTAAGGATGCCTCAAGTAGCCCTTATTCTAGGGCTCATATGAATTCTACAGAAGGCTTCCAAGCAAGAACACGTGGATTAGATGAATTATGTCATTTCCCCATAGTAGTTAATGGAAATATAGGAAACATAAGAAGTAGGTGAAAGAATTTATCATTTACATTGACTCCTTGCCAATGTGACTAAAGAGCCCGTTGGTGTTGTTTGAGGTGGCTCACACTGCAGATGCTCTTAAACGATCATAATAGTACTGTAGAACAACAAATTCATGTTTTCAGTGTAGTAGAAATGTGTAGCATTTCTAATGCTAATGTTCGCTAAGGCTAACAAGAAATCAGATGCAAATAGTAATTGATTCCTTATCATCAGGAAATTTCAAATTGGATTTTCATTTTTCAGCTGAGGAAATATATGCACATATGTGCAGCTTTTCAGCAGTGATCAACTGGAAAAATTAGCAACACATTTTTCAGATTTGAAATCTAGAATAATTGTGAATTGTTGAGGGAGATGCCATGAAATGAGGCAAGTCTCCAGTCTCACCGACTGTAATAAGAGAGGAACTTGCCCTCTCCAGAAAATGAGCAAGGAAGAAATAAACATCTGAATCCTTTCAACGATAAATGACAGAGTGGTGAGAGCAATGGCTAGTAATGGCATGGCAGTTGAGAGAAAAATTAATGAAAGGTGATCATTATCTCTGTGTGTATTTATGAGGATAAAGCTACACAAAGGTTTTGCACTAGGTAAGCTTGCAAAGTAGGATTAATGGGATTTACACAATGCCTAAGCCTCGATCTGTGAGCAGTAGAAAATGTAATCAAGGAGATTCCAAGGAGGAAGTTGGAAAATTAAATGCATGAGATGACGTGGTTTTGTGTGCTAATTTTTGGTGTTCCCCATCCCACCATATGTGAACAAAAAATGCTGTGACACGGACTGAATTACCAGATTTAAATTATACATCCGTGGTTGCTGACAGATGTAACAAAACTTTAAGTCACTTGTGCCACTCATAGAGTGGTTATAAATACAAGAAAATAAAGTGGTTTGAGAAGTTCACCAATCTCCTAAACTTTATTCTTTCCCTTGGTGGTAAGCCTGAATCAAAATCAGCTTAGATACCACAGGGGAGTGCACATGCATTTCTCAGAGGAAGGCATACACAGTCTGTATAGCAAAGGTGATAAATACAGAAGTGAGAAAATGTACTAAATGACATCCTGTTAACTCAGTGAGCAGAAGGCAGGAGTTAACTGGGTCATGGATTTTGTATGGACGTTTTAAGAAATGCAGAAGGAGAATGGTGTTTGGAGGCCAATGAGGAGAAGAAAGAGTTGCGAAAGAGAAGTGTTGGTTTGACAAACTGTTGATAATTCACTGAATGAACACAACAGCCAGTGGGCTCCTGAAAGATTCCTTTTGCTGGGTGAATATGGAGAAGATATGATGTTATCACAATGTGTTAAATGGTACTACAGGAAATAGTTATTTTTTATGAATAATTATATATAAAAATTATCAGCACACCTGTGTAAATTAGCAGTGGAGATATAAACAGACCTTTCTAATAATTGTTGAGACCCTGTAATATCATTGTAACATTTGATCACCTTCTGTATAGAAATATATCAAGAGTACTCAAACTTTCCAGTAGGCTTTGTAGACTTCCTGTTTCATATTCTTAGCAAAATGTGCTTTGAATATTATATGTTGTTTTAGGTACTGGGAGGATGTAGAAGTTTGATGGCAGGAGGAAATGGTTGATGTAATTCAGCTGTAGATAAAATCCTACATAGGCAATAACTATCAAGTTCTGGAACAACTACTCATCAGGTAATTTCTTGACTGTGACTCAGTCTGTCAAATGAAAGGAATTAGGAAGACAAAAGATGATGTGTTTCCCCAGAGAGACACCAATCACAAACTAATCACAGCATCCTGGGAAGCATCTAGCCAAGCAGAAATTAAATCTTCACTGGAGTTTCCAATTACACAGTTCTAGTCCAGATGTTCGTGTTGTTGAAATATCTTTATTTCTGGAGGAAAATAAAGGCATGAAACACCACCATCATGGGATGTGTACTGACTGCGACAGTTGCTGTCAAGAGGCAGGAGAAATGTTCCGTTCCAGGCTACCTGGAATATGGGTCCCACTGTCTTAGGAGGAAACAGGGGTCAAAACAAAGTTAGTAACTGTCTTTCTAGAAATCTTTCCAAGTGTATTCAATGCTTACCTAACCAAACAACCTTAGAGTAAAATTTTTAGAAGCTTTCAGGTAGCTTGATGAAAATCTGCCCTTTGCTTTCTGGCAGGATGCCTCGTTTTGTAAGCTCATTTGTCTAAATTAGCACAGGTGAGAATTAAAAAAACCAAGTAATAGTGCTCTGAATTAGAGCTACAGAGTGTATTGTTAGTTCTTGCAGCTTTTTAATGGAAGGAACTGCCCAAATGTAGTAGAATCCTTCATGTTTTAGGGAACACTAATGGGAAAGAAATGATCCAGGTAGTGTTGATTTTGATGATTTTAAGAAATGTCCCTTTCAAATGTAGACAGTAGGAGCAGGAGTCTGTAAGAAGACATGATTGGGCTTGTGTTCAGATTATTCAGGTTAACAGGTTTTCCATTTAGCTTGTCAATTGGTCATTTATTGTTGCGGAGGTGGGGGTGTGAGCACTGTTTGAAACTTCTGGGACCCAAACAAGCAATTGTCTTGAAACATGTGCTTTACTGACACTTTCTAACCTTTGAGAAAAAAAACCTGTGAGTGCATGAAAACACACAGGAAAGGGACAAGGGCTGTCTGGGAAGAACCATCTTTCACAGTCCCAGAATTTGTAAGTTGTTTCCCCCCCTGCCCAAGGCTTTATGGAGAATAGTTGATTTTCTTGCTTGAAAGCAAATGTTTGTGATACAGCATCACTGCTTTATGATGATTTCATATGCCAAGACTTCTGAAGGCTGTTGGTGGAATCAAGAAATAACTTCATGATTTCACACTAGACTGGATGTGTTCTTTTGATGTTTTTTTCTGGGTACATTATTTTCTGAGTTTCTCTGAAGAATAAGAGGTTTGTTGCCGTTGATAAGGAGACTGAATTTAGTGAACTATACTTTGAGGTAGTATGGATGCTGTTGTGTTTTGTTGTTGTTGTTGTTGTTGTTTTATTTTTATTTTGGTTTTTGTTCCTGTTTTTTGTTTATTTTGGTTTTGTGTGGTTTTGTTCGGTTTTGGGTTTTTTGTTTGTTGTGTTTGTTTTGTTGTGTTTTTCTGCTTTGTTTTTCAAAGATGCCTGGGTGGTCTTATTCATATGTTAAGAGTCTGTGGCCTTAGGAGAGTGTTTTCTTCAAAGACAGAATGACAGTGATTTTGATGTTTTTTGCATTTCCTTCCTGCCTGTTGGAAACAGAGGGTATGTGAAGTTATCAGTCCATTGCCACTGTGTGGTCCTCAGGCATTGCTATACTTAATTTTTTTCCTGTCACATGAAGTTGTTCTTAGCAGCTTGAAATGTATGGGGCGAGGGAAAGGGCTTAATATATGAATAGTTCAGTTTAGTGTCATGGCCTGTAATACATAGGAGGTGATATATATGACTGGATGATTGTCTTGTCCTGTCTGGATTCAAGATCTGGTAGCCACAGTAAAGATCTATATAGATTTTTTCCACCTAATTCCTTCTAGAAGAGACTGTTTTCTGGGAAAGAGGCACTTGTTGAGCTTTTTGTACTCCTGTGACCTTTCTTTGTGGATGTTGTACAAAGTTCTTCTCGTAGTGCTAGGACTCTTCCCTGACTCTCCTGTGGCTCTTTTCTCTTTAAGTCTGACTGCAAACTCTGCCATTCGTGGGATTACTTCATGAAAGTGCTGTGCAGGCTTATGTCACACAAGATACATTTTATAAGATATTACAACTCATGTTTTGGAATTTGAAAAAAGCTTTTTTTGTCACCCTGCCCATCATACCTTTTTCAACATCAGTTCCAAGAATTGACATTTTACGCGCTGACAAATTAATAAGTTTGTAAAATTGAGGAGCTGCAAGTTAAAAAAAATTAATGAGAATTCAAAATAACACCAGTAATGATAAATATAGATTATGCAATAAAAGCCCTTGTACTTTTAGATATTTAAAAATTGCCTACAAATTGTAGTTTATTTAACAGACTGTGTAAATCTCTCTGTGAGCTGTATTGTAGTATAATTAATTTACATCTCCAAATCAATGATTAACAGATTAGACCTCTGATGTGTAATGGAATGAACTTGGAAGTGATAACCTACTCCTGTTAAGTCATAATCATGCTTATTTGGTGAGCCTTGGCTGTGTCCTAAGCAACAGAGACAGACATCTGATTTTCTATACCTAACAGTTACATTAATTAGCCTTTATACTTTGCATAATGTAATTGCAGCAATAGACATATTTAGAAAAAAAAAAAAAAAGTAAGACAGTTTTCTGTGACGATATTTTATGTAACCCTTACAGTGAGCAATCCAGTATGAGCTGTGTCAGCATGCTGCTGTAAAATTTGATTTTGCCAGGGTACAGGAGTGGCATCAGGCCAGGTCGTGGTATAACAAACACCAATCCTAGGGGGTCATTCTGTCATTTGATCATTGGAGACTTGATCCTACCTCTGTAGGAAATAAACCTGTAGGAAAAAGTCACTGAAGGTTAGTTCCTGTACAATAAAATTCATACGCTCTAATATACTTCAGCAGTAATGGTAAATAACAGGGATAATCAAGATGCAAATACATCACATTAAAATAACTGTGTGGGGTGGGATAACAAAGAAATACGTGGCTTCAGTGATCACCCTTTGTCATTCAATGTTCCTCTTCCGGAAACTGAGTGTCTATTAATGCCACTTGCACTGCTGCATTTTGCTTTTTGCCCCTGAGCCAATGTTGCAGGCAGTCAGAGCTTCCTTGGCGTGACCCGAGGCACATCTGCCCTCTCAGAAGCTATCTGTACTCCATATTACTTCAACATCCTTCACCTTCTGCTTATGTGTGCTTTTCTGGTTTTTCTGTGTTCTTTTTGTCCTCTGATTTTTTTTTTTTTGCTTGTGATATCCAGAGTCCTATAGGTGGGTTTAGAATACTCTTGCAACTGATTCAATCTTTTGATTTTGAAATGCCACTATCTTTAAGAAAATGTATCATTTCTACAAACAGAGTACTAACACTTTTTTACAAATCATTCTGTTTTGTTTGTTTTTGTTTTTTTGTTTTTTAAAATTTTCTCTTGAAGCTGTGTGCGTATTTGAAGGCAGAACCTACTTTGAAGGACAAAGAGAAACTGTGTATTCAAGCTCAGGGGACTGTGTTCTGTTTGAGTGCAAGGTAAGAACACTGTTGATGGAAAAACAAAATTCTTGTCTGTTAGAAGTATCAAAGCCCCATAGAAAGAAACTGTTGAAATACAGATAAGTCTACCTTAGGAAGTAGTAACAGCAAAGGCATCTAAGGGGTCCTGTGCTCATTTTGTCTTCCTGAGTTCCACGTCAAATTTTCCAAATAAATTTACTTTACATAGGTGCAAGCTTTGATTATGCAGCTTGACAATCAATCTGCATTCTTTCCTTCTTAGGCATCATCTCCATCATCGGTAATAAAAACCCATCAGACTACCTTAGTTTCCATTGACACTGTTACTGTTCAAAATTACGTGCTCAGGTACAAGAGATGCGTGAATGTGCTGGGGACATGATTTGAAATTCAGGGTAATTCTTAGTGGAAAAAGCTAGATGAAAAAGAAGGAGAAGAGCTGGCACACCAGGTGCCTGGTTGCATTTCTAGTGATGGAAATTGGGTACATTCATTGATTTATTTGTAAACAGAACATGTATGATGCCTAGTCACTCTTGTCCCCCTGCATGAACAGAGTTGCTCTTCAGGGCTCAAATGCACTTCAAGGGCAAAATATACCCCATGGTTGACTGTGGCTTGAGAATTCCACAAACTGCTGCAGTGTGTCCTGTGTTACCTCTCCAGGAGAGTGATGAGGAGAAATTCACTTTGGTTAGAGAGCTACATGCTGTGGGGTGGAGTTGAAAAACTGAGCACACATTTCTTGGGCAGGTAAAGATTGTGGAGCAGCTCCTCTGGCCACTCTTCATCTATCTGGGGGACTAGTTTCTGGAAATCTCAACACATTTTCATACAGTTGTGAAAAAGAATGTTTTACAAAGAACTGGGGACTGTCTTCTTACTGTTGATTTTAATCTTTGTGAGCTTAATTCCTGGAGTAGGTGATTTGAAACCCTTTTGAGAAAGGAAAGGAGAAGCTGGCCAGAAATAATTTTGGATTCAGTTGTACACTTTTCAGGAGTGTGAGCTTGTATTTTCAACATGACACCCAGGAAAGGAATTCTGTGATTAGTCAATGGATATAATTAATAATCATCAAAAATTAGGTGAAGTTGCCTCGCGTTTCTTGCAGCTGGCAAGTGCGAAACTGTACGAACAAAATGCTTCTGTTGGCTGTGCTAATCTGTATTTTGTTGATTCTACTTGTTTCCTGGTGGGCTGCCTGACTGTCCTCATAGAAATATTAAGCAGCAACATTGGCTGATTCAAATGCTGCTTTTTCAAGGACTGATGTATATACAGTTTCTTTTGAACAGCCTTGTGAATGATAATTCAGAGCAGAAAATCCACATACTGTAAACTGTGTTGGTCAGTTAGGAAGTCATAGGTGGGCACTATTTTATTACTACCAGAGTTCTCTTGAAAGGATATGAATGACTCCAGCTCAACAGAGACTTAATAGGAATCTCACAAATACTGATTTCATGCTTGAAGGCTTATAATG
This sequence comes from Todiramphus chloris collaris, assembly GCA_025345505.1. Classification (NCBI taxonomy): domain Eukaryota; kingdom Metazoa; phylum Chordata; class Aves; order Coraciiformes; family Alcedinidae; genus Todiramphus; species Todiramphus chloris. Next base: position 31,757,377 of record JANVCC010000010.1, on the reverse strand, counting down.
ATTTCATCAAGGCCATGTAGTAAATTTCTTATTTTTGTCTGCATGCAATTCTAAACATAATTTTTTGTTTGGCTGCTGCAGTTGTACTTGCTATAGGCACACACATTTCTGTTTGAATATTATAAAATGAGTGAATGAAAAATTATCTTTCAGACTAGTATTTGTAAAAGACTTAAATGCAGTCCAGACTCCTCTAATTGGTATTATATCTATCAAAAGCTTTTTTTTTTTTTTCTTCTCTCTATTGTGTGATTCCTGGGTTTTGCTCGTCCTAGTGTACAACATGTCTGTGGCTTGTTTGCTTTACTGTATTATCAGGTCAGGGTTGGTTTCCCTGTCAAGATTGTTTAAGGTAAAGTTTGAGCAGTAATTTTGATATTGGCATTGCGTTCGTGTTTCATCTCAAAGAGGATTTAAAATTAAATGCTGGACCCATTATAATGATAAATGCAGTGGCATATGCATGATTTTAGTCACTTCTCTTGCATTCAGTACAGGGTCCTGAGTTCACTGAGCTCATATTGTAACCAGATTCCTGATTTCCTCTGAGGAACATGTTGTTTGCCTTGTTTTCTCTCTTTGCCACATCATGACTAGAGCACTGCACAACGCATTAATTAGGGCCCGAGGGAGCCTAAAGGTGCTACATCTGCAGTAGCTGGATTGCTAAGGCAGGCGTTTCATCTGGTCAGACTGAAATGATTGTGTGTGACCTGCACTAAATGCCTGAAGATATTCAGATACCATCTTGGCATTGGACATTTTCAGACACCTGATCCAGATCCTGATCTGAGAAACCCTCGCTTTCCTAATAGACAATCAGTGCCAGTTTCCTTCAGTGTTACCACCACAGCACTGACATCAAAGTTGTTGAAGTTTGATTTTACTTGCTGTATAAATAACAAGGAGCTTTAGAGTATTCATTATGAGGATCCTTGATTCTGGAATCTGCTGCCTCAGTTTCTGAAAAATAATTGTTACTCTTTCAGGCATAATTTTGACAGAAACTTCTGAGGTGACTTGCTTGACAGTTAAGACAAGAGAAGATTGAGAGCTGTTGCCACACTTTTGCTTGCTTGAAAAAGTTCGAGTATAGGGGAGTTCCTGATGCTTTTATTGTGCTGTTATGCCTTTTCAAATGGTTTTCAAAGGCATAGGCAGTTTTTTGTACATACATTATAATGTTAAAACTCCACTAAAGTTATCACTTGTCTTCATTTCTTCTCTCACAATGTTAATCAATTACTTCAATTTAACAGGACCACAAAATGCAGCGTATTCCAAAAGACAGTTGTACAGCTTTGAACTGCCCAGAATCCCAACAGATCCCCTTATCTCACAGTTGCTGCAAAATCTGTAAAGGTAAGGTAATAGCTGGATATATATTTATATAAGCTCAGTGTAATTTTCCATTCTTATATGTTATATAGATGTTTTCTTATAATTTTGACACCTATGCATCATAATCACTATACATCTTGGGAAGCTGAGAAGATAGCATCTGCATCGTGACAGAAGTGGTTGCGAAGTCAAGTAAATCATACACATAACTAATGGTTTTCTACCCTTCACCCACTCTTGTGTCCAAACAAAAGAGATTGGAGAAATGTCCATGTTTCCCAGCACTTTCTGAGATGCATTAGGATGTCTCTTTCAGAGAACTGTTTGTGCGATTCAGTTGTTTGAAGGCTGGAGTAACTTGTTTACCTGTTTGGGGTTGTAATCTGCATCTAGAAGTAGAAGCTTTGGGCGGTATTTTTGTATGCTACTTACCTTTGTGTTTTACACCCAGACTGATCCTTGCCAAAGAGGAGAGATGCACAAAGTGCTCTGTGTCTTGAGTCCACTCTTTTGATCTGGACTAATACTGGTATCTTCAAAGCTTTGAGCAATTGCATCTTGAAGTGGCTATGTCTGTTTCTTCTACAGCTAAATCATAATAAATTGATACCTGGAATGAAAGATCTTAGACTCTTGGTCTGATTTTAGGTATACTTCAGTGAAGAGTGCAGCTATATGTATTTCAGTGCTGCTCAGTGTAAGCACGAAGGATATGATTAATGACATCAAGCAGAGAGATAAGAAAGTCGAAGAAAAGAACTTAAGAAAAGTTGATAGGTCTCCATGTCTATCACAGTCAAAAAGGATTTTTTTTAAATTATAATTTTATGTAAAATCTTCAGTGGCTTAGGGAAAAGAATTCTGTGTTTCCTGTGGCTGGTAGAAAATCTTAGTATGTGTCAGATAAGCACTTTCTGAACATTTTGCAATCCTCCCTGAAACATGTTAACTTGGCTTTTCATGAGCTATGGAGCTTATTCTTTAAACAAGAAGCTGTTGTATGCTATTACTGAGCAGCATGTGTTTTGTTCATTCATACAGCTGATACCTAAGTTTTGAGAATTTTAAGAATAACAAAAAAACAATAAAAAAGCCCGAATAACAAAAAAACAATGAAAAAGCCCTCATCCTTTCTGCATGTCATGTATGTTCTTTGTTATTTAATGCCAAAATCTGATACAAACCAATACAGGAAATCAAACAGTAACATTCTTGCTTTGTCATTAACTTGGGCTTCAATGAGGAAGACAACAAAAAGGAAAAGAGTAGATGCCATCATGGCCAGAGGTTGCTCTTGACACACATGCTTCTGCTGTAGTCAGTGACTATTGAAGACTGTCTAACACTAGTAGGAACAGTGGAGCATTTTAATACTAAATGTCCTATGTTACATAACAGCACTGTGGTAGCTATGGTGAATTATAAGATTTAAGTAACATTACCTAAGCGTATCTGTAAGTTACAGGGAGACAATTCACAGCAGGAAGAAAAGAGAGAGTGAAATAAAAACATCAGCCTTTCATATCATAGTAGCTCTGTGATGCTTGCATCATGACTGTGTCACTGGGTCTCAGTACTAAAGCATTCTGACTTTATGGGCTTCTCTGTTTCTCATGTCTTGTTTTGCTTCATTTGTATTGCTTCACACTGTTCACACCTCTTTGACCTGACCTCCAAGAAGACTCTGCCATAGTGCTCCTTGAAGTGCTCATTAACTTAGCCCTTAGAGGTTAGCAGCTCTTCGTAGCAAAATATGAAGCAGAAGCCAGGTGGAGTGATAAAAATAATAGTCTTTACTGCCAACAAATACTTGTTCAATACTTCGTAAGAGACCTGTGTTGCAGCCTAATTCCAGCTTGCCTTCTGGAGCTGTTGCTATTACACCAGTCCTGGTCCCCTGAGCCTGATCCACATTGCCCAGTTCTTCTGTGGGAGGCTGAGATGAGAAAATAGTTACTGAAAACAACACTGAAGTACTGCTGCTTGATCAATTCTAATGCTTTAGTTAAAGAAAAAAAAAACTTCAAACAAATGAAATTATTGAGAAAACAGTGAAGGAGACAAGCTCCACACCTTTATAGACAGCTGTGGAAACTGTAGAAGCTTCAAGTCACTTACTACAATCAGTTTGAATTCAGCATAATAAAGGATGATTTAATAGTCTTCAGCAACATAGCAGCATTAGATTTCATGAGAGCGAACCAAAGGAATTTAAAAAGGACTACTGAGTTGAAAGGTGCAATCTAAATTTTCTATCCTGGAAAAGAACTTCAGAATCTTAAATATTTGTGATAGATGTGATGGAAAATAGTCATGCTCAGGAAAATTGAAATGGAAAAAAAAGGAAAAAGGGATGGCTAAAAGGTGAGATTTAAAAAATAAATTATTCTGAAATGGAAAGGATGATGCAATCAGGGAAGAGTATTCAGTTGTTCAAGTTGGAGCTTGAAAGAAAGAGATAAGGAGACGAGAAAAGCAAAACAAGTCAACGTTAATCAAAGACTTTCGATTAAATGTGGAAGGTTTTTATAAATACAGATGGAACAAAAAGTTCTAGAAAAGAAAGGAATACAGATAGCAGATGAGGTACTGAGTGTCTGAGCTATTGAACTCTTTTATAAATGTCCAAACAAACAAACAAAAGAAAATGAAGAAAAATATATAATTAAGAAGTGTCCCATAAATGTACTTCACAATGACAAGGAGACAGTAAGGGGATTTAAGCAAGCCTTCTATCCAGCTGCCTTAGATCAATGCCATAACCTGAAATTGAATTGCAGACCTAGAGACAGTCTGTTCTTGTGGCCTTTACTACTCCTTTCATCTGTTTCATGCTTGGTACAATTTATTTTTCTATATCTCATGGACAATAGAAAGGTATTCTTTGACCTAACTGAGAAAAAGATAGGACTGTCTTTGACAGGGTTGTTTTATAATCCCTAGATTCTTTTTAACCCTCAATCATATTTGTTTCTATATAGGCCATGACTTTTGCACTGAAGGACATAACTGTATGGAGCATTCTGTCTGCCGAAACCTAGATGACAGAGCTGTCTGTAGCTGCCGAGATGGCTTCCGAGCCCTTCGAGAGGACAATGCCTATTGTGAAGGTAATAGCTTGTATAGGTGCTTAGCTCCACTGTACATAATTACTGTGGGATGAATGTATTAATTCATAAGTTGCTAAAGAGATAGGCCTATTACATGCAATGAATGAGATATGCAGCATATTAGTCAACTAAAATAATTATCCCTTCAAATAAATTCTTTAAAAAAAAATTAATCTGATCAGTGTCGAAATGGCAAGTTAGCATGGCTGAGGTTTTGAATTAGAACATGCTTTCATAGGGAATTTTTTTGGTTTTTGTTTTTTTTTTTCCCCCATAGTATTCATATATTCAGACAACCTAAAAGTCAACCATTTGAATAACATATTAGTATAACATTTAGTCTCTCTTTTCACTACTGCCTGTTCCCATTCTCTCTCCCTGGGAAGTAAGTAAATGCTATAGATGAGATACTAGTATTGTTAATCATGTATGGTTAATCATACTGAGTAAAGATTTATTATCTGAGTTGTTCTTGGTATCAGGGAGCAACAAGCTACTAAAAAGAAGCACTGTAATTTTGTCTTTACAATCCTGTGTAATCCTGTGGGAAAAAAACCCAAATCCTCACTCCAGCAGCAGTCCTCTGCACAATTCTCTTAGCTTTTGTACTAACTGTTGCTCTTCCTCATGAAAACCCTGATTCTGCAAACACATCATAATAGTGAACTGTCAGGACATTCTAACAATAAAGTTTATATGTTGGCAGCAGGATGGCCTTTGACTAATAAAGAAGTTCAGTTCAGATTTAGCCTGTTAAATTGGAAGTCAAGCATCTGTGAGTAGACTCTAAGGTACTCTGCAGTCCTACCTGATATCTGCATTGTTCTCTGGCCATGCACAATTAAATGGGATGAATCAAGCCTTTTAAGACTGTTCCTTTGGCTGAACTCTGCAGAACTTCATGCCTGCAGCTTACTTGAGTTAGTAGTTGCATTAATGTCAGTGGGAATGCTTATCTGAAGATTCAGATTTGTGAATTCATGACTGTTTTCAGGAAAAGAACATATAATTAATTCAGTTTTGCATACTTTTCTGCTTTATGTTTATGGTAAGCCTTCTGGTAGAAGCCTGTTTTGAGAAGTAGAACTAAAAATCATGCAGAAAAAGTCCCTTGCCCATCATCATGTCCCAGGAAGCAGCTGACATCAGGACCTGCTGTTTACCTTATTTTGTGTTACAGCATCAAACACTCTTTATCCCATAGTCCCTAGAGACTATGCTGAGGCTTAGGCTGCAGATTTGTGTTTCTGGGAACTCACCAGCCAGTTCCTATTCAAGGGGTCACTGGAGCAATGGAGCTATGTTGAAATCAGGTGCTTTAATGTTTTCTTTTCTGTAGTTCTGTTCTTACAATCCTGAATGAAAGCAGAAAAAAAAGTTATGCTCTTGTAGTAATCTCCGCATCACTCAAATGAGAGTCTCTTGCTATGTGTGGAACTTTCCAGGCATGTCATAAGCAAAAAAAACAAAAGAAGCTTTTGATCAGCATTGATGGTGAAGGACAGGACAGGATTATCATGTTAGACTGATGCATTCATATTGTATGTGGCTTTACCAGTCTGCGCAATACCTGAATTCAGTGTGATGGGTTTTTTTGTGAAAATTTCTTGGCCTGATTGCTTCTGTATGGTCCAATTATATTGATTTTGGGTGGTAATTATCAATCTGCTTAAGTGCTTTCAAAAACCTTGCATAAGTGAACACAAGGTTGGGACACATTATTTACATAAAAATATAATTTTACAGATTATTATATTTGGATGCATTAAATTCTGTCTTACAAATATGAATGATTTAGGTGCCTGATCCAGGAACACTTGCTCACATTGAAGATAGTGGGAGTAAGTCCCAATAGGAATATGTGCCCATGTGAGCAAAGCTTGTGAGATTGGGTCCCTGCCGGATGAGGTTCTCCCAGCCAAGGGCGAAGGTAATTCAATGGGCAAAACAGACTAGCTTTGCTGCTGGTTAGGTACCATAGCTGCAGTGTAAGCACCACGTTTAACTATGCACACTTGGTACATGGGTCCAGACCTGGTCTATGCTGGCTATCCCTGACTGAGTGTGCAGGTCCTCTGTTCGAGGGAGGGGAAATAAGGTGGTAGATTGGAACTGTAGGATTGGTTTTCTGGAAGAGAAGAATATGTGGAAGATATTCAAAACCTGCCTGGATGCAATCCTGTGTAATGTGCTCTAGGCAGACCTGCTTTGGGGGGGGGGGGAGTTGGACTAGGTGATCTCTAGAGGTCCATTCCAACTCCAACAATTCTGTGATTCTGTGAAGAGGAGGGGCAGGGCACTGAAATACTCATGTTTCTTCAGAGTTACGCTTTTAGGACTGTATCCCTTTTTCCAGCCCAAATGTCTCTGAGCACTCTGCAAACAGACTTTCACCTTAGTATTAAGCAATGTAGTAACATAGGGCACAATAGCAATAGCGCAACAGCAAGTCTTTTCAAAGTCCTGTCCCTCGTCTTGAAAAGCTGGATTGGTCCCAACATCCCATTCTCAACACATACACTTTCTTCGCTGTGCCATTATCATTTCTTTAATTACAAGCAATGCCAAGTGTAGAAGTGTCAAGTTAACACAAAGCCTTTTAGAGAAGGCATTTTGTAATGCCTGGAGCCCATGGGTATGATAGCTGTTTCTATGTTTGCTATTCACAAACTTCAAATATACTGCAAAATTTGATGTCATCGATTCTGTGTTAGAAACTTCACTGATACGATACAATCCTGATTTGTGCCTCAGCACTGCCAAAATTCAAAGAATATAAATAATGATGTGCCTCTATTGGCAGAACTTCTCCTTAAGGTAGAAGAACAAACATAAAAATATTCAAAGCTGGTTTCAGTGTGGATCTGGAAAAGCAGCCTAAATTTCATCTGGATGATGGAAGAGTTTGAATTCTGTCCTGGAAAGAAGTCATGCTTTTCCAGAGTATCTCCAGATACTGTTATGGTGTATAGCTTTCGGTTTTATAATAATATTTGTTAATTTTTAAGTCACATTTAGCTTTCCCTTAGAGGAATGTTTAAAGCAATACTTAAAGAGGTGGGATTTCTTCTGTTACATACTGTAAGCCTAATTCCAAGCACTCTGAAATCTATTTTCTGCCTCAGGTTTTTATGTAGTTTGAGATACCTTGTGGGCAGGTTGGATATGGATTATCCTCTGCTGCCCAGATGTGCATTCTTTTGAATATAGCATCCTTGCTGTATAGCCTACCTAATGTCAAAATTTTACAAAAACAGATGTTCTGATGAAATGTAATTGCTGTTTCCCAAAGCAACACCCACAGTACTCTCAAACTGCTGATTGCCGTCTAGGATCTATTTCAAATAGTGTTGTTCAATGGCCACTATATTTGTGGTGGTGGGGCTATGCTGAAAAAGTTTTTAAAGATGAATTCTGTGACTCCTGGCTATCAAGATATTCTGATGCATCTAGAAGAGTGAAGTATACCCATATTTCAAATAAAATGGGTTTGCAAATAGACAGCTGGTGGCAGCTTTAGGTGTTCTTCTCAGATCCTTGAACTTAATCTGTTTTCATGCACCATGTCACACACTTTTGGCTGTCTTCGAAAGATGTGTTTGGGGAGGTGGTTTTACCTGTATCTTTTGGAGACTGCACTTGGAAGGGTTGCTTGAAGTCTGATTTTCTGATTTAATAATAGTGCTCAACGATGTCTGTGCAAAATCTGATTTCACTTCAGAAAGGATTGCTGATTAAACAGAGAGGAGAGTAGGCTTGAGAAAGATGACAGGAGAATGCACTAATCTTTTGTAAGTAGCAGAACTGAACATGATCTGAGAAAAGCAGATTATTTGCTTCTTTATCAAGAGGATTTTGCCTGATGCAGAGGCCATTTTACATCATGTACTCATTTTGGCTGGGATGGAGTTAACTTTCTTTGTAGCAGCCTGTGTGGTACTCTGTTTCAGATTTGTGACTAGAACAGTGTTGATAATGCAGGGATGTTTTAGCTGTTGCTGAGCAGTGCTTGCACAGTGTTAGGGCCATTTCTGTTTCTCACTTCCCTGAAGGAAGTAGGCTCGTGGTGGGCAAGAGGTTGGGGGGGAGCACAGCCAGGACAGCTGTCCCCAAATGACCAAAGGGGTATCCCAGACCATATGACAATGTACTCTGCATTAGAAACAGGGGTTCGGATTCTAAGGTGGCTGTTGCTCAAAGACTGGCTGAGCATTAGTCTGCTCTTGGGAGCTGGAGAGTGATTGCCTTTGAATCACTTTTTTTCCCCCTTTTCTTCCTTCAGTTATTAATGGTCTTTATCTTAACCCATGAGTTTTTCTCACTGTTCCTCTTTCGATTCTCTCTCTCCATCCCACTGGAGGAGGGAATGAGCGAACGGCTGATGGGTACTGAATTGTTAACCAGGGTCAACCCTCCACACATTACAAATTTACCTTATGAGGGTGTGAACCGTAATATTTATTTTCTGATATTTGGGACTATACAGTACAACTTAGCTAACTTACCTTAAAAAATTTTAGTGAAACCATTTTCCATTTTTCTTCTAATTTATCTTTTTTCCCTAGTAACTCCTAGTTTCTCTGCTGTTGTCATGTTTTTCCCAGTTTCAAGTGTAGCAGCTACAATGAGTCCAAGTGACTTTGTCTACATTTGAGAATTGCATCAGCCTTACTGATGACTGTTCTTCGAGGGGAGAAGGTGTTGAGTTTAGAAATCTGCCTTTGAATAACCTGGCTTGATTTGAATCGTTGTCAGTGGAGGGAAGTAAGCAGTCTTAGAGGATGAATTGTCTCTTGCCAGAGTGGATGTCTGAAGCATGTTGGAAGCACTACTTGGTGGGACCTCATCAGATTTCCCTTAGTTCAGAGTTGTATGTTCTCATTCTGCTTGGAAATATTTACTAATTCATCCCTGTGTTTGGGTAAAAGTACGAATGCACTATTTAGCCCTCTTCAGCAACAAAACTAGTACACTTCTTCACATTTATAACCAAAATGATTCTATGATTCATTTACCTAATTAGTACAATCTGTTGTTAATCTTACTGTTAATCTTGTTGGTTTAAACTACTGGATTACAAAGCTAAAGTACATTGTCAGAATGAACTTGATTTGTACAGATTGCAGTGAAGAGAAGAAATCTTAAATTTCTTTAATCTTAAATAAAAGTAATAATCAAGTTGCAGTAGGATACATGTTGCACTGTATTTGCTTAATCATATTTTCTTTAAGCAAGTGTAATATTGAGAAGAGCTTAAGTAAGATAGAGACCTCTGTATTGGATATAAACCCCTGAGTATTAAAAACGATTCTATTAAGTCCTCTGGATCTTTAATAAACAGTACTGGACTATTTGCTAGCTAGCTTTGCTGTCTTCATGGTCTGCACCATATTTTGGGAGTGAAAGTCCACTTAGGAGCTCTGTAGTACTGTCAGTTTTTGTGAAGCTGGGAAGGTTACTCAAGCTCCCCTCTTCATACATAAATTCTTTTTTATAAGTGAGGTGTGACAATATTATCACATACATCCAAGAAATAAAGATTTCTATCCCTATCAGCTGACAGTGTTTGAGTCATTACCTTGTCATTTTGTGTTGGGCTGGAAAACTAATCAAGCAGAAATAAAAACTTTCACTCCAGGAGGGCAGAATATTATTTCCAAATCTCTATTAAAAAGTAATTAAACATTATTAATATTAAAATTAAGCATTAATATTAATCAGTATTAATGTATTATAAATTATTAATTTTTTTTCTCAGCAAAGCCAGTAAGTGTCATGTTATTTCCATCATTATGCTACTGAGAAATCTGAATATGAAGAATTACCAGTCCAGTTCTAATGTGTTGGTGGGACAAATCCTTCTTGTCTGCCACGGCTCTCATTCAGGAAGGTAATAGAGAATGTGTGCAAGTAGTATCCCTGACACCAGTTTGTAAAATGTGGTGGTGCATACTGGGGTACAGATAGTCCCACTGCCTGTAGCAGTGAGGTAGTTTATATATGTACAAATTGGAGGATATGATTTGGTAATACTTGATTTTAATTACCTCTGCAGGAAGCATGTTCAGACTGATTCTATCATCCACCCACAGCCAGGACTGACAGTGATGTTACTATGATTAAAAAAAAAAGCTGAAACAAATCATATAAAGGCAGCCCCTTGGAAGATGTTCTAAACTCCCCTGCTCTACCAGTGCCTGGTCAGGAGATGCTTCATTGTACTGAGAGCAGCCCTTTTCCACCAGCAGTAAAACCATATATTGCATTTTGTTTTTAAAAGAGAATTAAGGTAAATGTTTTCATACAAATTGCTTGAATCAAAATCCTCAAAGCAAAAGAGAAAAGAAACCAAAGGTTTGATTTTCCTCTTGTTTTCCTTTCTCTCCAGTTTTCACTAGTAGCTGAGAGGTGACTACAGAAAGAATTAGATGCTGTCACTGTGCTGAAAATTACCCACAGCCAGCTGGTTGGTTTTCTTTTGTAACTTTTAAAACCTCAGGCTAAAAGTGCAACACATCTTACAATCCGTAGAGGCTGGATCCCCAAGAGCTCTAACAAATGCACAGAAATGCCTGGCATTAAACCAAACTGAATGTTAAATAAATACTCTTTCATAAAAAGTGCAGAGCAATAGCAGCCACAGTGATTATATCTCTTGGGGTATTTTAACTGTTGTGGCATTTTTTAAGAGATGGCTGATAGTGTCACTTACCTCTTTAGAACAGGCAGTAGTCTACTGCATAGCCTGTGGGAATAGCTACATCCTTTAGACCCTGCCCAAACCCCAAATACAGCCTAACCCACCCGCTGGGGCCTTACCCTGGCTTAGAGGTGCTGTCCTCTTAGGCGTGCATCTGTCTGCCAAAGAGGAGTTTTAAAGTACACACGGGCAGTACAATCTGGGCTGTCTGTTCCTGAGAAGAATCTGAATTTGTAGTTTCTGTATAAAAATATTAATGCTCCTTCCTTATTCCCCTTTTAAAATAGGGGAAAACCAAACCACTAACAGTGGCAAGTTTTTTATAAAATCTTGACATTCACAGTTTAAAATTATAAGAATCTGTCATACTTAAAAAAAAAAAAAAAACAACCCAAAAAGATTATTTTGCAATTCAGATCTAAAGACCTATTTCTAATGAATGAGTGCAGTGCTGAGGGGGGATGGATGATGAACTGGAATCTCAGTAAGTTGTTCTGGTTTTTGGAGTTTGCTAATTAATCATATACAACATCCTTTTTATTCTCAGAATGCATTTACATCAGACTAGTTATTTGGTGCCTAAGGAAAGGCCCCCTGAGATGCTTTAATGTCTGACAGATAACTATATATAATTACTTGTTTTATCATGTATACACTACCATATGAATTAATTATAAGATATTAAATAGTAAGAAGATGCACTTTGCCAAGTAAAACATTACAGGATAGCAGACAGTGTTTGTTTTCAAAAATTTCCCGTGTAATATATAATTTTTTAAACTACATAATGTATGTGGAGTCCAGCGATGTCTTCAGGACACTGAGATGGGGATTTCATGCTCTTCTGAGGGTCTTATTTGCACAGGCTGCTGTTGAACAGTATCTCCTACTGCATGTTTAACAAGGGCAGTTTTATCTCAACAGTCTGTCTTTCTTTCCAAAAACTGGGGCAAGTTGAAATAAAAACAACTCTTTGTACTGTTAAAAATGATATTTCTGAAATGCTGTAATGTTGTATTTTGTCCTTTCAAAACTATATAGAGCTTCTGTCAAAGAAAGTAGACCCTGAGTGACTGCTTTTAAGAGTATTTTCTGTCCTAATAGCCCCCTCTCAGGCTGCAGGAGATGGACAGAGAAATCATGAACTTAAGCAAAGATCAGAGATTTAAAATAATGTGAAGGGAAAAGCACCAAGATGTGTACAGTCTGTGTATGTGTTATCTGTGCAGTTTGGTTATGCGTGACAAAAAGAAGATCAAATAATGAGAACTTATTTTTAGTCTAATTGATGCTTTAGCAGTCTAGTCCAGACATAACAACCTCTGATTAGGTCAATTACAACAGTGCTAACATTTATAATCCAACTCACACAGTTTCTCTTAAGGCCCATTAATAATTCAATAAATATGAATAGACAAAAGTAGCTGCCCATTTCCTCTTATTCTCCTCCCCATGCCTTGCTACAGTGAGTTGTTAGTGGCCCAGGTTCTTTGCTGGGAGCAGTGTGGGGTGATGATGGAAGGTTATTTTATTTTTTCTCCTTGGTCTTCATGTATGCTTGAGATTATTTTGTATGTTTTAACTCAACACATGGTCTATGTTATTGTAGTGGCTTTAAGTAGCATAGAGGAATGGTGGGTGAATGATGCCCTTGCTCTTAGCTGGGGAGTCCTCAGGTCAGGATGGAGGTTTACTGATGAGGTTGTGTGGGAGAGGTGGAAAATCATTACCTTCTTCATCAAGTAGGGCTTCATATCTATGGACTGTGAAGACAGAACCTTTCATTAGCACCAAAAATGTGGTTTTTTGTTTGTTTTGTTTTTAAATTGTAGGTGTAGACTACTCTTCTGTTCAGTGCAATTTTTGATGCATTTATGAAATACGCTTTTATAAATGAAGCTTTTTATGCTCCTGTTTGTTCTTTTCCTATGTACTTAATATTATTTGTTGTAAAAACCCTGCAAAAGCATCTCCCTGCCCACCATATGCCTCTGTAAGTGTGACCAGAGAGATCACTGATGCTTCGATACCATTGAGTTTTAAAGGAAATGGCTGGAGGCAGAACACTATCCATAAAGGATCCTCAGTCCTGGAAATAGCCTCCTCTCTTTACAGCCCAGATTTACTGACTTAGTACCACACTCATTTGTTCTGTCAGGCTTTTGTGGCGGATAAAGGCAGTGATGGATCATGAGGCCTAGGGAGAGGCTTTGTTTGTTAGTGTGAGTCTTTGGTCAACAATGATTTATAGATTGCAGGTCAAGTTCTCTTCCTATTAATGGGATTGTAAAATGTAACTGAAAATTTCACTCTGGGGAGGCAAACTCATTAGGGTGCAGGAGGAAGGGATACAGGAATACTTTTCCTGGGTTATATATTTTGCATAAATTTTGTCTGAGTGCTTGGGGGGGGGCGGGCATAAAGAAAGGCGGGTTTTATCAGTTTGAATGTTTTTGCAAGAATAAATAAATCATTGAATTGTAGATGCAAAACACTTTTGCACTAACAATTTTCCCAGAGATGCCTCTTTTATCTGTTCCCCTGAGAATAGAGCAGGTTGATGATCTCCATGACTACATTGTTGTCAGTACATCACAGCTGGTGGCTCAGTATCACATCACAGATTTCAAGCACACAAGTCTGTATTGTTGAATGTGTAGAGCCATTGGAGTGGTGCATTCATCCTATTGAACTGACTTCAGCACCTTATTGGCTAAACAGTAAGACATTAACGTGCATTAATATGCTAACTAGGCTTTTTGGCAGGGGAAAATTAAGATAAATGTTCTAGGCTTTCTTAGATCTTGAAATGCATCAGGTTTTCTGTTGTACTTACTGCATTTATACCTAAAGGTGAATAAAAGACCACACCAGTGTTTCAACCAGTAAGCAGGATGAAAAGTCTTTTATTTTGGTAGCTTTGAAAGAGACCAGATGTTGGACTCTTTCCCTGCCCCAGTTCAGTCTTCCTTGATCTGTAATACCTTAACCTAATGTATACAAAGCTTGTGTATGGAGTACTAAAGGGAGAATGGAATCACATGTCTTTAGCACGGTCAGTATCTGTGCCACTAGTTGTCATTTGACCATTACTGTACCCTTTTTGTGCTTTTTGTCTTTTGTGTCCAGTGGCAATGTAGTTTAGTGCTAAAGTTGCAAACTGTCTCTAAAAGCAGCTTCTTATGAGCTGCGCATCCATGGTGTAAAGCAATGGAGTTTTAGTATCTGTTTAGGGTCTTTATGTGCCAATGTAGTATAACAGTGTGATAGTAGCAAAAATAATCACATTATTTCCTTTTAATTCTGTGATAATGATATCCAGGTGGAAAAGAATTCTGTTTTCCAGTGAATATTTAAAAAATTTGGACAATATCTTTGCAAATCAGTTTGAAAAAAAAAACCCATCAGATTTATTCAAATGCAACACTTCAAATTTAATCTGATCAGTTTTGGGTTGTTGTTTTTGTTTTGGTTTTTTTTCTGTTATAATTGAACAAACAAGGTTTTGAAATAAAAGCAATTATAAATAAAACATTTCGCAAGACCTCAATATGTGGTATGTTGGCAAAATGAAAGGTTTTATTTAGAGCACTTCTAGATTAAGAGGTTTGAATCAAAGTAGCTCTAGCTTTAGGATTTTTCTCTGCAAAATGAAAACCATTGCTGTTTTGGGTCTCCTGTGGCTGTTTCCTTGCCAAAACAATCATTAATACAGTTTTCAGGAAGTTCTATTTAATGCTTTTGAAACTTTGGATCTTTAAGTAGAATTTTCTGAGGGTGCCAAAGCCAACTCCTAGGCAGTCTGTTGATGCCAAGAACATAAGGCCTCTAATTACTCAAAGACTGATGTTGTTACTCAAATACAAATCAACACCGTTAATTTAATATGGAGTTGTGAACTGGAATTATAAAAGACACAAGTTTCATTATTTGTGGTACTAGCTGAGGCATATGTTGTAACTGCTGCCTGGTTTTGTGAACTGCACATTTATGTTTCTGCAGAACAGCAGAGAGAAATCGGGAGATTTGTGCCATTTTGCACTTTCTGTGCAAAACCAGCTGCTTCTGTGCTAGTCTAGTCTTGTGATAGTTTCTCTTTTTGCTTTCTTAGATGGCTTTCACAAAATATGTTTTGAGCCTTGGTATACTCACGGTGCTCACTGTAAATACATATTTAAATGTGTGTCTGTGTATGGACATGAAAATTGCAAAATTATCTTTTCTAAACCAGCACCCTAATGGAGCTATGATTCTTCCACGCGTGCAGACCTCACAGGGAAAGGAAGGGGAGGAAACCAGATGAAGTATATTTATAGGCCATGAAACTCTTACAAGCTGGATTTGTGTAAAGTGGGCTGGGTTCACCACTCTGAGAATTTGTAGTGGACACCTTCATGGTTTGTAGCCAACTGCCCTCAGTTGCTCCAGCAGAATAAGTTGCACTGGGCAGAGAAACGGCGAAAAAAGAAGTTTTTTTCAAAACTGAATGAAATTAGGAAAGGACTACAGAATTGCTAATAGTGTGTTGCATTGTTTTGTTATGGAAAGCAGAAAGGTAAAGTGATGGGGGGAAGCAAGCAATGAGTGCAGTTGGAAAGTAGCTATTGATTTAAAGATGCTGGGAAGAGAGGAAGGATTGGGAGATAAGTATAAAACCAAATCAGGAGTAAAAAAAATGTAGTATCACAGCATTAAGAAGTCAGCCCAGATTTGAGTTTACATATCCAGTCTATTGTTTTGAACTGTGATCAGGCTCTGGAACGCAACACTGTTTTCCATTCAGAGATTTTATTTCAACTCTGAAATCTATAAACATCATTGAAAATAGGGAGAAAATCAAAACTGATGAATAGGAAAAAAAGGCAAGCCGAGAATCCACCCTTTTGATTTTTTAACGTACTTTTGTTACCAATGTTCAGTGGTACGTTGCACAATATAACTAGATATACAGAGAATCTCAGTAGTGCTGTCAGTATTACAGGACTAAGCACTTCTAAATTAATATAGCTTTTCTTCTTTGTAGCATAATAATAGCACGTGGAATTTTTTTTTTTTTTTTAATTTGTAGTGCTTTCTTTGTCTTACCACTGAAGTATAACCTGCTACAAGAAATATGTCTAATTTTGCAGCCCAAGGGAGTACCAAAACCATTCAGATTTTGAAGTCCATGCCTCCAGTGATTTATGTCTGGAGTTTGCTTTAGGACTGTATACTGCAGGCAGTATTCCACCCCAACAAGTATTTTATCCAGTTGTTATTTTTTAATATCAGAGCAAGTCTTCGTATAAATCAGATCATTTCAGGTTCCTTTCAGATATGGTGTGTGTATATATGTGTGTATAAACATTTGTATGTAGATATGTATAGGTGTAGATATGTGTTCATATATATTAAAATTACTGATTAGCTACTTTATAGTGGTGGTTAGAGAAAGTTACAAGTTTTGGTGTCTTTTCAGATCTTACCGTGTTTCTTCCACTTTCTTCCCAAACAACAATGTGTGTTAGATCAAAGGCACATAGTATGCACATAGTAGAGTGTTTACTGATGACTACAGTGACTATACAGGTACAGTGCTGGATGACATTGCAGTGCCGAGGCAGTTGGTCTGCTGTTTGGGACCCGAGTTATTCTTTTTTGTTCTTATTTAGATCATAAGAATAACATCATAGGAACTTCAAAAGGAAAGATGTAAGCCAATGTAATCTTTGTAACTTCAGTAACAGCTGTTCACAGAAAGCTTATGCTGCTTCTCTTGTTTGAAAAATTCAAGCATTTTTTTTAAAGGAGAAAGCAAAAAAAAACTTTCCAAAATGTATTGCTGTTCAAGTAACTTTTTAGTCCAACACGCTGCTGATGGAAGTCAATAGCGGTGCATGGAGAGATCGCCAAGAACGCTACTGAATTTGACTCATGTTCCTCTTTGCCTCATTCACAGATATTGATGAGTGTGCTGAAGGACGGCACTACTGTCGTGAGAATACCATGTGCATAAATACACCAGGATCCTTTATGTGCATCTGCAAAACAGGATATATACGCATCGATGATTATTCATGTACAGGTAAGAGCTGCATAATTGTGAAAGGAAATAATGGGATGACGGTATTTAGGAGCACTGTTATTATTCCTCTAAAGTTAATCTTTGTTAGAGTCACCGAATATCTACATGAAATGTTAAAAAGAATAAACAAAATAATTACAAGGATACAGTGCGGGAAAGCTAATGCCTTTTACAGGTATGTGTATATTGTATCATCTGCCTGAAATTGTGAGGCACTCTGGATTGTGTCATCGGTCTGCACGGTTTTGGGTGCTGATCAAAAAGGAGAAGGGAGGAGGCTGAAGGGAAAATAAAGAGAGCAGAAATAATTCTGTGGGTTACTTGGTTTCCATGTGGCATACCAGCACAACTTTACTCGGAGTATAATGACTCTTCTGCAAGCTTTTGATGGAGTTAAATTTGCTGCATGTTAGAAGTGGCTGTTTCCTCATTTTGAATTCTCCAGTACTGGGGAGGTTCCTCAGCTGAATCCTGAGTTTAGAGGGCAGGAGCTCTGCCTGCCTTGAGCCACGGGACAACATGGTCAGTCTTACCTCTGTATATTCCCTTTTTCCTCTACTGCCAGTGGATGCTCTCGCAGAGGTGTTTGGTTCATACTGACTTTTTGCATTCTAGTCCTTTATTACAAGGTATTTTAGGGTTATGGAATGAACACTAAACATTTAAAACAGCCTTCTGTATCAGAGCCAGGTTTACTGTAAGTGTTCCTGAGATAAATGTGTTTTTTCGTACTAGATAAAAGAAATATGTTTCAAAGATGTGGCACATTCAGTGAAGAAAACTGTGAACAAAATAGTAATGCTGTTTTGTGTGCACAGAACACATTAGCATTAGCTCTTTCTGTAAGAGGATATACTTGTTCAGTAAAATTTTCTTGGAGTTCATGTTACATAACAGTAAAGCTGGCTATAAATGGATGAGAGTATTCAGAACATGGAGACAGCACTGTGAAGTTCATCTCGAAATTCATTTAATTCTGTCCACTCTGTGTCAGCATTTTTGAGTATCAACAATATGTCTCGGTACAGAAACAGCTTCTTCATAAACTGGCATAATTTGCTTGCCCAAAGATGCACAGCACTCAGGGACATGGATTTGAAACCACATACATGTGATTTTTGTGTGTACTGTCTTACCTTTCACATACACTGTCAAGCATTATTTTACAGCAGTAAGCCCAGTTCTTGAAGGATCAAGTGACAGACTGCTTGCAGCAGGTCCTTTCTGAAGCAACCGTATGTTTCTGCTCCCTCTCTCATGTTTTCCACACTCTCAACTGTGTAAAGCAATTTTTTCACTCTGTGTGAATGCTGGGATTATTTTAGGACTGACTTTATCTAAATCACCATGATACTTTTTCCAATTTGCTTCCCTTAACTTGCTGTTCTGATTGAACTCTGCAAACAGTAAACCATTGCAAAGAACTTCACAGGGGCATTTGGTGCCTATAAATATAATAAAGGTATTTCTTGGCACTCTACACATTGTACTCCTCATATTTGCTGAAATACACTGTTGTGAAATTTAGTGTAGTTCAAAAACTCTGGATGGTCAAACTGGTATAAAACTTGATGGAAATCCTTACAGACCTCACATTCCAAGCTGAGTTTAGCTCCACATTTGTAAATAATAATTTCCTTAGAAATCAACCTGGTGGGTGAAAAAATGAGTGATTTCTTTTCAAGGTTTCAAATCTTGAGGCCAGATGAACTGTAAGTCACACAGTGACTTTCTGTATGTTTGAGTAATTCCACTTGCTGTCATTTGGGACCAGGACTTTTTCTGGAGTTAAGTTATAGTGAATTTTGGATGCTGAGAAGCAGCTACAAAGATGCAGTGTCTGCTGCGTGGTAGGATTTCCACCACTGGCAACCTAACACCATTAAGAGTATGTGTTAAAAATAACTGCATTTTTTTTTCTGATTCCATGACTAGTGTGAGCACCTCTGGTGGAGACACTGCTCAGGTACTGAAGTATGTAGACTTATGAGACTCTTGTCTGGTGTTTCCACCAAACAACTTGAAAGCTAATTATATTCTTAAAAACTGAAGGAGACACAGAATGCCTTTAAAGTCATGTGCTTTGATCAGTAAGTGGCATTTTTTTTTTTGCTTGTTTTAGCCTGGATGAGTGACACTGTGATTTACATCACAGCACTGTATTAAAACTGGTGGCAAGCATATATGTTTATACGTGAGACCGTTAACAGGTTTTGTTAGCCCTCAGCATATTCTTTGCTTTTTTGCTGGTTTTTGCCATCTATTAAAGTTCCTGATTTCAGAGAATTTCATGCACGCACGTTTGCCCAGATGCAAATCGCAAGAGGTGAAGCAAGCACGAGTAGGGAGGAATGTTGCTGTGACTTTAACATGGAGCCTATGGATGTCTAGAACCATGAGACTGTTGAGCATCATGTCTTCTGAAGAAGCTTGCTCTGTTCTGAGAACCAGCAAAAGCTCAGCATAGCAGAAACACTAGCCATGTTTAGAGAACACTGATGGACAACGTGTGTGCTAACAGATCAGTGCCAAATAACAGTAGGGAAGAGTTTATGATGCAAGTGACAGGACTTTGCTGTCCTGCAGATGGACCAACAGTTTTAGTCTATCTAGGTTGTTATGCTTGGACAGAGCTGACTTTTCATAAGCATGATTTTCTCTCTCAGCCTACTGCGGTATTTTAAAGCAAATAGTTTAATGTCTTTTTAAGGTTTGTTTGTTTGTTTTTAATTTAAGTAGAGCCTTAATGACATTCAGCTAAACAAATGATATCTAGAATGTGAGAAGGAAAAATATTTTCCAAGTACATTTTATTTAGAGAATCAAGGCAGTAAAGCATGTCAGGGATCTGAACCTTTCTCAGCCAACCTTGCATTGCCGTATTTAAGTCCATCAATTTAATCTGCCTTTTATGATTGTTGAAAGCAGCAGTAGAAATCTTTGCACTTGAATAATCAAGATACCAACTTGCCTGTGCCCAGCACACCTCAAAGTGTATCACAAGCTCATGGCCCATTCACTGCAGCTGAGAATTATTTTGGTTAAGTTCAATTTTCTTGTCATGATAGTGCTAGTTCTTGAAGTGCGTAAACCAAGCACTTTTATCTGGCAGGAAAGCAGGACAGTAGGGAGAAAAGCAATCATGGTAGACCAAAGAGGCAGAGCTCTGCAAATTAAGGTGATATATTTGAAAGGTTTTGTGAAGAGTATCCTGTTTAACTTGGCATATCTGTGAAATAAGACTGTGCACTGTCCTTAACAGAATTTTCTGGATTTTCCATATTTCTTTTTTGTTCAGTAATCAGATTTATTGTAGAAACTGCACAGAATAGTTGATATATTCCATAGTCCCTACAGAAACCTGGTGGTTACATCTGGGAAAAATTAAAAGTGGGAAAGAAGTCTGTAAAATAAGTGGTATCTTAAAACTCATTCCGACACTGATATGCAAAATATATTTATTTTTGTACCTGTGGATAGTCTCTGTTTTATGTAATTCGTGCAGAAAATGGGTATTGTAGGATGTACATCCTGCATTGCCCCTTTTGGTTTTTCTTGAGATAGCTGGAAGCATCAGCTTTGATAGCATCAATTCTCAGCTACTGCAGAAGGGTATTAATAGAAAGATGCCTCTTGCCAACTACTTGTTAGAGCCATGATGTAGAAGCCTCAAACAGACATCTCTTGTGTGCAAAGACAATCCTAAGTATTTTAGGGGCACCTTGGTACTGCAGGCATAATGCAAAAAGTACCAAAGGTTCAAGGACTTATGCTGACGTGGTTGTACAGTATGAAATTCTGTTCAAATTTCTCAGTACTTGTGTACAGATTGTCCAATGCACTTTGTTTTTTGACAATATTTGCAACTAAATTTAGTCATTTAACCTCTTTTGCCTTCTGCAGAATTTAAAGTTCTTGTTGAATTTCTCTTTGCCTCATTGACAAGTCTGGGTTTAACTTGCCAACTGGAATATCAATGAAACTGAAGAGGAGGCAGATTTTTAATCCGGTTCAGGCATAACAAGAATATGGCAATCAAGTGACAACTGACCCTCTGTGTTACTAAATGTTAAATTTTAAAAATATATTTCAGGTCACACTGTTCCATGTAATGCTGTGTAATCGAATCCAGTTATGGAACTGTAGCTGTGCATAAAATAGCTTCTTACAGTAAGCTGGACCAGAAGCTCTGGTAGCACATCCTTGGGATTGTTACTAAGCAGGAAGAAAATGCTCTGTAGCTTGGCATTAACATGTCATTGTTTGCACAGGATAGCTGAAGCACAGGAAAAAGATGTTGAAAAATTATACCTGAACCTTGATTAGGCTAGTTATGATATGAGTGATGTCCACACAGCTTGCCAGCAGACTGACGTAAAATACCTTATTGTTCCATTCTATGGACATATATATAATTTAGCAGTCATTGATCAAAATAGAAAAGAGACAAAATCAGTGACATTGGAGGGTTTTTGTCCTGTAAGAGACATTTCAAAAGAAATCTGTGCTATCTATCTCTGTCAGAGTCCTGGGCACAAAAGACTGATTTAGATAGCATGTAACTGCTTCCAGAACAGCTCCAGTCTCTTCCTGGCATGTTTATTGCAAATTTTACAGTAGATCTGAATTACATTTTGGTTTTCACAACAAGGGATATAATGAACACATCAATTTCAGATTTTGTTATTTGTATTCATCTTGGAAGCAAGATCTGCAGGGCTAGATTGAGTTTGTCACAACCATATTTACAAAGAAATTTGTTGTTTGTGACTGATTTTATGTTTAGAAATCAATCATAGCTATGGAGAAGGGTGAGATGAGTCCTAAGTTTCACCCATATGCCAAATGGGTGCACAAACTGCGAATTAAAGGCATAAAAAATATGCCCTGGGCTACCATGCTTTCCCTACATTGGTACCATCTCATTCCCCTTCTGCTTTGCTTCACAGAACCAGAAACACAATGGTATTGTGCTGGGGGAAGGAAGGCAGAGAATGCATGAGTCTCTGCTGGGGTAGTTATATATGTGTAGCAGTCTGCTGCACCATCACTGTTAGATGTGATTAAATCTGAAATCCTTAGTAGCATTTTGTAATAGTAACACTTATACCCTTACTCTGCCTGGGATTACAGAAATGCACAGGCTGTTGTCTTGGCTGGAAAAAAACGTCTTCCATCTAGAAACAAGGATGCAGCCAGTGTCACCTCTACTCTTTCAGGCTGCTGTGTAATCCACAGTTGGTAGCAGTGCTGTGAGCAACACCACACATATCCTTTCCTGCAACACTATTTATTTAATTATTTATCTAAACAGAAAATGGAGAAGATAGTAGATGAGAGCTCTCTCTTTTTCACCATTGGCTCTAACAGTGGGGAGTTCTGACTAGCTACAGCGGATAGTTAATAACGTTTAGTCTGAGCAGATGTCTTCAGTTTCCTGCCTTGGGACCACTCACCTATCTAAGTAACCCATCAAAACTGAAGAACAGAAGAAAGCAAGCCTTGTGAGATTTAGTGCATCCTCCCTAGATTGTATTAAGGCAGAGGAAGTTGCATGCCATGGTCTGGAGAAGCCATAGATTTTCTGAGCCCCAGATAATTTTTTAAGACTCTGTTTCTGTGCAGTCTCATGGGCCACCTTTTATTGATTTTTTTGCTTTCCAGTCAGCATAAAATGGAGGAGTGACTCTGATGGAAGTGTTGGTGGTGTGCTCGGGAGTCCCCGAGGTTATGTGGGGAAGTTAATACAGCTGATGTTGCTCTCCTATAAAATTCCTCTTTGGAAGCTGCTTCATGTTTCACACTCAGTGGTACTGGAAAGGGAGGTGTTGGGGTTCTCCATGAGTACCCTAGGACAGTATCTTCAGTTTGCTGTCCCTGTACACATCGTCTGGGTAAGATGATAAATGACTGAATGTAAGATGGATGAGGAAATATGTACTGTGTTAGTATATAAACTAGACTCTTTGAATTAATGTTTGTACATGCTGTCATTTATGGGGTTTAGTAAATTATCTATTACATATTTCTTGCAGAAGCGATCTGCAACTTTGTACCCCAACACCAGTGAGGTTTTACAATTGCGCTGTACTTTGACAGGAGATACATGTGAATTCTTACCTGATTCATTCTTAAAAGCATATAAGACATATTGCAAATCATGGCCTATTCTTCCAGGTATGGCCTGGCCACATGAGCTGCCATGTCCATAGCTGCAGCCTTGCTGAGCTGTGTAGGACTGCTCCTGCGTGTGGACCTAGGCTCTCCTGTATGTGTTTTAAAGGTGTCCAGACCTTGTAACTTTTTTTCATAACCATTTTGCTAAATCCGTAGCAGACAATATTGTCTTGTCTTTTAATTTTCACTTAATACAAGTCATGCTGATTCTTTGCTACTGCTTGCTTTTAGAAACAAATACCTTAGAAGGCAAAGGAGATGGCAAGACAGTTGGAGATTCCAAGTCTGAGGCTGTTAATCTGCGTTACAGCCTGGTACTGTCACATTTGTGCCCCTGGGTTTGCTTTCCAACTTCTAGAGAAAATGGTGAAGGATTTTTATAAGACCTAGCATGGCTGTGGTAGGAACATTTGCAGGGTTTGTTCTTCAGAGTCTAAATAGATGGAAGGGATGAAGTACTTCTCTAGAAATAAAAGGACCAAGTGCAATAGATGCATGCCTTTAGTCTTTGTGCTTTTTGACTTGGCCAAATGGAAGACCTACTCAAAGCATTAAAAGATGTATTGAACTGATTGATCTTTAACTAGATGTATCCAACTGGTCCTTGATAGGCCTTCCTCCTCCTCCATGCCAGCCTACCCAACTCTTTACGAGTCTCAGGTTTTCCTAAGAACATTTTTCCAAAGATGATGTCAATGCATTCAGCAGCGTTTAATTTTTTCCTGCAATAGTCTCTCACAGTAAACTGAAGTCTAATAATTGTTTCCACATAAATTACCAAGAAGCAAGGTGGTAGCAAGTTGAGTGACACCTGAAATTTTAATTCTTTGGAATATTGTCAGCTCTGCACACTTTTCAAATCAAATTAGGTCACAAATCTTTTGCAAATTGGAAGGAATTCCAAGACCAACATTAAAATAATTAAAGGTCTGGGAAGATTGACTTGACATATGGAAAAGATTTAAGGAGGAAACTACATGTTTAGCTGCATAATGATGATGAATATGCAAAAAGTAGGAATTATTATAACAATAATACTAGTTAATAGTTACTTGGAGAGTTTCGATAATAAAGGGAAAATGGACGATAAAGGCCTGCACCACTGCAGATCAGTGTCCAGTACTTTTTGACATTAGTTTTTCACATCTGACCCATATTCTTTACTTTTTAATGAGACTGTGGGATGACTGAAACAAATTCACCTTGACATAATGCATAAAATCCAGATAGTCACATTTAGCCTGTTCAGTGCTTACGCATCTGATACTCTCTCACCTATTTTTGTACTTTTTTTCCAATGCAGCTATTAACGTTTTCTCACTTAGGTTTTCTGACAGGCCACATCACTGTGATTTATTTTACATTTGCTTTGCCCACAGCAATCAAACTTGTGTCCTTCCTAAGCCCTCCTCTTTGGTTCTATTCTAGTAGATAGTTGTGGCTTATAAACAACATACACACCCGCTTGGATTTCAGCTGATGCCACTGGCAATGTCCCCACTTAAGAAAGATACCTGTTGGTTTGGTATTTTGCTAAGCATTGATAAATGCGGTTTTGGAGTGTGTGTTTGTATGTGTCTGTATGAAGAAGGAGTTTAAAGAAACATCTCTGCAATACTTATGTATCCATGGTGGTGCTGGCTCAGGAGATGTGGGCTAATGATGTTCTTCAGAGAGTGGGATACTCTTTCAGAACTGCCAAACTTCCTCCACTGCTTTGGAACATGAGCTGTTAAAATTATAGTTATAGTCCTTGGTAGAAATTGAAGTTACCTTTAGAAGCTTTTCTCTCTTCTCTTCCCATCTTTGAAAGTCTCAGTATTAGCTGTGTACATCTTATAAAATAAAGTCTGGTGTATATGTGCCAGTGCCCAAGGCTTCACTATCCTATCTGGGATTTTTTGGTGTAATGTATAGCTAAAGGTTGTGTCTTGCCTCTGTTTCCTTCATTAATGCTTCATTTACAATGTAAGTCTTCTGATGATGCTTAGGAGGAAACAGAGGCAGCATATTTGCAATGCTAACGCATCCCGTTTTTGTCCCTCAAGCATAGATGCTTCCAATACAGGGAACCACCATTCTGGTATCTGGATGGCCTTGAAATGCCAGTAACAGACCAGTGATCTTGTTGAAATAACACAACTCATAACCAGTTTATGATTCAGATCCCCATATTATCAGGGGGTTTGCAGGCTTCCCAGTTGTTATCCTCTGCTTCCTGCAAGATACAGCTGGTTTTGAGTGGGGAATACACTCTCT
The DNA here is from genome assembly GCA_025345505.1 of Todiramphus chloris collaris. Lineage (NCBI taxonomy): Eukaryota > Metazoa > Chordata > Aves > Coraciiformes > Alcedinidae > Todiramphus > Todiramphus chloris. The sequence continues at coordinate 31,731,726 of JANVCC010000010.1, read as the reverse complement.
GTCACATGTCTTTTTTTATTAACATAGTACTCTGACAGGCTTTGGATGAATGATTCTTCTTGGCATCTAGAAACTCAAGTTCATAAAAGTGCATCTGCCTGTGGGCTTCTGTGGAGATTTCACTGGTTTATTTTTGACTTGTAAATCCATCAGTTGTTTGTGACAACAACAGTCTGAGAAATCTCATCTTTTTCCTACACTGTGCAGCAGAAGTGACTTTTAACGGCACGGATACTGAAGAAAAAAAATTGTTGCATTGCTTGTGAGGATGCTGAAGGTAAAAGCCATCTTTATTCTCTAGGGCACAGGCCAGGTAAAATGTCAGATTTGCAATACATACCTTTCAGATGTCCAGGAAAAGTTCATTGATAGGTTCTGACGTGAAGCAGGAAATGGGTTTGCGTCAGTGTATATTGGTAGGATTCCAGCTCGCTGTGAAGTGTGGGTATTTTACAATATCATATTAGTAGTTATTTTTGTTCCAACTCTACATTTCAGTTCCCACAAATGAATTGTGAGAGCTGAAAGGGAATGCTTCTCCTTATTTAAAAATTAAGAATAATATCTAGCTTACATGCAAGGAATGTGGGCTGTGTTTTAGCACCTGCGTAAACCTCTTCTACAAGTGGTAGAGTTGCCTGGGTTTCCATGGAGGAAAGCTACTGTAAAACTGATGCAATCCAGAGTTGAATAAAGTCATCTAGTTTCCGTGTTTAAAGCTACATGCTTGTTCCCACTTAATTAACAGTATAAAATTGGCCTGCTTTTGCAGACACAGAAGAGCATCCAGAAGTCATCCTGAAGATAATAAGAGCTGATAGTGCTTTTACTGCATTGGTAAATGAGACCACATTTTAATAAGCAACTAAATACGGCCACAAGATGCAACTTTATTCAGCACTGTTGTAGACCCTTTAACCTTCCTTGCTGCAAAGCAGTTTAAAAAAGTCCGTGACCCCAGATTACTCACATGCTTATAATATACCAGTTTTGTTTCTTGAAAATACAGTAATGTGAGACATGTTGACAATAAAAAAGCCAAGTTGTTCTTGTTTATTTCTCTTGACTTAGTTTGATCAATTGAGCATCAAGTTTTTCTCAAGTTCTGCAGCTTGTACAACAGCTGAGTTCATTGGCTGTGCCTAAATAAGGACAGAATAATTGTGCATTATGGTGCAAGGGGCAGAGCAATACACAAGCACACTGACAGGTGCTTGTAACATCCCTGGAGTGGCATACTACGGCTTGAGTAAGGAAATGTTTTAGTCAGCAAACCACAAGAGAAAACATGCAGTTCTGGATTTATAATGACGTGGGCAAGATGAACCATCTGTCTTTTTCATCTCTGATTTTGTCAATCCCCTCTGACCCTGCTCAGATTCTATTAGAAGTAATGTGTGTGCACGTGCATTATCACACAGTGTAATCCAGACTCCACTGAGGAGATGGTATCCAGCTATACTGTCAGGGTTGCTGTTACTCATAAACAACCTAGAAGTCAGCTTGTATGCACAGAGCATTTTTAACTCAAAACCTATTTGATTCCCATTCCTGGTACTTGGCCCAGTTTCCATTCTGCTTTATAGTATGTCAGCCTGCATGAAACTCTCAATCCTCTTTCAGGATAGATTCTCTCCAATATCTACTTTCTAGCACCAAGATATTTCACAAAGCTAATAAAGGAATGATCATTCAGACTGAGCTTGTTGCTATGCTACCGCATTACTTAGACAAAAACGCAAGTCATTTCTATATATCTGCTACATCTTAAGCAATGGAACTCATTTATGCTTTATTTCAACTGAATTGGGTTATTGTTGACAACTTAGTTTGAAGCTGTTTCATCTTGGAATGAGACCTTTTTTTTTTCCTTCCTAAAGGATACTCTTTAGATCCCATTTCCTCCTTGGTTGCTGACCCAGTTCATAACAACTGCTCATCTGGCTATGCAATTATAGCAGGTTTGATTTCTCAGCTGATGAAAATCCAACACGTTTTTAAAGGATTCTTGGTAGAATATTATTTGAGTTGTTAAACAGAAAATGTATTCCCTTGACAAAGACACAGATGTATAATCTTCATTATTGGATGCTTAATTATTTTACACAAATCCTTCTTTTACCAAATATATATATATATATTTGGTATATATGTGTATGTTTCTATACATCTGTATCTATATCTGTCAATGCATTATAGAACTGGAGTTTCTATTTGCCTTAGGAATAGAGGATGGTAAAAACGTATATCAAAAACAAGTCTCTAACTGTTTTGCATTTCTGCAGTTTCTGTATACTGTTTAAAATCTGCCTTTCTGCAGAAGCAGACATAAGAATTGATTATTTTGTTTTACAAGGAATATATTTTGTATTCTAAGCATGATGATAAAATTTTCAATATATAACAAGAAGTACAGGTATCAAGAATATACTCAGCTTGAAACAGTAACTCGAAATTCTGAGTGAGATCTTTCTTTCATGTAAAAATTCTGGAATTACAATTTTTTCAAACATTAACATTGCATAATATTCATCTCATAGTATTGTAACAGACATCCAGTGTACCTCCCATTTCTCAGCGTTCTGAACCCCTCTGCAGCTTTCAAGCACCCAGAATCCCTTGACAACTTCTACAATACAGTTATGTGCTGTGTCAGTACAATATAATTGGAAATTAGAGATGTAGGGATATAGCAATATTAACAGAGTATATTATAAAAATAGGCAATCTAACAAACCATACAGCGCTGAATGAATTATTCATTTCCATAGCTAATTACATTGACTTCATGTTAGAATTTTACTGAAGTTGACACAGGAGGTGTAATTCACTTTGCAGTTAAGACACCCCAATGTAGATGTCTTCATATAAGAGCTGGACCCAACTGAGTTGTCTATTTAGAGGTTTAAGGCAGTTGTCATAATGGGATTAGGAGATCTGACACAAGACCTACTTTGTAGGTCTTCAGCTTTTTGAGGTCTGCTGAAGAAGAGTAAATTACCTCTTTCCATGGGTTTGAGCCCCTTATCTGTGGGCAACCCATTTCCATGTTAGGTATCTCTTTTACACTTAAGGAGTTCTGTAAGTTACACTGACTGCAATAGGAACTTAGATGGCTGTAGCAAGATCTGGTTGCCCAGTTATAGGTCTACTGCCTTTTTAGATGCTGTGGTGTGTCCTACTTGCTCTCCATCTGTTGTAACAGCCTTCCTATAGAGCCTGGTGTTACAGCCTTTGTTTGATGTCATGGATATCTGTGAGGTGCCAGGCTAGATGTGACCTGTTAGGTAGGCATGTGGTTATGCAGTGGAATCCTGACCAGTTATGTACGTGTAGACACCTAAATTTAGATACCTTAATCTGGATCTGAATTGCACCCAGAATTACCAACAACCAAACAGCTGCAGGTTTTTTTTGTTTAGAAGAGTTCAAGACTGAAAAGTGTATGGGGTATTATCTGGTCAAAACTTCATCTGTTTGTCCTAGTATGAGATGGTAGTTGTAGAGTGTGGGAATGAGAGTGATGGCAGTGAGAAGATGGCTGGTATTAATTAACTGTGACATGACATCCTTTCACAGCTGGACCTCCCCTGGCCCATCCTTCTGTTAATAATCACAGACTATGAAAGATAGATTGCAAAGATCAGGAAACAGAGTCGGTAGCCTTGAGGACAGTTTCTTTGAAGTTGTAAAGATCTTTCTGGCCTAGGAGATGGGAATCTGCTGCTGACTCATTGAGCAAGCTAGAAGTGAAGGAAGTTGGATAGCTCACATTGATTATGTCTGAGCCAGATGGTGAGCCCCATGCTGGGAGAGCACAGCCTGTTCTCCAAGGGAATCCAGCCAAGGTCAGGGAGAGACTGGAGCTACTGTATGAAGCAAGGCAGTTTTTAAAAATGGAACAGTGGAGTTATTTAAGGCTATTTGGTCATGCTGTATGGAAGTCAGCATTTCTACGTATTCACAGTAAAATCAAGGTGACTATAGCCATGACACGTTAGCCAGGTTTTTAGGGTAGTGGATACAGCTAGCAGTATGTGGATATAATGTGTGCCTGACTATTGGCATTCTACTGTTGAAAAAGACTTCTACTCTTAAGATACCACAGTTGTAAAAAAGGCAGAGGGTAAGAAAGATAACTGTTGGGACTCATAAGAGGTGACATAACATTTTTAAATTTTGTCCAGGGCTTCAGGAGCCTTTTCTTTTAATTTAACAGCTGCTTTGACAGACAGGAATCCCTGAATTATTTCTGTTCGGACAATCTGCGAGCGTGGAAACTTATAATTCTTTATAATTTGATTCCCATTGCATGCCATATGGCATGGCTGGTAATCATTGACTCCTGAAATAATTTAAGAGTGTCTTTTGTTTTTCATGAAATGCCTGTAAGAGATTAGCCTGCTTTGTGCTAAATGGCAGACTGTTTCCTTAACTCATGTTTTATGCTGTCAGTCATTACAATTAAGTATTTGTCATCTTCTCTGACAAATCCTTCCTAGGTTTCTCTCTGCAATAAATCTTTATCAATATTACTCCCGTTTGTCAGTCTTTTGGACTGATGATTTTCAACTTAAAAACACAGATGTGCTTCACTGCATCAGACTGCTTCTTCAAATTAGAAATTCATTTCTACAGACAGAAAAATTCAGAACAAACCTTTTGGGTTACAGTCCTTTCTTCCAGCCATATGCTCGATTAGTGTCCTTACTTACGGTACAGACCTCTTGACCACATCAGGAACTGCATCCTTGCTAGTTATTATTTGCACATAGAATTATGCTGCAATCTACCCTGAAATGCATTGGTGCACAAAGTAAACATATTGGGTTTATCCACTTCACTGACTCATCTGGTGTCTGTGCTCCTATGAGTAATCCCAAAGAAAGTTTATATTTTTAGTTCTGCATGTAACTTCTGATTCACACTGAAATGTGATGGTGATTCTGCAGCCAGGCTGTAGCTGGTCCTGCAGTAACGCATAGCGTGGAAGCTCATACTTTCTCTGCCCTTCTATTTTTGTGTAAAACTAGTTTCAGTTCCCAAAGTTGCTCTGTCCGTGTTTGCCAGCTCATCTAAATGAATAAAGAAGACAGAGTGATTGGCAGGGCCTCTCTGCAGCAAAGAGTTCCTTCAACAAGAAGGAACAGACACCACCTACTGAGGAAATGCATTGGAACCCATCCTTAAGGTTTTGTTTTGATGATGCCCCAAGGAAAACTGGCCAAATCATCATAATTAATTTGAAAAGTCACACTGATACAAAGGGAAGCATTGCTGTCTAGGCTGTGCTCCTGTACAACAGAATCTTAAAGTTCCTGGGTAAAATTTCACTTTTGTTAGTGAATTACACATTGTGAGGAAATGTTTCTGAAAGTACTGTGTCTATAAAAGCTACTTGATATTTTTCCTGAGGACATTCTCAATATAGAGAACTGTTCTGTCTTGTCTTTTTTTTTTTTTTTTAAGAAAACAGTAGTGGTTTTGAGGCATCTTTAAGACTGAACTAGAAAACTGAAAACAGAAATTATTTCAGAAATGGTAATTAATTTATTTTCTTGACATCAGTCCCCTTTGTCAATTTATGTAGTAAGATGTGGAAAGACTGAGGCCCTCCCCATCAAATAACAAAAAAAAATTTGAATCTCAGTGTTTCTCTTGAGAATGAAGAGCTCTGTCAACAACCTTAGCAATAAGGCTGCTCAACCTAAATGGATTGTAGGAGTTTTTGTAGGAGTATTTTTTGTTTTTGACAAGCTTCCAAATCATCTTAAAAAGACTTTATCTGTTTCCTGCTGACGTTATGTGCTGCAGTCTTTTCACATCATCTTAATATATTCTTAGGAGGAATGGTTTAAGGAGTTGTATCTATTTTATATTTTAAAAGTAAAAGGTATTCCAGACTATTGTAGAGGCAAACCCTGGTCTTTTGTCAGGTCTCTGTTGGGGTGGATGCATCTGCCTCCCAAGGCAACACTTGCAGTCAGGTAGCTCGATTAGCCTGTAACTCACATTGCTCTAAATCAAAAGTCACTGCTGTCTTCCATAGGTGGTTTTAAAATTGTCATAAAGGCAATGAGAGTGAAGTATCATAACATTTTATCACTTAAATTTTTAACCTAACGTTTTGCTTTTGAGTGGTTTTGGAAATGAGCATTTTGTGAAAATGTCAGTGCACTTATTTATTTATGTTTTACTCTTTCATTTTCTTTGCCTGTTTCAGGATGTTTCCCTTCCAGTATATTAATAAAAGAAATACACATTTGATTTAAATGGGGAACAGAATTTCATTGTGAATGTGTATTTTCTAATGCAAAATAGTATTAGGGTGGAAGATTGTTTAATCATGCAATAAAAGAACACATTTATACTATCCCAAATATCTGTCTTGGCAGATACTGGAACTAATTTGTAAATACTCTCTAAGTTAATGTCCAAGTCATATAAAAATGGAGATTTGGACTGGACTGACAAAGATAAGCAGCTCTGAGTCACACGGACCAATCACCAGGGAAAATATATTGTCAGCAACAGTAATTACAGCAGGTAATTGTGTCATTTACCCTGTTACAGACCAGTAAATGTGATGAGTTTGGAACATACCATCTGTCACACAGTGTTAACTTTGATGTTCAGGCTTTGGAAACCTGTAGCAGAATTTTTTAATGATAGTGCATTTGAAATAAAGAAGATGAAAGTTTCTCACTGTTCAATGCAGGCATAAATGGCCAGTTCTTTTCAAGATTGATTTCTGGAAGGGTGAGGGTCCATCAAGAGTAATCTTTTTAAATTTTTTTTCCTGTGTTTTCAATAATTTTGTAGTGTACACAGGGTTGGTAAGAATTTATTACCTTGTTCCTAGCTCTTCAGAAGGTGGAAATGGATGTAGAATTCAACTTCTGCCTACATTGTTTCAATGTTTCAGAAGTAAATAGAGATTGTGGTTGGTGCTATCCTGAACAGATGTTCCAATCTGCCTTGAATACCCTGTGTTTATTCACTTGGTATACTTTCCAGAGAGTGAGCTTCATCTTAGTTTGAAGTCCTTCGTAGCACCTCAGCCTAAATACTAACTTTTCCAAAGAGGAGGCATGTAAAGGAAGTAGGATTATGAAGTGAAGTCATCCTGGGCTGACAGTAGTATTAGGAAAATGGAATATCTGGTCAAGATTTCCTTTTTTTTTAACTCTGTGGTTTGATTCCAAATTATTATTTTGAATATGAACAATACTTAATGAAGACCTAATGTCATCAGTGGTTCTGCTTATTACATCCATTCATGGTGTTCTTAAATAGGACAGCAAATTTGATGGCAGAATTTTTCAGATATGTAAAGTTTGCCAAGATGCACTTATGCAAATCTTTATCCATGTAAAATAGACATAAGTATCCATATATGTAAGTACAGAAAAAAAAAAATTAAGCTTGATTAGCACCAGCAGTTACACTGTGTCAACAAAAGCATGATACAGACTAGAAAATCTCCCTGTAAAACAAGTAAATTAACCAGTGTCAAGTTTCACACCATTGCATGGAGGGAAAGAAAGATGAAAACTTAGATTCATTGCATCTCCATTACTATTCTATGCTGGATTTTGTTAGAAGCAGTGCAGACAGCTCTTCAGGTTATCTTCTGGCATCAATGGCTATGTCTGAACTGCAGAAGCCAGGAGCACCTCCTGACTTCTAAAGCTGAGTATGTGTGTCAGCTCTTCCCTGACCCTATGCTATGGTGAGAACTGGCTGTACCATTCTCCCCAGGTGTTTTTGTTTCCAGGGAATGCAGCTTAGGTGAAGTGTATGTGAATGATACGTTGGCTGTGCTGTTTTGGTGCATCTCCATATACTATCTGGGAGGATGTTCCACAGGGAAATTTGGGAGCATCACTAGAGACTACATCAAAGCTGACCTAAGGGAAAAGCATCAAAATTGTTCTGCTTTACCATCACTAAAGCATGTCTTTGTCCTCATTTTCAAGTAGATAATCCTCTTCAAAATCAGGTGAGACGCTGAAGGAAGGCCTCCTTTCCCCATAGAGCTCAAGCACTGTAGTTATCAAAACTAGTACTGTCCTAGTCGGTATCCAATGAGTCCTCTGAGAGCTTGTGTCACACTACTGCCAGGGAAATAAGAGGAATCATCTCTTGCAAAATCTTATTAGAATATATATTTAAAAAAACTAGTGTTTACTAGGATTAGAATGTGCTATACTCTGGAAATTATATTGACATGTAAATATGCAGTACTTCTCTAGGGATTTTTGGTCCCAGGATCTTTGTTGTAATTTCCACATTAATAAAGTACGGCACGCGTGTTAAAAGTTTTGGTTCTCATAGAGAGAAAAGAAATTAATGATTGGACATGGGAGGTGTTTTAGGGATGTATTTCATCATCACTTTCAAAGTCAGTATTTGTCTTTTTGTGAAACAAATTATCCTAGTCCCAAAAGTGCATCTCGGTCCATTCCTGTCTTGAGTCTCGTCAGAGCTACAGCCACCTTGCAGCTTTCTCCAGAGCACTCCTGGCCTCACAGGCAGATGCAGAGAGTGAGTCCTTGATCCTTCTCTTGATCAAGTGTTTTTTCATCTGCTTTTAACCCTGCATAAATAACTGCCAGTAATACAAATTCCCTGTTTTATCTTCCTGGTAGTATAACTAAGATGCAGTCCTGGACCTTTCTTACAGTGAGTATGAAAAAGAACACTGGATTTTAGCTGTATCCCAAAGTAGATTTTCTTCCTCAAGTTTCATTACAGTTTTCTTGTATTTCCTTTTTTATCATATTAACACCAAATATAGAACAAGTAAATAAGCTAATAGATAAAAGGGAGAAGTAGACATCTGGATGAGATGATGGCAGCTGTTCTCCCTGAAGAACAACAATGGACTGAGTAATCATGGACAGAAACGGCATTTCAGGAAGCAGGATGGTCTCTAAACAGACCTTGAAAATAGAACATGCACATGCCAGAGTTATTTTTATTATCAGCATAATTAAGAGAAAAAAGTAGGAAAATTATGGACATAGATCTACAGAAATTGTTTTTTACAGCTGCACTGCAGAAAGGATTAGAAAATGAGGACCAAGAGCAACATGGATATACAGGAGTGGATGAAGGTGAAAATCAATCAAGTAACTTGATTAGCAGTGAATAGACTGTTGTTGAGAGACCTGGCTCTTCATATCCCCAACTTTGAACTGAGGACATCTGCTGGTGGTCATTAATTAATGATTAATGACTTCAGCATTAACTAGTAATGATAGGACAAGGGGAAATGGACTCATGTTGCGTCAGGGGAGGTTTAGATTAGATATTAGGAGGAAATTCTTCACTGAGAGGGTAGTTAGGCACTGGAACAGGCTGCCCAGGGAGGTGGTGGAGTCACCATCCCTGGAGGTGTTTAAAGAACGATTAGATGTGGAGCTTGAGGATATGGTGTAGTGGTTAGAGAAATGCTAGGAGAAAGGTTGGACTTAATGACCCTGGAGGAGGTCCTTTCCAACCACAATGAATCTATGATAAGGGTGAACTGTGTGATGGTAACTATGAGTATTTAAATCATGGGTTCCATTTTGCGTTTCAGTTAAGGAATATATGTAGAAAAATGAATTGAGGCATATTTGAATTAGGGAGTATTAATCCAAAAATTTAGCATAAATAGAAGGAAAACACAGAATCATAGAACTGTTTAGGTTGGAAAAGATTTTTCAGATCATTGAGTCCAACTGTTAACCTTGCACTTCCAAATCCATTGCTAAGCCACATCCCTAAGCACCACATCTATACATAGAATCATAGAATTGTCAGGGTTGGAAGGGACCTTAAAGATCATCTAGTTCCAACGCCCCTGCTATGGGCAGGGATACCTCCCACTAAATTGGGTTGCTCAGAGCCCCATCCAGCCTGGTCTTAAAAACTTCCAAGGATGGGGCTTCCACCACCTCTCTGGACAACCTGTTCCAGTGTCTCACCACCCTCATGGGGAAGAAATTCTTCCTAATGTCTAACCTGAATCAACCTATCTCTAACTTTAATCCATTCCCTCTAGTCCTACCACTGCCTGACAGGCTAAAAAGTCCCTCCCCAGCTTTCCCCCTTCAGATACTGGAAGGCCACAATAAGGTCTCCTCGGAGCCTTCTTTTTTCTAGACTGAACAACCCCAACTCTCTCAGTCTGTCCCCATAGGAGAGCTGCTCCAGCCCTCTGATCATCCTCATGGCCCTTCTCTGGACACGTTCCACCACATCCATATCCTTCCTGTAATAGGGGCTCCAGAACTGGATGCAGTACTCCAGGCGAGGTCTCACAAGAGTGGAATAGAGGGGGAGAATCACCTCCCTTAACCTGCTGGCCACGCTTGTCTTGATGCAGCCCAGGACATGATTGGCCCTCTGGCTTGCAAGAGCACACTGATGGCTCGTGTTGAGCCTCTCATCCACCAGCACTCCCAAGTCCTTTTCTTCATGGCTGCTCTCAAGCCAGTCACTGCCCAGCCTCTATTGGTGCTTGGGATTGCTACGACCCAGATGGAGGACCTTGCATTTGGCCTTGTTGAACTTCATGAGATTGGCATGGGCCCACCTCTCCAGCCTGTCAAGGTCCCTCTGGATGGCATCCCTTCCCTCCAGTGTGTCAGCCATCCCATACAGCTTGCTGTCGTTGGCAAGTTTGCTGAGGGTGCACTCAATGCCACTGTCCATGGCGCTGACAAAGATGTTAAACAAGACTGGTCCCAGTACTGATCCTTGAGGGACTCCACTTGTCACTGGTCTCCACTTGGATACCGACCCATTGACAACCACTTTTTGGGAGCAGCCGTCAAGCCAGTTCTTTAGCCACGGAATTGTCTATCCATCAAATCCATATTTTACCAGCTTGGAGACCAGAATGTCATGCTGGACAGTGTCAAAGGTTTTGCTCAGGTCCAGGTAAATGGTGTCGGTTGCTCTTCCCCCATCTATTGATATTGTGACCTTCTCATAGACGGCCACCAGGTCAGTCAGGCGTGATTTGCCCTTGGTGAAGCCATGTTGGTTGCAGGGAATCACCTCATCGTTATTCATCTGCCTCAGTAGTGTCTCCAGGAGGATCCGCTCCATGATCTTACCAGGCACAGAAATGTGACTGACCGGCCTGTAGTTCCCAGGTTCATCCACCTTTCCCTTTTTGAATATGGGGGTTATATTTCCCCTTTTCCAGTCAGTGGGGACTTCACCGGAATGCCATGACTTTTGGAATATAATAGAAGGTGGTTTAGCAACCTCATCCGCCAATTCTCTCAGCACCCGTGGGAGTATCCCGTCAGGTCCCATGGACCTGTGTACTTTCAGGTTCTTCAGATGGTCACAAAACTGATCTTCACTTGCAATGGGAAGTTTTAAATACATCTTTTAAATACCTCTAGGGATGGTGACTCCACCACTTCCTTGGGCAACCTGTTGCCGTGCTTCACAACCCTTTCAGTGAAGAAATTTTTCCTAATATCCTGTTTAAACCTCCCTTGGTGCAACTTGAGGCCATTTGCACTTGTCCTGTTCCCTATTACTTAGACAAAGAGACTGACCCCCACCTCACTACAATCTCCTTTCAGAGAGCGATAGGGTCTCCCTTGAGCCTCCTTTTCTCCAGGCTGAACAGCCACAGTTCCCACAGCTGTTCCTTGTAAGACTTGTTCTCTAGACCCTTCACCAGCTTTGTTTCCCTTCTTTGGACACACTCCAACAAATAACATAATTCAATAAATTTACAGTATTTGCTCTTGAAAATAATCTCCATGTACTGAGACTTTAAGTAACCCTGCCAATTAGAGTTTAAACTAGTTAATAGGAAGTCTTAAAGAAATTAACCATCTGTCATTTCCCAAATGACCTTAATGGAATAATCCTTCCAAACTACCCATGTAATTACTACTAATTTTTGTCTTGTACATGAACTATATGAGGGGGAAAAAAAGCTTGTAATTAAGATAAACTCTAAGTGAGCATTTAAGTGTGTTGCCTATTGATAATTCAAGTAACTCTTATCTGTTGTCACTGCCATGTCAGATGGCCAACTACTCACCACAGTTCCATAGATCTATAACAAATCAATGGGAAGAAGACAGGAGGCTGAGGGTAATTTAAGAATGCAGAGGCATCGGAAGGAGAAAATAGCCAATATATTCTCTTTATTTAATTTATTTTAATTTAGTCTTTGTCCAACAAGGTCCTCACTCAGAAATTAGTATCTGTTGCATTGTATTACCAGATTATAGTTGTAGGGGTGTATTTTATTTATCTTTTGGGAAGTTTTATGAATTTCTGTTCCTTAAGTGTGATCTCAGCTCTTAACTTTCCAATGTTGGTAATGGATGGTTCAGGAAAACTGACAGCATAATATTCTTTACCCATAAGTAAGTGATGCAACTCAGTCACTATTACTTTTTGCTGTTGGATTGGATTCCAATTTTTAGTTTTTGTGGTTTTTTTCCTTAGACATTGGAGGAATCTGGATGTGCAAGGCAAATATTGTCAAGGCTTGCATTATGCAAGTAGAAAATGCTATATGGACTTATGTATGTTTTTAATCATGAAATACACAGCAGCAAGATTAGGGCTGATGTTGCATAGTGGTAAGATAAGAATGAGAAGGCATGTGACACACCTTGTGGACAGCATGTCAAAATTTTACTAAGTTCTGCAAGTATCTCTGCATAGATAATAAACTTGTTGAGACAGATCTCCAGCTGTCATTACATTGACATACAGCACAAGATCCAGTGGGTCCTGGTCAGTTAATGCCAGCAGACTCACTCCTTACGAAGCAGTACTTCACCCTGGATAACCTTCTGAAGTAACAGCATTTTTTCTTAAGCAAGACATATGGAATATTCTGGAGTAGTAGATCAGAATGAATCAAAGTAAAATGAAGTACATCACCCTTACTGTATGTGCATATATATATATGTACATATGAGTATGTGTATTTGTGTGTGTGTGTGTATGTAATCTATTTGCTGTGCAGCCAGATGTGCACAAGTGAATTAATTGCATCACCACAGAGTTTTTTGCATCTCTATGTTATATGTGTCGTAACAACTATTTAATGGAACATTCATACACACTGACTGTTACTATTGTTCTTACCATGGAGCAATAGCACATTTTGGAGTTGATTTTTTTTTTTTTTATATCTAGAAATACCTCAGTCCAGAAATAGTTTAGCTAATATAAATACTGAATTAAAAACTTTGATTCGCAGAACAGATTTTATAAATTTTAACACCTGAGCATAGAGTCTCGAACAGTGAAAAGTGGAATTTAGATATAATATATAATAAAGCTTTAGAAGTAATCATTGAAACCAGTACATTTGGTCTTAGATGTATGTGCAGATTCAGATTTGTTAATCATTAAAATCTCTCTTCAAAAGTAATTTTTACCTCTTAGCTTCTGTAATACTATTGTACCTGCCCTGTCCCCACCTTCATTATGGTGTGCAGTGAAATAAGTATGGCATTTCCATTAAATGTCACATGGTTTCTAAAGATGCTTGAAATAAATGTCCTCGGTGTTGCTTCTTGCAACATCAGAAATATATTTGGGCAGTACTGACATTTCTAAATCATGCAAATGTATCTGTAACAATTTTTGAACTTAAAAAACATATTAATGGTTCCCTTTAAATGTTTATTTTATAATTAATTTTTTTTTGCTTCTTTGTAATGCATGGTCCTATCTGCCCCTACAGTTCCTGATTTGATGTTTAAGATCAATGAACTCATCTTCGCAATGTCCTCCTTGTTTACGATGGCTTTCCACCTGCTTGGTTACAAAAAGAAATCAAAATGATAATCATGAAGCAATGGAGAATTATCAACAGAGCACCACCCTTTTTATTGCAAATAAATATTTCTACCTTTAATAAAGCTGGACAGTCTACCTTGCTATTAATAGCGAATTCTGGAAGACTATGTTTCTAATATGCTCTTCAAATTGGTTGGATATTGTGCCATGTGCTGGAGGAGTGAATGTAATATGATGCTTTATGTCCAGATTTTTTTCAGGTGTAGTTTAACCATTTGTACTCAGCCCATAGAAGAGCCAGTCCTGAAGTGTAGGCTGATTGCTCTGTTAGGTGCCACTGTAAGAAAGAATGTGAAGAAGTACTATGTCTAAATGGTTTTAAATGCATTATTGAAGCTAAGCTCAGATGATACAGAAGAACAAATCTGGATGGATTGATTGTACAACATCCTGATTCTTTTTTTGCTTTTTTTCACATTCCTATCATTTGAAAATCTCCGCTCCTGTAATTGAATCACAAAATTTCCTCTCATTCTGAGGCATTTTCCTCAAAAGGAAAAAAAAAGACACATCAACTTCAGTCCAAGAATCACTTATCAGACCGTGAATTTTTCGTGAGTTGATAGTATTGATTTAAGTAAAAATAGACCTGAAAGTTGAACAGATAGCCACAGAAGTGCTTGCTGTTTTGATACAATCTGAGTTGTGTGCTGGACCCTCTTCCTGAAATGTTAGCAAGAAGTTTCTTTTAGGAGGATACTGAAACACTGAAGCTTCTTATGTGGAGTAGGAAGCCAGCCATAATATCTTTGAATCCAAGCCCCATTACTTAGCAGATGGAAAATGAATTTTATTGATATTGTACACTTAAAGAAGAATCCATCTTAAAAGACTGAGTAGTTTTTCTTAGCCCAGTGAGTAAATGTTAGGAATGCACACCCAGGTGTGACAGTCATCTTTTAATATGAAGGACGTACATCCGTTCAAATGGTCTTCAAGGCCCCACTACTGCAAGGTGTTCTAAATACGATTAACAGCCTGTTGTACTGGAATAGGAGTAGCAAGTTTGCTTGGCATAGAGGCCAGAGCACTTCTCCTGCCTGTGAGTGCCTCAGTGGGCTTTCAGAGCTGCTCCAGCCACATGCATAGAGCCATTCCTCTTAGTGTGACAGCCTGTGATCACCTGCTTTACTCTAATATACTCTTATCTCTAGTAACGAGCTGCCATAGGTGCCAGGGATGCTTCTGCATTCCTAAGGCATGGGGTGAATGGCTACACTTCCTTATTGAGGATGATACTTAATCTGTGAAATTCAGTGATTTGAGCTTAGTTTAGCTCATGTGTTGTTATATAGACTGTGCTTCCTGAGGTACCAAAATAATGGCTTTGAAAAATATTTTGATCTACTGAATGTGTAATGTTTTGCACATTTCCATAGTTATTTTCCTGTTGTGTCATATACAGAACCTTTACAAATGAGAAAATAATCCATATTAAATATTTAAATAGCATAACATATTTAAATACTATCGTAGTATTAACACAAACTAAAACCACCAGGATGTTATTACGGTACAAATAACACTTTTAACCTAATTTGCGTGGTCATTACTTTAGTCTTCCTTTATTTTATGAGCTGATTTAGCATAAATACCCTTTCATCCAGCACGAGAGATTTCACTATGTGAGGAGGTTAGAGTTGAATAGTGTAACTGGGTTTTAGAGGGGCTGGATCATTTGGCAAACAATAACAATTTTAGTTACTCATGCTGAGAACAAAGTAATGAAATATCACGCTTCAGGGCAGGGACCTGCATCCTGTGCTGTGCTGCATCCAGTGAGGGACTCAACTCAGTAGGTGCTGATGCCTCCATACCTCGGGTTAAGGAGAGCATTGTTGGTGATATGAGACACATCGGTCCTTGTTTAGAAGAGGGATATTAGGTTAGTGTTATCAAAACCCAAACAAATAAACACTCAACAACAACCTCACAAAAAAAAAAGAAAAAAAATATCTGTGTAATGTTTAAAATTGATGGGTTACATTGTGGTGAATTTTTTCCCCTTTAAACAACAAGTACTTGCCACTACTAGAGGACAGTTTACATCTACGGACGGATTAGAGATGTGCCATTCTGCCAGTTTTATACTCCTACAGTTTATGGCCAGTATTGAAATAGCAAGCTGAACATTTCCATAGTGATTTGCAAATGTTAAGAAATTAATTTTCCTGACAACTCTGTGGGGTATGTGCAGACTTCAGCTCTTTATTTATAAAAGGGAAGATTCAAAGCAGTGTGACATACTTGAAAATGGGGAAGGAGGAGCATCTGATTCCAGATTTAAGACTCATGTCAGATAGCTAGAACTGGCATAAGCTTCACTAACAAAATTTTCTAAAACCTGGGCAAAATGGTGACTATGAAAACCTCACATGCAGATTAGTCCCTGTATGCTGATTGAAATTAGGTTGCATTTATGTTCCCTAAACAATTGCTTTTCCTGAAATTAAGATTTTAGGGGTCTGAAATTATTTATGGATAGATGAATACTGTTGATTCAAAGAAAACAGAAGTAATCTTTCCAGAAGACAGAAACATTTCATTTTGATGCCTACAGACTAAGATACTGCATTTAGAAAACAGTAGAGCACTTCATGTAGCATTTTGAAATGATACTTCAGAGTATCTTGGTTTGAAATTGCATTTTCCATTCCTTAAAATCACAACCTAAAACATTATAATATTTAGCAACCTGAACACCTATGCAATTCTTTTCTGTTTCAGATTAAACAGTGCATTGCAAGTTAACAGAAAATCTTTTTTCACTTGTTCACAAATGGGGTATTTCCCAGTTTGTCTAAGCCTGGTCACCAGACTGAGGAGTCTCATTCATTGTTCTCTGGTGCTAGGGCATGCAATGCCGAAAGTCCCTTGAACAGCAGGCAGACCTTTGTTTTTGGGTTATTTATTTCATCTATATAAAGTTCCTCATGCACAGTGAAGGGTAGGAAAACATAGGCTACATTTTGAAGTCGTGCCTTCTGCTAACCGTATCTTTTGCAGTTTGGAGCATGTGTCTCGCACCATTAGTCAGCTTTCTGAAGGAAACCCTATGAATCCCACATAAGATAAACCTGCATGAATAAATTACACAGTAGAGCTAGCATATGGATTTTCAGTATGCTAGCTGGCTCTTTGGCAAATGTTTACAGGAACACTGTAGCCCTACATAGAAAGTGTAATGGTGGTGGCTCCCTGTTAATGAAAGTGGAATTATGCCACAGCACAGTTATTACATGCAAGTATTTGCTAAAAATACATACCGTGGCTATCCCATGGTTACACGTTCACATAACCCTATTGTCAGTAACTGCTACTGAGATGACCTGTTTTTAACGTGGAAACCTATACAAAGCTTTTATTTTGCTGCATTTTAAAAATTCAAGACCATTCTGTTCTTGTTTCCCTTTTCAGAGCATGACGAATGTCTAACAAACCAGCACAACTGTGATGAAAACGCGCTCTGTTTCAACACCGTGGGTGGGCACAACTGTGTTTGCAAGCCAGGTTACACAGGAAACGGTACCATCTGCAAAGGTAAGCCGCTGAGAACCCCAAGGTTCACCAGTCTTGGATCTGGATGAGGTGCTTTGTCATAGCTGATACAAATCTTATCGTGTTCCTTGAGGAAGACAGACTAGGCTAGACCAGTCATTTAGGTCCTGCCCTTATAAGATCTTCACAGGTGGATAGATATACATTGACTTTGCATTTGGCTGAGCTCACAGTAATTTGAGGTAGATGGTATGCTCTAAAATTTGAAGTAATTACATTTCATTTCTGTGTCAAGTTAACAGTTTTTTATACACGCTGCACCATTCTTGGGGATGGCTGCTGCCAAAGAGTGGTTGTCAATGGGTTGGTATCCAAGTGGAGTCCCTCAAGGATCAGTGCTGGGACCAGTCTTGTTTAACATCTTTGTCAGCGCCATGGACAGTGGCATTGAGTGCACCCTCAGCAAACTTGCCAACGACAGCAAGCTGTATGGGATGGCTGACACACTGGAGGGAAGGGATGCCATCCAGAGGGACCTTGCCAGGCTGGAGAGGTGGGCCCATGCCAACCTCATGAAGTTCAACAAGGCCAGATGCAAGGTCCTCCATCTGGGTCGTAGCAATCCCAAGCACCAATAGAGGCTGGGCAGTGACTGGCTTGAGAGCAGCCATGAAGAAAAGGACTTGGGAGTGCTGGTGGATGAGAGACTCAACACGAGCCATCAGTGTGCTCTTGCAAGCCAGAGGGCCAATCGTATTCTGGGCTGCATCAAGAGAAGCATGGCCAGCAGGTCGAGGGAGGTGATTCTCCCCCTCTATTCCACTCTTGTGAGACCTCGCCTGGAGTACTGCGTCCAGTTCTGGAGCCCCTATTACAGGAAGGATATGGATGTGCTGGAAGGTGTCCAGAGAAGGGCCACAAGGATGATCAGAGGGCTGGAGCAGCTCTCCTATGGGGACAGACTGAGAGAGTTGGGGTTGTTCAGTCTAGAAAAAAGAAGGCTCCGAGGAGACCTTATTGTGGCCTTCCAGTATCTGAAGGGGGCCTGCAAGGAAGCTGGGAAGGGACTTTTTAGGCTGTTGGGCAGTGGTAGGACTGGAGGGAATGGATTAAAGTTAGAGATAGGTTGATTCAGGTTAGACATTAGGAAGAATTTCTTCCCCATGAGGGTGGTGAGACACTGGAACAGGTTGCCCAGAGAGGTGGTGGAAGCCCCATCCTTGGAAGTTTTTAAGACCAGGCTGGATGGGGCTCTGAGCAACCCAATTTAGTGGGAGGTGTCCCTGCCCATGGCAGGGGGTTGGAACTAGATGATCTTTAAGGTCCCTTCCAACCCTGACAGTTCTATGATTCTATGATTCAAAGAAAGCCCAGAGGTACCAACAAAGTTACAGCTGTGAAAACATTGTCAGATCTACATTGTCCACGTCAATCACTCGCTATTTTGCTTGGATGAACTGGGAGTTGTTTGGTATGCTGTGTCTTTTTATTGTAAATGAGAAAATCAGTACACTCACAAAACCCTTGTTACATATGAGGTGGTGCCTTGTTTTCTAACATTCTCATTCACTGGTAAACATCAGAAGTTATACTTCTAGTCTTAGAAAGATGCTTTCCCAGGGATATAATGCTGCTTTTATTTCCATTACATTTCACATCAGAGGAGATGATACTGCGTACTTGGGCCCAAATCTTTGTCCAGAGGCTCTGAGCATAGGATTTACAGGATACTTGAAAATAAAAGTGGTATAGCTGTTGGGGAACTGGCTCAGATGCAAGAAGTGATTCAGCTATAACAGTATCATACGCAGCATTCCTTGAAATTGTGCCTCAATCCTCTTGATTTGTTAGGTGTCAGAATCTCAGGGGCTGAAGTTAACATTGGTAATAGCCCACAAATAGCTTCTTCTGCTGTGTATTATTAAGGCTCAGCAACACAGAATTTCTTTAATTGCTAAGCTTGATTAATGACTCCTTCACCTGAGTCATGGGACGGTTTCTCTAAATATTCCTAAGATAAACAATTTTTTTGTAAAACATGACAGCCTAGTCCTCTTCCAGTCAAACACAGAGGTAGAGGGAGGGATGTCTGCAAATACACCCTTTTATGCTAGGCTCCCTTCTCTGGAGAATGGGGAAAAAGTCTTAGCCTGAGGAGGTTCAAACCCAGAGCTACTTCTTTCAGAAGAGAGCTCTGTCTGCACAGCTCACTCCTGTGCTGTGCTTGGGAGCATCCCTCAATCCTTCTGCTGGAAGTGGGTCAGCTTCCAAAAAGGTAATTGAGATTTCTGTGGGTCAAAGAGAAGGTGTGTAATCATAGAGCACCACATTAATCTCTTCTCTTCCCTGAAAAAGAGCTCTGACTCTAGGTCTGGCATTTCAGAAGGCACCTAGCCCCACTATTTCATTACTGAAAAGGCAGAGTACAGGAGAAGATTCTGAGCCTGTGTATTCCAAACTGAGAAATGTACTTCTCTGCAGCCCTGGCTTGGATGCCAGAGTCCTTCAGAGAGACCTGGATGTGCCTCTTTTCCCCATGTCTGTGGGGGACAGTTGCATGCACTGTGCACCTGGCTGTGCTCCAGTGCATCATGTCATCCTGCACCGGGAAGCTTAGGTGTCTCAGTGCCAGGGGCTCCTGCCACAAGGCTGGATAGCTCAAATTGATAACGCTCATGGTCTCTCTCAGATGAGCCTTAAGACCTCCTCAGTGGTGCTGTTACAGAGCAGCTGCAAACCGAAGCCTGGCATCTGCGGTGGCTGGTTGCAAGCTCAGAGCTAGACCAGTGCCTCAGAGCAACTCTTTGTGTTGGTGATAACCTCCATCTGTCTAGTTCCACCTAGAGTTTCTTGTGACTAGAGCATTTCTGATTCCATATTGCTGATGCAATCAGAGCAATTAACAGCTGATGTGTTTTCTATCAGAGATGGTTGCATATATGTCTGCAGAGGGGACGCTGTAAAGCGTACGCGTACTCGTAACCGTGTTTGGGGAATGTTGCACCAAAATACATAAGTGTGGCTTCTCAAATTGCAGCACGCCAAAGAATAAATCCAGGGATCGACTTCAAACTGTATATAGTAGAAGTTTTTAAGTTCTTTAGAATAGAATCCCTTGAGACAAAATTACTCTTATTATTGTTTTGATCTAATTGCTTAATCAAGGGATAAGATAGCCAATTTAGTGTGCAGTTGTACCTAACATGCTCAGGCCTTTGGGCAGGAGCAAAGACTAGCACTGCCCTAGGAAGAGTCTGTTTCTAGGGAAGATGTTGCCTTTCACTGCTTCCCAGTGCATGCAAAGAAGCACATATGTGAGCTGTTGTCTTCAGATGATTTACTCTAATCTCCTACTGTAGCTCATCAGCCCATCTGGCCAGTGAGGCAGGGGGGCCATAAACCATCTCTCTGTGACCTCTATCCTTAGGAGAAGGCAGTCTTTGCACTCAGTGCTACAGGGACTGCGTTTTGTGTCAGCTAGCCAGCAGCCTGTGGTCACCTGTATGTTGCTGAATGTATTTCAGTTACCCATATGTTGTGATTTTTTTTTTTGTGTTTTGCAGCATTTTGCAAAGACGGGTGTAGGAATGGAGGAGCCTGTATTGCTTCCAATGTGTGTGCCTGCCCACAAGGCTTCACTGGGCCCAGCTGTGAAACTGGTAAGACTACAACTGAATTTACAATGAATATCATCCAAGGAGATTTGAGGTAATCCAAGAATGTAGGATTATTTAAGTGTTTGCCCTGAAAGAGGAAGCTGCTACTAAAAGTTACTCACTTTTCTTATATGCCTCCCAAGAGAATATATTACAGCAGTTCTAATTAGAAGCACATGGACTGCAAAAATGAGAACATGAATTAAGACATCTTGGGTTTTGATGTTTCATACTTTATTATATAGACTTGCTTTTTGCCTCGAATGGCCTTTGGTATCTCCTATAAATTGCAGATAATCTGACATCTGGAAATAAATGCCAATAATTGATTACTTCTGTGCTGTAACTCTGTGACTGGCTCAGTAGCCCACCTTCCCTTGCAACCTTATTTAAAGACTTATGATTAACTCAGCTTTCTTTACTCTGTTTTAAGGCAAGTTTTGGTGTTTCTATTGCTTTTACCTCATTTCTCAGCCATTCCTTTCTCTTCCTGCTACTCCTGAGGATGGCAGTACCACAAAGCCTTGTTTTAGAACTTTGTTAATCTAGTCAAATTATATTGCCTAGTAGAGTATGTAGAATGTTAATACTTATCATCTCAAGTGCTTCTAAATAATTTCTCTAAGTTCAAATGAATAGTTTCAGCACCTTATTGCTGCAGAATTTTTACATGTACTCTTAACTGTACATGCCTCCAGGAGGCAAAGGGAGAAAGCTCGCTTAGATTAATTGGCTTCAGTATGCCTAATAAAAGGGCAGTCTGCCACCTATGATTGACTATAGTTGCCGTTCTCTATTGCCTTCAATAAATCTTCCAAACAGAGGAAAGGAGGTCATTTGAGCAAGTATTGCTTTCATCTGACTTGTAAACATGTCCAGTTTAATGAAAAACACAGATGTGAATTCTGTATTATCTGGCCCATTTGAAAGGTGAGAAATGTGATTGTTTCCATTGTTCTGCATTTGAGCGGATATTGCCACAGCACACAAGAGGGATGCTGTGTGAAAAGCAGTATTCTGATTGTTCATCTATTTCTAGAAAAATGTCAAAGAGCAAGTTTTCAAGTATTCCTCACTGTTTCACAGACTGCAAATAATGCGGTACAGGGTACCAAGGTCTTTTCAATGTAACATTGTTGTGTTTTTGCTTGGAACAAATTGTGTGGTAAGATAATGCTCAAGTATTCAAACAGTTACTTTTTTTTAATTAATACTTGTCTTACATGCTCCTTGCAGCATTCTGCTGTTACCAGCTAAACAGGACATGTATAATTTCAAGGCCCATATTCATCTTTTCCAGCATTATGCTCCGATTTGAAGTGTGTGGACCAGAAATGTATTTACTTTAGTCTCCTTGCGTAGTCATTAGTAATAGCCATTTTCAAAGAGAGATCTTATTGGCTTTTCTAAATTGCCCCTGGAAGTCCTGTATCTGTTCACTTCTTTAGAGGAGAACCCAGGGACACTCTCCTCCCAATTCAGAAAGTTCAGGCACCTTAAGCTAACTCGAATTAGCTTAAGTGCATTCAGCTCCAAATGTCCTTTGACAGCAGCCAGACTGCTGGCCTAACTGCCCATCCTTCCTGCCCTTCAGGAAACATATAGGAGGGCAGGTGCATACTTGGACCACAGCTTACACCTGTCTGAATGTCTGATCTCAATATTAGTATACCAACCTGATATCTCATAGATAATGATACTGTTATGGTTTTGGACAGTTTGCCAGCCCTAAACCAGTTTTGTAGGTCAGCTTTGCAAGGAGAAGCCATTCAGTCCTGGTGGACCTCCATTGGGCATCATATTATTGATGCTTACTATTGAAATAAGTAATGCTAGAGTTCAGCCACAAGAGTACAGATCTGGTCACCTAATTTGGATACTGATGTGCAAGAGTAGGATTGTAATCTGCATACACATGGCTTTGAAAAATAAAGTCAGAGTGGCAAATGGAAGAGATGTTCTGTTGCTAAAGAGCAAAAGCTGGTTTGTTCTAAGACTGCATTGTCAGAAAAATACTGCTGCATACAGCTGTAAAACCTGAGCATCAGACAGTACATATTCACTTCCAGTGAATACAACGGTTTCCTGAAGGTGCTCCTCATTAGGCTTGAAGTGATTCAAGACATTCATGCTACAAATAATTTATAGTGGGAGCGGCCCTTTTTGAACAGCCACTTTAACTACAAAGGTGATGTAATCTTTTCTAGGCAGACATCTTTAGTTGCGATCCCATACAAAGAACGAGGAGGGTTGGTGTAAAGATGCCAAATCTATTTGTAAATCTAATATTACTTATTTCTGTTTACACTACATATATTTAAAAATTGTTTAGTGAATGAATCTTGGCATTTTTTACTTAAATAAAACATAGTTCTATAGAAATTGTCAGCAGCTGCTGAACCTATGAATTAATTAACAGGAGATTGAATCTATACCCTAGCAATAACCTAGAAAATACAATCATCAGTTCTTACTGTTTCTTTCTGCAAAAAGCTGGATGAATAGCTTGGTTTAAATAATTTCTTAACATCATGGAAATGATGAGGTTGGAAGGGGCTGCTGGATATCAGCTTGTCTAATCACCCTGCTGAGAGCACACTCAAAGAGAGCTGGTTTCTCAGTCCTGTGCACAGTTGGATTTGGAGTGTATTCTGGGTTGGAGACTCCACAAGCTCCCTGGGCAACCACTTCCAGTGTTCCATCACCCTCACAGTTTAAAAAAAAAAAAAAAAAAAATTGTTTTATTCTAATGCAATTTCCCATCCCCCTTGTCCCTTTCCTGGGCATGACTGAGAAGCATTTGGCTTCCCCCAACACCATCAGGTATTTATGCACATTGATAAGATCCCTCTCAGCCTTTTCATTTCCAGGCTGAACATCTAAGCTCTATCAGCTTCTCCACATCTGACAGATGCTCTGGTCCTTTAAACAGCCTCACAGCACTGCGCTGGATTTGTTCAATTTCTCTTGTACTGGGGAGCCCAGCATTGGACCCAGCATCCCAGATGTGATTTCGACAGTATCAAATAGAGGGAAAGGATCGCCTTCCTGGCAATGCTCTTCCTAATGCAGCCCAGGAGGCTGTTGGCCTTCTTTGCTGCAAGGACACATTGCTGGCTTCTGTTCAACCTGGTGTCCACAAGGACATCCAGATCCTTTTCTGCAAAGCTGCTTTTCCACTGGCTGGTCCCCAAGCTGTGCTGGTGTCTGGAATTGTTCCTTAATAGCTGTAGGATTTGACATTTCCCACTGAACTTGATGACATTCCTGTTGGCCCATTTCTCTAGCCTGTTGAGGTTCCTCTGAGTGGCAGCACAACTACCTGGTGTAGAAATGCCTCTTCCAAATTTTGTATCACCTGCAAATATGCTGAGGATGCACTCTGCCTTACTGTCTGGAATAGTAAGACAATACTGGCCCAGTACCCCATACTTAACCCAGGTGTATGCTACTAATTGACTAGTCTCCAATTGGACGTGGTAAGGCTGATCACAGCCCTCTGAGCCCGTCTGTGCAAGTTTTCTTTCCACCTCCTTTTCCATTTATTTAGCCTGCACTTCACAGCTTGTCTGAGGATGAGAGCATGAAAAGCCTTACTAAAGTCAAGATGTCCAGTGCTCTCCTCCCATTCACCAACCTAGTCATCAAGGCTATCAGGTTGGTCAGGTGTGACTTCCGCTTCATAAATCAGTGCCGACTGTTCCCAATCACCTTCTTGTCCTTAAGTTGTTTAGAAATGGTATCCAGGAGGATACCATCAGCTTTCCAAGGATGGAGGTGAGGCTGATTGATCTGTAGTTGTCTGGATCTTTGACCTTCTGAAAGATAGGAGACACATTTGCTTTCTTCCAATTCTTAGGAGCTTCTCTCAGGTTACCATGGCCTTTCAAAGACAATTTGGGTTGCCCTCACAATGACATCAGCCAACTCCTTCGGCACCCCTTGATGCATCTGTAGTGGGTCTGGCTGAGCTGCTTTTCCCCATCCAGCCCTCATGCTGCAGCACTGGGAGCTGGAGGGTGTTGATAACACACCCGTGTTATGACTGCCAGTGCTCACACGGCACCAGAGCCTGGGGGGGCAAGATTGGGGAGGGAATACAGCCGACCTGAGCTGATCAGTGGGATATTCCATACCATGTGACGTCAGCTCAACTATAAAGGGAGAGGGCAGGAGGAGGATGGGGGGGCATTCTGCTTTGTCCTCCAAGCGGTGGCTATGTGTTTCTGGAGCCCTGCTTCCTGGACTCAGCCCGACATCACCTGCAGACGGGAAGTAGAAAATAACATCTTATCTATCATAACCCACACCCCTGTGCTTTGCATCTTATTCTCTCCCTGCGTGCCATGGTGATGGGGATTGGGGGGAGTGATAGAAGGGTTTGGTGGACACCTGGTGCCATGCCAGGGTCAACCCACCACAGCATCACATCAGGTTTGATCAACCTCTGTTTTTTTCCTATTTATTTAAATATTGATCCTGGGACTCCTGAAGGCAGATCTTACCAGTAAAGGCCAAGGAGAAGAAAGCATTGAGTACCTCACTGTTTTCCATGTCCTTTCCAAAACCCATGCCTGTACACTTGATCAGTGTCTCTATATTCCTCCCAAAGCCTGAGAGGGATGAGGCTGTCCATGCTTAGGTCTTGCCTATGGAGCCAGTCTTACGTTGTAGAACAAGCCATTCAAGAATAAACCAGAGCTGAAATAGCTGGGATTGTTGGTGTTCAGAGCATCCTAATTGTTGATGAGGCTGTCTACTGTGTGGCAAAAACCTGGCCTGTTTCTTTGGTGTCTGTGTCAGCTGAGGGATGTACTGTTCCATGTGATGGAACTAACAGCTCCTCCTAGCCTTCCAACAGAGTGGAGAGGAGTGGAGGCAGTGACTGCAGGGCATCGCTAAGCAGGAAGCACACACAGCCTGCTTTTGATGGGAGAGGTCAGAAGTCTTCTGACAAAATTATCTTGACACTGAAACATGGTTTCAGGGCAAACCCATTCACCCAGAACTCAAAGCGATTTCCCCAGTTCTGGTAGATTAGCACCAGAAGCTTGCTTGTGTTTACAGGCACAGCTCTAACTCTCTTCAACTGTCAGCTGCTATGGAAAGGCTATATCAGATTCCTAAACTGAATGCTGCTTTTGCAAAGAGCAGTGAAGCCCCGTGTAATTAAATGTGTTAATGGGTTTCCTAAAACTTTTTACTTCCAGATGGGTGCTTTTGGGGTGTCAGTAGGAGCCACATCTCTCTCAGGAACATAAGAAGGAGAATCAATTACTACTATTACTACTGCTAGACAGGTATTTCTATGAAAATTGGTATTCACTGTGTATGCCTTGCAGTTAACAGCTATTACAACACCTTAGAATGATCTGTTGGAAGCCTTTGAGATTAATCATGGCCCATGTCCTGTGCAATTGGATCAGTGGAACGAGGAAGCAGATGTAAGAATCATGTGCAGATATATCAACCTGCAGCACCTTTGTTTTTTGGGTTTTTATTAATTGGTAGCAGAACAATGAGATGTGGGAGAATTCCTGTTTTGCTTCCTGAAGGATGTGGGTTGAGGCATTGTTGGGGATGCATTCATTGGCTTAGGGAAGTGGGGTTTATGTGTTAAAAGATTTTCAAGCCTTACAAAACACAGTAGCAGTTAACCCAGAAGAGCAACCTCCTGCAATGGGGAGAGCTGAGACTACCAGGGGAATCTAAAAATATTTGTGCCTTTTATTTTTTTTCAAAATAGCTGGTGTAATATTGTCTTCTTTGGTTGTAAAATGATGAATTCTTCAATGGATATTTTAAAATGCTATCTTAAATTGTATATGAAATGTGTTTTGGTTTAGAATCCAACACAGGATGACTTTGCTATATCTGCTTAATGTCCCCTTTAATTTGATGACAGACCTTTAAGAGTGGATTTGTTCTTGTACTATATAGTCATATCTGCTAGTGCACGTATAGAAGATTACTGCATTTTTGCTGCTTGTCAGCTTCTTTTTTTGAGTTCACACACTAGTTCTGTGCTTTGCATATTCCCCCGGTCCACTTTTAATTATGCATGAGATCAAATAACAGAGTTTTGCTACTAGTAGCATTTTGATGTAGTTTTTGTTAACAGGTTGGATGGAAGTATATGGATTCTGTATGCATAGTTGGTTGTTACATGTATTTCCTGATAATGAACTTTTCTTGGATATCATGGGGGCCATGTACACCTGTTATTAAGCAATCCATGGCAAACTGCTGAAAATAAACTGTCACATAAAGCTGTTACCTTTGAAAGAAACTGTTGAGAAAAGGTTTAACTTGGAGAATCTACATTCATCCCACTATATATTACTACTAACAGTTGGCTTAATTAAATGTGTAACTGAATTTATGAAAAAAATGGTAAGCATCAGGTATCTGATCACCCTCTGTTATCTGATCTATTATCAGATATAGCCTAATCCAAGCAACACGTATTATTAGGCTCGTCTCTGTATTTTTTTCCTCCCCGCCCCGGCTTCTTCCCACATATGGAAAGCTCAAAGAAAAATATCATAAGAGTTGTCAGTCCTTCGTGGAGAAGGAAAAACTGTTGGTGTTGCTAAGACAAATTTTTGCAACCTTGTGCTTAATAGCTGTAGTTCAAAATACTGAAATACAACTAAGCCAAGTGATTTTGGTAAATAATTGTTATAGACCAGATCTATTTAGAGTTTTGTGCCACTTTCCATATAAGCTAATTAATTAGCATGCATGACTGTTGCTCTTTTCAGCAAATCTAAATTAATTCATTCATGTCCACTGACCATAATAATAGAAGGCTTCAGATTACTGAAGACTGTTATTATTTCTGTTCCAAAACCAGTTTGTGAATACCTTTGAATTCTAATACACCAGTTATTAGAAAAATAATATTACTAGTATTGGAATAGAAGGCTTTCTCAAAGTAACTAGAAAGCTTGTGAACTTTGCTTATTTTGCAAAAATTAAGGATTTTAGTACTTATAGCATTTCAAGAGAATGCTTCCATTTAAACCCTTGATCCCTTGCATTCATCTAAGACTACCACAATCAGTGCGTGTGGCCAGGTAGGCTCTGAAGGTAAAGCTGTAACAAAAATGACATTTGAAGCCCATAGAGCACTGAACCAATTCTGTAAGAATTGGAATTACTTTTGGCATAACTCTTAAAAATTCTTGGATCTGGTCTAATGAAAAGTCTCTTTAAACCATGAAAGTATCACAGTCAAAACTTTCTCAACAACTCAGCCTGCCATTTGTTCAGTTTTAATTTTACAATGAACATTTAAATTACTGATAGTCAGATTAATGTTTAGAACAGAATTAAATTTGTGGTACAAGTATGTAAGGTCCTGCACAGACCTAGAGTAAGAGAAGTGCCCTTTAGCAGCTCATAGTCTCACCAGGGGAAGTTGTTTGCATGCTAGGATAAATGAGTATAACATACATGCTCCTTGAGCAGGAAGCATATTAGGGTTAATAATTTTATTCTCTGAAATCCTTAGGGAGTTACTGGGCTTTTTAATGAATGAGGGAGCAAGAGGAGAGTGGAGCAAACGAGAAGACAGCAAGGTCATGGGCTGTTCAGAGCGATAGCTGTGAGAGGAAGGGATGCCTCCCATAGTTCATTGGTTTTCATAGCCCACCTTCTTGCTTGGATCCTGGTGTCCTGAGACTTCAGGGTTCTGTTTTTGGAGAGGCTCCTGAGTTTGCGACTTAGAGGATCCTTTCAGCAGGAGCTGTTTTAATTACATTAAAGGGCTGACTTGAATTCACAGTAATAAGGAAATGTTGAGTTCATCTGTGGAGCCTGGATAAATCTTTCACAAACAAATAGTACTTGAGCATGATTTGCACTGTAAAACATTTTAATAGATCCCAGTGTGCAGTACGAATTCATCATATTCTGAAAGTCAGGCCTTTTGGAGTCACTTGAGTCTGACATTCCAACATCAGTAATTTTCAGGGTTTGTAAGCTATTCAAAACTTTTCCCTTGGTGCAAGGAAAAAAAAAAAAAATCACCCAGGACAAAAACCCCACAGAATCTAAATTGTGGCTTGCAAGCAGCTGAGATCCAGCTGACTTGCTGGGCTACACCCTGTTGTAGCCCTGCAGCCGTGCTGGAGGCTGTGGTATCAAGTATCTTTGTAACCCAGAGCCCCACTGTGGCAGGAGGTGAGTGAGATGCTCGAGGTGTTATACCCAGCTCATTGCTGGATTTAGCTGCCCTAGCCTTGAGGAATTACTGCCATTTCTCCTCCTTGAGTCCTTCCACGTGTTCTCCATTTCCTGGGCAACTGTCCTGGCTTCCTGCCCTATGGAAATTTGGGTATGTGACACGTTGGTTTGGTAAGTTTGGCCTTTCCAGCCATAGCTCAACACAGAGTTCTCAGTATCCTGTTTGAACTGGTTTAACACTAAACTTGTTAACAGTCAGGATCTAACTGTACTTCCTATTCTCAAGAGCCAGATCTCTGAAATGAAAACACTTCTGCATTATTCCACACACCTGCATTTAATTAAGATTTTCTGTGGTTTCCATTTCAGTAGAAAGAAACAGGACCCAGTTGCTTCAAATAATGTAATGATTGTGCTGAGGATGCTGAAATATCTTACTTTATAACTCGCACCTTTGCTATATAAAGTCATTACCCAGCTTGCAGATGCTGGATAATGAGTGGTCTGTGTTATAGCCATGGACTTCTCAGAGATGGCTGCTTTGCATGTCAGTGACTGGTTTCAGGGGCAAGAACAGTGTTGTTGGAGCTAGCCTTGGTTTATTTGAGGTAATGCATGTAACTAGTATGTTTAGTGACACAGCATTTTACTCTGTATTATTCCATTCTAAATTCTGTCTTGCTGCTGGAAAAGCAGATAGTAGAATCATGGGCAAACTTTACGGGAAGCATCCTATAACATCAACTTCCGTGTCTCCTTTAACCATAAGAGCAAATTTGACTTAAAAAGACTGATAGGTCACTATGATAATTTTTCAATAAATTGATACAGAACCCTAATAAAGAATTTTGAAGTAGTTAATTTGTGCTTTGCAGACCTATCACCAAACTACAGTTATGCAATGTGAAATAAGCACCTTCACATAGAATTTTTTTTGGTGACTTGAGGAGCAGTTAACAGGAAATGACTGCATGAATTACTTCCCTAGAAAGCCACGCCAGTCTATCAGTCCTCTGATGGATATTTCTGCTCTTCCTGTGGTTGCAAAATTTTTAAGTGGTTGCAAAATATAAGGTGACTTTTGAGATTTGAACAGGTACGTACTAGTAAGGAGTAGGCTCAAATTGACACAGTAATTTGCATGGTCAACTTAATGTAATTTTCCTGTTGCCCAGTGTCCTGGTTTCACACAGGGTGAAAGCTATTTAATTTTACCTTCTGAGCTACTGTAGGCAAACAGTGCCCAAGAGCAATGATTCAAATATTGAACAGTGCCCCAGTGAATAATCTAATCCAGTACCTTTGTGGTGTCCCCAAGTCACTTGAATAGTTCACTGTTTTGGGGTTGTTTGTTGCCTTTGTTTTGGAGGCTTTGTTTCTTTTGTTTGTTTGTTTGTTTGTCTTGCCTCAAATTCAAATAAATAGTTTTTGAGAACAGTAGTTCATGAGTTTGGACATCCACACTGCTTACATGCTTCTGCATTGTTTTGTTTGGTTAGTAGAATTTTCTGAGGTACCACTTAGGGCACAATATATCATATATACTTCTGACTGATGATTAATAGGGAGAAATATCCTAGTAATAGAGGGTAACCATTCCAGGCAGGCAGGCCTGATTTGTACTGTCGAATATGAAATTCCTAGAAAGTCTCTGAAAAATCTTGGTTACTTTAGAGCAGAGAGTGCAAAGTAACTTCTGGTTCCTATGTTTGTTCCTGCTCCCCTGTTGATACACTTTGCATAAAATCATGAGGTTAGGAGCCGTTATCTTCACAGCGTCGGTTCTGGTCAGGAGTTTTGTTCATATGATACGTCTGGAGAAACAGAGGAGGAAAAGAAAGCAAGCAAATTATGGCTTATTATGCATTTATGCATTTTCAGCTCCCCAAGACTGAGTGTGATAAGGTGGGAATTTTTGTGTACCTTAAAGATTGAATCTGTATGGGTATTACCGAAAAGCTGGTATTGAAAGTCCTGTAGAGTAGTTCTGTTGGTGAAATGATTTGTTTTCCTTAGTTATGGTCTTCTGTATTCAGACAAAGGTATTTTATTAAAAATATAGGGTATTATCTTTAAGAACCATCTCACAGAAATTCAAAATTAGTGATTACTTTGTCCTTTTTTTTGTTTCATTTTGGGTTTTTTTGTTGCCATACTCCTCATCTGTTTTTGTTTCTAGACAAACCTGCTTAAAATAACTGTTTTCCTAACTGATCTTCTCTCACTTTCATTTCCTAAAAGTGGGCCTCATATACAACTGATACAAATTGATACAGTTCTCACCACATACACAGCTATGTGTTTTTAATGAGCTGCCTTTGCATATTGATCCAGTTTCTCTAGTTAATTTCCATTAAGGAACAATAATAACGCGTTGTAATGAGTCATTCTAGAATATTCATTTGGTGCTTATGTAAAAATGACTCTACCATTGAGGTCAAAACCATTTTGGTATCTGACCAACCGTAAGGAAACAAGGACTATGAAGTGTGCTGTTGTAATTCTCACCCTTTAATATATTTCTGAAGTTAGGCCTTGGGTGAGCAGGATTCCTATTCAGTTAGAGTCTAGCTGAAGGAACTATGACATGCAGTGTGTTTGTAGCTTTATTCATAAATCATCTGCCTCTCCCCCCCTGTCCCCAATTAGTATTCTAGGTGAACACCTGTCCAGTCCAACATGTGTAAAAGTAAAGCAAGTTACTACTAATCCTTGTACCTTTAGATGTATTAGGCATACCATGGTTTGAAAAAAGTCAAGGTACAGTTGATTTCAAAAGAGGCTTTGCCCCCATAAGGATCTCAAGTGTGATGCATATTTCTAAGCTATTTAAATGACTTCATCCGAAATTTCTTGACTTTGCCAAAGCCTAAAGTTACTGCAAAGCATTTCATATATTACATCTCAAGAAATACTAAGCACTAAAGAGGCAAATACTGCAATCTCCACTTTTTTAATTGGGCTTCAGTTGATCTTAGGAAGATAGAGGCAGACAGTGGAGCAAACACTGGCAGAAGCTAAGTAGAGGCAAAGGTTTTAACTCTCTCCTGACTGTACCTCTTTTAACTGGCATCTCCTTCAATGCTGACATCCCACAGAGGCAGGGGACAGGGTAGCATGTGGAATGAATGATGGAGTAGCAGCTTTGCTCTCAAGGATTTTAGGTGTCAAAAGGCATGTCCCTCACTCCGTTTTAAACAAATACACTGAAACAAGAGGTGAAGGTTGAAAACTCTCACATTTTGTGAAACAACCCAGATTTGCTGCTGGGTTGGGATGGAGGACTCCTCACACCCTTGCCCTGCTCCAGCATGGGTCCCTCTCATAGGAGGCAGTCCCCCACAAACTTTTCCAGTGTGAGTCCTTTCCATGGACTGCTGTTCTTCACAAACTGCTCCAGAATGGATCCCTTCTGTGGGGTGCAGTCCTTCAGGAAACAGAGTGCTTCAGTGTGGGTCCCCCACAAGGTCACAAGTCCTGCCAGCAAACTTGCTCCACTGTGGGCTTCTCTCTCTCCAGAGGTTCACAGGTCCTGCCAGGAGCCTGCTCCAGTGAGAGCTTCCCATGGGATCACAGCCTCCTTCAGGTATCCACCTGCTCCAGGGGGGGGGGTCCTCCCTGAGCTGCAGGTGGTCAGCCTGCCTCACCTTGGTCTTCACCACAGGCTGCCAGGGAATCTCTGCTCTGGCTCATGTTTTAGTTTCCTTCTCCTTTTTATGTTATGCCAGAGGCACTACCATTGTTGCTGATGGGCTTGGTCTTGGCCAGTGGCGGGGTCCGTCTTGGAGCCATCTGGCATTGGCTCTGTCAGACATGGGGGAAGCTTCTAGCAGCTTCTCGCAGAAGCCACTCCTGTAGCCCTCTGGTACAAAAAACCATCTCTGTCCCCTTTGTCTTGTCTGAGATTTATCCATTCATTAGTATAAAGGATGGAAAGTGGATAAATTTTATTTGTCCTCCTCCAGCCCAAAAGAATGTGCAAGATCCTTCTCAGAGAGAGCAAAAACTTCTGGCACAGAGTTTCTGCTGAAACTTCTCCAAGAACCTCTGCATGACTTTCTTTTCCTCAGGAAAGAAAAAACAAAACCAAACAACCTCCCCCCCCCCCCCCCCCCCCAAAGATAAAATAAACACCATACAAACCAAACAAAAAAACCCAACAGCAACAAAACACAAAAAAAAAAGACTCCAAAAAAACTGCTTTGAAGGATTTTAGTCATAAATAAGCTTAGGAAACTTGGGCATGTGATGTTTACAGTCCAAAAGTACCATTAGATTCAGAAAGGACTGTTGCTAAGAAGAGAAATAATACTGCATATTCCACAATACCAATAAAAATTAGCAAATAAAACTGATTGTTATTTGAATTGTTATTGTAATTAATACTTGCAGCAAAGTTCATCTAACTTTGACAGTAAAAGCCCAAGTCTTTATTTTTGCTATTACAAGGAAGTTCAAAACAGAAAAAGAAAATATGATTGGCAGTCTCAGAGACTGTAGTAGAAAGATGGTAAGATAACCCCTGGAGAACAATCCTTTTCCACAAGGAATGCTCTATTTTAACAGTGCTCCAAGTGCTAATTCAAGCTACAGAAAAAGAAGCATATGCAGCCCACAGATGGGTTACAAATGTGGCATATATGATATAGATAAGCTGTTCATAAGAGAGATTCTGAAATTGAACATGCTGGGGTACAAAACAGCTTCCTACTCCTCCCTTTCTCCAAATATTTTCCCTGAACATGTATAATAATATGAAGTTAATTACCTGTGTTGGTTGCTGTATCTAACCAGTTTTTCAAATATCCATAAAAAAATAAAAATCCTTAGAGTGCAGCAGAACTTACAGGAGACTATTACATTTTTACAGAAGAATAAAAGCTTTTGGTCTACAGAAGTGAGATCTGTTTGAAACAAATAATGTAAGAGTTAAGTGAATGTCCTTGTGACTTCTATGATCTATCTGTGCTACCAAGTAAAGCAGATGGGGGGAAAAGGGCAAGGGGTGCAGCATCCATCTCTACAGGTCAGTACTCTCCCTCTCACCTCTCTCCAAAGCATGTTTGCCTTCTCTGTAGTTTGTTTCCCAGTATATTACTGTTCCCCGAACCATGCCTTGGCATTGTCGCATGTGATATTTACCAAATCAGCACTGTTACTTACAGGTTTTCACCCAGAGTTTTTTATGTACAGAAAAAATTGGTAGAAAAAAAGCTGGTATAAGCACTTTCCCCATTTTACAGAAGTGGAAATCAAGACACATGGGGAAAGTTGAGTCGGTGGCAAGGTTTACGTAAGAAGTCAGTGGATGTAAAAGTCCAGTTATCTGGACACAAAAGTCCAGATAAGCATTAGGTCATCTTATATCTGCTCCCCTTGCTTCTATGTTCAATTACAAAAATAGCTGAGAGAAGACAGGGTGGGATTTATATAATATTTTTTCTGAGTAGGAAGTGCAGACAATTCATAAAACCTAAGAAAATACTTTTCCTTTGTTTTTCCAAAAGGATATATTCTAAAATGACCAGCTCATTAAACTGCAGAAAAAGCTTTAAAAGTTGTCTGTGAGCATAAACAAATGAAATCTTCGGCAGGACAAGAGGGAAGCTGGGTTTCTGCGGATGAGATGCTTTTTACTTCACTGCAATGTCTGGAAGGAAGGTCATCCTAATCCCTGTTACCACCTGAGTTTTTCTCAGATCTGAAAAATAAGCTCGAAAATGAGCGGTGAGACAAGGGCTGGTGACTTTAGAAGCTTGGAATGTTTTACTTTGCTTTACATTTTTACTTTTATTTATTCGCAGAGTAAATCTTTGACAGAAATTAAGTAAAAAATGGCTATATTGAGTTTGATGAGCATTCTGGATTTAGGCATGAACGTTGCTTAGCTCATCCTTTCTGTTCCGTAGCTTAAGATGCTTTGCTGCTTCATCCTTCTCTGTTTTTTTCTCCCTTCATTTTCATTGCCTGACACAGTTTCTTGGGTTTGTATTACTTCTTTCCTCCCTCAGAGTCCTTGTCAGTTTTAAATAACAAAAGATTTTTTTTTCTCTGTGGAAGAGCCACATACTAGTGCTTACCTTCTTCTCTTCGTATTTTCTTTAGCCTGTTGCAACACTACAATCCTATATGTAGCAAATTAAAAGAATAAAGAGAAGCCTGGGAAGAGAGAGTGCTACAAAAGAGCTTTGAAGAGACAGGATTTTTTGATCTTGATTTTTTTTTTTTTTTTTTTTTTTTTTTGGTTATTTGTTAAAAAACATCAAAATGCATCCAGTACTTAGCTATTATTTGCTAGAGGAAAGAACCTCCTTTACTAAACATGAAAACTAAAATTTCAATTAGATTCTTGAAATACAGTGGGATATAAATAGAATGTGAATAGTGCAGCTGGGCAGCATTATAATAGAATTTCCTTCTGTTATATAAGAGAGATAGGGATGACCTTCATCACTCACTGTAAGCTCTCTCTTTTATGAATTACAAGCCATTCAACTATTAGTGGAATTGAAATCTATAACACTGCCAATCATTGCCCCGTATCCCTAGGGAGCCCTTCCTCTTGCTGTCACCGTGAGGGAGTCTGCAGTCTCTGCAGATACATGCCAGTGATATGTTTATAGCCCAAGCAAAGGAACAGTGTGGGTTTTTTTTCCTTTTCCATGCTTCAGCAATTTTGTACAATCTGTACATGATTTTACACTTCAGGAGAAGCAATGTAAATTAATAGTCACTGGTCTGTGGACTGAGAGTCATGGTAACAAGTCACTGGTAAGAAAATGTAGGTAAAAATGTTTTAAACCTAAGCACACATATAATATGTGCGATACCCTGACCAAAGCATAGAAGACCCTATCAGAAGACCAAGTTCATAGAATCATGGAATCATTCAGGTCGGAAAAGACTTTTGGGATCATCAAGTCCAACCATTAACCCTGCTCTACAAAGTTCACCCCTAAACCATGCCCCCCAACACCACATCTAAACGACCCTTAAACCCATCTAGGGATGGTAAGTCAACCACCTCCCTGGGCAGCCTATTCCAGTGTCTCACTACTCTTTCTGTGAAAAATTTTTCCCTAATGTACAGACAAAGTTCAAATCAGGCTGTCACATCAATTCCTAGTGAAAATTTGTTTGAGCTACTTTGTGAGTTCTTTTGTTAGTTTTCCTTAAGTGGCTTTTGGCCACACTTGGAAATTTACTGTAATTCATACCAGAGCTGATCTGAAAGAACTTTTTGCAAAGCTGAACCCAAACTAAGCTGAGAATATGCTGATTACATCATTGGTTCCTATATGTAAAAGTCCTAACTGGTGGTTATGACTGACTTTACTCCTCACTTGAAGGAACTCAAAACCTTGGTCAGTACACTCTGCAAGTAGAAGCTTCCTTCCCACCCATTTGGAAGGAGATAACAGCTGGCCAAACTAGGTCTTTTCAGATAAATTCGTTCTCTTTTGTTTAGGACTTGGCTACTCTTAGCCACCAATGGACACCTTTAGTGAATAACACTAGTGCATTAGTCCCTTTGCTGACATGTGCAAATGGAGCTACCTAACTTTCAAACACTAGTAGGTATCTAGAGTGGTTTCATCCATTTATTTCAATGTATAAAAGTGCTTTTGCTATCTGGATGAATATAGTTACTTTTTCAAGATGAGGAAATAGAAGTACGTGTTACAGTTAAGATGAGGTGCTGTACTGAGAATGATGGACAAAGTGAAAGCAAAACCACATCTTTGTCAATGACTAGAAATAGAAGCCCAATACCTCTCAATTAGTCTTTCTAATGGGGATTAACACAATCAGTTTCACATAAACTTGAAGAAGAAAAAATTATTTTTTTTTACACTATTAATGGATGCACCTAGTTCATCATGGTTAATAAGGTGTTCTGAATTATAATCTTCTGTTGTTACAAATATCACATACTTCGATGGTCTTGGGTGTGTAATGAGGGACTGTCATAGTTTCAGTTATTGGTGGGGTCTGTGATTGATCAGTAACTGAATAAATGAAGTATTGGTTTATTCAGTTTTGACAACGAAGAATTGTTAACATGGTTGTGTGGTGAAGCAGTCAGTGGAAAATTCTCTTTCATAACGTTTCTGTCTGATTTTGGAGTGCCGCCACTGCCACACATGAAATAACAACACGATTGAATTTCTTTTTGCTGGCATTTAGCAGGACCTATGGGGGTGTGCAGAAATCAATGGGGGATCAGGAGTCTGGAAAATTGCATACTTGAAGAATTAATGAACTATAATTCCGTATTACATCCTCAATCACATTTCGCTTCCTTTTCATTAATGGAACTAAATTAGTTTTCCATGGACAGGGTACTTTAAAAAATGCAATCACGCTCTTGCTAAGATTTAAAAAATCCCAAAAACTCGACCCGTTTTAACAATACTTATTTTTTCATGCAACATGACAGTTGGAAACTTTAGTGAAGAACATACCTGCATCACTGACTCAACCTGTTGAAGCAATTTTTAACATGACATTTATAGCTTCAGCTCTGGTTTTCTGCCCTTTGAGCCAGATTATGGTTTTAAAGTGACTCATCCAGAATTTCTACTAGATCTAGGAGGTATAGAGATAGAAGCAGCAATTCCAAGCACATTCAAAATGCACTTTTTCCAACATGGGCCTAATTCATTATCCAGGGGGAGCAGGGAGAGGAAAGGCCATGCTCTTCACTCTTCTCTGAAGGCTGTATCAGAGATAACTGGTGTTTTCTAATGCTGTGCAGAGAAAGTCCTTCTGGTCATGGAACTATGTTACGCTAGAATAAAATTGTGGGTGATTCCTCTTTGCTGTGGCCCACAGTCCAGCTGTAATCTGACCCTTCATGATTTAAAGTTGTAACTAAATGTAACTAAAGTTGGGATGCAAATGCAGTTAAAATCAATAATATTCTGTGCTTTAATGGGGACTAATGTAAGAACCCATACAGCTATAAACATGTCCTAAGTTATCATATCTTTAAAGAGGTACTGAAGCTGGAGAAATCAGAGTGAGATTGTAAATAGTATCAGGCTCTAGGACTTTTACTGACCAAGGAAGAAAGTTCCTTTGGGAATCAGCAGCAGTGTTAGAAAAAAAGGAGCTGAACAGACTTTACAAAACAGGTTTAAAAGGCATTCCAGACAGCTTTGGGTTTTTGGCAAAACTGGATTATTTCAGCAGTCTCAGCTTCTCTGTTGTTGGGGTTTGGTTTTGGTTTTTTTTAAATTTTATTTTATGCCTCTGTGTGATGTTTATGTGCATGTGGTATATGGGAATATAGTGGGATGGAAATCCCCAAAGCTGTTACTTTAACAACAAGATAGCTCCAGTATATTGAACTAGTTTCAGGCTCTTATATTTCTCGGCTGGGACCTGTTTTTTGCATAAGATCTCAAATCAAAGGTCTGATTGAACAGCAGGATCTTCTCAAGTATCATCATATTTTAAATCTGCTGTCACATGAAAACTAACACAAACACTTTTCTCAAATATGAGAGATGGGACTCTAGAACTTGCAGTAGAGATAATCAACCCTTTTCAAAGCTACTCCAGAAAATTGAGTTTTGACAGCAGATATGCAGTACAGTGCACTTCCATTTTGTCCTACTGATCAAGGGCTTTTCCCCCTTGCATACTTATTTTCTAAAATCAGATAACTCAGACATCACCTTAATCATACTGGACATTCTGGTATATGAGCATAAGTCTAAATAGTTGAGACACAGCCTTTTATATCTGAGGCAGACATAACATCCTTGAAAATGTGTTGATACGTGCAAAGATGTCTGACTGTTCCAAATGTACCCACAAAACAAGAAAAAATAAACAAACAAAAACCACCAGAAAAACCCCTGTGACAAAACAACAACAACAAAAAACCAAATTGAAGATTTATCTTTTTTTAACAGCTTCATAGCCTCCTAAACCACTTCTTCAGTGATCTGTTTCTGAAATAATTTTTCTTTCAGTGGTGGCATTTTATTTATACTGTATATGGGGCTGGGATGCAGGTGGCTCTGGAGTTTAGCATTAGGCTAGAAAGGCTGATGCCTTTGAAATGAAATCTCAAATTTAGGCTAAGTAGTGACTGAATATTGTAGAAGTTGCTGGCCGCTCATTAATCTTTATAAATATATCTGGGGATAATAACCCAAATAGCACTGGGACAGATTATTGCATTTGGGAGTCTCTGCTAATTGGCAGTCTTAGCTGAGTGCCATGTATTATATTGTCCTAGAAAAACTTCCAGGATATAAATAACTAAATTCTAAGTATTCACAGCTGCCAATCCGTGGCATTGCCTTCTTGACAGGAGAAGGCTATTGCGGCTTTGATTTGTATTGACATGGATAAAGAAGTTTGTGAAAGAAGGGCTTTTGGGACTAAATTGTGCTGTGTTGCTGTAACTTTGTGCTTGATGGTGGCATACAGGCTTTTCTGAGAGGAGGATTTGGTGATTAATATTTCAGTCTTGAAGTGAGTAATGTAAAATGATAGAACCCCCTCCTCTCTTCCCCCATGTTGTTGAGTGCAGCTTGACCACATTAGAGAGCCTGGTGCTATTGCTGGATGAAAGAGCACTGCTATCTTTCAAATTGGCAATTTTATACCACTTTCAATCTTCAAAAGCTCTTATTATATAGAAATTCTCTAATAATATTCATCAGACAGCTAGCTTTCTATTTTTTCTTTCCGTACCAGTGGATAATTTGCTAATGATCTTATTTTACTCTTCAGGGAGCCGTTTTCTCAGTCTCCCCAAGAGCAAGGGGTGTAATAGCTAAAACTGTTGCTACGGTTTAGGAAATGAGGGATTCCGAGGTATAAAGGAGGTGTTTTGGAAAAGCAAAGTTTTTTCATGTCAAGGGAGCTAGGTGTATATGGTATTTCCTTTCAAACTGCTTGTGACTGTGTGTCTACTCTATTAGAGTGGGGCTTCAGTTAGCAAGAAAAAAACAATCTTTTCCTCTTGAAAAATAGGTAAGAAAATAGGGAAATAAGCAGATGATCAATTTCAGTTTAAGAAAAATGCACAGGAGAAAACCTGAATATTTGAAAATCAAATCATGTGTGATGTAATAATCCCTTACCCTCTTTTGTGGCAATAGGGTATGTGCAGTATTGGCATGAGTGTGTCCATGAATTACATAGGGTAGGGAGACCCCACCATGTTCCTGGTGTTTTGTGGGCTCACCAGTCTCAAAGGCATGTTGGTGTGGGTGTGTTATCCAGCCAGTGTTTCAAGAAATAAAGTTACTAATCTGCTGTGCAAATACCATAGGGTGGAAGCACAGCCAGAGCAGGCAGTACTGATGCTCTCCAGCACGGGGTGAAGGTTAACTTCCAGCAACTGTATCAGTAGTACTTTCTGCTCCAAACATGGTGACTAGCATCAACGAAGTGGCAGATTTGGTATGTGCAGTTGCGCTCTGTATTTGAAAAGGAAAGAGATACACAGAGGAAATGCCACCTCCATGATAGTCAATGGGAGTTATGCTGTAAATCAGAGCAGGGTTAAGATGAGACTGTTTGCTCTGGCCCGTCACACATTATTGAATTCTTTCCTTTATTTTTTTTTTTCCTTCTTTTATTCTTCTTTCCCCACTCTGCCACAGCTTCTTATACCCAGTTAAAGAGCAGAACTTGTATGCTCAGAACAAGATACCTGTTTTATTTGCTTAAAAATGTCATCACCTGCTATAGAAAAAAATACATCCGTTCCTTTCCCTCTACTTAAACTTTTTTTTTTTTTTCTTTTTTTTCTAAGTGAAAATATAAAGCCTTTCAGTAACTTCCTTCTATAGAGTGGTATCTCATTTTTCATGCCTTTCTAGTGCAGCATCAAACAGGACTTCATTAATGCTGTTAATGTTCCATATAGCCCACTGATATACCATAGCCACTGGCCAAGCAAAACTTCAATCGGTTTTTCTTCTCTTGTCAGCTCACACCTCTGACTGAGCAGCTGCAAGATGATTCATCAGAGAATGTTTCACCATAGGACGCAGAAAAATTATTTCTGGCTGCTTTTCCCATACTAATAAGATAATTTCAGTTGTAGATACTTTAGCAGCACTTCCTGAGCCATGCTACTACGCCCATTTGAAAATAGAAATCCTTTTATCCAAATGTCAAGAAATTTTCCATGAAATCAGTGCTTTGGCTCTGGAAGCCACATTGCTGCTGCTTTTACTTGTTTAACAGAGTTGCAGTTCTATTTTGTCCCATTACAGAACAAACCTACTAGTATTAATGATCAGCATTAGCTGGGAGATTTCGAACAAAATTCCGTGTGTAAGGAACATGTATATTCTGAATCCCACTGATATATGTCATAAAAAGTTAGTGGTGAGGACAGTTGCTTTTGTTTGTTGCAAAATCATGTAACGAATAATTATTCAGCGTTGACGGAGCAATGGTTCCAATGCAATGGTTTCAGGCAAACAATCTATCAAGAATGAGACATTTCTTAAAGTCCGGCAGTGTGCTTCCGATGCTTGTTATGGTAGGATTTCTTAGATAATTCCTCATTTGATAGGATGAGGGGTAATGGCTTTAAGATGGACAAGGGCAGATTAAGACCAAATAATAGGAAGAAATTTTTTGCTGTGAGGGTGGTGAGACGCTGGAACAGGTCACCCAGGGAAGCTTTGGATACCTTTTCCCTGGAAGTATTCAGGGCCAGGTTGGACAGGGCCTTGAGCAACCTGCTCTAGTGGGAGGTGTCCCTGCTCATGGGAGGGGGGTTGGA
Source organism: Todiramphus chloris collaris (assembly GCA_025345505.1). Lineage (NCBI taxonomy): Eukaryota > Metazoa > Chordata > Aves > Coraciiformes > Alcedinidae > Todiramphus > Todiramphus chloris. Next base: position 31,689,768 of record JANVCC010000010.1, on the reverse strand, counting down.
ACTAGGTGATCTTTAAGGTCCCTTCCAACCAAAACCATTCCATGATTCTGCTCAACTTTGCATGCATCCATAAGAAAACCAGGAGAATGTACTTCTTTGTTTATTGGCATCTGTAAAAGCATTTCATACCAACTAGTATTTCTTGCGATACAGGTTTGTCAGCTGGTTTGCAAATAAATACAGAAAAGCTGCTTTTGTTGTCAGTTTACCAATACTGATGTGCCATTCAAGGCTTGTTTTTCCTGAATAATCAGTGAGTGAGTTCATCAGAATGCATTCAGCCTGTGCCTGCAATACCATGCTTATAATTATAAGGCTTACAGATCCACAAATAAATTGTTCTGAAGGGAGGAACACAGGCTTTCTTTAATTCATATCTGTTACTTTGACGTAAATAACACTCTTTTCTCTACCTCGTCACAAATAAATACATTCCACTTTCCCAGAGAAGCAGTATGTGCCATCCAGTGTCTTAATGCACATTATTAAGTAGCCACTTTGAAGATTCATACTGAGTCTGAACAACACAGTCCTTCTCTTTCAGACTCTGAGTTTACATGCTTCATTGATTCTTTGGGGCTTTTAGCCCCAAAAAGTTGTCTCGAATGACCAGGAGATCCCAAGCATTTAGCATGGTCACTTAGATCCTGTTCTGCCAGGCAGCATATTCCCCAGTGATAAGGGAATTTCTAGATTGTAGTCCTTTCTTCTATTCCTTTTTCTTAAGTAATCTGCGTGTGAGTGAATAGCACTAGCTAAGGTACAGACTGCAAACCAACCTTTTCTCACTACTTTAACATAATTTTCATTGATCTTCCTCTGATCTCTCAAACACCTCTTGAGGTCCCACTGCCTCCTGGCTGCTCACAAGAAAAAGGCCAGATTTAGGATTGATTTAGAGAGAGATAATACTGAACAGCGGAAGGCTGTAAATGTTTGGCATTTCTCAGTCCTTCAGCAGGACTACATAGATGATTATTCGGGAATTCATAGTGGAGTTGAAAATTCAGTGTTTTAAAACAGTGGAGACTTGTGACTTTATTTGTGGTACACAAAACAGCAAAATGTATGCTGGGTGCAATACTCCAGCAGGAGGACTGGCAATTTTCATCACCATAAATACTGGTAATGTACAGTAGGTGTGCCTGGTTAGAAACTGTTGATAAAAAAATCAGACTGAGATGTAATAGTGAAAATTTATAATGAAATTTTGTCAAGTATCTGTAAAGCTTTTTAAAACCAATACACTCGTGATATGGTTTTACAGTTTTTCTAAAGAGATGTTGTTTGGCATGTAAATAAAATGCTCAAAGCACATCCCACCTCGTCCCTGGCGTGTACAAGAAAAATGCAGCTCAAAACCAAATGCTGATGACGGAGAGATAGCTCACAGTTTTTGCAGGTGCCCCCCATTTACTTAATAATTTTCTTATCTTCAAATGAGGATCAAAATGTTTTTAATGGAACAGGCTGCCCAGAGAGATTTCACAAGAGACTGGAATGAGTGTAACTTTATCTATCCACACATTAGTATTCTCAAAAACAAAGATTTGTTACCTTGTTGCAGCTCACAATTGATTTTCTTAGCCAGTTTACACTTTCTCCTATGAAAATAACAAATGACATAAATGGAAGCTAACAGGTACTGTGAGCAGGAGTTACAACATATTTTACATGTATCTCAGTGGTCACATCACACCTCTCCTTCCTGTTTGCATCCTGGAGGATACTAGATCAACTGCTAGGTACTTTTAAGAGTTTGAGTCTTAGTTTGTTATTTTTGTTCCTAAAGATTTAGTCTTTTAAAGACTGAATCCCTACTTTGGACAGTACCCTACCAGAATGGACAGTGCATTGAAGCTTTTTGCATTATTCAAACTCGTGGTGGGGAGTCTAGAGATTTTTGTTTCTGAAGGCAGTTTGTACTTATTGTGTCTCCCTCTGTGTCAGATCCATAGACACCTCTCGGTCAGCTTACTGCTCAAGTAGGTATGCAACCTCTGGTATAAAACACAATGATTTTGTGATGACTCTGATATGAAAGGACACAGTTTTATCCCTGTTTGACTCCATACTCCTGGTATTCCCTAACTGTTAACAACACTCATACCCTGGAATCTCTTTAATATGGCTTACTGTGTGACTGAAGTCACTGGAAATGAGTATGTCACAGAGTTCTCTGCATTTCTGCTAAGTCCACGAGTTCAGGTGTCTGCAGGATGTGCTTTGGTGAATTTTGGATCTAGAGGGTGCATCCAGAAAACAATTCTATGGTGAATTGTTTCTGTGAAGTTTAGTTAGTGGAAGTTATCTTTTAAGAAACACACATCTCAAAGGAATTATCAGGAGGAGGAGAAGGTGTTTCATCTTTAGGGTCTAAGCATTTGTTTGGAATCCCAGCCATTCTCTTTGATGAGAAAGGATACTGCAGTCAGTTATGTTGAGTTTAGAGGCATTGGTGTAAGTCAACAGGAACTCCACAAGACAGAGGAACCCTGCTAACCTAAACTCAGTGTCACCAAGAGCATAAACAAGGACCAGAGCGAGTATCAATGTTTTGATAGGCTCCTAGAAACAATCTGTATTTATCAGGCAGACTGCACTACTCAAAGGGTTAATATCTTATTGCTTGAACTGGGATTCAGTTCCTTTCTTCATACTGTGGGCAATTTACATAGGTGTCAGATTACCTATCATATATTATGACAAAATGAGTTGCTAGTATGTAAACAGTCTATTGGGATTAGCAGAACCGCCAGGTCCAACACCATTAGCCATGTCCTTTTATGGAAGTGATTGAAAACGTGATAGCAAATAATTCTGGAAATTGAAGTGTCAGTACTGAAAATACTTCCGTGAAACACAGAAATACCAGAGATGTTGTTTTTCCATCAGATGAATGTAGCAATTTCCTCTGTGTGAATTTTCTCCCTTTTTTGTTGTTCTTACTAAACAGATATTGATGAATGCTCAGATGGCTTTGTTCAGTGCGACAGCCGTGCTAACTGCATTAACCTGCCGGGTTGGTACCACTGCGAATGCAGAGATGGCTACCATGACAATGGGATGTTTTCACCAAGTGGAGAATCCTGTGAAGGTCAGTGTCTAAAAAACATGGGGTAATATTATGACTTGCATTACAGTAATGTTGAGTCTCTCTGGCTGTACTGGGCAGGTATTATCTTGGACATTGTATCAATGAAACCTAAACCTTGATCCAAAGCGATCATAGTGTAAATAAGCATCATAAACAAAAGGCAAAAGAATATAAAGTGTGCATATTCCTAACATATAGGTGGCGTATTAGTGATCATTTCTATGATTTGCTAAGATACATGCTTAATATGTAGCTTCTCTGGCCCTACATCTGCCTCTGTGCATAAGTGATTTCCCATGGGTTGATAACATGCATTGTAATCTATCACTCCACAGTAATCTGTTTATATTTCAGATTCTCTATATGTAGAAATGGTCCTCAATCCAGACCTCAGTTTCTTCATTCCTTGTACAATGAAACAGTCTGTGATGGAAATATTTCCCATTGCAAAGAATGATTGTGCAGCCCTGGCACCCTTACCCACAGCTGGGTTAGCAATGTGGTGCTTCTCCCGTGCATAAGTTAACTGCTTGTAGAAAGTTGCAATTTGAAGAGCAACCTCACAAACTGGGAAGTTCAGTGGTCTTAGGGCTGAGGGTAAGTGCAGGGGCCAAGAGAGTGACAGAGGGACAAGGAGATGGGAAGGTTTGGTTTTTTTTGTGAATGTTACAGAGAACAGCAGGTTAGTAAGAACACAGTTATTTTCAGATGCAGATCTCTTAGTAGAATGTTACTCAGCTCTTAATATATTGCATGCTACCGCTCTTAAATAAGAGAACAAACCAGTCTGTTTTGCCATGGACTACTTAGGGCAAAATTAGTAGCCTTTCTCCTTTTGTCTCTGAATGCTGAAATATTCAGTGCTTACACAGTGTAAGCTTTCCTACTTTGCTGTTTAAACTCACATTGGTGTGCTGCATTGGTCCCAAAGGGAAGCAATTGAATTAATTTCACTAAGGCAGACACACAGACAGTTCTCCAGGAGCGAGAATGACCTTTTTGGTATCCCCATCATCAATACTTTATTTCAACACATTTTCACCACAGCTGAAAGCCTGTATTCCCAGGAGGAATCAGCGATTTGAATCAGCCACTGCTTTCGTTAGTCAAGCTTTCTTTGTCAAGACCTAACTAAATGTCAGTGTTAGCTGGCTGGGTGTTAGGACAAGAAGGTGCAAAGAAGAAGTTGTGATCGCTCTGATTAGAATGTTGCCCTTCTGTCACTCTTGACACAGGTAATACTCTAGCCAGGCACTTATGGAAATGTTCTCCATACCCCAAGTTTTATCTTCAGTGTCAATATAACATTTGTCTCATGGGTTGAAGATAGTGGTTTGGCACATGCTGTCTCAGGAGATATACACAATACAAAGAGACTGTTAAGATGTGTGCAAACATGCAACAATTAAGAAGCAATTTCTAAGCAAACGAAAAGCCGAGGAAAAAGAAATATGGGGATTGCCACATGTATGCAGAAGTGGCAATTATTAGAATGTTTTGACCTTTTCTACAGAGCGCCAGCAGCTCTTTATTAAACATACACAGAGGATATCAAGTAATTAGAATTAAATCACAGATGCCAGGAATATACCTTCATTGCTGATAAGCCTCATCACTAACAGTGGAACACTTTCTGTTTGATTGCAGCTCCAAACTTTGCAATGCAACTTGAGATGGGCAGGAAAGATAGGTATTTTATTAGTCCTACTACAGCACTTTTTATTGGATTGAAGCCTGTGACACTGTGTCTCAGGCAGAAAGTAAAACCTGAAAAGGTATGAAGAGACAGTCTAAAACCCATCACACTATGTGAAGTTGAACTTCCAGTAGCAGAGCACAGCAGCGCAAAAGCTGTTGGCTTCTTTGCTGTCCGATCTTTCCACTGTGAGAGAGTCCCCTACTGGGTTTAAAGGCATAAGAAATTGGATTTCTTTTGTCACTTCTTCAATATCCCCTGGTTAAATGTGATTAGATTGAGCTATTGGCGGATGGTCTTTTAGATACTCGGTGTAACTGGGGAGCAGCATCCAGGGGATACTAATCTCAAATTTCAACTCTCAGTTCTCAATTTTTCACCTTCAACTGTATGGGCTTCTTGCTGTATCAAGGACCAGTGTTCTCTGAATCTTTCTGTCTTGTGCAAGTGCTACAGCTTGCAGAGTCGTAGAAGGAACAGTGCGGAACGGCACAGAAAAGAAACTGCTCCTGCCATGATTTCTTGGTGGAGCAAAGAATTTAAATCTCATGGGAATTAGGTAGTGTTCTTTGAGGACTTGTCCATTTTCCTTTTCTACTTCAAAGTAGTGTTTTATAGAGAGTGTGTAATAAGCTTGTCTTTGGTTCATCTTGTGTACATTTTAGTTGCTTTGAAGAAAGTTCTGTCTTTCAGTTCAGAAAACCTTTAAAAGACAAGTTAAGCGTGGGTTCAGTTTTTTTCTTTCTTGATTATCCTGTATGGTCTGCCTCAAATCTGGGTCTGTTTGCGTCCCCTGGACATATGCTGATAGTACTACAGAGAGCACTTCCGTGATCAGTGTTAATCAGTTCGTTGTTTCCTTCATCAAAGCTTCCAATTTTAAAATTCCATGTGGAAACAGTTCTGTTAAGATCACAGAGGTACAGGAGCCTTTCCTTAAAAACCTTATTTTAACAGAATACTAAAACTGCACCTACCCTTTTTGCAGGAAATCATCCCATTAGGACATCATACTAAGTATTCTTAGCTAGAGGTGGTCTTCTTGGTAGCATTCGACTTTGTCAGTGCTTGATAATGAATTAATAGTTGCTGAACTGCCTGTTTTACGCATGTATTGACCTTGGCTACTGCTGCTTCTTTGGCACAAATGAGAATATTGAGTATTTTGACTAATGTACTTGAATGCAGAAATTCATAATCCCATTTTATTCTACCTACAGGCAATGGAAGACTTAAGAGATTCCTTTGCTATTAGTTTTGCTTCACATTATACTCCTGGGTAGACCTGTGGTCTCTATAAACAATTACTGAGAGAAAAGATGGGAAATGCAGCTGTAGGGCTTCAACCTCTTACCAGCACTTTCTGCTTTTCTCTTGGAAACAGAATTATGTTATGCATCATCATATTTCCAGAAAAGCAGTGAAAGCTGCTTATTCTTTGAGAACTGCATAGCTTTGGGAAGTCCTAAATTTTATATATATGTAAATATAGCATTCAGCATGGAATATTACCCAGTACCTTCCTCTTTGCCCCCCTACAGCTTTTTTCTTTATAGTTTCTTTACATAGTCTTATTGGTGCTCTGAAAGTTGTCTCTACTGTACCATTTAATAAGAGAGCTAGGCTAAGATAATGCATACTGCAGCCTCAAGCTTCATTGCATTAAAAAACTGGTACCACTGAGGGCAAAACCCAAAAATAAGAATGTTCAGGTGCAGTTAATATTTGCTCTGCAGTTCTCTGCAAGGTCCCAATTCCTTTGAATTTGCCCCCTGCAATGTCTAAAAGCTTCTGAAGAATGAGGCTGTATTGGTTTGTACCAGAATAGTGCAGATTACACCTCATCAATTGCTGGACATTTTGCATACTTCCACATCCACAGAACAGCTCACCTAGTTAATGCAGCTCCTTAGGACTTACCAAGAGTATCTGGCAGGGACCAGCTGTTGTTGATACAGAACATGAGATCAACATACCTTCATTCTCAGCAGGTGCCACATTCTTTAAATGAGACGGGTGCAAATGAAAGAATTTGGAAGCATCAAACCAGAATGCCCAGTTCAAAAAGGATCTTTTTTGGTTGTAAGGTTTTATCTGTATGTGAACTCATTTTCTATTCTAAAATTTCTTCTTATGTGTTTTTTTCTGCTGTCCTGCTTCCAGAAGGAGAATCACTTCCTTCTCTGTCTGATAGAGCAGGCTGCCTGACAACATAGATGTCTGGGGCTCTACGGTATTTTCCACAATTGAGGATAATGAAGGATGGAGGCATATTAAAAACCTCAGGATGCTCCCCAGCCTTAATGAATGAACAAAGTACAATATGGTGATATCAGCATCCATGTCTTTGGATCTGGAAGGCAGAGAAATTGCTGACTGTCCGGATGTCTGAATTTATCTCATAGTACATCCAGTATTTTAACTAGTACATGAATTTCTTGTAGTTGAAAAGCCTCTGTCAGTTTTGAGTCCTACACGTAGATCTTTCTATAGTGCTGGTAATGTTTAGCAGATGCTTTGTTATTGATAGCACTTAAGAAGACAGGAAATAAGGAATCATTACTCTTCAGCAGGAAATCTCACTAGCACTCATAAAGCTTCCATCGAAATCCTTTTGCCTTTATTCATGATCATAAAAGGTCAACAAATAAAGTGACTTTTTTTTTTATCCATCCATCCATCCATCCCAAACAGAGCTATAGGCATTAAGGCTTCATTATTGAGTTTTGGAACCCAGCTTGAGCATCACCAAACAGAAGGCAGATATGGAGACACATTAGAATTTAAATGTCCTGGAGTGTGGAGAGAGTACATACAAAATTGTCAGTGTTTCTCATCTTTTATAAAAAGTCTAATAAAACAGAAACTCGACCACTACATTTTATAAGACGATAATTTGAACTCATTTACTGTATTGGGAAACAACATTTCTGTGAAGCTGGTGTCACTGGCATTAAGTCTCAGCTTTTCATCTTCCACATCTGCGAAGCACTCTGACAGCTGTTGCATAAAGTCACGAATAAATTATTTACAATTCACTTGCTCTTTGAAGAATGATTACATCAGTCAATAGGTTTACATAGGACAGACAGAAATGAAACTTTCTGCTCAGATGAGTTTGGACTCCCTATCAAATGCCCTCCTTCTTTTTTTGCCTTAAGCACAAAGTACTCTGGTATCCCGATGCTGTCATCTTACTGAGCTAATGCTACTCCTCAGAGGTAAGGTAACTGAGAAACTTCAGTTGTTCAGAGTAGAAAAACTCTCCACCCTCCCAACCCATCTCTTCCAACAGCATATTTCTCCATGATGCAGATGTTCATCTTTTCTTTACATAGATGACACTCTGATATCGGAATGATTCTCCTAGGAAATCACATCCAAGGGACATCTTGGCGCTTTATGTGAACATCCTGCACCTAAGTCCTAGAATCCTCGAATTGTAAGGGTTGGAAGGGACCATAAAGAGGGGTTCCATTCCCCCCTGCCATGGGCAGGGACACCTCGCACTAGAGCAGGCTGCTCAGAGCCCCATCCAGCCTGTTTTTAAAAACTTCCAAGGATGGGGCTTCCACCACCTCTCTGGGCACCCTGTTCCAGTGTCTCACCACCCTCACGGGGAAGAAATTCTTACTGATGTCTAATCTGAATCGACCTATCTCTAACTTTAATCCATTCCCTCCAGTCCTATCACTGCCTGACAGCCTAAAAAGTCCCTTCCCAGCTTTCTTGTAGGTCCCCTTCAGATACTGGAAGACCACAATAAGGTTTCCCTGGAGCCTTCTTTTTTCCAGACTGAACAACCCCAACTCTCTCAGTCTGTCCCCATAGGAGAGGTGCTTCAGCCCTCTGATCATCCTTGTGGCCCTTCTCTGGACACCTTCCAGCACATCCATATCCTACTTGTAATAGTGGCTCCAGAACTGGATGCAGTACTCCAGGTGAGGCCTCACAAGAGTGGAGTAGAGGGGGAGAATCACCTCTCCCGACCTTCTGGCCACACTTCTCTCATACAATTGGCTTTCTGTGCTGCAAGAGCACACTGATGGCTCATGTTGAGCTTCTCATCCACCAGCACTCCCAAGTCCTTTTCTTCAGGACTGCTCTCAAGCCAGTCACTGCCCAGCCTCTATTGGTGCTTGGGATTGCTCTGACCCAGATGGAGGACCTTGCATTTGGCCTGCATATCTCATCAGAGAAGGGAAAGTTACAATTTTCCATCATTTATATCAGAATAGGTCTCTGAGCCCTTTGTCACTTCCTAGCAAGGTGTACAGAGGTTTTTCTTGTCATTGTGCCTTGCTCGTGATCCTTGTGAGTTTATTGCAAGTTTTCTCATCATCGTTATTAATATTGTATGTTGTCCAAAACACTATTGAGCTGTCATTCTTTTTTAGAGCTTTCCACAGTTGCTCCAAAATATCTTTCCAGAACAGACCTAAAAGACTGATTTGATTTTTGAATGGGTATTTCCCCATGCACCTTACAACTCAATCTCTTCTGACATATTATTGCTTACTCAGTCAGTATCATGAAATACTCCTCTATTTAACTGTCAGGTTTTTTGTTTTAATATTTTCTTATCAACAGTCTTTTTCATCTTGCTGTTCATCCGTTCTCCCAGATGACTAATATTGGGCTGCAGATGTTCTGACACAGATTCTTCAGGAACTTCCCTGAGACAAGTCTCCATCGTGACAACCTGACCATTTGTTGCTCTGTTTTATTATTTACTAATTAACCGACTATTTAGCTGTGAGTCAACAACCTCTTTTATTCCAAGACACATAGTTGCTTTAAAAGCAGGTATTAGACAAGGAAGCTCATGAAGTTTTTGAATAAAAACACTGCAGTATATGAAATGTATATCCCCTTTAAAGTCTCTTTAATTAGTATTGTATACTTTTATTCTGAATTTAAAATACAGTATCTCTAAACAGTCTTCTTTCTGTCTGAAAATGTGTTATGCTTTTGTTTGCTAGTTTTAATCAATCTTTAAAACTTCATCATTTTAACATATTTGCCTCTCTGAAACTAAGCACTACCACAGAGATTTTTTGCAGCCTTTTAAATTCCTTTAAGGATATTGAACTTGCATACATTGTGGCCACAGTTGGTCACCAACAGAGTAGTTGCTCAGCAGAGACATTTTGAATCAGAGCCTGCATACCGCTCAGGGACAAATTAAATGGTGTTTTTTCCCTTTGGGATTCTTTGACTATCTGTTCCATGAAACAGCCAGGAAATCTGTTAAATACAGCCTCAGGTCACAACCTGGTGGGACAAGTTGAAATTCCCATTTTTGTGGAGTTTTTTCCACAAATGTTACAAATGGAGTTCAGTCATTCCAGGTACTGTCACCATTTTGTATGGCTTTAGTCCGGTATTTTTCCTGTGTAGGCGTGAAATTACTTGTGATACAATTAACTCCTAGCTTTCTGTAACGTATATTACTACTTTTTCATCCATGGTACGCCTTTGTCATTCAATGTTAAGTTGTACCAAGGGATAATGGTAAGAAAAAGAAAATCCTTAAGAGTGTGCCAGATCAAAACTGCTGTAATTGTTAGTGTAGGTTAGATAAATAAGAACTGCTCCTCAATTTAGCACAAGGTAACTAGTTAGGCTTTGTTTCTGTTTGTTTGTTGTTTTTTTTTCTGAGGCAAACCTCCAAGTCTTTTGAGACTTACTGTTCTAATGTCATAACACTCAAGCTGCTTCATTCCTCAGCTTTGTGTTGTGAATAGCCTGAAGTAAATTATTTGTTGTTTCCTCTATTGGTTTTGTTTGTTTGTTTTTAAGCAATATGAGAATGATAATAACATGCCTCTGCGGCTGGATATACTGGAAATATGCCCCATGTAATCCTCCCTGCTCCCTTTTTCAGGCACAAAAGATGCAGGGACCAGTGTACTCTATCCATATGGTTATGGAAATTGGAGAGCTGGTTATGGCTGTAAACAAAATGTCAGTAACACAATTTGTCATCCATTATAAATCCAAAGTAAAAAAGCTGAACAAAGTTTTGCTTGGTATGGATGATTTGTGTGCAAGTTCTTTGCAGATAATGCCTGAAGTGTGATGTGGATGAATAATGCAGATGAGAATTTCATGCATGCAAAGTTTGTGTTTCCCTTGCTGCATCATAAACACATTGCTGGTTCTGGTCAGGTTAGAATCTGAATGTAAATAGAGCCTGCTTTGACCAGGGATATTTCAGTTGCCTTATCCAGAACGTTTATTTTCATGAATCAGGCAACTGAAATAACATACTGCTTATTTTGTCCCACAAAGGTGGGAATTTTTGTAAATTCTTAATGTTGGATAAGCTTGGCTCAATACTAGAGTCAGTGATGAAACCTCAATTATTTTCGGTAACAATGCACTAACAGTTACCATGTTGAAAAGCAAACCCCAGAAGCCTTTTTTACTTCTGGGAAAGAAGGGAAAATTGGGAAATACACTTCTACATAACTGACAAATGCAGACTTATTGTTTAAACAAATCAACATAAGTGTTGGAGATTAATTTATTAAAAATTACTTCAATGATAAAGAGAACCCTGCTGTTGATCTGAGTCATTATCTTTAAATAGGATTTGTGTTTGTCCTCTTTATTACATAACTTAAAAACAGTAGGACTGAGTATATGAAGATCTTAATTTTAAGTTGCCAGATTGTATTACTGTCAGTATGGAGTTGAGAGAATAGGGGAAGAAGATACCATCTCTTTCATCTCTCTGCTCTGCCCAGACAAGCATCACTCACACCACACTTCTTATCCACTTGTTTAAAAACCTTCAAGGCTGGAGACTGGACCGTCTGTTCCACTAGCCATGTATCCATACTGTTTGGGTGGGTTTCCCTGTCTGACGTGCCTGTGACGTTCCAGCAAAACATGCAAACAGCTACACTGGATTAGGTTCGTGATCCCAATTATCTTCTGCCCTATTGCAGCAGTGTCTGACTTCAGACGCTTCAGAAGATAATGAGGTGAAAGATGTGAAAATCCAAGATGATTTGCCTGTTCTGGATTATCTGATATGTAAATACGGGCACCATAGACCCTAATGCATGAAATGTAATCTCTCTTCCAAAGTCTGTTAGCAATGCAAATTGAATATTCTTGCTAGCTTTATACACTTTTGGCTATGCAATTATTTTTTTCCCCTCTTAACATTCTGTGGCAGTGAGTGTCATAGTTTGTTTAGGCATTGTATGAAAAGTTATTTCCTTTTATCAGGCTTAAATTTGTTGTCTTTCAGTTTCATTCACTGTCCCCTGTCTCATGTGTTAGGCAATATGGAAAACAAAAGCTTTCAACATGTCTTCTCTGGAGTATTCATTATTTTCTTGGCTATATCCCTTCTTGCTGATGTTCTTTTAGAGATGAACAATCAATTTCTTTTTAGTTCTTCCCAAATGACATTTTCCTTATCCTTCCCATAAGCCCTAGTAGTTTTGCAATACATTTTTTGAGATGCTCACAGGATTCGAAGGAAGCCCACAATGCTACTTATTTATACAATGAAATTCTAATAAATTCCCTGCTGTTTTTCATCCCAATTCATATTCATGTTAGCAACTTGTTTACTTTTTTTTTTTTTGACTGCAGCCACATTTGGAATTGAAATGATAATAGAGTTATTTTGCTTTAAACTGAATGTACTTGAGGTGAATTGGCGGTTTCATTTCCATCATTGAACCCAAAGCTGAGTATTTTCTTAACTTTTTATGTTGATGGTGAAAGATACATACATGAGCATACTGTTTATTTTGTACTGATGGGTTGGGCAGTTAAATATCACAATGATACTTTTTAATGAGCTCTAATTAAGAACTTGGGCCAGACTGTTGTGAAATTATATTTAGAGTTGATCTCAGTGTATCAATATTTATGATCACCATAGATCTAGTCTTTACTCTAGTGGTAGAGTTTTCCACGTTTTATTGCAGATAGCTGTTTACTTCATGCCCGTTCAAAGCTTTTTTTCCCAGGTATCTTTTCTCCATATTGGCAGCTGCAAAAGGTAAGTAAAGACTATTCAAGTAGAAGGCAGTGTGTGCTGATGGTTTGCCCTTGCAAAATAATTGTGTGTACTTTGATGAGGCCTCTAAAGGTGCTCTTGAATTTTTGAGATATGATTGTTTTGAAGTCATTTACCATTATGCACTGGAGACATAATTTTTTAAAATTTATTTTCTATGCCAGAGCTGTAGATGTCACTGCAACTTGAATAATTAAAATACTCTGGTTTGCACACCCTAATAAATGATGAAACTTAAAGCATGGTGTGCTTGCTTAAATGAACTTACAGGTCAGATGTCACCTTTCACATTAGCTTTTTTCAGCAAGTGAATTCAAATGTGCTAGACAGGGCCAACAAAAAGTTTTGAAAACAAGATTTTGCAGCTTTTCTACGCTTTCACCGAACATGTCTTATGAATGCTTGCCACAAACTAATGCTCTTTGAGGAGCTGAGAATTACTTTTGTTGTGTTTCCTGTGATTTCTTCATTCTAACTACCTTAGTCAGTAGCATTCGCTTAGAAAGATGTATAGGAAAACTCGAAATACCATGTTTTAAGAGTGGACGTGACTTGAAAATTATTTTTTGTGGACTTGTAAGTTATTTCTCCCCATTCTGGTGAAGTGCAAATTAATTTTCAGCTGAAGGCTTTAATGGTCAAGAATAATTTATACTGACTGCCGCAAGAACACTTTTGTTAATTGAATGTGGTCTAAGAGTGTTACATGGCATGTTTTTGCAGACATTGATGAATGTGGAACTGGAAGGCATAGCTGTGCCAACGACACTGTTTGCTTTAACTTGGATGGTGGGTATGACTGTCGATGTCCCCATGGCAAGAACTGCACAGGAGACTGTATCCATGAAGGCAAAATCAAGCACAACGGTCAGATATGGGTGCTGGAGAATGACAGATGCTCTGTTTGCTCGTGCCAGGTCAGTAGAAATAGAAGTAGCTGTTTCTGTAAGATTGTGGTAGGGATGAAGGGAAAAGCATCATGATTTAAGTGAAATTCCTGGTTTAACTGCTTTCTCAGGTATGTTTGTGATCCTACAGAATAATGGAGTTGTATATTATGTAGGGTTTGGGGGAGAATTTCTCCTCCAACCTGAATGAGTGGAGCTTCCATGGGAGGTTTACTGTATGATACTGGGAGAAGGATGATAGTACTATTTTGTTAGCAGAGATGCCACCTGTGTTTTCTGGGTAGGAATAACAGCATTTTCATGCAAATAAATTGTCTAGACACATATTGGGGTTGGTGACTGATGCTAGTGTCTCTAGCAAATGGCTATAAATAGAAACAGGTTCTGTAGAGTAATTTAGCTTAATGCAGAGTAATTCAGCTTAACTTTCTCAAATGTTTTCTCTGGGAAGCTTGATTCCATGATAAGTGCTGATGGAGAATTAGGGCCCAATACACTGCTGACAAAGTCCTAAGCATTTCAGCAGCTCAAGTTTCATGGGATTACCCATCATCTTTTTTATGTGAATAATTACAGAAGAGAGTGATTGATCTGGAAGTTTTAAGCAAGACTCAACTAGACATCCATATGAGACTGACATAAACTTAGTTCAATCCATTAAAATTTGACTCTTGGGAAAGACACCCATAGGTTCCATCAGCTTAAGTGAGAGCTGTCTGAAGGTTGATTGTATGAACAATGTGTATCAGACAACGGGGGAACTTTTTGGTAATTGCTGAATGTGTATTGTTTTTGCCTCTGAACCGTGTTTTGACAAAGATATCATATAGTGGAAAAACTCATGAGCTGCTAGTGACTTAGAATCATGCCAAAATATCAAATTTTGGTACCAGTTGGTCACATTTCTGCCATCACTCTATGCCTGTCTTCCAACAGAGTGGGTATGTGATGTGCCGGAGAATGGTCTGTGACTGTGAAAATCCCACTGTTGATCTATTTTGCTGTCCTGAATGTGACCCGAGGCTCAGCAGTCAATGTTTACATCAGAGTGGGGAGCTTTCCTACAACAGCGGTGACTCCTGGATACAGAACTGTCAACAGTGTCGCTGTTTGGTAAGGCTTCTGATAACAGCAGCAGAGACAGGATGGGAAAAGGATATGAGATATTCTGATCTTGAATAGTTAATTTTCATGTATTAACATCCGTTTCATTTCCTCTGGAGTATGTGTATAATCAAAATCTAGTTTTCATGGATATTTGTCAGTATTGTCAAGTTTCAGTCAAAAATTCATTTTGACACAACAGACGTAGTAGAAATTATTTAATCGTGAAGATTGTTTAAGCAAAGACTGGAGGTCATTTGGATATGGCACCTACACAGCAACACTCATGTTTTCAGTCATTCAAAGACCAATGAAGCTGTATAAGGAAATTCTAAATATGTATTTATTATCACAGTTGATAATTTCAAAGATGCTGATAGAATAAAATTTGTTTATTCATTCAGACATTCCAAGTAACAGAAAAAAATAATAAGACTTGATGCATTTTTTAAACAGTGAAATGAGTTTTGTAAAAAGAATCTGTTGAAGCTTGTGATCTTTTTCCTAGGCATGAATTTCAGAGTCTGAGGAAAAACTATTCTGCATAATACTGCTCAGGAATTTTCCATGATAGAAAAAAAATCCCAAGACAAAAACAACTAGCTTTTATCACAGGTTATCTCCAAATGCAAAGCCTAGTCCATCTAGCAGCTTTACCTTGTCAGAGTATCATGAAAAACAGCCAGAAACCAAGACACTGTGCTTTCTATGTTACCACTGCTAAAATCCAGTGAAACAGATTCCCAGGTGCTTCATTAAATGTCTTAATAACAAAACAAAACAACCTGCAGTGTGGGATATCAATAGATGCCTCTTTTTTCCAGATGTTACTTCTGTAACCAAAGCCCGATTTCCTTCAGTTGTCAGGGATTTTTTTTGGGTAATGATGTATTGTCTACTCTTTGTACTGTCTATCACTACAAAAAATAAATTGAAATATCAGGATCAGTCACTGGCTTTCATTCTTATCATCATGTGGGTCAAAAAGATGAAAATTGACCCAGATGAGAATTTTGTAAACGAGTTAACTTAAGAATACTCTCTGCAACAAGAGGAGCTAATTTTTATCTATGGCAAATCCCTGTGAATTCTTTTCAGCTTTTGCTCTGGTAATGTCAAATCATTCTCCAAGCCTTAGCTACAGTTGTAGTGAATAAAATTCTTCTCTAGGGCCAAATGCTATTGTCTTTGCCTCCCTTAAATCCAGGCTACTCAGTCTGTGCTCAGATGAGCTCAATAAATTGGATGAACCTGCTCCAGAAGATATATGTATTAATGACTTCTGTGAAGTCCTTCCTTGACTGATAGATCTGAAACTGTGGCCCTTGTCCAGAGTTGGAGGGAAGCTGACCCCAGCTTCTAGTAACTGATGTGAATAATTAGACATCTTTAGATTTGTGTACAGGCATACAGTAACTTCCCCTAAGAATATTCTGGCCCAACACAAGTCTCTCTTTTGACCTTTTCATACCTTGAACCCATTATACAGAAAGTGGAAGTTCAGGTATTCTGATCGTAACATCCTAAATGGATGGTAAGTGGGTGGCGGTCCTCTCACTGAAAAAAACACTGGTGTTCACTGCTGATGGTAGCTTGACACCCTTAGTCCAGCCAGTAAATTTGTAACCATGGCAAAGATAAGCTGTAGCTCTTCCAGAGCTAAATTTGAGGGCTTTCTGTGGTGAACCAACAGTCTGAATACAAGTAAGAAAGAGATGAAACTGGAGATTTTGAAGCACTCTTGCAGTACCACCCTGTTATGGCTTCTGTCACTTGCAGAAGTAGGGCTGCAGGAGGGCATATCCATATTTTGTATTGCATGACATTTATATAGAATTTTGAGCTGCAGCTTGATGCAGAGTGTGTTGAAATAAGTTAAATATAATACACCTCCTGAATAGCATGCAGAAGAAAGCACCCGATTTGCTGTGTCTCTCGCAGACAGTGAATATCAGTGTTCTCTGCACTGACTTCTGAATAGAACCAGATGGATAAAACTAGCCAGCTAAGAAACATACCGCTGAGTCAGAGGAATGGGTAATGAAAGCAAGTAAGAGGTAATAATCTTCTATTGGGGTTTTTTTTCATATTTGTAAACAGCAAGGCGAAGTTGACTGCTGGCCCTTGCCATGCCCAGAGATGGATTGTGAATTCAGCGTCCTTCCTGAGAATGAGTGCTGCCCGCGCTGCGTCACTGACCCCTGCCAAGCGGACACCATTCGCAATGACATCACTAAAACGTGTCTGGATGAAACCAATGTTGTTCGCTTCACTGGATCTTCTTGGATTAAGCACGGCACAGAGTGCACCCTCTGCCAGTGCAAGGTAAAGAGCAGAAAAATTAAGCCGAGATGCTTCTTTCCCAGCTTGTTCCGTGGCATATAAATATTAATGCACTGAGTTCGGTCAGTAGATAGTTGGTGTCTACGCTTGTTTTAAAGCAGTGGAGATAACAGTAAGTGATCTGCTTAGTTAACTTTACTTCTTCTTAGTTAATTTTAGTCTTGCGTGTACTAGAAGGATGGTTTAATGTGCTAGCGGGTCAGAAGGAAGACAACAGCCCATGCCATGGTGCAGTGTGCTGTGGACACAGCAGTGGGCTACAGTTTTCCATCAGGATAGCTCAATTTAAGTTTGATCACATCTCTTCCTATATAGCTCCATGCTATCTTGGAAGCATACACAGTAACAAATAGGTATGTAAGACTAGACTTCACACAAGAAGTTTATTCTGTGTGATACTGTAGTGTTATCAGAACTGACTGAATTGCTTTTTGAGAATAATAATTGTTTTGAGAATTAAAGGACTAGTTGCATGTTTACACAGCTTTCTTGCTTTAAAAATAATAGTAGAATCCACATAATGTTTAGAACGTTTAATAGTTTTTGTACTCAAAGGAATTCATTGTCTCCCTTAGGAGAAAAATTAATGGCTATGGGCTTATGTGAATTCTGGCATCTCTTTTTAGAGATGCACAAGAAAAGGAAATTAAAATTAATTTTTTCCATTCAAAATAATCCTCTATGGTGAATTGTATTTTCTGTCACCCAGTACTGAAGAATGACAAAGAGTGTTTCCACAGTAGCCAAGGAGAGAGAGACAGCAGGTTTTATTCAGAGATCTTTATTACTGAGATTCATAATTGATTTTGGTCTTTATCCTATGTCCTTCCCAAGGAAGACTGTCCCAAACTCTAGTACATGGTACAATTAACTACTTTGAAAAAGTTCTCATAAAAAATACCTAATTTCAACACCTTCTTCTAGGAGAGATGGGGAGTAACAGATCATGTAGCAGCAGCTGTCAGCACCACCTTCTTCCTCCACTTTGTCTGATGCAATACTGTGTGCAACAGCAGTTGCTGCTGTTGAGCATGTCCTTTTACAAGGAGAGTAGTATGTGCCAAGTAAGCGTAGGCATTTGTCTTGGTGTTGGAATGAGCTGGTGGTTAGAAGAAAATTATGTGACCTGACAGAGTGGCTAATGGTTCGAAAGCCAGCTGCTGCCCAGAGGCTGTTGAAACAGGCTTACATGTAGAAACCCATACTTTTGGGGTCCGTAGCTGGTGGCATGCACCAATTCCAATGCTAGAAGTTACTTTTGCTTGGGCAAATTGCTGAGGTTTATGTGCCTTGGTTTCTCCATCTGTAAAACAAATATGTGTGATTCTTCTCTAAAGCCCTATGAGATTTGGTAATGGGTAATGTGTTCTCATTGTACTGCCAATCAACAGCAGTGAAGAAGCCATGTATCTCTTCTGCTGATGGCCACCTATGTACTGCTCGCATCTGCCTTTTTCTCTTAAACAAAGACTGAATCTTAAGCATTGACTAATTTCTATTCTGTGTATACATACATAGATTAATAAAATCCATTTCTGCATTATGACCATACATAAGCATAAACCAGATACTCTGCCAAACCCCATCGATTTAATATGTCTCAGGTGTGAGTAACAGTGAGGATGTACCACTTTGTCCCTCAGCAAGCCAAATCTTACTCAATTCTCTTTACAGAGTAGTTTTCTTTTTGAGATACACTATATGTTCATATTGGCAGCATTTTGATACTGTATTTCTTCATGCAAGCAGCCTGCTCCTTCCAGACCAGGTTAATATGGTGCTCAATTTGTATAGTTCTCCATCTCATTTGTCCTGTGTCACCCTACTCTTTTCCTGCAGAGCATCACATGGAAGGTCAAAGCTTCAGTCTAAGCCTCTTTAAGCAAGATACTTCAAAATAGGTTTACACAAATCCTTTAAGAATTCAGAAACCTGGGCATCAGCTAAAGCTGACTTACCCACAAAAAACATTTCAAATCACAAGTAAAGAAGACGCGCAGTAGGATTGTCTGACCTCCTGTAACAGAAGGAATAAAAGAAAAATGTTTGAATGATTCAGACCTTGGTCTTTAATCAGTCCTTGCAGTTTAGTTAAATGAATGTACTTGAAGTAATTTTAAAATAATACTCACTTTTAATTTGCATTGTAAGAATCAGACTTAAGAAGTAGTAGAGATGCTGAAAACAATTTCTCCAACACTTTAATGATGTCCAGAGGCAATCTGTTCTCTTAATCACTAATATTCTCAGAAGAATGTCTGGACTATCAGGACAAACTTTATGGATTAGTATTTGCTGGTGATACAGCTGGTGTTGCAGCCAGGATGTATTAACTTGAAGCATTTAGGACTAAATAAAACCGAGTCCCTTCTGCCTTATCTAAATAAAGCTCTGGAGCACTATTTCTTGTTCAGCAGCTTTGCGTACTTGAGCAGATGCCTGATATCCTTTTGTCATTTCTTCCACTGATCCCAGCTTTCAGTTTGACCGTTGTAGCTCTGGGATACAAACAACAGCAAACTAAGCAATTAGAGGAAATCATAATAGCCCATTCCCTTAGGCAAGGGAAGAACATGATGACAATGTCATGAATCTGACAAAATCTGGAGATGTCTTGTATTTTACAAATCCGAACGTTCAATTCTGATGGGTGTTTGCAAATGGCTGGGATTGTTAAATTGGCTTGGTTTGTACAAAACACTAATTGTTTCAATCCTTTTTCTGTTTTTCCTTCTTTTAGAATGGGCACGTCTGTTGCTCAGTGGACCCACAGTGCCTTCAGGAACTGTGACACCAACAACCATCTCTCACAAGCAGTTTCTGGTTAAAGAATTCTCCTTCACAAAACAGACCTTTAGACCAAAAATTGTACAAAATGAAAACTAAAAATAGATTGGTTTTGTCCATCTAAAGTGCAGATATGTGATAAATTCAGTTACCTGAATCAGAGTGAAATTTGTGGGACTCAAGACAAGCTCAGATGTGTAAACTTTTGTATAAGGTTAGGCCCAAATCTTCTGGCTATTTGTCTGTCTGACATCATTATGCAGAATATTTAAGTTAGTGTAAAGTGACACATTGTAATGCTGTACATAACGATGTCAAGATCCAAAATCAACTAGGAGCTCTTACAGGGTCTTCCAAGATGCAGAGATCTTTACCTAATCATGTTTGGAACTGCAAAAATGTGTTTGATTGCTCACTGCAGAATTTAGCAGACGTTTGAGTAAAAGGTTAAGCCTTCAGGAATAAAGAACCTAGCAGCTAAGATGTGATATGTACAGTATGTGCGCTGAAAATAATAATAAAAAAAGATAGAAGTTATTGTAAAAACAAAATGAAAAAAAAAAAAAAAAGAAAACCCGTGATGCACAGGCATGGCTTCTTAATGTTTCTGATGGGAAAAGTCATCAATATTTCCTTGTTTTACTGCACTTACTATTATTTCTTGATTGAATTTGTTCAGTATAAGCTCGTTATTGTGCAAATTTAAATAAATATTTCTCTTACCTTAAGTTTCTGTTTGTGCCATCTTTTCTTTCCAAGGATGTCATTTTAATGCATCTTATTACTGTTTCTTCTTTGTCAGCATGCCTAGGGAGCTGGACCATACAGGTGGGGTATTGCTTGTCTAGCTCCTCTACATATGGGAGCTTCTTCTCAGCACAACCTTATGCCTATCATGTCTTGTCTTATTCTTCTGGGAACACGTGAATAACTTAAAACATCTGAGCCATTACAGTGAATTGAACAGAAAATTCACATACATGCCTAAAGATCCGACCCTACATGCCAGTAGGATGTTGTCACCCAGAGTGGGTACAGACCCACAAGTGTGTGACTTGCATCTGTTCAGATTTACAGGGATCTTCTGCAGATTCCTCCTCTCTCCAGCTGCTAGTGCTTGTTTCTGTAAGTTCCACAGCTGTTTTACTTGTTTGTGTAAAGTAAAAATGGGAATCACTTCAATATGCAAACCCTATTTTCACTTCTGTGCTGTTCATGACCAAAGCTATCTTATTCTGGAAGAGAGAGGATAAAGAAGTGCTTATAAATTATGGACTGAAAAGACTGAATTTGTAAGGAATGCATCATGAATAGTGGAGGCAAAACAGGAGAAGAGGAAACTGCCCAAGGTGACAGCATCCTTTAAATAGTGATTTAGTAGTCATGTTCTTTTCAAAATACCTTGCTGCTTTTCAGCATTTCTCGTAACAATTCAGTAGCTTGTCATGAAGTCTGGACAGGTAAGACTGCCATTAATATTACCCCTGTATACTATTAGGTTACAAGGGAAGTCCATTTATATGTTTTTTACAAAACCAAATTATTTTCCTGCTAGCAGACGCTACTTTTCAGTATTTCATGTACAGCAGGAGATGAAAGGAATGCCATGAAGCTGCATGTGTCTGGTAGGTATTCCTTGAGCCTTAGTGTCTTCTGAGTACTGGATGTTTTTGAATCAGGGAATACAAGAGACACTAGGCCACTGAATGCAAATAATACAAAAAACCCCAGGAAACTAAAAATCTGAACAAAAAACCCCAACGAACCAAAAAAAACCCTAAACCAAATTGATAGCCTACATTGGACCATTAAAGCTAACAAGATTTCCAGACCAAAGAAACCTTTTGCCTCACCTAGTTCATAAACAACAGGTACTCAAAGGTTTTACTGTATTGTCCAGTTCCTGGTAAGCTGCAAATTTTTTAAAGAAGAGTGTTAGCTCCTTGAAAAACAAGCTGCTTTCTGTACAGTGTTTCCTTGCCTCTGTCAGGAGGTCATATTTTCCCTTCAGATGCAGAAGCACATCTCCAGTGGATTTCAGTGCCAACCGCATGCCTGTTTCTGAGAGAAGATTTAGCAGAATGCGTTACCATTTGAAAACTGCACTTCAGTTTAATTCAAAAATATATATAAGATAGACACAGGAAATGCATGGAGGCCAGACTACTTTATTTGAAGAGAGAGAACATTTTTCAAGGGCAGAAACCTCGGCCTCTGACAGGGGCTGTAGAAAGCTGTGAAAGAAAGCAGTGGAGCTGGTAGAGAGAAATGCAGATGATACCTACAAAACAGTTGTAAGCATCCCTATTTTGTACCCATAGATAGATAGGTTATGGGTGAGGCTAATAACCCTGCCCTTACCGTTCAGTGCATCCACTAGCATCAGGTTTAGACCTAAAACATATATAAGAACTGGAAGGCAGATTATCTCCAAATTTTTTTTGCGTTACTTTCTCAAAGGCAGAGTAGTACTAGTGTTTAATCCCCACTTTTTAATCAAAACTGAAGTGGTGTGTAGATAGAAAACAAACATGTCTTTCCTTTTGTTGCCTACTCTGACTTCAGTGTTGTAGGATCTTTCTGCTGTTGTAGGCTCATGAAGCACAGTGCAATACACTATGAAACAGGCTAAAAAGCCAAGAAAACCTTGAATCGTGTCCTTGGAAGAGACAGTCAGTGTTACATGTATGTAAAGAGCACAAGTCATAGTGCTGAACAAAGCTGGAATTCTCTCCTAAATGAAAAATGGGAATGGGCTGAGTGAATATTATCTAATTTATCAATGTTCAAGGTTACTAATCAGTTGAGAGTTCTTATAAAGGTCAGCAAACTCCAGTGAGACATCTCGGTGACTCTCATTTTCATTCCCTTTCACCCCCTCTTCCCCATCACACTTCTATTCAGTCAAGCCAGTAATTAGTAGCTCATGTTTTAATTTTTCCTTGAAAAGTAAATTTAAATATTATTAAAATTTGATGTCTAATTACCATGATTAAATTATGTCAGATGACATAGTCCATAAAAAAAATTCAATTTCTGAATGACGCAGGTTTGTTGTGCTCTCTTACTGGCCTTTCATTATTGATGCACTGTTTGCAGTGTTTGCAGTACCACAATTCAATAACTTCCATAAAGGAATTGCCACCTTTCTGCAGAGTAATTGCCCTAAGTTAATAGACCTACAGATATAAACGCAGAGGTGTCTTCGGTTACAATGCTGACTTCAATGCTATGGTGAAACAAGTTGACAAAAAGCATCAGTGTTGTTAACTGTCGAAAAGGGAGCAAAATGTGCAGCTGCAAATTTCTGTTACTCACAAATTGACAAGGGGCTGACTGCCTCAGTCCTTTGTGGCTAAGGACATCTTTGCCTTTTCTGAGAGCTCCACCTTTAACAGCTCAACTGGTGAAATGTGGTCATTTCATAGGTGAAATACCAGTCATTGCTTCTTTCTAGGGTGCCTAAAAGTAGGTATTTATGCAGGGAGTGCTATAAAACTGCTTTCCTTCAGGGCCAGCAACAGGCTCTTGCCATTAACAGATGGCTACAGGCTACAGCAGATTCACCCTGGGGCACCTCAGAGAGGCACAGCCTTGTGAGCCTCAGAACCCAGATCTCAGATCTTGCTGCAATGCAGCATCAATAGTTGCTGACTTCAAATGCAAGATGTGTATGGAGTGGCATCCCTTTCTCTATGGACACGGTGAGTCTCACCTCCACTGGGTCATCTCTGTGCCTGCTGTGGGGAAGAGCTCAGCTGTGGAGTAGATTGCATGGGCCAGACAGCACTTCTGAGTTGCCTCCAAAGTGTAGGAGATTCCCACTGCAGCACAGTGATGATGCTCAGCTCACCTTGCCTCCCAAGAGGCAGGGAATCCCTTGATTCTCAGGTAAAAATAGAAGCAGCTTTAAAGTAGGGCTCAGCTAGTTACTTTTTAATGGTGAAACTCACTTAAAGGCAAATGCAGTTTAACTTGTTCCCAAACCAGTTAATAATTTAAGTTAAAGATCACCAGATAGCTTTTGCTGTCTACATAAAGAAAATGTTTCAGAGTAACAAGAGTAGGAACACTAGAGTGGCTCTGTCATCTCCTGAGTGGGGGATGCATGGAGAAGCGTCTACTCTTCAGTGAATTGGTAAAGCCCACTGCAGTTGTATCTTCTGCCCAAGACACAGCCGTATTTGCCAAGTCATAACCCTGGCCATCTCTTCCGATGCTATTATAATTTCTAATTAAAAATTTAAAATTTCTTGTTACTTTAGCGTAGTGGCCAAATCTCTGTCCTGGGAGAAAAGACAAAGTGTACCACTAGATTTTTGTGAAAAAGGAAGCATTTTTGAGAGAGCCTGAAAAGAAAAGGATGGTGTTAAAAATCATGTGATCTCTGTGGCTATTCATCAGCCATGTGAATGGCCACTAACATGTCAGCATATTTCATTTTTTTTTGTTTTTGTCAGTATGGTGCTGATGCAAAATGATAAAAATAAAAAAAAAATCAATTGTTAAAATCAATTACTCATCTAGGTCTGCGCTAATCAGTATTTTCTTATTGCCAGAGTTTACTCAGTCTGTAAAATGCCAAATAGACATTGTTTAATATAACAGGAGAATTGCAACACTATATTCTACTAATCTATTCATAGATTATTTCTATAACCTGAAATTTTAACTACTAGAAAACATAATAATCTATTGATCACATAATATTTCATACATGAGAGCCAAACTCAATTATTACGCTTCATCTTAAAATCTGTTTTTATCAGTAATCTCATTTTACCATTTTAGACTTCAAATGTAACTCCCAGGATGTCATTTATATATCTGCAGTATTGCTTGGAACGGTAAAATAAAGTTGTTTAAGGGGCTAGCTTAGGGCTGAGTCATATTTGAAAACCAAGGTAACTAGAACCACATCACCACAGCTAGAGCATCCATCTGCATACAACAGCAGAAACAAAGTACTGACTCAAGTGCAGTTTCATGGTGGGGAAGGAGAGCAGCTTCATTGCAGAGATGGAGGAACAAACCAGAAAAACAACGTGCAGTCCCACTGATAACTTGGGCTGTTCCCTCTTTCAATGACTGCTGATCTAAGCAGGAAGAGGGATGCAGCCTTTTGCTCGGCTACCTTAGTTCTTAAAAGAAGGTCCTCGACTGATGCTTCTTTTGAATATTACAGCTGCCTGAGCAGGCCATAGCCCTTCCCTGTTTATTTCCTTAGTGCCTTCGGTAAAAATGTAAAAAAATGCTTAGGACCATCACAATGCAAACAGTTTTTTCCCAAGGCTGGGACTGGCCCACTTGAAAGCCAGGCACTGCACCACAGCTGCAGCATCCTGCCACCCGGCAAGCTGCAGGCACCAGTGTGGTGGATGGGGGAGAAGCAATTTTATTAGTTCTGCTCTTTTATTAGCTATCTGCAGTTGGGTCCTCCATAAGCTGTGACCAGAACGACCGAGCTCGAATCAGTTCCTCTTACAACCTTACAAAGCAAAATCTTCCCTTTTGGCAGCTGTATGTGGATTTTGCAAGACAAGTGGTTTCTCAGTGCAGAGGGGTTCAGGGGCGGGACTGGGAGTGGCCCAAGAGCTCCCATATCACCCCAACACATGCAGCTCACAGCCCAGGAAAGGTTAGGTCTGCCTTCAAGTCAGGCACAAAAAGTTATTGCCATCTGAAAAATAATTTTCCCTGGGAAGAGGCAAGGAGCTAGGCCCTTTATTTGCTTTCCAAGGCAAAAATCGTGTGTTCACACCATTCACACTGGCCATGGACAAAACATGACTGCTCACAAACACACCTCAAAGTGCAGTGCTCTCATCACTTTGGTGTTCTGTGGTCATAAGGCTCTCCTGAAGTTACCCCATTCAACCAAGAACAAGCACCGTCCCAAGGCCAGCTTTCATTCAGCAGGACCTTTTTGGGAAGATGACTGGGGATGCTACTTTGCAACTGGTGCCTTCATGGCCTGAACTGGGCAGTCCCTCTTCTCCTGCTTAGCTGGGTCAGGCTGGTGACAAATGGATCTCAAAGCCCAACTAATGCAAATGGTGTGAAAATTTGGCCTTGCAGACATTGCCTGTGGCAAGGTGAGGGGGCTAATCGCGTAACTGCTTAAATGATCCTTTTCTTTAATTAGTCTGTTTTGCCATTTTCAGTTTCCATTGCGTAATATATGTTTGATGGTCCCTGATGCTCCTGTGAAGAACACAGCAGGCAATGAAGAAATAATTCTTTCCTTAGTCAATAAACTTGAGAGGCTTCTCAGCTGCTACTGCCTTCAAAGGAAGGAGAGATGCAACCCACAGAGCCTGTGATCCCACCAAAACCAGCACAAACACGCATTGCACCCAGACCAGTCCCTGCCCTCCAGCCTTAGCAGCAAGAGCACTTGCTTTTAACATCCCTGTCACAACAAATTGACTCACTCACCACAAAGCTATCGGGTTAGCTTGCAATGGCTGGAAATAGATTGGGGAAAGGGCAACGTAGTGAGTTTTACAACTACAGTAACCTCTGCTTGATATTTTTCTCAAAATATGGTGTGCTGCTCCTGCCAACAACTTCTATATGGGCACCAGTATCAGTACCTGGCAGATCACTTTCAGTGCTAGCCTATCTCAGCACAGCACTGATGGTTCCCATAACAGACAAGTTTATTCTGCCACACCTTCAAACTTTCTTACACAGAATTTGTGTAAGAATTTGGGCTAGAGATTACTCATGTTGCTTTAGAGGTTTCAGACAGTGTTATCTGTACCTTTACAAAAATAAAATATGTACATTCCCACTGTGCATTTTATATGTTCCTAAGAAACTGTACAATTAATGTCACTAAATTTGAATGAATTTGGAGTCAAAGTCTTTCTTTAGTCTCAATTTTCACAGTTCAGACTCATCTGTGTTTCCTGTTGCTCTAGGACTTGAACCAGAGTGAGAAAGTGGTTGCTGAAATCCTTACTAGCTTTGTTTTATTTTTGAGTAAAGCTTAAAGAAAACCAGGGATACAGGTCTTGTATTTTGTTTTTTAACAGGAGAAGCTTCCAAAATTGGCAGCCCAAGAAGGCCAGTTTGCACCCCAATGCTCACAGGTCTAAATTCTTGAACGACACCAAAATTTAAAATGCTTCATCAAGTCCCAGTAAAGTGATAGATATTCGGACATTTATACAGCCCATTTAAGTGATCTTTTTATTTCTTATACAGCAAGTTTTTGTAATTTGTGTAGCTTGCATATGATTTTTGTATTCTTCGTGTGTGCTTCTTCTGGGTAATATCCATTTGCACATAAAGCTTCTCAGCTGTTGCATTTTACTTTCTTGAGCTATTAGAATTCAAGATTCATATATGAAATATATCCTTGTGTACACAGCAAAAGCAAATCCTACAGAGCTAAATCTGGCCCACTGCGCATAATAGTGAAGGCAAACTTGCTGGATTTAGTATTTGAAATAGTTTCTGTAGTCTATTGTGCTCTTCAGTCATGTTCCAGCAGTTTTGCATTAATCTAGTTTATAAGCATAAACGTGGATTTCTGAGCTATCAATCAGTACAAGGACAACTGCATGGTGTGAATCAAACTTAAGTCACATGGACATTTGTAACAATATAGAGAAGCAGAGATTTCACTGTAACCAAAATGTTTTTTGTGTACAAAAATACACAGAATGGTTTCAAGTGAATTAGGTAATAAATTTTCCTCCAGATATAGTGAGACCAAGATCAGATGAGAGCCTAGATGTCAATTTATGGTGTATTTACTGAGTGCTGTACTGCTTTACACCAAAACAATCCTGAGATGGCAGTGACTGAATAGTGCAGGTATTGGCCAGCTGTTAAAAAACTTCTTCAGGGTGAAAAAGTATGCTGGACAGAAAAACTTCTAGCACTTAACTTTAGGCACATTGCTCAACTGATTAAAGGCAGCTGAATGCATAGTCAGATGATGATGGAGGAGCAGTTTTGGGATGCTGCTGTCACCTTCTCTCTGCTGTGGTACAGCTGACTCCTCTGTAGCTGCCCTTAAAGTGGGTTAGGAGCAGGCACACAACAACGACTGCACTGTGACTGAAGGTCTTCAAGAGGCGGTCAACCCATATTACTGTCACTGCTTGTGGCTGTCTAGCCATATCCTTAGTACCAGTTCAGGTTAAATGCACCCAGTTTTTAAAGAAACCTTGTGTGATGGGGACATCACAGCAGTAGGAAAGCTGGCAAAGACACTGCCAACCGTTAGCTTGCTGTCTTGGGGAGAGATGTCCTCTGGACAAGGAGATGCAAAAAAGGTATCACAGAGTGGATCCAAGGCCCAGGGAAGCCAGCAGAGATTTTCCCTCATCTTAGGACCTTGGCCCTGAAATATTTATGCACATGCTAAATGAAAGAGTACTATTGACCCATGGGTTTTGGTGGGGTTGGAGCACTTCTGTGTCATATCTGGCACGGTGCAGATGTGCTCTTCCATCACTTTCTCCACAGGGATGAAGTTCAAAGAGGCTAAGAATATATTTAAACCTGAAAATTATGTTGACTAGAAATGAAGTTCATCCATTTTGTTTGACTGAGGCAAAAAGGAAAAAAAGTCCAATCTGTTTTAAAGCTGCCCAGGTTTCCAAGAGGGAGCTTGGGCTGGTAATGTCAGAAAGGCTCTGGCTGTGTCCCTTGAAGTGCTGCAAAGGAAATGATCCATTCGGCACAGGGCAGCTTTTCAAAGGGTGCACAACTAGGGGTAGTGATGCAAAAAAAAAAAATGACAAAGAACAAGAAAGACTTGCAGACATGTGACTGAAACACTATGGCTCTGAAAAGAGGGGTCCAGTCTGTCCAGCTGTGTGCCTTGGTCCCACCAGTTACAGATGCAACCTGTTGGCATATCATCAATGGCTTAGCAAGAAGATTACTTTTGCTATGGTTCTCTGCTTTCTCATTAACATAGCTGACATTTCCTAACTCTGCTCAGATTTTCAGCCTGAGCTAATCCACAACCTATTTAGTTCATAGGCTAAAGTTCAAATGGAACAAATTTTTGATCCTATTTGTGCAACTGCATATAATTTTCTTCCCTCCTTTATGGTCAGAATAATAGCTTCAAATCCAGAAAGAAAACCAAACCAACCCAAAACCTAAAGCAGCAGAAAGCTCATTTATATTTATTCTGGGACAAACCTGCTTATAAAGTCTGAATGCAATTTTTTTTCCTAATCACTTTTACCTTTAGTTCTGCACAGTAGCATTTCCTTAAATTTGTATTTCTTTCATAATTGGTCTGGGGTACATATGTACCCCATTAAAACAACAAATATTTTTTCAGCATATTTAGTGAAAATAGATCTAGAAGGATAATGTATATTGTTAGAACTGGCAATAGTTTCTATGTGGAATGATGTGGGACGACAATATAAGATGTCAAACCAGTCTGTCTTTAAAGAATGCCATTTATCACAGCCTGAATTTATAAGGTGTATATCAGAAAATGTTTAGCATGAAGAAATGAATAGAAATTGAGATCTTTTTGCTGAAATGTTTGCTTCAACTCTGTAAATTTTCAAAGAGCAGTAATGAATCAGGTGAATGCTTGATTTCAAGGGCTCCTTGGACAAGCTAGAATAACTTGCCTAAAAAAAAGCTGTACTCTGCCAAGCTGTGTTGCAGTGGCAGCTCTTAGTGCTCTTTTGAGATGGAGGAGCCTGGAGTATAAGACCCTTCTCTGCTTCCTTCTTCCCTTGCCCAGGAAGCAAGTGCCCCCTGCACCCTTCTGGTCCTAATTTCACCTTTCTCCTATGCTTCTCTTTAAATCCAATTTAAAAAGCCATCTATTCTCCTAGCTGAGTGGTATAGCCTTAAGCATAGCCATGCTGTCTTTAGCTTGATCTCTTTTTTTGCCCAGGACACTTGCATTCCTGGATGTCCAATTACTGCAAGGCATGGAGTGGGTGAGAGGAAGGATACTGCATCAACGTGACCCCCCCCCATCCCTGTGGCTGGGGCTTTCAAATGTTCTTTAGTGAGCCCCTTTTAGGAGACAGTAAGCTGAATGCTACAGACCAAGGGCCTAGTGATATCAGGTGTTCAGCACCACAACCCACACAGATTTGGAGCTAATTAAGTAACAGAATGACTACTGATCATGAACTTGCCCATTTCATTTCTGGACTGCTAAATGGTTTGGGATTGTTTTTTTTTTTTGAAATATTGTCTTACAGGACAATAACAAGCTTTTAATGAATGATTTTTAGTAAAAACCAAATATCCACATGGGATTTTATCTCAGTGTCATTCTAACTTACTGAGTGGCTTTTGCTTACTGGACCACACAGTCTTTTGTTAACATCCATGAAAACTCAAAAATGTCATTTTAGTCATTGGAGAGCTCCCATGTTATTTCCTGTTTACACTAGAATCAAATACAGAATACCAGGGAAGCATTAATAAAAAATTGACACTAAGGGCTGCAAGGACCGATGCAAAGTGCATTTCCTCATATGCGTCAAGAGCTAACAATATAAAAAATTCCATATAATTCGTGCTTAATATACTGTGGTTTGATTTTTTAAAAAGAACAACATATTTTACACTAGACCTAAAAGTGTCTCCATAAATAATAAACCCTTTGAAAGCATTAGATCAGTTCAGATGAGCAGAAACAGTGGCGTCATAGTGGCTTGTATTACAGTAGAGTCAGTCTGATGTTTGAGTGATAACAGATAAGTAATGAACCTGGTCTTTTCTTTCTGATCACAAGTGGTTTACACTGACATGGAAGA
This sequence comes from Todiramphus chloris collaris, assembly GCA_025345505.1. Lineage (NCBI taxonomy): Eukaryota > Metazoa > Chordata > Aves > Coraciiformes > Alcedinidae > Todiramphus > Todiramphus chloris. The sequence continues at coordinate 31,659,017 of JANVCC010000010.1, read as the reverse complement.
ATTAAAACCAGTGAATGCCAGAGTGCATGAACTTGCAGGCAGCACAAGTGACCAAGAAGAGAGATTCTGCACTACAGTTAAACCAGAGAAACTTATTCTCTTCACTTCTGTGTGAAGGGCTTCTCAACTTTTTTTGAGGGCTATTACTGGGACAGAAAAACAAACCAGAGACTCAGCTTGGGCGTATTTCCTCCTCCCTTTTCCTACTCTTGCTTTTCTGTGTTCCTGGGGTTTATCTGCTGAGGTTCCTGGCACTGGATGCACAATGATTTCTCTCATTAGGTTTGCATTGCTTTCATATTCTCTGACCACTAAAGCCAAACCTAACCAAACAAGACACTGAGGAATATCCAGCATGTCTGGAAAAAACAACAGGGCTGCTAAAAGATGAATATATAGATGATGCATTGCATGAATGAGAGGCAATTTAGAAGAACAACCTAATGTCTTCATAAGCAAAAGTGTCTCGTTCCCCATGTAGTGGCATGCTTTTCAGCCTCTTTCTTGTCTCACCATTATATGCTTGTCAAAGATAGAGCCAGAAGGTCACAACCACTTTACTCTCCTCACTATATAAATCAGCCAACCAAAACTACCACCTCTTAGTGCATTTCAATTATTTATGACCCCAAGCCTAGTTGAACAAATACACTTCTAGACCTGAATCCAAAAGCTAAAAGAGAAAAAAATGACATCACAAATCAATAGAAGTGGGCAACACCAGACTGGGGAATACAGTTTCCCTTAAATAGCAAGCAGTCTTCCTGGCACACCTTTGTTGCACCACAAGTCACACCCCCAGGTGTGTTGTTCTTTGATGTTTTGTGTGCAGCTTTTCTCATATAACCCAACACTCCCTACCCTCCCATAAGAGCACACTAGGTGACTGTTGGTTCAGAGGGACTTTCACTTGGATCTCACAGGGTTATTGTGCTGTAGACAATTCTGGAGTAAAGAGCTCTGCAGAGCACTCATTTGAAGCCTTTTATAATAAACTCTGTATTGACAAGAAATGGCACTGAAAATTAGACAGGGAAGACTTTCTAATTTGCCTCTCATTTACGTAGTCATATTTAAAGTTGAATGGAAATGCTTCAGCAGAAAGAAGAAGAGTGTCTGGTCCTGTAAAGCTTTCTAGGACCGACCAGGTTGTAGCTAAAGAGTTAACACTCTCCTGAAGAGTAAAAAAGAGTAGAAGGCTATTCATCAGTGCAGCAGGTGTTTTGGACACAGTATTGCAGGTAAAAAAAATGCAGCAGCTCTTTCTTTTCCTAGGAAAGCCTTTACTCCTCTTTGGCTTTGGCAGGAGGACCTACCTCCAAAAAAAAGAAAACCCAACTGTGCAATCCAGCTAAGATGAGGTACCTCAGCCCCCACACCTGTGGGCAAACTGCTGCTGGGAGGAGTGGATGTTCCCAGGGTGGTATGGGCATGGGAGTCCTTGCCTGCTTTCACAGGGCACAGACCAAACCTGGACCTGGAGGGCCCATCATGAAAAGGCACAGCGTTTGAAGGGATGCTGAACTTTCTCATGACATTGCAGGGGAGAGAAGCTCTTTACATGATGTACCCCAGCACAGGCCCCAGGATGGGGTACACAGCCCTGTCTGAAAACCTCTAGGGCACAGAGAAGGGGGTTGCGCACAAATCACAGGGGCTCAGCTTACTGCCGGTCAAGGGTTGAACTCTGTCTTTCACATTTTCCATCATGGTAGATACCTATATAGATGATCAGTCTTGTTTCTTGAGCTTTCATTACGAGGGTTGTTTATGTCAATTGTTGGGGTTGGGTTTTGCTTGTTTTATTTTATCTCCTCTCATTATGATTGCAAAGTCAGGTTCACTCTGTGTTTCCATTCGCTTTTCAGAAAGGAATAATGAGGAAAGTTCCCACTTCTGAACTGGCTTGCTTTGAAACAAGCCCCAGAAAGCTGCCTGTCAGGAACAGTACCATGTTCTCCTCTGTGCTCCTAACAAAGCTGCTCACAGCCTGCAACCCGTGAGATGAATAAGGTCTGTGGGCCTGGGGCACGCAGCTCCTCCTGGGCTCATGCTTTTAGCTTGGCCATCCTGCTGGTGGTTTGTCCATCTCACTGGTAACACTTTCTAAAATCAAAATAGGCCTATTTATCCTCTTTCTTATTTAAATGCAGACAGACTAATGCAGTGGCTATTTAAAGCAATGGCAGTCAGCAGAACAGATGCGTAGGATGTGAGTTCTATCATTAAAAGACCTCCTATGGGAAACTGCAGCCCTCTGGGACTTTTTGGCTTATTAAGAAAGTTTTGAACTACTGTGTCTCACTATCAGGGATAAAGTCATGCAAACTTGCTGTTGTAGTCAGCAACCTGTTTTTCTTGTTCCCACTAAAGTTTCTGGATATTCAGATTTTTCTCTTTTGGCTCCTGTAGGTAAGTGACTTTGAGTAGAGAGAATGTGTTACATTGTTATATATTGAGATCTTAATTTCTTGCAAGTACCTACAGGTACTCTTACCTTTACCTTGTAATTTCTTATTATAATACATGACATTTTCCACTCTTATTTCCTCTTGTATATTATTTTATAGATAAGAGATCATTCTGGGTGCTTAGATCAATAATTTCAAGGCTACAGAATGGATTTGGATGTACACATTTCATTGAAATGAACAGCAACTGTGTTTCTAATTTAACGAAGCAGTTCTGAAAAATTGAAGACTTGCATCTTATTTTTAACAAAGGAATTATTTTCTTTTATTCCTTAATCATCTGTAGCATGGAAAGCTGTGGTATGTAAGCCAGTTCCTAGCTACATTAATTCTCACCAGAAGCAAATCTAGCAGCGTGTGTTCTATATTTCTTTGGTTAATAATGTGAATTGAGTTGCATTTGGTAAATAGAAAGATCTGTGTTGCGAAAGTTTTCCAACATCTCACTTAAGAGTGAGATAAACTGTCTGTTGTTTGCTAGCTTTGTGGCTACTCTAAGTTTCTGATTGTATGGTGTGAGAAAAATCAATATCTCATTTCTCACATCAGCCAGATGGATAGGCCAGGCAAGGGCTTCAGCCAAGGCTTTCTGCCATTCTGACAGGGAAAAAACATGTTTTCCCTATTTCAAGCTCTACTGTTTACAAGCACCTATTGACAGCTTTGCAGTACTTTCTCTAGGTAAGATCTATCATGGTAGAGCTTTAAAGTCTTGCTGGCTCTGCTGTATTTCTTACCCCCTTCACTTGCCAAGTACAGTCATAAATTCTTAAAGTGTTCTTACTTTTGCATGTGCTTGCTAAACGTTGAGATTAGACAAGGAATAAAGGAGATATTCTGAATTTATGGTCAGCCTGACTTACACTGCTCCTCACAAAAAAAGGTGTCATGAGATTTTTGGCTTACAAAAACCTGGCAACTACACTTCTGTGACCTCTGATGAATTTTTTTTATCTGTTGCAGAACAAACTGGTGGAGAACCAACTGGCAGTAGAGTGTTTTTCTGCTCTGTGGATGTCATGGAACACATTAAAACAACAGGTGATTTTTAATACCAGGATTAGGGAGAATACTAATATTGCTGTAAAAAAAAATTATCTTCAAAGGTAGAAGAGAGCTGAAAGAAGTTGTATTTTGCAATGCACTCACTAAACAAATAAAAAACATTATTAGTGCAAGCATTGATTTTCTACTTCTATGCACAATATATCATAATCACATCCAAAAAAAAAAGAGTATTAAAAGCTAATTGGACCTTGTGATTGCCAAGTGAATCACTCATTGTATGTGAATGCCAAATAAGAATTATCCATTTAGCTCTGGATGGCCATCCCACTCACAGTGCTTATTACACATTATTTTTTCTGCAGATTGATGCGCCTTGGCAAAAAAGAAAAGGCATTAATTTGCCTAATTCATGCTCTCTTCTAAAACCTCTGTATTAACAGGGGCAGAGTGTATGAAGAGTCCTCCATGACAGCTTCTTCATAGCTATGTCACTGCCTGCGAGATGGTTGTGAAGTTGGTTTCGAGAAAGCTAGTGCTAGCAGTGCATCTAAAGCACTGTCAGTACGGCCTAATTCTGACTCAGGTGAAAGGTTCTGTTTTGGCCAATGTCATTTGGAAGCTCAAAATCAATGACACTGCACATCAACATAGGCAAAGACAGAATAAAATGTTCCCTATTGTACTTTTTGAAGCTTACTTTTGTTAAGAGTAAACTGCACTGTTCTTCTGGAGATGGTATTTAAAGATTATTTTGTCAGAGAAGTCACAAAGGGAAAAGAAACAACATTTGTGCAACTCATTTTTAGCTGGTCTAACTTCAAGGCAGGAATTGGAGTTCAGTAAGGAGCACAAACCATGACATAAAAGCAATGCTTCCTCCTTTTCTGGACAATTGCATGTTCAGACTGCACTTAAAATCCTCGGGGGATGTACAGACTGAGACGAAATACTGGTTTGGTGTAATGGCAGCATGGAGATCATAGATGTAAAATATTTTTGTAAAGCTTAATTCAGTGCCTGAGCACCAAACCATGGGAGTCTAGCATTCAATTCATATACTATCACTAATTATAATTTTTTACTTGCTTACATATCATCACTCATGTAAGTATCTACACGCCATTGTTTCCACCCATATCACGTGACTTGTGCACAAGGCAATGACTGCAGAAAGCTGCCAAGTGTAAATAAGAAAAAGGATATTTTTGTTATTGGTAATTCTGTGCCCAGTTGAGAAACGTTCCTCCTCACTAAAGCACAGGGCACTGAGCAGTTCTTTTCCCAAGGAGTTTATTTTTTAACAAGGCAAGGCAAGCAGAGGCTCAGAGAATGAGATGTACCAGCCAAAAATTGAGAGTGAGTGACAGTTTGTAGTCAGCATGTTAATTCAATGCTTTTTTCCTTAAAGATGAAGCACCTGAAAATACTGTAAGCAAGGATGGGATACAGAGGCTGTAAGAGAGAATCTTGACAGCCTTGGAATAAGTTACTAATTAGTATGGAGGAGGAAAGGCTAAAAGTTCAATGTGCTGCTGTGACTTGTTTGCTAAACTTTTGTCTGTCTTGATCAGTTAATTTTCAGCTTTTCTCAGCATGTGCTCTGGTCCTCAACCTGCAGCTGAGAACAGTGCCTCTGGAATTGGGTTCTGCAGAGCAGGTGCCAGCACTTTCACTCTGGGCTCACAACTCATCAGTGGCTCACAGATGTCTGCTGGCATGGGGCTCAGATGTGATCCTCACTGCAGCCCTGGCTGTGGCTGACTTCATCCTTTCTCCCCTGGCTGAAGATGTCTTTGTGATCTCCCATGGCACATCATTGTTCTTCCTTTCCCATGTCTGTGTGGGTCAGAGTGTGGCACACCCATTCAGTCCAGGTGTCCAACAGCATTTGAGGTCTAGCTCAGATCAGCCTTACAGTGTTTTGGGGTTGTTGTTTCTTTTTCAAAGGAATGCCTTTCCCTTTAATATTATGATTGAGTTGCAGCAGTCCCTGTTAGCTGGAATTGCTCTGATATTACAGTGAGGAGCTTAGGAGACAAAATGGGCTGAGATTCATCTCAGTCCCTTGCCTTTAGCCATATTCACCAAAGCCTCCTACATTACAATAAAACTTTGCCAATCATTCTGCACTGGTAAATGAGACCCTGCTGGCTTCAGCCAAACCTGTGGGACCTCACTACCTAGAGAGGAGGGGTGGTGGCCCACTCATCTGCCCTGTTTGTCTCAGGTCTCATTGACACTTGCTATGTCTTCTGGGCACTGCTTATGCTTGCAATATCAGCCACATCTACCACCCACAGCTAGCTGTGGGAGAGTTTGCACAGCTCCCTCTTGGCAACACACCCGGATAAAAATGGCTAAAATGCTAGTGAGGTGAGTGTGCACAGCAGGTGTGAACTCTCTGGCATAGCTTAGAGATCTATAGAGTTCTGAGATAGAGCTGAGCTCTCTCCCTGTGGGGCATCTTACACCCATCCCACATGCATGACATCACAAACTGTGGAGTCAGGGGTGAGGTTAGAGAAGGTGACCTCACAACTCAACCTTTGGACTCTAGCAGCAGCTGGGTCTTGCTCTTCTCTCATGTCAACAGTAAAAGCAATTAACCTGGTGCTGCCCGACATTGAGGTGCATTTTGCTGGCTCCAGCATAAATGGCCAACTGATCCTGAACCTCAGGAGTACCCTGGTGGATCCTGTCGTGAAGGTGGAGCTTGTGGGAAGAGGCTTCCTGCGATGGCTTGAGGAGGATAATCCTGACCTGGACTACTACAAGAATACAGCTTTCACCAACCAGGCTGTCTATGTGTACGAAGCTAAGAATTTCAGCATAAAAGGTAAAACATAGGAATGAGGCACTGGTTAACTGAACAGCATCTTAGCGGCGGGCTGAGGATGGTGGGGTCAGATCTTTTGCAGTGAGGAGGAAGTCTTCCTTTTGCCAATGTCCATGTGCTCTGTTTCTATCCACGGCATACTCATTTTAACTACATCATATGGCAACTGGGGCTTTGCAATGGTCAGTAGTGTTGTACAGGAAGCAATATTTGAGTGTGTGAGAAGTCTCACAGGAGCTGGTGGCTGTATCTATGAAATGAGCATTTGTTATACAGAAATCTATTACAACCTGTCTATCAGCAGATAGGAAACTTTTAGTCATGAGCACATCACTAAATCATTCTGTGGTCATGTAAAATGCTTGCTTCAATGTTCTTGTTAAGTGTCAGCAAGTATCCACTGGGTATATAAGGTTTGTTATGCTTGCAACTCTATTGAAGACAGTATCAGAGTTACTGCCGTATCTTTATTGAGATACAAGAAAAATGTGAGATATACACTGGAAACACCTGGAAAAGTGTGATTATTTTGATGAATCACAGAATATTTGAGGTTGGAAGGCACGTTCCAGAGGTCATCTAGTCTAACCCCCTCCAGTTCAAGCAGGGCCACCTAGAGCCAGATGCCCAGGACTATATCCATATGGCTTTTCAATTTCTTAGAGACTCCACAACCTCCCTGGTTAACCAGTTTCACAACAAAGTGTTTCCTGATGTTCAAAGGGAACCTCCTGTGTTTCAGTTTGTGCCTGTTACCTCTTTTCTTATCACTCCAAAATCCTGGCTCTATCTTCCTTGTGCCTTCCCTTCAGGTATTATATACCCCAACATGCACACATATAAATGCAGAGCTAACAAGTAAAATGCACAGATTTATCAAAAAAGAGTAAAGTCAGCGGGATACAATGACTTCATAAAACACTGAATTACTCCAGGACATGCTTAAAGAAAATAGAAGCCTCAGAGGACATGCATTAGGTCTTCTGAGAACCCTGAAAATTTAGTCTGTGGATCATAGGTGGTTGCTGCCCTAGAATAATTTAGTACTAAATTTAGACTGTGGCAATGTGTGGAAATTGTGCTTTTGAGCTACACCCTGCCGTGGTCAGGCTTCATTTCTTCTCAAATTTGCAGGCTCTAGCTCACACAAAGGTCATTTTCCCCTTGCACATGTATTAGAGTCTTAGCCTTGATGTACTGCAACATGCTGATGCTTCCTGTAGGCTACCAGATGCTACAGCCCTGACAAAAATGAGTGAGAAAGGCTGAGCATTGGAAAAATTATTTCCCCCATTAAAGAAAAATTCCCTGTAAAGCACCTCGGTTCCAGACCTTTTAGGCTAAATTTCAAGTTGGTGTTGCTTAAAGCCACACTTGAATCTGTATTTTGCCACCTACACACGTATTCCTGTTTTCAAAAGAGATGAGTATCCATCAAGACTTGCCAATGCAGTATAGTGTAATAATGGATTTTTACTACTGTAACTCAGTCTTTTTCCTCCTTTTCCTGCATTGATTACATCTCTGTAGAAGTGCTCTAACAAGTCCAAGAAAGGCGTTTTAAAACATGAAAGAAGACACAGACCTGACCTGACCTTCTGCATCCCCCACTGCTGTCGGCATACAAGGAATATATGTTTGAACAGATTGCTGCCTGTGTCAGCTTTTGACACTCAGTTGCTAATATGCTCTTGATAGCATGTTACTATCTGGTATTTGATCTTACCACATGCCCTATTTGGGTCACATCTGACATCTCTGTAAGAAGTGTATATACATGGATCTAGGTGCCTGCTGACATATTTCTTTTTAACTCTACTAAGCCCTGCCACCGCACAAGAAACTCAGTATTATCTCTCTGTGAAATAAAGACTGCTAGAGGAACTGACTCTTGGCAGCCATTGAATATGACTGGCAACAGCTCTAGGATAATTAGATCCAGAAAAGAAAAAGATGAGTTTCAGTGCTAGCAGGGATAACCATTGTTATCACCACCAGAAACCTCCCAGTCAGAGCAAACCAGAAGGAGCTCATGATACTATGGGCAGTTTGAAACCCTTCAAGCATTGCTGTGTGCCATCAGTCACACCCCAGGAAATTACAGAATGCTCGGGGTTGGCAGGGACCTCAAAAGAGCATCCAGTCCAACCACCTCTGCCAGAGCAGGATCACCTAGATTAGGCCATACAGGAACACATCCAGGTGGGTTTTGAATGTCTCCAGGGAAGGAAACTCCACAACCTCTCTGGGCAGCCTGTTTCAGTGCTCTGTCACCCTCACCGTGGAAAAGTTTCTTCTTGTGTTTACATGGAACCTCCTATGTTCCAGCTTGCACCCATTGTCCCTTGTCCTACCATTGGACATCACTGAAAAGAGCCTGGTTCCATCTTCATGACACTCACCTTTTACATATTTATAAACTAATGAAGTCACCCCTCAGTCTCCTCTTATCCAAGAGACCCAGCTCCTTCAGCCTTTCCTCATAAGGGAAATGTTTCACTCCCTTAATGATCTTTGTGGCTCTGCACTGGACTCTTATCGAGCAGTTCCTTGTCCTTCTTGAACTGGGGTCCCAGAACTAACACATTATTCCAGATGCGGCATCACCAGAGTAGAGGGGGAGGAGAGCCTCTCTTGACCTCCTAACCACACCCCTTCTAATATATCCCAGGATACCACTGGCCTTTTTGGCCACAAGGGCACATTGCTGGCTCATGGTCATCCTGCTGTCCACCAGGACCCCCAGGTCCCTTTCCCCTGTGCTGGTCAATCCCCAACTTATACTGGTACATGGGGTTGTTCTTTCACAGATGCAAGACTCTACACTTGCCCTTGTTACATTTCATTGAATTTCTCCCTGGACAAATCTCCAGCCTGTCTAGGTCAAAACCTTTGTGTCCTCCATAGAAAGGCCACCCCTCAAGTCACTCCTACCAGCAGCCTCTTTGCACTTTCCCCACAGCTGCAGCTACCATCTCCCTTGCTGCAAAATGCAAGATGGAACAATTTTTGAATTAGGTAACACAGTAAATTATCTGGAATTGACCTACATTTTCTGGTGTGACTGAAGTTCCCAGGCTCTGCTGAAAACCAAGCACATGGTATTCCTGGGTGCTTGTTGGGAGCTAACTCTTGGAAACACTCTCCCACCCCTGCAGCAGCTGGGAAGCTTTCTACAGTGGAATTAATTCTGTTACAGGTTTCAGGGGAATAGGGTTTATGGAGCCCACATAAAAAGCAGGTGCTTCTGTGCAATGCGGACCACATCCAGCAACCATGGGGAGCCAGGGAAAGTGAGTGCCCCTTTGCTTACAGGGTGAATTCAGGGGCTACTGTCCTTCTGAGTCCGAGATCCTGTGCAGAAATTTAAGCACAGCTTAGCAAGTGGGCACAACTCAAAGATGTGTCTTTAGAAGTGATGCAAAACAAGCCAGAGCAAGTGCGATAAAGCTGTACATAGAGTGATATAAGCATCTGCAAGCCTTTTTGCACCACAGGGCTTACTTCACCCTGCACAGAGACAGGCTCTCAGGGTGTACCTGCAACAGCAATTGAGAAAGCTGAACTCTTCCACTAAATCCCCACCCTATGCTGGGGCTGCAAAACAAACCACTCACACCAGTGCTTAACTGCAGATTGATCCAGAATGAACACTGATCTCTTTCAAGATTAAATTGCAGATCTGCTCCCAGTTCGAAGTCCTTTCTTCTACCAAAATAAGAACATTGCCAAAATAACTTAAATATGTCGTATGAGATGAGGCCCTGGGAGTATCAGGTCTCTACAAACTGTCAGAAGAGAGAACATGACTTTCTTATATTGCAGCTACCTAAGAGGCTGACAAATTTTAGTTTCCTCCCTTTCAGATTGTTTTAGGCATCTCTTTTCTTCAGAGTTACAACTGATTAAAAATGCCGTTGTGCCATCTGGTAAATCACCCTTGCTGTGAGGAAACAATATCCAGGCTTTTCTGACAACAAGAATATCCAGTTTAGATTACTAAAACTCGAGGCATCATTGAATTAATCTGCAAAAGGGTGCAGTCAGCAGGATAAAATTCTACCAGTCTCACATCCTCTAATATTGTTGTTTGAAGTGAAGTTTTGGCACAAGCTACTAGGAAGAAGGAAAGGTTACGTCTGAATGATAAAAATGCCAACAGATACATGTGTTTAAAATAAATAGGTCTTGGGGGAAGAAAAGAGTCTTATCTGGCCAGAAGGGGCCAAACTTATGCTTGATGGGTGGGACAGTCTTTTGTTACAGTCAGTGGGACCTCACCCACACACAACTGAATTTGATTAGGAGTAAGTGGCACAGAAGCAAAGACATTAGAAGGAATGGATCATAATTTTCCTATCTCACAGTTGTTCAGAGAAGATGTCAAATATTATTTTTGTTGTGAGTGGGGTCTTTTGCACAGGTGAAACAAATTTTCAGATCATGTGCAAGGGTGTTGTAGGCCATGATAAAAGTAGAGTGAGAATTACTACACTGCTTTACTCACTAAAATCCTACTAGTCCTTATTTGCAAAATTATAAGTCTGTGGCACTCCATTTTGGTAAGGGAAAACCCTAAACAGTTTGTAAGGAGCTGCAGATTTGCTGCTGTTTGTTAAAATGAGGCAGGTGAGCAGTTCTCAAGTCTGTCATCTGGTATGGGTCCATACATCCAGCAAGTGACCTGCAGAGGGGATGCACATGCCATGCCATGCCATGCCATGCCTTTATGGTACTTTGGGTGCAACACCAGATGGTAAGGACGTCTTGGATTCTGGAAGAAACATCAAGGTTTCCGTGAGATACAAACATCCTAAATGTTTAAAAGGCTTCTGATAGCAGTTTTGTTTGACTTTCAGATGGCTGGCTGGATTCTGGAATCCATACCTTTAACTTCCACTTCAGCTTTCCTCCAAGTATTCCCTCTACATTCACCAGTAAATTTGGCTGTATCTCCTACTTTGTTCAAGCGACTTGTTGCAGCCATGAAAATATCTTGGCTAAAGAGGAGAGGTGTTTATTGTTGCAAGGAACCATTGCTGACCACAGAAGACATGTGAAAGACGAGGTAAGGGGAACAAGTTGTCTGAGCTGGAGACACACAGAACTACTCTGTTCTGATCCAGAGCTGTAACTGCTTACTACTGAGTGTCCACAAACTTCTAGCTCTGAGCTTCCTCATTTTAGCATTCAAGTGACACTTCAGTGTCTTCTGTCATCTTTGTCCTAGGGCTTTCACCAAGGTGTGTCTTTTCTAGCATACAACAAGACTGACATGTAGCAAGTGTTTTAAGAACCAGGATGAGGGAAAAGGGAGGTTATTCTCTTGCTTTGAAGCCTTGGGCAAGCATCATGATAGGAGGTACCTTTTTTACCATACTTTACCTAGGCTGGGACAGTCAGTCAGAGGTCATCAAGACAGCTAGAACATGATGTTTCTAATAACTTTGTGATGTCCCTCCAAACCTGAGCTTAGCTAAAGGTGACAATGTTTACATGTGCACACATGAGGACTGTGATAATTCAGCCATGTCACATTTGGTGCAGTGAGAAAGGTCATCCTCTGGGTTAATGGTGGGGCTTGTGGAGGGAATGAGTAGCCTCAGCTGTTGTGTTAGGAGTCTGTGCATGTGGTGTTTGAGAATCACTCTGTATTCAGCAACAAGAACTCGCCAAAGACTGTCTGTTCTCTCTCTCCATGCAGGATTCACTAGTGGTGGAAACTAGGAAGGATGCAGTTTATTTCTGCTGCTTAAGTCATGGCTCTGTGATCATTCGGATTTCCCTGGAGAAAAGAGTATTTTGCCCTGGAGAGACCATTGTCTTCAAGACAGATATTTCCAACAAGACATGCAAGTATGTTAGGAAGGTCATTTTTGCTGTAGACTGCGTTGCCCTGTATAGTGGCTTCAGCAGCAGGGATGAACTACGTTCCTTGGAAGACCGAAGCGAAGTGACAAGGTTGGAGTTAGAGACAGACACGGCTCCCTTTGAGGTCACGAGCATTACCAGTGAACTCGTTCTGCCAAAACCCATGCCTGTCACCAGCACTCTCACAGAAAATAAAATCATGGCATTCAGGTATGAGCTGGTAGGCACCTCTGACCTTCCTTGTACCATGTCCACCATTGTTGCCAGGGTGCCCATCATTATAGCAGCCACACTGGAGCATTTCACTGTGGAGCAGAACAGCATGACTCTGCATGAAATCGAAGGTGACACCTCGAAGGGGATGAACCTTCACGGAGACAGTCCTGAGGTTGACCAAAGAGAAATTCCCAGCAGATCCACTGAATAAAAGATTTTTCTGCAAAACCCACTCTAGTTGCATGCTTTCACAGGAGGAGTCTGTTTTTGCAGTGATGCTCCAGTGGTTCCCAAAACAAGAAGTCTAAAGATAGTCAAAGCCGAGTCAGGAAGGCACATAAGAGGCGCCTGCAATTCTGTTAAACAGGCTACTGATAACAGGATAAGGAAGAACAGGAGACTCTGCAGTGGCCTAGGGAGAGAGGGAGCACTTTGCAGGCCCAGAGAATGTCTGTGCTCCTGTCTATGTGAATACAGCTCTGCGCAGAGAACACCCGCAGTGAGCTGGTGGGTGGTGTGGAGCTGGTGGAGGAGGCTGAGACAGCAAGTGATCAACCTACCACGCAGAGAGACTGGGGCAGGCCAGAGAAGCAGATGGTCCTTGGGAAATAATAGAATCATAGAATGGTTTGGCTTGGAAAGGACCTTAAAGCTCACCTAGTTCCTACCCCTCCGCCATGGGCAGGGGCACCTTCCACTAGACCAGGTTGTTCAAAGCCCCATCCAACCTGGCCTTGAACACTTCCAGGGAGGAGGCATCCACAGTGTCTCTGGGCAATCTGCTCCAGTGTCTCACCATCCTCACAGTCAGGTATTTCTTCCCAATAACTAATCTAAATCTAATCTCTTTCAGTTGAAACTGTCACCCCTTGTCCTATCACTACACTCCCTAACAATGATGTGCACATAGACCACACTACAAGCCATGTGTGTCAGTGGGGATGACCAGAAGGTTTTAGGGTTAGAAGGTTGTTTAGGATTTTATTAGTCTTTATTAACGTTTGCTAAGTATCCAGTAATGCGGTTTCTGTGCCAAGCCTGAATATATGGTCCACTGATTGCTGTTTAGTTAGGTGCTGCTAATTAATAACTCTGATCCTGATGTGATTTAAACCATGTAAGCTGAGCGGCTTTTCCCTATGGCTGCCATGGTTTGCCCCCATGGGTGCCACCCAGGGAGGGCTGCAAAGCCTCCGTTCCAGCATCCTGCTCCTGCAGCACCGAGAGCCCCATGCTGGGGAATGCTGTGTCTTGCCCATGCTGAAGTACACGGACACTGACATGAGACAGAGATTTCACAGATAAAATGCATATGCAAAGGTAACTTTTCTGTCTGTACACCATAAAGTAATGGGGTAGAAGACTTAGGGTATAGCCCTGCTCCACCTTCTTGCCCCATCACCAGACTAGGGCAGATGCATGGGATGATGCCACCTCTCCTGGTAGCAGGTGCCTGCTCTTGAGAGAGACATCTCGCTGCTCTGCGACCAGAAAGTCCTGGCTTTCTCCTCCCACTCGTGGAGACTGCTTAGAAATGAGATTGCACTGACCAAATTGACGGGGTTTTGCATGTCCACAGCTATCACCATAGCTGCCCAGGCATGTGGCCAGTGCCATGCAGCGTGCCACACCGAGGGAGGGCAGCATTTCTCCCCCCACCTGCCTTTCACCTTTCCCTGTGTGCGCACAGATCGACCTTGATTGGCAAAACAGCCCAGGCTGGCTGTGAGCAGGCTGAGATATAGCATGGCACTTGTCACGTTCTTCTGCTCACACACACTCTCACCGGGCTAATGTTTCACCACTGACACTGGCAGGGCTCTTTCACATCTCAGACAAGACTGTTTATCAGGTTGCTACATGCAGAATCCCATTATAAATAGATTGTTGTTTTACAGGTCTCCCTGTTTCATTGTTCAAGCAAAAAATTAATGCACTCACAATGTATATGACAGGAACATGTTAGAAGATTATATTTCACCGGTTGTCTTTGAACTTCCAGCATTGCTTCTCAGTGACACTTGTTACAGCTGAAGCAAAACCACAATCCAACATAAATTCTGAAGTTGCCATAACATAAATGCTGGCAGCCCTTGCATTTACTATGAAAAGGAATTTAACTACTTCATTTTTGCAAAATATCATTTGCAAAGAAACAATAGAATGTCAACATTCGGAGGCATAAAAGAACAGCTTTGTAAGTTCTTTGTGTGTTACCTACCATGATTTTAAGCACTGTCGAAGTAAATCTGTTTTCCAGATTCACAATGTCTTGAACCCAGACTGAGACTGGCAAGCTCTGGAAGGTGGTTGAGGAAAAGTGAGGTGTTTCCACTTCTCATTATGCCCTGCAGGAATTTTCATGGCAGGAGACAATGCGTGTCTGATGCTAGCAAAACTACCTTCTGATTTCAAAAACTTTGTCTCTCCAGGTGGGATACAGGCCAGAGTGAAATATGCCCAATCCTGTCCCTGGGATGTTTTATGCTGTGTCTGTGTGAGTGAATATCATGAAGCAAATAAAACATTTGACAACAAACTAGAAAGGCCACAGTCCTAATAAAATAGGAAAGCAGGGAGATACTTGACTTCTGGGAGATTGGACAAGTGATTTCATGTCTTAGCATTTTAATTTTCTTTTATACTTTTTAATGTCTTTTGTATTACAAATTCTTCAAGCAGTTCATTTCCAACCTTTATAGTCTTATTTGCCAAAGGCATTTGCATGCTACTGTGATATAAATAGTAACAAAAGCAATATGATGAATGTGTAGTTTGAGTAAAGTGCATTTTTCCAGAAGACCACAG
The DNA here is from genome assembly GCA_025345505.1 of Todiramphus chloris collaris. Lineage (NCBI taxonomy): Eukaryota > Metazoa > Chordata > Aves > Coraciiformes > Alcedinidae > Todiramphus > Todiramphus chloris. Next base: position 31,643,807 of record JANVCC010000010.1, on the reverse strand, counting down.
AAGATGGAGCAGAGAGGTCTCTATGAAAGGTCTTGTCAACTTCCTGGTTCACTTCCCCAAAGAGATGATGGATATTTTTGTGATGTAAAGTTCAAGCCATCAAAACACCAGGAGGGACATTTGTGCTATTTGTGTTTATTCTTTTGTGTGCCTTTTGCAAGGCACTAAAATACACCCAAATGAACTAGATGCCTTCAATGTCTAGTCAGACCAGTACTACACTGTGTCTTTGTAACATCCTTTAGAGCAACAGTGCTAACAACTCAGGGGTGGTGACCTAAAATAGCCATATAACTCACATGGACATGAACATGTACTTCTGGATGGCCCTTCATGAATTTCAAGAATCTGTTAGCACAGATTGGTTGCTAACACCTGTCACTATGCTTTCTTACATGATAGAGATATCACCTGAGCTAGAAAACTGCCTCCCTCACACCACTCTTTTAGGTGCAATAACACACATTTCCATGAAGGTTTTCTTACATACTACACAGTACACCTACCCGTAGTTGATAGGTTCAACAAATAATTATGTTGGCCCTCATAGGCAAACTTGTTGTGAAAATGGGGCAGGAGGTTACTGTCAACTTCTGCCACATCTGCTTTGCCTCCTTCTATAGAATTAACAAACTCTTTAGACCTTGGAATCAATATTCTTTTTTTTTACTTTTTTTTTCCATTTTGAATGAATGATGCTTGAAGTCTCTCCAGGACCTTTGTGGAAAGAGCTTGATCTCTGCCTGCTTTGCGATTACTTCTGATAAGCAGATTTGCTGTGGAGCTGATGGGATTTGTGCAGGTCGGAAGTGATGGAAAGGATGGAAAGAGAGTAAAGAGACCTGAGTGGAAAATGGCTATATTGTCTGCTCAAAATTAAATTTTAACCTTGCAGAAATTTTGGAAAATGTTCTATTTTTGCATAGGTTCGTGAAGCAAAAATAGAAAATTTTCTCTTTCCAGTAACCATGAAAACATAGAAACAATGATTACTGGAGATTACCTGTACTTGTGAGATCAAGTTTGTGTTATTGCTGGTGACACAGAAGTTAAGCCACACATGCATCCTCAGCATTGTTACATGGCAAGGCTGCCACAGCCAACAGGGAATGAACCTCACAAGGATCCTCAAACTTCTGGAGCAGCTGGAGCTATTAACTCTGGCTGCTCCTGGCTCAAGCTATATTTGCTTTCAGTAAATGATTTTATGAACATTTAAATACTGAAACTGTGACCATATCTGAGCATGCATTTTGTAGTACAAAAGACCTAGTAGCCACCAGCATATCAACTCTCTTTATGTCCCCTTAAATCTCTCAAAGGAAAGGTCAGCAAGGCCTGCAGTTCCTCAGAAGCAGTCACCACTGACATTTATCTCTATTTAAAGGGAGGGAGAGTCTTCAACACTTTTTATAAAAGTTGGTTTTGATTAAGATAGTCTCTTATTACCTAGTTCCTTTGCCTTTGTCTTTCTGTCCTTTAAAATTACACAGACTTTTCAGATAAGCTACTCCTTTAAGACACAAATGTGGATTAAATGGTATTGATTTGTTTGATCTTTGTACATTCATCCTCTCCTTTATTGCTTAAACCTGCTGCTTTTCTTCAAGGTTGTCAGTCTCCTTTTCACATGTCTTTAAGTAATCTGTCACCTTCCCAGACAAGAACTTGAATGGGCCAACTTTCTTTTGATTGCCTCTGCTAGACTTGCTGGGAGGAAAGAGCTCCTTAGTTGCACTAGGTAAACTTTAATCAAACCAAACCAACCCCCTGACCAGCCTAGCCTTCCTCCACATTATGTGCAAGCATTGGTTTCTAAATTGTTTTTCCTTTTGGAGACAAGTCCTGACACTCTTGTGTGTGCAGATGTACACAAGGCTAGTAATGGAGAGTCAATATGAATGGAAGTCTGAGAAAAAAAGAAGTCCTTTTTTCAGTTAATCTAAATGATTTTTCAGTTAATAAAGATCACAGTATGGTTGTATAGATTAATGACACAGGCAACACATGAATTCAGCTATTCAATTTGCTTTCTACTGACCAGTCCAAACAGGGTTATCAAAATTGTAATAATCCATTCTATTAATGGGCGCTACTGGTTCTTCTAGATGAAATATCCTGAAGTATGACTCTTTTATGAGTAATTCTAAACATTCACCCAGGGTAATTGATTACACGAGCCAAGGATTGCAAATTGAAGAGATAATTGACTTCTTCAATATGCAAATAGAGTACAAGGCAATAAACAGATACCAGGTACATCAGTATGAAATATAATTACAATTAGCTTCAGCATCACAAAGAAACTGTCTTGATTTTCTTCAGTGCTTGCATGCCATTTTCTGCTTTTGGTTATGCCTCTGTAGCATCTAGTGAGAGCTGGTGTGGATACATTCCCACAGAGCAGAGTGTACCTGAACAGAGCCATGCTCACATCTTGATAGCTTTGGCTTCACGCTTGTCACTTGTCATGGTTTGCACATAGTATGATCATTCCCAGTTATTACTACTGAGAATCTCTTTTGGAGATTTCTACCAGTAGCAATGCTTACATAGCAATACTGGGAAGGTTTTGGAACAAGTTGCTCAGGGAAGTTGTGCAGACCTGCAAAGATAAAGACTTGAGCTACTTGGTTTGAGCTGAGGGCTGAACCAGATTTGTGCAAAAGCTTGGCTAGAAACCACTTCCAACTTGAATTAGTTGTCCTATGAAACTATGAAAGTAAAGGGGAGGTAAGCAGAGTGGAAAGGAAAAGCTGGAATGGAAACTGCAGAACGATTTTAAAGATGTTGAGAATGAAAGATATTTAAATAGTGGGAAAAGGAAGGAAAAGATCCCATGGGAAAAAGAAACAATAAAAATTCGTTGAGAGTTGAGGAAATATCTGGATCCATCTTGAACTGCATCTCTGAAAGATGGCGAATAGGAGGGAGCAAACAAGCAGCCAGTATTGACTTTTTAGAAAAAAATACTGCATTTTGACTGCTATGACTCCTTTCTGCTTGTCTTTCTCATTTCCCTGACAATAGGTAGGAATTGCACCATGGCCAACAACATCAACTGTACTTGTCTGTCTGAAGAGAAGAAAAGAGCCTGCTTTTTCTTAAAATCCCCAGCCTTGAAGCTATGCCAGACAGGACATGCTGGGCCTCTGTTAATGAGCAGGCTGAAAGCCTCTTTTCCCAGGATACAAAGAGCTAGAATGAAGGCAGACTTGAGGAAAACATCTATTATGTTCTCGTGCCTTATGTCTCCTTTGAATGTAGCTGAGAGCAAGGCAGACTACTTGCAACAGTAAAGACAGGGTTCTGGCTGTTTTAAGGAAGATGAAATTATGTGTCTTCTTTGGATGTACCACGAAGTATTGCAATGAACCATGTTTGCACTAGATTTGCCCCTACATTGTGACAGAGCCTTAGGAAAGGCACCTGTTGCTGCTGTGCAGAATCTCCTTGGCTAGGCGAAGCTGGTGTACAGATGATACTACATCAGTAACAGCAATTATGGCCTTTTGATGGGTGATTTGTGGTTTAGGACACTAACAGTAAAAATTTATTGGAAATAAAAACAGAAGAATCAAACAGACTTTACGGAAGAAGAAGAAAGAAAAAAAAAAGACAAAAGGAAGAGAAGAAGGAATTCAATATGCAGAGAAGTGCTCCAGATGTCACAAAGCAGCATGAGACCTGAGTCTATAACTTGCCTGCAGGAATCAGATAAACTGTTCTTCCACAGACCCCAGTCGCTACACATCAAAGGAAAAGCATGAGATTAGAAGTATCTCTGTGACTGTGCTGCTGCTGTGACATGTATTTCTGAAAGAATTTGATGCTACTTCACACCACTTTGCAAAGCAGCTGGATTCATGCTTCTCCTCTCTCCAATGAGGAGTTTGCTGTGGAGAGTACCAGTCTCATGGTGTTTCTCGTTCATGTTTCCTCCCTACTTCCCGTTCAGAAAACTACCCCTTTACCTCAAACAGTGAAAAGCCACTGACATCCCCCATGCAGAGGGAGTGTGAGGAAGGAAATAAGGTGTTAGTAAAACCTAGTTACCCAGTGGTGCTACTTATGCAGAAGTCAACTGGAGGCTGAGAATTGTTTGTGAACATTTGTGATTTGATACTTCTGTTTTGCTATCTGAAAGTGGACGGAAATTATTTCCAGTGATTTGATGTGTCTCCATTTGTCCCCTCATGTTCATTTATATTGATTTGACTTTCATTTATATTGATTTGCCTCTGAAATGGTCACATAAGCCATTCTTCACCTTAAGGCTGGGGAACTCAAAGACCCGTCTTCCTGCTTTTGCCTGTCCTTGGTTGTCCTACTTGGAGTTTGTATAATAGGCATCACAGTGACATGCTGCGTCACAGTTCTAAGTGCACAGGGACATGAATAACCCATTTGTCATTTGTGACTTAGAGTGGATGGACAGGAGAGAGACTATATGGCAGAAGTGCTGGTCTGTCTGGTGTTTGCACTGGCATCTCTGTTGATAAAGGGACTGCAACTGTTTGTTAATAAATACAGTTTGATTCTTTACATGCCACTGTCCACAATCCCAAGCACAGGGTCACTCTAACATCTGATAAATGTGTTCTTTGTCTATATCTTGCACCAGACAGCTACAAGTGAACATACTTTATATTCTTATTCACAGTTTGGTCTAATTTTTACAGTTCTTGTAATCTGCTCAAAGTTTAATCTGGTTACTTTTAAATGCAACCTACAAAGCTGAAACACTCTGCTTGCAGGTCTGTAACTACTTCAACTTTATGGCCTGACATAAAAAGTCCTCTCCCACTGAGCCCCTCCTAGGAGGTTGTTAAAATTAAGGGCAGTGTATTAAAAATCTGTTAAATCTTTTACTAGCGAGTCATAACCCATTCACCTGTGGGAAAATGATCTTGCCAGTCTAGGAAATGTCTGAATTGCTGCCTTTCCAGTCTTGGAGAGGTGTATGCTCTTTGTTTCCAGGTGGTTGTCTTGGTGGACGCTATTCACTGCAGGAAAAGCAATAATATAACACATACTGTAATACAGTGCAGTAGTCCAGACTATGATGATACTAACCCAAGAGGACAGAAATCTTTTAAAACAGGACAAATTTACTTTCTGCATAAGTTACACAAAAATGTAATTTGAGGAAGCAGACAGTGCAACTAAATGTTCTCTTTTATTTTTATTTTTTTATGTTTATATTTTCTAGGCAGTAGAAGTAGAGGCAGAAGAGACAAATCAACCTGGAGTAAGTAATTCAAGGACCAATGTAGAATAAAGAGGGCAGCAGTAAATCATTTGCTTGAGAGACTCAGCAGTTTCCCCAACAGAATCTACTAATCCCAAGGCTCCTAACATACATACATGTCTTACACAATTGGATTTTAGACATACATGTACACTTTCATAAGCATGAATATTATATTTGAGGTACTTTCTACAAACATTCTTACCTTCTATTTGCTCCATGTCATTTCCATCTCAGCAAGCATAATTGTTGAGGATGGTAAGGCAATTTATGGGCACCTGTGGGCTCATAAATCTTATGTGCTTATCCTAGAGATGTCTCTTCTGTGTATGCTATTTTAGGCAATATCTATCATCCATCACTGTACAGTCTATCTACGGTAAAAAAGAACTATTGTACCAAATCTGATCTCTGACAAAGAAAACACAGGCCAGCCCTGCAGTGATGGCAGCTTGCTAGATGGTTTATTACAGAGGATAGAATAGAAACTTGTGCAAAGTATGAAAAAAAAAAAATTACTTCCTCAAGTTTCCTCCCTTCTATGGATTCTTTAACTTCTTCAGGAAAAGAAAAAAATACTAAAAAATTGGTGTAATAGTTAGGCTTTCAGGTAAAGGTCAACTATCCATATCAAGGTCCCAATGATGAGTAATAGACTAGAAAGTATTTCAGAGTGTTTTGAGTTAGTGAAGCATTTAAGAATATTATTAATGGACAACAGTTGAAAACAATGAATGTGCTTGGAGGAGGAACATTTCCATTTTGAGTAACCAATTTTATCCTCCCAGTCTCCCATGGATCCTTCTACAGCCGATGGAGGAAGACTAGTTGCTTCAGGAGAAGTGGCATCCCTCAGGAGTCTGCATTTTCATCAACTACATAGACAGTGCACCCTTGGCAAGTTTGCAGACTGACTCCAAGATAAGTGGTGCAGGTGACACTCCTGAGGGACAAGATGACATCCAGAGGGACCTGGGCAAGCTTGAGAATTGGACCCCTGTAAGCCTTGTGAAGTTCAACAAGGCCAAGTGAAGATTCCGCATATGGGTCAGGGCAATCCCCCATATCAATACAGGCTCATGGATGAAGGAATTGAGAGTGGCCCTGTGGAGAAGGACTTGGGGATACTGGTGAATGAAAAGCTGGACATAAGCCATCAATGCGTACTTGCAGCCCAGAAACCAGCTATATCCTGGGCTGCATCTAAAGAAACTTGAGCTGCAAGTCAAGGGAGGTGCTTCTGCCCTTCTACTCTGCTCTGGTGAGATCTCACCTGGAGTACTGCATCCAGCTCTGGAGTCCTCAGCATAGAGAAGACATGGACTTGTCAAAGCAGTTCTGGAGGAGGGCCACAAAAATGATCAGAGATCTGGAGCACCTCTCCTATGGGGAAGGGCTGAGAGAGTTGGGGTTGTTCAGCTTGGAGAAGAGAAGGCTCTGAGGAGACCTTATCACAGTCTTTTAATACTTAAAGGGGGCTTATAAGAAAGATGGGGACAATCTTTTTCATAGGATCTGTTGTGAGAGGGCAAAGAGTAATGGTTTTAAACTAAGACAGGGTAGATACAGACTACATAAAAGGAAAAGAGTTTTTACAATAAAGGCTGTAAAACACTGTCCCAGGTTGTCCAGAGAGGTGGTAGAAGCCCCATCCCTGGAAACATTCAAGGTCAGGTTGGAAAGGGCTCTGAGCAACCTGCACTAGTTAAAGATGCCCATGTTCACTGCAGGGATGTTGGACTAGATGATCTTTAAAGGTCTCTTCCAACCCAAAGCATTCCATGATTTTAAGACTGAGGATGACTCTGCATTAGTAGCTGAGTTCAGGAATGCAGTTTAGATTGTCCCCACTTACTCTCCCCTAATTCAAATTGCATGGGCTCTACACATGAACAAGATTTGTCCAAAGCATATTCCACTATTGTACACTCAGTTTATAAGGACCAGACAAAAGCTAAATGAAGTAAAACCCTGAAATGCACAAACTGTGGGCACTGTGTCCTCAGAACCAACTGTTTTACTCCATAAACCCATTATTGCTGAGTTGTGCTACTTGTTAATGCAGAGATAAATGACTAAGTTAGGTACCGAATCACCTTTAAGCTATTCAGCTCCCAAGTCTCTGTCTGTTTCGGAAGGAGCTTAGGGTAAGCCTAGCCACCTAACTCAGGCTTCTCCAATTTAACACTGGAAGTGGAGAGTAGAAATACTCCTCTTGTCTTCCATCTATGTCTGTGTCTATAAATGAGCCTCCCACATGACTGAGGAGTCCCTCCTTCTTTAATTGAATTGTTGAGTTGACCATGGTGAGTGGCTACACTAAATCTTTTAACTTCTTATGAATTCATGATATAAACAGTCTCTCTGCTTGACCATTAACTTAAATACTTATGCAAAATCTGGGATTACTTGATGCTTTTCTCTCTTTCATGAAGGCTTAGAATGACCTCAAAAGTATTAACTCAATGTGAGGTCACAGAATTATTTTAGCCGCGGATCAGTTGCTTAATAACAGTTTTCTCAGTCATATAATCATGCAGGGTGTAAGGCTCAAGTAATTCTTTCATTTTCTACCTACGTATTAATGGATTTAACCACTCCTATGCACAAAAAGGAGAAATGAGTTAACAGGAGATTTTCAGTACTTGGGTTTACAGTGTCCAAAACATAGAGAGAAGCATGTATCTGCAAAATTAATCAGCTTTTTCTGTAATTAAGAAATCAAATGCTATTTCAAGTCAAACATCAATATAGTCACCTCTTATATAGTACAAGCACGATCTCACAGTGTTTTACCATTAGTAATTAATGGCTTGTCTTTGCCTATATCTTAAGTCAATTAAACAAGCTTATAGGTTGCAGTAGGCAAAAGCTAATATGTTTATTTTTAGTCGTAATTTTAAATGGATAAAAATTTTGTCTGATTATAAAGTGAACTTTCTCTTGATGAAATATTAAATGTTTCACAAGCAAAATATTTGATTTTGACATTACTGTGAAACTGCCTGTCTTTTTTAGTGTCAGAACTATTAACGATTTTAAATAGGACAATGCATGGGTAAAAAGTTTTTAAAAATTGCAAAACTAACAGAATTTGTTCCTGCCTCATAAGAAACAATTGTTGAATTATGTTTATTAAAATTGGCTCTCAAGTGACAGTTAATAAATGCATAGCTCTATTATGCATGCTAAATTCAGCATTCTGAAAACTTAAAAGCAGATAGATCAAAACAACGGAGATAAAAAAGTCACAAAGACAAAATACAGCAACACCAGTAAATTACAGGGAAATAATTCAGACTTAAAAATTACTTATTATTTGGTAACTTGTAGCAACAATTTATAGAACTAAATTAGAGGCAAATCAGACTCTTTCTGATGTTTTAGATATGCAGTTTCTCTAGTGCATATAGTTTGATCATACAGCAGAGAAATTCACATTACAAAGTCCCCTTCAAAAAGCATAACCCAATTGCTCTATGTTTCTGCTTCCAGGTTACACTTATTCATGGATAATGAATGAAGGAAAAAAAAAGCTGCGATGAAATTCAATTATTCATCTATTTTAATTAAAACCTCTAAACATTTCTTCACTATTTGGAGAAGTTAGACTGCCTATATGTGGTGTGTTTCTATGTATGTTTCATGTATGGCTGAAAGAAAGAGCCCAGAGAGTTGTGGTCATGGGGCAGAGTCTACTTGGAGGCCTGTGGCTAGTGGCATCCCCCAGGAGTCAGTACTAGGTCCAGCCCTACTCAATATATTGACCAGTGACATGAACGAAGGGATAGAAGGTACTCTCAGCAAGTTTGCTGATGCTAGAGAACTGGAAGGAGTGACTGACAAGCTGGAAGGCTGTGCTGCCATCCAGCGTGACCTGGACAGGCTGGAGAGCTGGGCGGGGAGAAAGCTAATGAAATTCAGTAAGGGCAACTGTGAAGTGCTGCATCTGAGGAAGAACAACCCTGTGTATCGGTGCAGGTTGGGGGCTAATCTGTTGGACGGCAGCTCTGGAGAAAAGGACCCGGGTGTCCTGGTGGACAAGAGGATGACCATGAGCCAACAGTGTGCCCTCACAGCCAAGAAAGTCAATAGCATCCTGGGATGCACTGGGAAGAGCGTGGCCAGCAGGCCAAGAGAAGTTCTCCTCCCTCTCTACTCTGTGTTGGTGAGGCCTCACCTGGAGTACTGTGTCCAGTTCTGGGCTTCCAGTTCAAACAGGACAAGGAACTACTGGAGAGGATCCAGCGCAGGGCCACTGAGATGATTAAGGGACTGGAGCACCTACCATATGAGGGAAGGCTGAGAGAGCTGGGTCTGTTTAGCTTGAAAAAGAGGAGACTGAAGGTGGATCTTATCAATGCTTATAAATATCTAAAGGGTGGGTGTCAGGAAGATGGGGCCAGGCTCTTCTCAGTGATGCCCAGTGACAGGACTAGGGGAAATGGGAACAGACTGGAAAACAGGAGGTTCAACCTCAACAAGAGGAAATACTTCTGCTCTGTGAGGGCAACAGAGTCCTGGAACAGGCTGTCCAGAGATGTGGTGGAACCTCCATCTCTGGAGACTTTCAAAAACTGCCTGGACTTGTTCCTGTGTGATCTACTCTAGGTGATCCTGCTCTGGCAGGGGGGTTGGACTAGATGATCTTGCGAGGTCCCTTCCAAGCCCGACCATTCTGTGATTCTGTATGCCCAGACCACATCTGCACTGAACTGCACAAGTACTGGATTTAATGAGTGGCGTGTCCTTTACTGTAACTACTCCATTGGTTCTTTGATGTTGCATAGGTTGGGTGTGATGATGGAAAGAGGTACTTTGACCATGTATTTTCATCTCCGTTTTTAAAAGGTGAAGGGCAAAACTCTTAATCAAGAAACAGTTTATCTTTAATTAGGAAAAATATAATTAGGCATTATGACCTAATTGCTATTACTGGTGGATAAAGTCATATTTTCACAAGTAGTGACCCATGCTGTATTATCGCTCTGCTGTTGACCACATAATGAATCTGTATTTCTGTTTGGCAGCTAGCCAGCAAAAATTAAAAGGTAATCAACATGCTTCTCTGCAGTCTGGTCATCAAAGTCACTGGCTTCACAGATGAGTAAATTGTAACAAAGTCAAGTTGTGATATTCTAACAGAAACCTTTCTTTAGGAATAACTATATTTATCTCCTCTGTCAAGACACCAAATTGTACTTGAAATAACCATATACAAAAAGCTTTGCAAAATAGATTAGAAGAACTTTGCTATACATCTGGTGTTGAGTTAAAAAACAGTTTAATGTCTCAAGGCACCACCATGGTATAATTTTGTACCTGCAAGTAATCGTCTAATACACTATTATACAGTTATGGTAATGTATTAATAAATAGCTTGTGCAATTTGGGGAAGCAATCTATAAAGGAATGTTAGATATACAGTAGGCACGTACTATAATACAAATAAAACCCAAAATTCCTAGAAAAAGCATGCTGAGCACCTTTTGGTATAGGTTGAGTTTCTTATTCTAAACACTATGTAAATCTTAACTTACAAAAGGTAAAACTGAAATCTTATAGTAACTGCTTATTGAAATTGGTTTTCCTGGGCATTTGCTTCTATGTCACAGGATTACTTTTAGCGACAGAGGACTCTGGCACAGGCTGTAAAGGGCTATCTTGTTCATTCAGTTGTGCGTTCAAGTTTTCAGAAGTTAGGAGAGAAGAATTAAAAACTATTTCACTTAAGTCTGATTTTATGGATACAAGATGTGGTTCTTGAAAACTTAATGGTTCTTCTACCAACACCTGTGTATTTTCTCGTGTCATTCCCATATCTGATGGTGACTTTCGTTTCATTCTTGTGTACGATTTGTCTAAATTCTCCATGCCTTGGTCAGTTTTCTGAAATCGCCCAAAGAACCAGATGAAGAAACCAAACAAAGCAAAAGCCAGCAAACTTGGAATAAAAGCCAGACATTTGACATCAAGGCTAGACCCCGTGAATCTGCTGTGCAAGAACATGTCTCCTTCAGCATAGGTCCGGTTGGTCAATGGGTTAGTGTTATTGGATCTCCACTCCCAAGATAACTTAGTTCTATTAAGGTCTTTCAAGCTTTCCGAGTCCTTCACTGTGTAGATCTTCTGTCCAGGACCGATATATTGACCATATTCATGGGGTTTGTAAAATATTTGGTTCTTCCACATATTCAGATCCAAGATTAAAACAAGGAAGATAATTCCATAGTTAAACCATTTGCCTGTTTGGAAAAAGAAAATTCTGTCATCTGATACATCCATTTTAGAAGCAGTACAAATGCAGTCATATGTAACATCTACTCAGAGAAATAAAAATCTTTTTTTTATTAATCTGTAAAGCAAACTTGTAATAAAATGTCTACCATAGTCATATTTATGATGAATATTCCCTAGTATTTCACAAGTAGGTCTGGGCACATAATAAAATTATTTTCTTACACAATTACAGCTGCATATCAATTGAATTTACATTGTAGTTTGTACATGACCTGTCAATTAGACCACTAGATGATGTGGTATCAATAAACCTAAAAAAACCCAAACCATTAATTCCAGGGCTTAGAAAATATTCACATGTAAATTTTCCATGAAAAGACCATATTTGATGGAATTGTTTATAAGTCAGGAATGACTGAAATGACTGAAGATTTTGAGGCTGATAATTACGTAAATTTTAAGAGTAGATACATATATATTGTTTGATATTCTAACCATGGTGCACAGATATATTCAGGTGGGGGCAACAGGATGAACTGTGATTTAGAGATATTACACCCTCAAGAAATAGCAAGAGCTGATTTTGTAGTCTTGGGATTCTAGTCAGCTTAGATTTTCCTATAGTCTGTGTAGTGAGAAACTCCTCCAAGGAATGACTCATAGTCTAACATTAAGCTCCTGCAATAGTGGAAGGAGAAATCCTTCTCCTTTTATAATTTAAAATAGATTTTTGCATGCTTCCTCTGGGAATCCAAAAGGCATTAAAGTTAACTTTCTATAATTGTAAAGTTGGCCCTGCTTTAAGCAGGGCGTTGGAACAGATGAACTCCGGGTGTCCTAACCTAAATTATTTCATGAATACACAAAATAAAGGATACTATTTTCATAATCAAAGCATCTCTAGCTGGACAAATGTTAAGATCTTACCTGTGCAGTGATGATTGGCACCACCCAAGAACCCAGCAAATCTACACGTCAGCATTATGTGAAAGGACATTCATGGAGGAATGTTCCTCCTGGTGATGAATTATATTGGTCTATATTGGAATGATATTTAAGTATGTTTCAAGTGAAAAAGAAAATGACCATATCAGACTATCTATCAAATGATTTATGCCATTGGGTTGTAAAGAATAAATGGATTCCAGTTCCTGAAAGTCATGTGTTCAAATTGTACAATCAGGATGCTCCAGGAGGGTAAGGAGGGTAACTCCTTGTATTTCAGCAATTGTGTTTAATAGTCCTCTTCAGTCTAGATTATACGTAGACTGGAAATGAAAATGAATGTTCATTTTCTTGTGTTACTGGCACTATACAGAAATCAAACTGCACTGAAAAGACCTGTAGCCAATCCTGTTCACATAATTCCTGAATAACTCCTCTATTTTTTTCCTGGGTTTTCATCAATATTATAATTGACCTGTTAAAGAAAATTATGGTTTTAGAAGATTATCACCATGTTGTATACTATTCATTTCCAAAAAAAAATGCCAAGACACTGAAAATGATGCTAAAATATGAAATATAGTAACTAACAATACAATCTAGCTTGATTCCATTTCCTGCAGATTTTTGCCCTGTATTTCATGTGTTTCTCTCCATCAGAACAACTCTAGTTTCTCCATCACATATGACCTTTCAACAGGCAGACAGATATATCTTGCATAGTGTGTGTAGATGGGCTAGCTGGGACACACATATTCACTGATCAATTGGTTGCTGTCAGACAGGATATAATGTCTGACTTCTCCCTGCTTTTTTCTCAGCTGGCCACACTAACTTAGATGATTCTCCTTTACCTAACTACCATTTCTTAGGACACAATGATAATGTCACTGTTTTTCAGATTCCCATCCTCTGAAAAATTATTTTGAAACTCGCTGTGAGTTCAAAACTTATTTGATGCTGAGTGTTGGATATAGAATGTGACCAACCCACAGAGAGAACACGATCATATAATAACCATTTCCTTAGGAAAATAGGCTAAACATAAATTCCAATAAAACAAATATAAAAACTGTTATCTGTTTATCTATGGGAAGTTTGGAAAAAAAAAAATGCATGCATTCTAAACTTCCTTTCCCTGCTATAATTGTTCACTTGGACACTTTTGAAACAATATTTTGTCATCAAATTTTACTCTGTTTTTTAAACCAGAAAGCTGTGTCAATCAGAAAGCAACCCCTTGCTCCATTGCCCCAAAGTTAATTCCTTAAATTATGTTCTTTTCCCAGGAAAATGCATCATAAGTCCATCCAAAAAACACCTTCTGCTTCTTTTGTTATTGGCTTCAGCAAAATATTTTCTGTGATACTTTGTGTTTGTATGAGCCGTAACAGGTCACTTTCCAGAGAGACCTGCTAGACCCTACAGATGGTAGGAATGAGAAAAAACTCATGTGGGACCAGTATTGCTCTTTCATTTCAGCTAGATGTGGGAAGTGTGAAGATGTGTAGGTAGAAAACAGACAGTAGAAAGATCAGAGTACAAAGCATAATGAAATGGGGACCTCTGTAAAAGAAAAAATACACTGTTATGGTTTTCTTGATTGTTTGTTTTAGGCATGATCGACACAGTAAACAGATATTGCAATGCTGAGCTATGACCTACCTCCTCCTTTGGCATGATGGCATTTAGATTTCACGGCAATCACCCATGTGACCACATTGTCATAAATGTGACATGAGTAGAACAAGCCACCCTAAGGAGTAAAACTTGAGATGACAGACTGCTGCTGGTGAAGAAGTTGACTAAGAAGCTGGCAGAAAAAACTACAAATGCTGAAGAGAGGTTGCCAGGTGCTTGATCTCAGGCTTCATGTAGCATCTATCCTACACTTGCGGTTTCATAATTGTGATTTTTTTTCTAGGATGGATCTATCTAAAAAAAGGCTCCACTCCTGTTAAGAATTTGTGTGCTCACCTGAACTCAGAGAGATATACATTTCAATGATTCCTGTTTCATAAAAAGCATAAACTTGAAACTCTCTCACTCATCTCCTAGACAGAGTTAGGCCTGGAGGAGTATAGCCCTAAGCTCCGTTGTTGGGATTGTTGGGTCAGTGTGGACTATAAAGGATGTTTAGACAAACAGCTTAGCAGACACCCCAGTTAATTAAGATGAATTGTAACCTGTATGTCTTAAGTGACAGCTAGCTGCCTGAGATCTGCCTCTGTTCTACACCGGATCTTCTCTAAACTCCTTATATTTCCCATTTCTAGACAATTTTTCCATCCTCTGTATCACTGTCATGCTCAATGAGCTCTATGATCTTTCCTTTTCTTTTAAAAACTGTTGTCACCAGAATCAAACACTGTATACGAGTAAGTCTCACTATAACCATATATGAACATGATGACATCTTCCCACTCCTACTCAGTATTCCCTGCAGCCAAGGGCTGTGTTAATCTCCTTAGACACAAAATGACTGGCAGTTAGTGCTGTCTTGTTTACTTACAGAAAGTATTTGCCTCTTTCTAGGATACAGTGTCCTCTGCTGCCTATCATTCTTCCAAGACATGTAGTTTACTGCTGTACTAACAGGTGTGAGAGACCAATAAGCCCAGCTTACCAAGAAATCCTTCGAGATCAGTGATAACTGTGTTGAAGCAGACTGAACCAAGAGGCCTGACAGTCTCCACTCACAACCATCTATTTGATGATAATTCCTTACAAATAGTAATTTCTAAGACTTAAATACATCTTTAGCATTATACATATATATAATCTATGTATAGGAAATGATTGCCTATTGCAACTTAATTTTAGCATAATACTTTTTATGGCAATCTTTTAAGTCATATATGAAGCTTATATAGGAAATAAGCTCGGTAAATTAGAAGTCAGACCTGACCTCTCACCTTGCGCATAAATAAGCTCAAATTTTACAGTGGTTCAGCTTTCATTTCAGAGGAAGAGCGGTAAGGGAAAATGAAGCCTTACACTATGAAGTAACTTAATTTGTCTCTTAACCTATTTCTGTAGGACCAGTACCACTATTGCTCAAGGACTGCCTCTACTCCAGTGAGGTTTGTGTGTCCAAGAATACTGGCATATACCCAGAACTATACAGCTCTTCTTGGATCAGGTGGATTATTCATAGACATGATCTGAAATGGAAGGATGTAGTAAGATCATCTCTCAAGACTGGAAGGGTAGTTAACCATTTCAAAAAACAGAAAGAATTATGCACAGACTCTTCAATGAAGGTACAATGAAGAAAATCAGGTGATAAAATAGGTTATATCATTCATCCATGAACTACCTAAGAGAAGACCTGGTTAATAACTGGCTTTCACAGCACGGATGTTCTTACATGCTACACATGACATGTTTAGAGTCAGGAATCTTGTTTGGTGTATTTGGAAGCTTAGTGCAATATTGAAATTTGGTGCAATAAAGATTAAAAAAAAAAGAAAAACTGGAGGTATGTAGCTAGCTAGGGTGTCCTTGTGAGGCTGTGATACAAATTGGGAAACCTTTTTCTAGGCACTGTAGCCCAAAACCACTATTGGTGATGAAAAGTCGACCCCTGTTTTCTGAGGAAGCATAGCTGTTGAGGAGGATGGTATGCTCCTGGCTAGGGCACTCACAAGAAGGGAAACCTTGGTCCTCAAACAATCTTCATTTATGGCAGATTGAACCTGCATCGTAGGTCCATACTCTGAACACATTTTTATTTTTGTATGTCCACTCCGAAGAGAACAGTCATGTTCTAAAATAGAGATCACATATAGAAGCCAGTCCTCAGCATCCTTCCTGAGGTCAAGAGGAAATGTGAAAACTCCACTTATTAAGGCTAGATTCCAGCAGCCTCATGCTGTGCAACAGCAGCCAGAGGGTAGTGTAGGAAATGTTGACTTTAGACTCTTATCTCAATTGCAATTTGTGTCTACAAACATTCAGACAAGTCTGTAAAACATTCAGGTATCTTCTAAATGTTCTTCCTATCTCCTGTCACGCTGGTGTTATTAGCTAGATACGTGCCCACAGCCCACACACAGCTGAACTAAGCCACAAATCACCTGAGGTTTTTTCACATCTGTGTGCATGGACAGCTTTGTTTTTACCTCTAACCTTTCTATTTTTGCCTATGGGCTCCCTCAGGCTTCCTATGTAGGCAATGCTTGGCCTGAATCTAGACACACTTTTGGTTTTAACTCCACAAGACAACCATGCTAGGCACTCACCAGCCATGAAGGTGATTTCTCCTTTGGGTGGAAGGGCACTCTGGCTAGATCAGCACTTACAGACATGTTTATAAACAGTCAGAAAAATCTCCCATTTTTATATGCAAACCTTAACATTTCCTGTTTGAAACTTATCCGCATACTCGACAGCTGATGCTCTCAGATCTCCAGTGCTGCTATTAAAGGGTACCAGCCAGGCCTCCTAGTGCCTTTTAACCATGAAAGAATCTGAAGTAATAAAATTTACTTTTAAGTTTTACAAATTTCCCTGGGTATTATAGAAACTAGGCTATACTATGTATTTTCATAAACAGCAGCCCAAGAAGGAAACCACACATTTTGCAATGAACCATCTGTCAAGGGAAATACAGATGAATTAAGCAGATGCAGGAATTCAAGTTATTTTTGATGTTCATAGATAAAAGCAGCTATCAAAATAGCATAACAATATTTTATACTCAGTAGATGCTTGCTAGGAGTTCCTAGATGCAAAGAAATTTGAGCAAAACGAGGTACTCATCTACCAGTAAAAACAAGATATGCTTTTGATAGTAAATTGAAAATTATACTGAGGCATATCAGCTAAAGGCTGCAGATATTAATTCAATATTACTGCCAACTTACAACATTTAGAAATCACAAGTCAGGCCTAAGGAAGCATGTTATTAGTTTACAGTAGGAAGGTGAGTTAAAAATAATACATAGTACTGTTTTATTTATCTGCTTTTTAAGACATGGAGTTATGCAGAAGCAGCATTTCATTTTTCTTCTCTGCGATCATGAGCTTTATTTTATGAAAGATGAAATTCTCATGTAGTGACTATATTCAAGAGCTAAGACGTTAAGAGAAAATACCACAAAAAAAACCCCAAACAACCCACACTAGCTCAAAAAACCAACCAACAAAACCCAAAGAAACTGTCTTAAGACTTGTGATAAAATACGGAGAGCTGGCAACACAGAGCATGTAACTGTGAAATCCTTCATCTGTACAGAACTTGCTCGAAGCCATTAAGCACACACCAACACAAAGGTGGTTTAAAGTCCTTTACTCCTCTGAATGTCGCTTTACTTAGAGCTGCTTCTTTGTGGGACTGTTGCTCGTTAAAGCAAACCAGCACTGAATAGGGCTGCTCAGGGGAGTCCTATGGCTGCTCCTATTTATATCAATCAATAGTGACCAAAACAGACTGTAAGAGAATGTATGAAGAACAAAACTTGTGGAGAAAAAGATCGTAAATGTTACTTCAGCCATGCTTTCTTTCTCCTTGCAATTTGAGAGAAAAGGGTTTCCAGTTTCTACAAATCAGGGCACAGGTCATTTACACCCTGCCTTTATTCCTATAACAGGTACTAAAATAAACAATATTCATGCCTTAGTCTTCTTTTCTTCCTTGTTACCAAAAAGAAGTCCTATGGTTAAATTTGACATTCTGTATCCCATGAATTAAACAGGGCTTAAATACAGCAGGCTTCCTACCATCATCAATGTCCTACCCCCAGTGCATTAATGTGCAACACTCTCTACCCTCATTTTAGACTGGATTACACTCATCTTGTTATATATATATACTGAACCAGTTCTTTCTGTCTTTTATTAGCTTCTTGATTTGAGTAGAAAATTACAAGTATCTACAAAACCACAAAACAACTAGAGCTTGAAAATGATCCAAGACGATACCCTAACCTAAGACAGGAACTTATGGCAAGAACAGATGGTTCAAACACAACTTACCCAAAGGGAGGTTCTTGTGCCATGTGTTATGGCTGTTTATTAGATCTCCTAAAGGGTGGTGTAGCACCGAGATAAAACAGGCACTCAGTAGACAGAGTACGTGACGTGCAGTCAAATGGATTGATTTGTCTAGTGAATCTATAAATGGATCTTGTTAATGCTGAGCAGGGAAAAATATTCCTCAGCCACTATTCATTAGCTCATCCTCATTAAAAGAATACCTTCTCACCAGAAAATCAGAAAGGCCTCCGGTCCTCTCTGCAGAAGACTCTACAATCTGTAAATATTGGTTTCTCCTGGTTGGCCTGTTTTCAAACAGCAGCACTGCTACCAGTTGTATTTCTGATTCCTAATTTATGTTCTTTGCTTTTGCTTATTCTTTGCTCTTTCCAATTATCATCAATATCCCTGCTGCTTCTACAATGCAAAACTGTTATTTGCTCCTCAGTCCCTCTTCTACCAACCATTGTTTTTCATTTACACTAATTACATCCTGAGTTTCTGTATCAGATGGTACAGCCCATCTTGCCATGCTTCCTTCAGTCATTGTTCATGCTCATCTGTGTGCCCGTTCCACTACTTCTCCATATACATTGGAATAACTGCAGGGCACCTGGAAGCCTTTTGGGACTGAGCCCCTCCAAATTCATGCTCTAGTCTGGAGATGCAGAAATAAGGCTTTTTCACTATCCCTGAATACCATGCCTATAATTCACACCAACTATTTGATTCTTACACTCTTTTTTTCCCCTCTCCTTTCCCTTTTTGCTCACTTGGGAAGAGAAAAATGTGTTCATCGTTTACATACCCCATCTTGTTTCACTCTACACCTAATCACTGACCATGAGATCACTTACTCATCTTGTTCTGTGACTAATGTCTCAAATGGTCTGCCCAAAAAGGCGTGCCCCATCCCTTCTTTCTTCTTGCTGTCTGTTCTCTCTCACTATTCCAGCAGGACACCTAGATCCAGTTTTGAAAAACTTTGCCTCCCTCAGTCTGTACTTCCTACTGGCCCATTTGCCTTCCCTCACTCAATAGCCAGCAGGCACTCATTTTCTCTTCTTTTCTGTTTTTTGCTCCAATCAATCATATTACTACCTTCTGTGCTGAAAATGTCTTTTCTGAGGTCTCGTTTGGTCTATCTCATCTGACTCCTGGGTTCATCATTCTTTCTTCCCCAGCACATTTTCTTCCCTTGACTTTTGCTGCCTAGTGAGCTTGTGACTCACCTGCTAGCTCTTGGCCTTATCTTTGTATCACCTCTGAATGCCCTTGCACTGCCCTTTGCCCTTGCACTGCAGGAGTTTCATATGGCTGTGTTACTGGATGTCCTAATCTATCTTGTTCCCGTACAGTATCATGTGCTGTGATTGTTTATATTAGCAGCTAAAGACCCCTGCCAAATCACACCCACATTCTTTTCCTATCCATTATTATCCAATTCTTCCCAATGTAGAGAGAGGAACTATGCTCCTTCTGCATAGCTTGAAGGTAAACCAAAATGCTTATCCCTATTTAACCTTTTTGTCTTTTTCACTCTCTACTGTTATTAAAATACTGTGTCACAGTATGCAAGGATCAGGTACTTTTTATCTAT
This sequence comes from Todiramphus chloris collaris, assembly GCA_025345505.1. Lineage (NCBI taxonomy): Eukaryota > Metazoa > Chordata > Aves > Coraciiformes > Alcedinidae > Todiramphus > Todiramphus chloris. The sequence continues at coordinate 31,623,792 of JANVCC010000010.1, read as the reverse complement.
ATGTACCATCCATTTGAATAACTGCAATTCTATTTTATTTGCGGTTATTTAACTGCCTGCTTCTGGTTAGATGACTGATGGAAGTATGGTTATGTGTGGCTTTTGCCAGAGGAGAATGACCAAAGTTATGAAAATATATTAGCATAAATCATAGCAAAGGTATCTGAAAGCATAAGAGATTTGAAAATGAAATAAGCCACTAATTCCCCTGGAGAGTAATTTTAGATAAAAGATCTCTGAAGCTACATTAGGTATTACTTAGTGTCACAAGAAGTTGCTGGAATCCATAAAAAACAGCAGGTCCCTCTGATTCATAAGGTACATGTTCCTCATTTCCCTGAGATGTTTATATATGGATGATATGGATACAGACAGATAAACAGGCAGAAAAACTGTAATCTAGGGCGCACACACACACACAGAGTATGTGGTTAAGAACATATTAGTGTGCAGTTCTTCCACAGAAACCATTCGCTTTGTGACTGTATCACAATCTGTAAGATTACATACCTGTTATATGTATGTGATACTCCTCTTTGAAGATCTTTTGGAAATAAGGTACTTTGAGCTGCATGTGTGCAGAAGGCAAGCCTGGAAGATTCACTTCAACATCACCCATAAAATGTGGAAACTCCCAGTCCTGTTAAAAAAGAAAAGTAAGAGCGTAAATATAAGCTCTCATGGTATTTTTTTTTCCTTTAAAAAGGTTTAAACTAATAAAAGGGAAAGGTTCTATTTTTAAGTCTCCCATTACTGGATTTTCTTACTTAAAGTCTGATTGAATCACTTGAAATAGAAAATGTTACTTATATTAGATATTACAATATGATTTTTACTTAAGCTCCTTGTAATTACAAGTTTAAAAGTTCATTTCAGAATGACAGTATTGAACCCACTGCACCAGCTGGTAGGACAAAATAGTCTAAGCGTATGAATACTTATCTAGCAACCTTGCAATGGTAGTTACAACTTCTGTTACTAATTTGGCAAATAGTTTACAGGTAAGAAATTAGCAAAGAAGGCCTGACACTTTCAAACATTTCACATATCTGTATTCTACGTGTTCAACTTACAGTTTTATGGGTTTTGGGTTGGGTTTTTTTTTTTTTTTTTCCTGTATATTTGGCCTTAATATATCAAAATAAACACTCCCTGCAAGTGTAGGCTCTTCAGCATAATCTTCTTGAATCAATCCAAGCACAGTTTACTCCACTGCTATATTTCAGTTGACAAGATAATGCTGTAAATGTGGAAGCTCTTACCTACCATTATGCATATTTTGGTAGCTTGTAGGAACCCAGGTGAGGAGGAGCTGCATTTATAGGAATTTTTTGCTTGGTTATCCACACCAACCATCAATCAATTGGAAGTGGGTATAATAGCATGGCTCATTAGAGCCCAAACTGAAAGTCTAGCAATAGTGCTAGAATCAGTGTGATTACTGCCAAAGTGGTTACTCTGTGCATGGCAGACTCTTGGTGATCTGCTGTTTAAAAACATACTGGCCCTGTTCCCATGCATACCCCTGGATTTGTACCCCACAAGTTTGTGCAACAAGCACATGAAAAATCATTCCAGAGCAGCCATCTCCCCAAGAGAAATGATTCAATTTTTTAAAAATTTTTCTTTTTCTCCAGTTTTATAAGGCTGGAAAGTTTCCTACCAACATAATGAAAAACAAAATTATATTCAAAACTAAGAATCATCTCTGAAAGATAAAGCACTAAATATAACTTAACTTCCAAGAATTGCTATGTCCTCCTTTTTTACAGTGGAAGGGAAATGGAAGAGTTTTATCAGCAGGGAATAGCATGGCCCAAACACTAACAGCAGCTGATGTGTGCTAACTCTTTGTGATACTGAGTTAAATGGATTAACAGGAGAGCAAGCAAGGTGAAAACCTGACCCTCTGCACCTGGTTCTCAGTGTTCACAGAGATACAGAAAATGCCAATTTACAGATGCAGAAGATAAGAGAAATAAGGATGCTATCCTTTTGCTTTATCACTAATGCAACGTATGCGCTCCTGGTCATGGGGTATGGTAATAACTGCCCAGCTGCACAATCCCTTACACAGCATCTGCAACCATCCCCTCACAGGTGGTAGACGTTCAAAAAGTGCTTAAAGATAAACATTTTCTGGATGTACACTTTCAGCTCACAGCATCTAATATACATCTTTGGACTGGTGTCTCACGTGAAGTCATATATATGGTCTCCTAGGAATAAATACATTACATATTCCTGAAGATAAATGAATGGAAAGCAGTGGACTCTGCATTAGAAATAGGTAAAAATGGGCCTATAAATCCAGACTCCTGCTCTTGCATTGCCCCACTGCTCCTACTGTGCCTTTTGCTGTTTTGCAGGTAAAATTCCACTGTACAGAATTTTGTACTGGTCTTTGCATCTTAATTTTATAAAAAAGTTCAGCAATTTTTCTGGTCTCTATGAATATTACCTAATAATTAGTAAGTAGAATGACACCTCTGTCAGGTGTGTAATTTGCTGTATTATTTGTCTCAGTAAACAGCTAGTGAGACTGGAAAAATATTTCATACAACAAAAGGAAACCGGAGAGATCCAACCCCAACAGTGCGCTACTGTTCACATTATGTCAGGTGAGAGGAAAGCCCTTTAGAAAAATATATATTTGACACTCCAAACTGCAGCTACCTTTCATGTGTACATTATTTCTCATTTTCTACTTATATTCCCCATACTGTATGAAGCATGCCTGCATTATATGGTGAACTTTGTTGCCCTGTAGCTCCATGTATTGCCATTGCTAGAGAGATGGGCTGGCACTGGAGACCTCACAGATATGAACAACTAATCAGTGCTCAGCTGAAGAAATGCTGATCTGGGGCTGGACAAAACTGCTTTTAGGGGTAACAAGAAGAACAAAGAAGTATCTAACATATATGAGAGCCACTGTGTTTAGTAAATCTGGCTGTAATATGGAGCTTCAGATCAGCGAAGAAACAACCAGGCGTAAAAATGTGTTAGCAAACATAAAAATGCCCCCATGTAGATCCTAGAGTGAGGAAAAAGTAACCATCACCATGAACATCATATCCTTTCCAGCAATGGATTCCAGATGACAATGGAAAGCCATAATGCTCCCACTGACCCCCACCAGACTGAAACTGCACATTTCAGGACCTGCAAGAGCAGGGGAAAGGTGGGTGAAGCACCAGGAAAAGCAGGAGAGGCTTGGAAGTGTGTGTATAATAATTTTGACATTACTAAAACTTTTTTCTGCACAGAAGCATTATTTTCTGTAATAATTAGATCTCAGCTAATAATGATTCTTGGATTACATTGTTAAAATGTATACTAGTAATAAATTATTGGCTTTATCTATAATTCATTTCCTCTTCACCATAAATAACATCTCAAGTGTAACACTTTTATCAGTATGATTATAAAATCTGTTAAAGAACAGTCCCACTGGAAACACAGAAATAAAACCCCCCTAACAATAAGATAAACCAAATCACAATAAAATATATTTGAAAGCATTATTAAAAAATGGAAACTAAAATAGTGAGTTAAACACACTGATTTCATGAAAGTCACCACAGCCACAGCACTTAGGAAAAGGAAGCTTCAGTTTAGGCGATTAGATATAGCCTTTGGGGCTTCATTTGGCTCACAGCTTTGGTAAGTGTGAGCATTTACTGTCCGTGTAGTGACATTATCACCTGCAGACATATAGCTGCAGTATTATTATTGCACAGGATAAAAGCAGATGACTATTAACTTTTGGGGGTAATGTCAACATCAGGTTGTCAAATCCAAACCCAACAAAGTGATCATTTTGCTACGTAGATTCTAAGAAAGTTTACAAAATTTTTTGACTGTTAACACTTTTTTTCCTTACTGATAAGCAAAAGACAACTTAATATCAGCAATATGTAGAAAACCACTTTTCTAAGAAATTCAAAGTGCCTGGTAGGAATAATCTACCTCGTTTGTTAGTTACACTAATAGTATAAATGTACAAGCCCATAAATCTAACCGCTTCCTTCTCTGAAGCACAGCTCAGGTCTGCATCATGCTTTCATACACAGTATTTTCTCTCCATGGTCTCTGATATCAGTCTGTGCTCACCTCTAGGACATGAGTGACACACATTATGTTCTTTAAATTTTCAGCTCATAATTATGCAAAGTTCACTTGATCAGCTTTAGTTCTTAATGCTGAGGTGCTGGTTCTCTGCCATATCTGGGATCTCATTAGGAACTGAGAGACCATATTAGGATGCATCTCTACTTGCAGAGTTGGGAAAATAAATCCATACAATGGTATTGTTAGTTCACATTTGTATCTCTCATACTGCATGAGCAGGTTGTTTCTTCTTTAAATTCACCAGCATCAAATTTCTAATATTCACCTGCTTCAGAGGTTTCCAACCTGGGGTGCCTGCAGCATACTTCTATGCAGTTTATGAAGAAGAAACCAACCCAGAACCAGCAGGCTTAAATCAGCTGCACCAAGGTCTCTAACCTCACCAGCAAGTTTTGTGGGATCTGCAAATCACATGAGGTTATTGCCTCATTTCACTCAAGTCATGAGGAAAGGGCATCCACAGGGTGAGTTTAAGGTCACTGAGGGGTTCATCCTAGTGTTGCAATGAGGAAAGGGAGCTCCTCTGATTTCCATGAGGTGCCTTATTAAACACAGACAAAACTGGATGCTGCAAAAGAGGAGATCATGGTATTTTGATTTTCTTACCTATGCTTCTAGTTGCCCATGTGAAACATGCACACACTCTCTGCTGCAAAGGCAGGTACTGGATTAAGACCCTATAGTGAAACTGGCAGCACTGATTTGGTAACTAGTTAAGTAAAGATATTTAGCAATGGCAACTGAGCATCAAAACCACACTTTCTGATATGATCTGGCCCTTATCTGCCACCATCTGAGGAAAAGAAGGTGTTGTCTGGGGAAGCCCTGACCTAACTCTGAGCTAAGACACACAGCTGCCCTGGGTGTCCTGGTGAGACAGCCCGAGGGCATGTTGGCAACACCCAGCACTCTGGCTGGCTGCAGGATTGCTCCTTGCTGCTTGGTGTTTCTTATTGCAGACTCTGGGTCGGGCTTCCCAACCCCAGAGGACCGGGACCAGGTGCCAGAAGGATTCAGGAAGGATCATAAGCTGTCTGGGAGGGTGACACTAGCCCTCAGCAGACTGCATCACGTGCTTCGTGCACACACAACCACATGTTCCTCAGCCACCAGCCGCTTTCCACACAGAGAAAACAGTCACAGAGAAGGTGTGACCAGGATTAAAACCCAGTAATAATTAATGGTAAACAAATGTGCCACGCCTTCATCTCTCCTCCTGTGTGAATGTAGCTCATAGGGTGTTTGGTACATAGTAAATAGGAACTAACATTCAAAATTATATAAACGCTGTTCAGATATAATCATGCAAAAGGACAAATGCATACTGAATATTTCTGCTTTAAGTAGTGATGATACATGCTATATTTAGTGCTGGGAACACATTCGTAGTTTAAAACCCTTTGAATAATAAATCAACAAAAATAGAGGAAAGGAACTGAGAAAATGCATATATGAATGTGTATATGTGTGCCTGTTCCAGAAACTGCCTATAGTGATTTATATTTAATTCACCAAATTCCTTTTAACTTAGGAGGTAGAAGACTGTGTATTTTAAGGCATCTCTTAGATAGCTTTGTTTCAACTGTCAGAACATGGCAGACAGCTAGAAGAAATTTAATGAAAGGCAATGGTTATATATTTTTGCAAGTGTTTGAAGTCAGAAATGAACAGCTGGAATTCAGAGACAAAGGCCTGACTCCTCTGTGGTTGTCTCTATCTTCATTGCAGTGCTGCAACTTGCAGTGATCTCTGCAGCTGTGAGCTGCTAAAGTACAAACATCATTTCAGTATTTAATTCAAGAGACATCAGCAGCCATGCCTAGAACACACTTTCATGCCTGTGAGATCAAATCTACTGCTCGGTTTCTAATATTCTGTTCTTTGCCAATACCTTATTTAAATAGGAATAAGATTTGATAGACATTGCAGTTTTTAGCCTTCACTGAATAAAAAATATATATTTACTCTTAACATTACCACTTGTATATTTACATGGATTCAGTGGGGCTACTTAGCTCCCACAGTGAAAGATGACACAGCATTCTTCAAAAGACCTCCTGCTTCATGTTGATACTATTAGAGATAATGTATTAATAGTTTTCAAGTCCAGGAAATTCTATTTGTTTTGGCTTCACCTGCTTGGATTGTTACTGGCAATAACAATCACAAAACCCCACCAGGAACTGTGGCACCAAGTCCCTAACTGCAGACGCAGCTATGCCTTTTATCTTAAAGTCTTGATTTCAAGCTTTCAAAATATGGATAATCAACTGTAACTGTGGTGTAACTGCCTGAGTTGAGCTGCTGAGACAGAAAACTGAAGACAGCTTCCAGGACTAGACATGGTAATAGAAGGATTATCCCTGCACTGTATGGTAATGTAAGGCATGGACATACCCACAACCCTGGTGTTGTTCTCCCCTGTCTTTGTGCTCTTCTCTTCCTCAGACTTTGCTTAGCTTCTTCAAGCTCCTGGTCTTCCTCTAGAGCCACCAATGCAAGTCTTGCTCATTTTCTCCCTTATTTGAGAAAATGATAATAAGACAACAAAAACCTCCCTCCTTGATAATTAAATCGGGAATATGGCCTCTTTTTATGTGTGTGCTTGGGCTTGAAAAACCCCTTACATTAAAAAGTCATTACAAAATCCTTTAGTCTATTAGCCATTTCTGCTTATTTAAAGGCAACAATTCCCTGGACACCCAGGTTCTCAACCAGCCCTGGGTCTCTGCACTTTGAATTTACACCTTAATCCATTTTGAGCCTAGACAAAAATGTGCATGTACATGTCTTCAAAATAGTGACCCTTGTTATTGAAATGTCCAAATTGGTATTTGGCTTTTCCACAGCAAGCTCAAAGTAATTTCAAAATTTAAGACCACCTAAAATTAAAAATGCTTGCATTTCACTGAAGGACCCTTATTCATGCCTATAGTCACTGACAGATGCCTGATTTGTGATAGATGGCACTCCCTGTCTCTTCCCTGTGACTTGAGCTTGGCTATCATCTATTCACTGCTCACAACCTGGTAGTGCCTTAATACTTCAGATCTGTTCTGCATAACATATTACAGCTATAACGATTCCTATCAAGCCCCACAACTAACATTTTTATCCAGGCTCCCATCATCTGCTGTTCAGTTACACTGGCATCTTGCCTGCTGGCCTTCACAAGTGCAGTTCTCCACTGATATGGAGATGCTGCTGCAGAGACCATTCTCCTAGTCTGTTTCTTTGACCATGTCACTCTTTTCTTTGATCCAATAAAATGCAGGCCACTGAAATCCTTTCAGATCTTTCACCGTTCTAGGTACAGACTGTCTATATGACAGATGCTCCTTCAGTCTATAAATTCAGTCTATGAATCTTTTCTCTATTTACAGAAACTTTCCCCTCTGCAGTTCTGTATCAGCTGCAGAGCTTTTTCCTTTCTCTTTCTCCTTTATAATTCTTTGCTGTGAGAAACATGAGGATGTCATGCATTAAGATATCCTGGTTTACCTGTCATCCTGATCAATGATGTCACTATTGCTTATACCCATCTGTCTAACCAGATGTAACTCTTTGGTGTCTCTTTAGCAATGGAATGCTCTAGGACTGCAGTTGCATTTTGGTTGTCTTTGAGCATCATCAAGCACAATATTGCCCCAGTCCTTAGCGACCGTTGATAGCTCCTTGATAGTACAAATATTGCTAGTAGTGTGAAGAATTAATGGCTATCCATTCTTTCCGTTACATGAGGAACACTGTGTTTGAAAACAAGCCAGTGCTCAAGGAAGGATGGACACTAGAAGGTCTCACATCTTGAGATATATAGTGACCAGGAACAACTGTAATCACCATTCCCCACTGAGGGCAAGGACTGTTCTTTCTTACAGCTACTCTTTAAGTTTTAACTACTCATGAGAGTCAAACAGGAGCTGGGTGAAACAAGTTTGTCCATGCCAGAGGTGCAGCAGACATCACTAAGCACAGCCTCTGTGCAAACCCAGGATGTACTAGGAGCAAGTCCACCAGTTTTTCCATCAGGTAAATGTGAGGTCTCACATATCTCAGTAATGCTGTGAAGTCTGTCTTTTTTATAACATACTCTTGCCTGTCGATTAGCTATTCACAATTGCTGAAAATGCTGATTAAAAAAAAAAGCTGCTCTGAAGTAAATGTGCTTCTATTCTGATTTTCTCCAAGTTTAGTAAGCTTTTAATCTTGCTTTACTGTCTCACTCATGTCTGACCTTGGTTGAGCTAAATAGCTATTAGGCATTTCATCTGGCTGAGAAACACCAGTGTGAGCTTCTCCAGTTAATTCTTAAGTCTGATAAGCTGCTAAATAGAGTGGTAATGATACAATATTGTGTACATGTAAAAGACAAAGAAATTAGCTCCTACAAAGCAATTGTCTTGCTCCCTAAGTGAAACTTCCTTAAAATGCCAGCAAGTCAGTCATAATGGTTTTTCTAACTACCTCAGTGACACACTTTATGAAAGACATTTCTGTGGTGAACAGGAGAAATGAACATTCACCAATAGTATGCAATACTTATATTTAGAGATTGGCTGAGAGTACAGTTTTCTGTCTAGGGAAATCATTCACAACAGACCAGTCAATCTTTCTGGTATCCTAGAAGACCAAATATCTGACTATAATGTGGAGAACGAAAATAAGTTTAAAATACATTGCCTTGTAATCATCTTCAACACTATGAGTACATATGGACTGATAACACATACCACTGCATTGTGGAAAATACACCCACATCACAGTAATATGAGATCTTGAGCATTTCAGGAGTTGTAAAGACTGCCAATGCCATTTGTACCTATTTGTGAACAGTAAGCTCTACTTCGTGTTTAAAAGTCATTTTACATTAAGACAACAGTCTCCAGTTAATTTCAGCAGCATTAAAAAGTATATTGTTCTTTTTGCTTTTCAAATACCCACATATGTGAATTTCCTTGTTGCCTGATACTAAATCCTTAATGGTGGTTTTTAGTGTTGCCTAAACCCGAGAAGATAGAGTTGCAGTAAAATACCTGAAGAGATATTTTCCTCACTATGAGCTTTGTAACATAATAAAAATAGTGTTATATCTGAAACAAGGGGATTACTGTATGTTGCTCACTATAGATGGAAAGTAAATCAATTGCCTCGGCGTTAGAAATGGATGACTTAGCCATTCTGTTCTGAACAAAATTCCTTCACATTATATGTGCTCTGAAGAGTTTTACCATCATCTGTTCTGAGAAAATTTGGGGCCAGTTACAAACAAAACTATGAACTTGCCCGTTGGTATTAAGCATGCTCTGAAGTGTCAGGTTTGCGCCTATTGATCTCAGTTTGAAACTTTCATTCAACTTGTTTTAATTTAGCTGTAACTATAAATTACACATGTGGTTGTGCAGGGTTCAACTTGCTGTGGTTATAGTAGTGAAACAGTAAGATTAATTTTCTAGTGAAGAAAAAAACCAGAATTATACACTGCAATTGACTGATACTGAGAAAATTAATAGACCTTAAGAAAGTGACAGAAAGTAAAACCACCCCATGCATATGGAACACAGGGAGAACTGTGTCTCATAAATTTAAATGTGAGGTTTGCAAACAAGACCATGAAAATTCCCTTTCCTTCAAAAAATTGAGTAATAACTCTTTTCCAAATTTATTTTCCTCCTCATAACTTGTGCTAATCAATATACCTGCTTTAATATATTACAGAAATAAAAAGAAAACTGTGCAAATGTTGAAGAAGAAAGGCTGATTTCACAAAACGTGGCTATCTGCACTTAAGTTTTTATTTCAGGGACAACAGTGGTATGGAATATATTTGGTCTTCCCAGCTTCCTCTCTTGTGTTCTAGTTGAAATTAAAATAATTTTCTGTGTCCTGAGTTTTACCCTGCTAATAGGATTAGCAGCGGCAGCATACTGTACTTGCCAATGAGCTGCTTTCATTTCCTGAAGGTAACATATCCTGTTTCTGAACTCCTCCTTCACAGTCTCCTTCTACTCCAAGTTTTATCTTCAAAAGCTGTGCTGTGGCCATTAGGCACATCTGTTCCAGAAGCAACAGCAGCTTGTTTGGGTGGCAGTAGGAAATACATACATTATGATTGCATAGCCATTATGTAAACACATCTGGGTAGAAAAAGAGGATATAAGGAAAGACATAAAGCTTAGGAGGTGTGCATGTAAAAACAAAATCAGCTTCTCTTTCATATCAGTATCTCTGGAACATGTTTTTAAATTGCCATCAACAATCTAGAATACAAGTGAACATGGATATATGTTATATGGGTGTTCATTTTGTCCATTCTTATTTGCATTATACAGGCTGCCAAATTAGTCTCTAACATTTGTTGTGTGGATTAGATTGCCATTCACCAGGATGGGAAGTAGCATACTGTAAGCTCTCTTGTAGCCCTTCTCACCCTGAAGTTCAGAATACATAAGCCCTAACTGGCAATGATGGCTGCTCTAATGACCTCTGAATACCTTTTCCATGTTTGTCGTGAGATGCCTACTTTTTTTTTTTAATGTGAATCATAATCATTTTAACAGTCATATGAGACAGTTTCTCTTGACTCTCTCACCAGGTCAGGAAGACAACAGCACAATACTCACCGAGTTGCTCTGGTGAGGTGCATTCTCATCAAAAGGGAACATCTCCCTTCATACCCTGAAATTAAAATTCAGTACAAAACACTACCGCTTTCAACAGGATTTAAATGGAATGCCCCACTCTTCTGACAGAAATGGACTGGGAAAGTTCCTGGGAAGTACAAACCCATGAAAACAAACAGGAAACAAGAGGAAAGACCCTTCTTAACTGTGTTGGTTTGAAATACAGACTTATTCCAGTGCATGAGATACAGATTGCCAAATTCATTAACAGCAGAGCCAGGAAATTGTGCTTGACCACAAAACTAAAAAATGCCAGCTCAGAGTCCTCAGAAACTTGTAGTGCTTATGGGGTTTTCCGCCTTACAGTGTCCCCTCAGAGAATTAGATGCTGAGCAACAACTTCAGGGGTCTTTACCAACCATTTAGGTAAGGAAAAAGAAATATGAACACAAAGGTACTCCCCATGCTCCCAGCTTAACACGAGACACTATAGATAAAGATAAAATGAAAAGTTCTCACACCAGTTGTGGTCTCCTCTCAGAGGATTTCTGGTGAGTATAGAAGCCAGCACTGACTCTAGGCCTTAAAGAGATGAGCAGTGTGTTTTTATATTAAATTCTAACTCTGTTTTTCTACTATATTAAATGATTACCCAATTTCTAAAAGAAGACATTATTTAATTACAAAACGATTTACTCAGACACCAAGCATACCCATCAACACACAGAAGCAGAATTATAGGAAAAACCAGATGCTAAGAATGACTATAAGGTCTTTGTCATAAGATACCCTTACTTTGTTGTATTGTATATCATTCGACTAAAGTGACTTTGACAAAAGTAAGAAAGCAATAGTCTCCCTATGTAAGTACAGGCCTACTATTTTTATTATTTTCAGTAATAGTAAGAGGCTACATACAACTTGGATTATTATACTGGATCTTCCATACAGACCACAGCATCAGTCATTCACTGCAGTTTAGTGACATGAAATATCCTATTATTACAGAGGGTATATGTCACTTTATAGTTGCAGAAATTATTTACTTAAGCTCTCCCCTTTCTGTCTGCCCTCACCTTTCCAAAAACCCATCATTTTCTTAGCCCTTGGGGAAATGCCACCAGCACTCTCTGTATGTTATGCATACATAAATCATATGCCTTAAAGAATAAACAAATTTATAAACTAAAAAATATAGCCTCCAATGTGAATAAACATTAGGGGAGATAACTCTTCTCCACAACCTCCTGTCTGGCCCCAATGCAAAAGCTCACTTCCTGATTGTGAAAGAGGAAAAATGCAATTTCAGCTTTTTATACTAGAGCAATACACCTGCCTTTGCCAAGTGCATGCAGAAAACATGAACTTCATCCTAAAAGGTTTTCAATGTTTAGAGATCTCCTGGGAGAACTTGTCAAAAACACAGTGAACCAAGTTCTAATTGCACAAACTCAGCCTGGTCTTGACAAACACAAGTTTGGTTTGAATTTCAAAACTGTTCCCATCAAAATCCTTGGGAGTAGAGAGAATGTTGTTAAGGTGTTCTTTTAAATCGCAAAGACAAAATCAGAGGCTGGTGGTGTGCAATGAATTGAAGTGCTTTCCTAGTAAGATTTTGAATTTAAATACAGCAGTTATGCTGATCACAAGGAAAGGATGAATTATAAAGTTTTTTAAATGACAGATGAGACAGGGTGGACAACCTGAAAAGGCTTGGAAATTCAGCATAGATAAGAAATCATATATACAGCACTTGGCAGAAGCTTATCCAAACTAACAGACCTTTCTGAAGGATGTCCTCCTGCAACCCTTTAATTCAGTCTTTACTTTAGATCTGCAAAAATCCCTTTTCCTTCTCACTGCCAATGCTAATTTTGGAAGACAACCTGTTAATTTCCTGCTACAGTGAATTTTCTTTGGGGTCAATTGTAAGTGCCCCAAGAGCCCTCCTTTTTTGGAGGGGAAGATGATTTCTTCCACTATCTGTTGTTTCAGAAATTTATCTCTCTTTCACTGATCCACATAACCTTACATCTCCGTAATCTTTGCCACCAGCAATGCAATAGGTGCTTTGTCCTGAAACACAGGAATTTCCACCTCAACATGAAGAAAAACTTCGTCACTGTGAGAATGACAGAGCCCTGCAACAGGCTGCCCTGAGAGGTTGTGGAGTCTCCTTCTCTAGAGACTTTCAAGACCCGCCTGGATATGTTCCTGTCTTGCCTGCCCGACGTGATCCTGCCCTGGCAGGGGGGTTGGACGTGATGATCTCCAGAGGTCCCTTCCAACTCGTAACGTTCTGTGATTCTCTTACTGTATTTTCTTCCCTAACTTTCTCCTTAATGTCGACAAGTGGTAGACTTAACTCAGTGGTTCATATTTCTAATTTTAAGAACTTTCCTGACAAAAGTTTGGGGAAATGACATGTTGCCTGCTCTCAGAGATGTTGTTACAAGGGCAGTAAGTAGATGCAGTGTGCTGCCCATAGATAAACACGTGGGTTCCAAACTGCCAAGTATGAATCCAGAACTTGTAATTACTGGCATCAATGAATCAAGTGTGCTACATTACAGCAGCTGAGTGATTACTTTCTCAGTATGATTAGCTGACCAGGTGGGGTTTTAAAGCAAGGTGCTGTATGTGTGTATGTGTGTAGAGGAGAGCTAGGTGTGTGTGGTTTGGGGGGAGGTCCAGTTTAACTAGTCAAAGCCACATAAAGAAGACAGTAACTGAAACCTTCTGGAGAGGAACATACAGAGTTCAAGCATTATTTTCAATTGTTAAAAGAAATGCTAAATCAATTTTCTCATCAGAGAAGCTTTTTTAGAGCAATTCACCAAGTCAAGATAATGAATGAGCTGTTCTTTCACAGCATTCCTCAAGGAGGAATTATCCCAAATGATATGGTTACTTAATATGAACATTTATAAAGGGACAATCATTATGCGAATTATGTATTTTACATAATTTATTTCAACTTCCAGTTTATAGCAGCACTTTTATCCTTTTTCATTCAGTGATAAAAAAGGCATCAATTATAATTCTCCTAGCATGTCTACAGAACAAATGTCTGCTAGTGAAGTTGCTGTGCTCATTCAAACATATAATTATACATTGGAGGGTCCTGTGCAATCTACATTTACCAAAATAATGACTAGATAAAAACTACACACTTAAGTGTAGGAGGTTAGGTATATGAGAAATGCACTATAAAATATATTTAGAGGCGTGCTGGTCTGCAGCAGTGCTACCTACCATGTGATGACTATTGGCTGGGCATTTTTGCTGTTAAATATGTAAATCCACTTAGAGCCCTGAGAGCAGTATGTTTCTTTGCCATGTTTTCCAAAGAAAACAGAGACTACTGCCTTCATGTTTCCTCAGACTCATCACATTTTTACTGGGGTTTATCCAGTTTGCATGTACAAAGCATGGAGGCAAAGCATGCAAGTATGAAAGAAATATGAGCAATCCAAATTATAGCAAGTATCAGTGCTATTGCAAAGAACCTATAATCAGAAGTGGAGAGGTATAATGCAGGAAAGCAATTTAGAACCACACCACAGGTATTATTACAACAGTGTACTATTTAGGAATTAAAGACTACTGGGCTATTGGTCTGCATCAGCATGCCTGACAGCAGAGGTTGGCCAAATGTTCTGGTCTGACCTAAAAGATATTTCACTGACTCCTACAATCAAAAGTACAAAAGCTGAGTTATTAATAAAATAACATTTGCTAATGTACTTTGGCAAAGAACCTGCTACCTGTTGCAGATGCTGAAAGGATCTGAGAGCTCCATCTCATAGGCTTTCACTGCAAACCACAGATATTCACAAAAGACAGCTTACCCTGATCAGGCCTACAAAAATTACTGACCAGAAAAGATTTTTTTTTATAATTATGGCTCAGGTGAGAATTGTGGAATCTTAGAAGCTCTACAATAACACAATATGGGGGATCCATGAGGCTAGAGGACACAAAGTTCATGACAACATTTCCCTATCTTCTAGTAAGGGTATCGGTATAGGGGCTGATCAAAGTATCAACTAATCCTTGAGAATTACTTAGAATGACCAAATCTTTCATAAGAAACTCAAAATAGCAAGTTCAGGAAATAGGTAGGAATTAACTGCTCCTTCTTAAAATGTTCCTGACTTTCCCCTCTTTCTCTTTATCTGCATTTCCCAACTTCTCCTCTTGAGTTTTTCTGCAGTCAGCTGCTAAACTTCTTGCTTGAAATGCTGAGTCAAAATACAAGTAACAGTATCACACACGTCACTCTTGTATATTTTGTAGCAACAATTCAAGAACCAAGCAGTACTATCTCCTGCTTGATAAACATATACAGTTCCACTATATACTGTCTCACTCCTAATTATAAAATCTTGTTTTCTATGAATCCTTACTCAATACATGGAAATCCTTTGGAAAAAAAAAAAAAAAGCAAAGCCCCATGAAACAGTTTTGACAGAAAACAGAATTTTTCAAGGCTCGTTACTTAATTGGCACTAATGACAACACTCTACTTCCCTGAAAACAACACCAAAAACTTCTTCTAATTTCCATCACGTAACATCAATTACCAATCACATATCTGAACTCTGAATTTCCATTTTTATGAGTATGATTCTGCAGAAGGATTTCTACAAGAATGTGTTACCTTTTAGAACTAGATCACTAAGGAAAACTGAGTTTATGTTCTCATTCTGACTTTAATGTTATACAAATCTATAATTTCCCCATAAAATACGTTAATAATTTTATTACATTTTCTTAGATGACCTGGAGTCCCATCTAGCCTGTATGCCAGTATCGTTCTGTGTGTCTGTACAGACATGGTGATTCCATCCCCATTGGAATCTGTAGTTTAACTATTATCTTTTAAGACTCGCACTGTTTTTCTGAATTTCCAATAGCAATCTGTGTCTTATAAACTAAGAGTACTGGTAATTGATGGAGTAAATAATTGCATTTGATGAATAGTATTGTCTTGACAGGTGGTCCCTTCAGCAATACTCACGGAAGCGTTCCTTATAGAAGAAATATCATAACTGTGTATATTTACATTGGACACACTGTGGAAATTTATTGATCAGCTCTGTATGGGGAATGAAAACTTTATTTTTCAGATCTATTCAGTGTTCAGAGTTGCGTATACTTACAAGTGTTATATAAAGGAAAAGCAAGAGTATTATTGCTATAAATATGAATATAAAAATAAGGCTGAGAAACAATCACATGGAAGTGGCTAACAACTCTGCAGACACTCTGAGCATCTTCAGTATGAACTAGGCATTTTGCCTGCAAAGTAATACAGTTGTGTCAGGTTGGAGCCACTGTCTGCTTGAAGGCTAAAAACGGAGCCAGGATGCTGGAGCACAGTCCTGTAGATCTGAAAAAATCCTCACCTCTATCAATATGAAATTCAGCAGGTAAAGGAGCAGAGGGCTGTTCTTCCTCCTGGACCCCTCCCAGCCACAGAGTGACCAGAGCTAGAAAACTCTGTATGGGAAGCCCTTCTCAAACCGTAGGTGTAATTTTTTAAAGGGAAAAGAAAGAAATGCAGCAAATTGTTTGCACTATGAGAAAAGAACCTTTTGGGGGTTTATTTTGCTATTGAAATGGCACTAGAGGAATTCATGCAATCCATACCATGAGGGCACCCAGTTACCACTGTGGCAGGTGCCATACAGAACCCACAGTAATCACAGTACTGCTGCTTACCGTTCAAGTGTGTACAATATACTGATTTCATTTGCTTATAACTATTCCAAATTTAACTGCTTGGGTTGAACACAGACCATGCCAGGTGTCTGCCTCAGGCTGTTTAGGCTTTTTTTTTCTGTTTGTTTCTATGTTTCTGTTTTAGAGTTTTGACATTTTCAACTAGCACCACTCAAACACTTCTGAGAGAGAGATCAGAAAGAAAATAAACTGCTTTGCTTTGTAGAAATGCCTCATGCTTTGAAGTGAGACATACAGTCTATCAAGGGAGCAACTTTGTGGGAGATGTGGCTTTTGCTTCCCTGTGAATATCTGCCCCAAACTGGAAGTGTATAGGGTACCTTTAAAAAGTCAGTAAATTTCATACTTGCAAGAATTTAACTAAAGGTTCAGAAACAAGTATCTTCACAAACTGCATCCTCAGCATGCAAAAGTGTCTTTCAACTCTTAGAACTCATTGAGCTATGAAACTGACACTCTTGGAAGAGCGACAAGACCATCCTCCATTCCCACTTTGCTTCCCACCTTCACTGCTGCTGCTGCCAGCAGGACTCAGCTGCTCTCAAACAGGGACTGACCTGGCCCTGCACAGCAGCTGAGGGATAGAGTGCCAAATTCCCTGTAACTATTGATCCCAAGTACTCTGTGTGCAGAGGGAGCCAGGCACCTAGAGCTGAGGAAAGATGGGGAAGGAGGGCTCCTGGCTCTAGGTCTGAGTCTAGTACGGACGCAGTGGCCCAAGCCCTGTCCTCCTCCATCCCCACCAGCCCTCTCTAAGAGGCTGAGCAGAAGGCTTGGCATATCTTTGTGCAGCCACATGGTTAAATGAAGGCTGTGTCCACCTAGGCCATGCTGTGAAGGGGAATGAGAGCAGAGAGAGAAAGGCTTGATAGGAAAATTGGAACAGGCTACGCAAAAGGAGGGGAAACTGTCTGAAGGTTTCAGTGGTGAAGATTCATGAACTACGAGATGTTTGGCTAAGGTTATCTGTACAGTGTGTACATGCATGGTACGATCCTTATTTACACGATCACACACAGTTTGTTCCAGAGGACACAACCCTTTTTCATTAAAGAGGATCTAACTTGTGACCATGAGGTGGGAATATATAGTGACAGAGACCCCCCCGTAGTTCTCCTGCACTCTGTATCTGCTGCACAAGCTGGAAGGTGTGTAGGAAGAAGGGTATAACTGCAAGAGACAACAGCAAATGTGAAAACATTTAGATCTTGTTACAGGGGTAACTGCTGTCAGGAGGAAGTGAATCCGGCCAACTTTGCCATGACACATTTGTGAGATACTAAGTGAATTTCTAAACCCAAACTATTCCCAAGCAATTATAATATATTATATATAGCCTTTTTAGTTTTTTTTTCTGTGTGATTGCCTCCACATCTCACCTAAGCTTAGATTGTTCAAATGACAAGTGCCTACACTTGGTATTTAAATCAGTGAGAGCTGGACCTGAATATATCGCCACTGCGGAGAAGAGGAAGGGCTGACAAAATATCCGTAGGGATAGCAAGAGTCCTGTAGTACATAGCTCTACCTAGGTAGGACTGCCCTATACTCCTTTAAGATCAATTTTAAAAGTAACCAGCTTATTTCATGGACTTAAAAACATGACACAGTTATAGCCATCGCTCAAAACAAGCAAAAAGCCTGCTTTCACATCCATTTGAATTCTACAAGGGAAAGAGGGCTGTCAGTATAATAATATGTAATATCAAGTAAAAACGTGGGTCTGTATGCTCCTAGTGGAATAATATGCTAGACTCTCCTCCCCCAGTTGGGTAACCACTCAGCTAAAAGGTGGATAATAATACAAATTTTCATAATAATGTCCTCAAACATCTCAAATTAGGGACCCTTTGACTTTAATTTCTTTGTGCATCAGTATAAAATGTGGACAATAACGGACAATAATAATCCTATTGTGAAGGCTGTTGTGAAGATAAATACATTAATGCTTGAAAAGCCCTTAGGAGGTACAGCAATGAGTGTCACAAAAAAGCCCACAAGGAAATGAATTAGTTCATCTTCATATCAAGGTTTCAATAGTCTGCAGTAAGTAAGGCCTGGGGCCACACGCTGCACAGGAAGGGTAAACCAAAATATCGAATAGTTTCTCATTAAGTGAGCACTATTCATCCAGTGCAGCAAGTGAGACAGAGGTCCTGTAGAAAAATGGGATGTGAATAGATAATTAAAGATTGTATCATAATGCATATACACAACAGGGTTGACAAGTTTATACCAGTGGCCTTAATTCTGGCATCTCCTAACTTCTAAATCCATGCCTCTGCAGCCTCAGTAGTGTTGTCTCATTTTTAACACTATTTTTGATGCGTAACTGTATTTGTGTTGTTTAAAGCATCATCTGCTTATTTCTGATGTTCGGCTTGTTTGTGGGATGCTTTTCTTTCTCTCATCCCCTGTATTTGGAACACTTTGTCTAGATATGCAAGTCTTTGCAGCCTGACCTTGAGGAATAGTAGGAATTTGTATAATTTAGATTACTGCTGTAATTGTTTGCCCCAGTTGCCAGAAATATCCCCAAGGGCATTAAACATTCATACAGAAGACACAGCTGCTGCTTTGCAACTTAAGGTCAGGACAAAAGTACCAACTTGGAACCAAAACAATATGCTGAAGCTCTCACCTAGAAGGCGGCAGCCGCAAGTGGCTGGTGCATCACCAAACAGGCTGCTTTCAGAAATGCCACAAGGCACAATCTGGATAGTTTGAGCAGACTCTTCTGACATGTTGTCTGCAGAAACTGGGCCAAATCAGGACCATCAAAAAGTACAGTAGCAGACTTGAGACAGGACAACAGTCCCTTTGGCTTCTCTAACTCTGGCTGCCTGAGAAAGCAGATTACATAATCGTTTCTATTCTGCTGCCTTCTCCTAAATAGATTGTCTGCTGTACATGAGGTCACTGCTGCTTTTGAGGATTGGTTGTTGCTCCACTTTGGCCACACAGTTCTGAAGTGGAATGAAATTTGATTATAAACCTAATGCATGCTGCACACTGTATATAATCAAGCCCAAAGACCACCTGAGAGAAACTAAAAGCAAAGAGCCATCCAAGACAGATTATAGGATTATATCCTTAAATCCATCGCAAGATACATTAGAAAGAGATGTACACTGTTTTCTCATTTTAATCTACTGGTGATAAAATGGATTACCTAGCCACAAATTTCCATCATTTAATTCTTTGTGTGGTATCTGATGTGGGAAACCTCATAGCAGAGCTCACTGAGAACTGATGGAGAGTGAAATCGCAGCTGGTTTTGTATGAAAGGAAGAGCTACAATGTCTCTCCCGAAAGATGAAATAAAATCACAGCCCCAAAAGACCAGTACCAGCCAGAACAGTCCAGTGCAGTCTTCTGGATTACTGTATCACATAATTAATGCTGGTAGTGGTGCTAGCCATAAACGCACTAAGAAACACAATGTTCCTCTATAGGCTTCTATGGCTGTTGACGAAGATACGGAAACAGAGTTGGACAGGACAGAATAGAATTTTCTTGAAGGTGCAAGCCAAATTTGGCTGGTCACATCAGAAAAGCTGCTCTGCCAGGCTTGGGTCTCTGAAATCATGTGAGTACTTCATGTCAGGAGTGGGGCTCCACCACCAGCATCTGCCTCTGCTCTATGCTTACCTCTGTGCTGCTGGTGCACCATATAGCATTGCTGGATGGAGGGAGAGAATTTCAGGGGATCAAGCCTGCTTCAAGTCCTTCTCCCCACTGACATGTTACCATGCACAACAAGACCAACTGGCTACCACCACAGCCCTTCAGAAGTGGACCTGCTTGCAAATGGCTGCTTCAAGCTGGAGTGGCCAGGCATGGATCTGCAGCCATGGCTGTGGGGCCTGAGCCCCTCTCTCCCTTACAGCCCTTGTGAGTGCTTCAAACTGCCCCTAGCAACCTGCTGCTTTAGGACATGGAATGCTTTGCTCAAAGCCAGTCCTGAAAGTGGCTCTTCAATTCCCCTATCTTCATCCACAGAGAAATGGATTCAGTGACTGGTGTAACCAAGTTCAGAGGCCCTGACAGCTCCACCTTGCATTGGCTGACAATGGATAGTCCCCTCCATGCCTGCAGCAGCCCTCCCTGCTAACAAAGTGGGAGATGAAACATCTGTACTTATCACATACTAGCTGAGGCCCTGTCATTATGGCATCAGACAAGTCCAGCATTACTGCCCACAGCAGCAATTCAACAAGTGTCGGGGATAGGAGGTGAAAAACACACCTCTTTCCCAGTTTGAGTTGGTTTTAGTCTCTTGTTCATAGCATTTCAACAATAGCGACAATGTGTTAATGCACCTACAGCACCTGTTGTCTCATGCAGGGCTCTAAGGAATCTTAATAAAAAAATAATATTGCAACATCATGTAGGTACTGGTAGAGATAGAGGTTAATTATCTGGGGACCAGCTGAGGCATAGTACAGTCCAAAGTCAGCTGCAGCACAGTATTGAGACTATTTGGGAGACTATAGGCACGTTGATTTAGTTGCTGTGCTGTTCCAATGGGAAACACAGATTCACACCATGTCATGTGAATGGCAATGCTGGTCCCCAGTCTGTGTGTGACATCTGGTAAGTGTTATGCTGGGGAATCTCCTTTCCGTAACGGGCATTACATGATGGTCAGGCAAATACGGTCAGATTCCAGAACAGAGAAGTTTTTTAGCTTCTGACCTGTAGGAGACCAGAAGCCTGATTGAATTAAAGCCACACTTACACAACCCCTATGATTCACAGTGACATGATGCCAAACTATACAGATGAGTAATTAAATGTTAGTTCAAAATCAGAAACCATTTGAACTATAATTTCAAATCACTAAAAGTACTAGGGAATACTTCTGCTCCACTATACATATGAGAATGAATTACTTGTTGATGGATTCAGTAAAGTCTGTTTCTAATAGGTGCAAAAATATCTAATGCACTCAGTATCTCAAGACACTTGTTGATTAACCACACATGTCCCTTTCGTTACACAAAGAAAAGCAGCAGCTTTATAGCACATAGGAAGTATTCAAAGCGATAAAAGGAAGCATGACTTTTTGATAATGTCTCATATAGCAGGCATCAAACTTTCCAAGAAGTATAAACAACTGCCATTCCATCAGCTTTGCAGAAATAACGCTGTTAGACCAACAATATCAGGCATATTCCTTTTTTCTTTTTTTCTGTTTCTCTCTAAGGTCTGATTCAGAGTGACTAAGCTGGTTTTGCTCCTTCTCCTTACTTGAACTCAGTATTGTTGCTAGGTGGATCTGTATGCCCAGGTATGACCTATTACTAAGTACGTCATGTAGCTAAGTGTAGTATTTGGATAGGCATAAAATTTGTCTGAAGGCAACACTCTCTCTAGTGATGGCAAACTGAGGCTTATCTTCCTTTTTTTAACTCACATGGTTGCATTTACAAATTGCGTGCAATTCTATCACTTAGAAAACAACTGAAACAGTTCAATCTCATCTCAGATTTTTCATTTTTAGATAAAAACCCATGCAACAACACTCATTACAAAGCAGATTTCTACAATCAAAGAATATATTCCACAACATTGCTGTGAAGAGTTGAAATTATCTGAATGTCACCATTACTGTCACATCAGCATTTATCACTGCAAGATAAACCTATGCAATGCAACACTTGGGAAATGTACATCCCACAACACAGCCTATAGCACACTGACTATAGCAGAATTTATGAAAAGACTCTCCTTGCACCTGAAGATGAAAATAGTCTTGTGAAAGACTTGCAAACAATTTCCAGCTCTTCTTGTTCCTAGAATTCCACAGTTTTTGTGCATCTGGGCTGGGTATGGTGGTTTCAGAGGGAAGTGTGTGAAAATGCTAGGTGTGCTTTCAGAAAACTGCTTCATTATGTCAGGCAAATACCTGCACTGCACAAGGGCCTCAGTGTCACATGTATGGCACGTACCCATTGTCAAGGTAAAAGGGAATGACTGTGACAAATGAGAAGCTTTTTCAGCTAATTCATTTTGTGTGTAGTCATCTCAGAGGCAAGTGGCTCTAGCTGGGACTGGTGCCTGATTATGATAGAAGCTGTACCAAGTCAGACAGCATCCTTCTCTGAGCACCTTAGGGGCTAAGCAGACAATCAGGCAACTAGTGAAAGAAAAGAACTACAGTTGTTCCTTTTCAGCAAATGAAGAACTGAGTCACAGAGCTAAAAAAAGGGCCCAGCCATCAGCCAGTATAAATTGGCACAATAGGATTCGGGTCAGCACAAATACACCAAGTTACAGCAGCTGAAGCAAACCCTGGAGTTGAATCTGTAATGCCTGAGACAAATATGATGCACCCAAGTAAGATTTAATCATCCACAAAGAGTGTAAAAGGATGATATGTACTTAAAAATACTGTACTTCATATGTCTGATTTGACAAAATCCACAGCATAAAATGATGGTGCCAGTTATTAAACTAGACAAGCACAGACTAAAAATACTGCAGTATAAATGAGACAGCTCATTAAAAAGGTAGTGTGCATAATGTGCAATAAGGGACAAGATACACCCACCTTTTCTCAGGGGAAAATTATTTTACTTATCATTTTCTTAATCCCAAAGTAACTAAAAGAGTTTAAGAAACGAATTGTACTTTATAGTGGATTCTTGGAAGGGGGTGAAGGAACATTTCAGGGATTTTCAAACAGAATTTACATATCAGATGGATCTTGAAAATATTCCAACAGAAACTTTGGGATTTTAATTACACGTAACAATACTGTACTTTCCCCTCCTCATCACCCTTTTACATAAACACTAAATACACTTCCATCAAACTGTTTCTCTGATCAGTAAGTATAGTACATTTCCAATCTCTGTGCCTTGTCCACAGAAAACAACATGAAGGAGGTGGGAACGGTCCATGCACTGGTTCCTAGGAACCTTAATTCCCTGCCAGGAGAGGCACTGGGACATTTCGCTCTGTAGGTCACTGACTCCATTTCTAGCTGTTTGTTCCTAAGCTGTCAAACAGGCTATTTCTGGGACCACATGAGCTTGTTCCTCTCAGTATGTGATAGCCAGGAAATAACCCACTTCAAGACAGAAGAGACAGGAAAGCTAACTGAAAACAGATGTCTAATGGGATGGATGGAAGCAGAGCTCAGGAGAGCTACCATTCTGTGTCCAAACCAGGAAGGAGAAAGAGTTGATACCCTTCAAATCAGTGACTCTCAGCAAAACAAAACAAAGCACTTTGGGACTTAGAAATTCAATGCAGATAGAAATCCATGAGTAGCAGCTGTGGAGGCAGGTTCAAGAAAAGGGACAATTCTAGGACAAGCAAGAAAGACCTGTGTCTGACCCGCTAGAAAGAAATGCCATGATGCTAATAATGGCATGAGAAACATTATAATTTTATAGGTTTAAATGGTGTTTAAGAATTTTCTCAGGCCTGTCACTTGAATTTGTAGTAAGTACAAATAAAGTGAAGCTGTAGATCATGAGTTGTTCCCTTCTAGTCCTTCTAATTCACTTTTGTTTTTCAGTATTATTTTTGAATCTTTTACACCAATGATTATAAGCAATATTTCTGCAATCTATAGAAGGATGATGATTTAGAAAGGACAAAAGTGGGGAAAGTCTTTCCTACATGAGAGACTTTACAGGAAGAAAAATCTGTTACTTGCTACAGAAAGCTTCATCCTAATGTTACCTCACATGAACTTGTTCTCTTCTCCTTCACAGATGCACAGGCTGTGGAAGGTACAGTACCACAGAGCCAAGCCTCACAGTAGGGTTCTTTGGCAAACATTGCACAACTAGCTGAGTACAAGCGTGTGTTCAAAATGCTTACCCATTTTTGTAATGCTGTTTGACAGGCATGTCTAAAATTTGCTAGTGAAGAGCAATGTGCTCTGAGGGGAATGAAGCACTCTACATAACATCTGAAAACAGTAGTTCAGGGTATATGGTTCCTCCCTGTAAAACCTTGACATATGGTAATTGCTGGGGACACCAGTAATGGAGCCAAATCTGCCATCAGTTCTATAAAAGGTGAATTCCCATCCATCCTGACTCCTTTGAAGAAAACATCACTGGTGACCTTCCCTTGTGGGTGTGCACAGATGTTTCTCATAGGTTTTGACTTGTGCTTTATTACTGTGTTCTCAAAAGTTACAAAACCCAGCAAAGGAATGATGGAAAGTACACTGATATTCAAGTGCTCACTTCTTCAGAATTTGTTGTGCTGAATGAGAGGTTTTTAGAAGGACATTTTCATTCAGAGTTTGGTAACTTCCTTGGGAACAAACTATACATTGCTATTTTTTCCTGTTGCTAGTCAGGAAACAAAAAAAAATGATATACCACTCTTGAATCAAATGTAGAGCTGAGAGGATCTATTCTGACAGGATTGAACAAATTATTTTGTATATCCTGCTTTCTCTGTGAGCAGAGAATCATGTGCTTATCTGTTTCAAAGGAAACCAACTATAACTGTGTATTCTGCTTAAAGGACTCACCTCTTGTTTGTATACCTGCAAATTAATTCTATCAAATCACTGAGTGTAAATCTAGTAAAAACTCACAGTCAAATAATGTTTGCAAAGTGAAATAGATTTTCTAAAAAAACCCAAGCAATGTTCTAAAAATCAAGTCCTTACCCACTTTGTGTGGACAAGACCTTATTTCTACTCTGTCTTTAACTATTCAGCAAATTGTATCCTCTATGCACTTGGTGTAGGTTGTTTTTTAATGTTCATACACAATCATATTAGATTTTAATCAAAAGAGACTCTCTAACAGTGTAAAACTAAAAATAAATGGAACCATCCACCACTTTATGTATTTGTTAAGAAGATCAAAGTCTACTCCATTTTGCCAATAACAATTCTGTGTTACTGTTTAACAAAGACACATACAAAACATAATTAATAGTAAAAAGTAGCTAAATGAATGACTTATTTTTTGAGGGAAATATGAAGAACTAGAAGAAAAAATATGGGTAAGCCTAAATACAGATTTTCTTCAATCTGTTAACCTTCTAATTCTCTTACTAAAACTCTTTTGAGAAACAGAAGACTAGACATTGTGCAGAAAACAAAACAAAACTGACAGGCCACCCATTAAATATGTTGAGTTTCAATTGCATCAGCAAGGAGTGATCTACAGTTACACATTGAAGCAATTTACATTAACAATATTATGAAAAGCAGATCTGAAAACTGGTTCTTATTAAAATAAAACATCTCTGATGATATCATAACACCTACATAAGCAGAGTTCTAGCACTGGTCATAAGGAATGCTGTTAATTATGTAACTGTCTTTGATCTTCTTACCTTTCAGGTTAACCTGAAAGACAAAATCCTCTTCTCCTTATTGTCAAGAATCTTCCCATTTTATATTAATGTTATTATTTTGATAGTTTGATTAAAGATTTACATATAAGAGCTTTCTCAAGGAATCATAGTCATAAGCACTGCCTCACTTCTGTTTATTCTACTCAGAGACTACAGAATTTACTCAGTTTATTGAAGAATAAATTCTCCTTTTGGAATCAAATAGTACATTCAGGTAGCTTTTACATCACTCAGACATTGTATCTGATTGTACTGTCAGATAAAAAGTTGCATAAGTCATAAGAATTCCAAGATTTCACACCATGGGACTTGCAAAGTGCTCAGCAAAGTAGCTACAGTGTGTAACTCCCGAGTGATGCTGAAATATTCCAGTGTCTTGGAAGTCTGGAGAAACCTGTAAACTCTCACAAAACACAATACAGAGAGGAAACAATCTCCCTGGACACACAAGGTTTTATAATCCAGCCATCATAGGCTCCTACCCATTAGCAAAGTCACTAAGAGCATAGCACCAAAAAAACCAAACCAAACCAAACCAAACCAAACCAAACCAAACCAAACCAAACCAAACCAAACCA